>OZ018322.1:173587671-174787671 GCA_963969495.1 Ceratothoa steindachneri | reverse complement strand
CCAAATAAATTTGCATGTTTATAATTCTTTTCGTCACTGTTGCCCTTTATTGCACATAGGGTTCTATGGGCTTGTGAAATAGGCATAAATGACTTTTCGTATTGTTCCACTTATCTTTAGTGGATGGAGTGTGGCATGTATCCTCTTCTTCCATGAATATGCAGCTGTCTTCTTCAATATGAATGTCGAGGTATGCCTGTATAGACTAGCTTGGTGCTCAGAGTCTTACACAAGTACGGCCACAGGCCGATTAAGTTATGTCTAGGCGATAAATAAAGAGTGCGAATTTCGGTTGACCGGGTTTAAATTAATGGCTTGCTAAGTTGTATTTCAAAGGATATATAAAGACAATACCCCAAAATATAATTTTAATATATATAACAAAAAGGGGGCAATTTTTATATATATATATATATAAAATAGGGGGAACAAATTACTTTTGGTGGTTAAATGAATTAAATGATGATTAACGAGGTAGTCTGGGGATGACCATACACGATCGCTATACCTTTAAGCGCGGGCGAATTGGATGAGAGATGGAAGACAACTGCGCAGGTCTTTAAGAAGATACTTCAGAGACTCCTTTCTCAGAGGACTTAAATATGGGGTTGGATTACTTCGTGATGAAGAATGAGATTTTCTCTGCTCCAGAGAGACGTAATCTCAACTCGAAACGATTCTGCTGATCGGCAGGGAGTCTTAGTCTCGAAAGAATGGGAATCTTGAAGGGGTGGTGAAGATGAGAAGGCCCCACAACTCTCCGAGTAGAAGGAAGCTCGATAGCTTCCCTCTGAACAGGGGCCAAAGCATAACGAAGGTAGATCTGCTGACGAGATCTTCAACGACGTACGATGATAAGTTATAGGGGAGTCACGGCAAACAGACGGCAGTCAGAACGGAGTGAATGGCTGGCTTTCGATCTCTTCGAGATATGGTGCTCTTCGGGATAGATACTCGGGTGGCTGCTCTGCTAGACGCCTCATGGCCTTGTAGTCCTCATGGGATCCTTGGAACCAGTCTAAGCAAACACAATTCATGATAACGCGTCGTTCCAGACGATCCAACTCGCCTCGCGATGTGGGGGTAGGGTTAATACCACCGCACATGGCGTTATCGCAGGGGAGGGAGGGGGTGGGACAACTGGCGTCTGAAAACAAACACAGCTGGGCGGGAGGATTCGTGGAGTGATGGATTCTTTCTCAACTTTCTAAAATTCGCACGCTGGCTCACATGGTCTTCAAAGTATAGAGGGGTATTTCCAAGGGGCTTCCTCTCACAGGGGACCTTCGAGGGCAATACCTCACAATCAACAAAGAACACAATAACTTCAGTCAAGTAGCTTTCTCCAAATGGACAAAGCTACTTTTCCAAATCAAATTCATCTTCCTCAAACACTCAGGCCGGGTAAATAATCGCTCAATGCTTCAAATGCTTCAAACAGCTCCCAGAATCGTAATAAGTATCTCCCGTATGCTCACTGCTTAGTAAGTGCGTCACTTCACTGCAATAAGGACTGCTGAATTTTTGCGTAAATTCAGTTTAGTCGGCGGTGTTCCTCATGGCTGCTGGATTAGAGGGTGGATGCTACGCTCGGTCCAAATTATCTAAGTTTAATAATATCAAACTCTTTCTAGCTAATATTTCTAGCCATGTTCCTCCATATCTGATATCTAAGAAAATTACTACTCGTTAGAATTATTTTCTTTGTGCAAAAATTCAAAGCATTATTGATTTTATTAATTTACTTGTTCATATTATTATTTATAGTAAAAGGTTTCTCCATACTAGCTTAATTTACTTATTTATTAAGTTCATTGAGTGTTCAATCCTGTTATTTGAATAAATTTGATTTATTTACCTTCTTAATCTTTCAACAAACACCTTTTACCATACTATAAACTGTTCAATCCTGTTATTTAAATAAATTTGATTTACTTACCTTCTTATTCTTTCAACCAACACCTTTTACCATACTATAAACTGGATTATAATACAAAATAATTTTATCATCTCTCTTAAACTTGAATGGATAATCAAGAGTTTCTACTTCTATATTTGTGCAGTCCACTCTCAGATTAAAGAACCTACATTCATGATAGAGTGAAATCTTTTTCATTTTTAAACACGGAATTTTAAGCAAAATAATACGAAAATAAATCAAAATCAAGACAAAAACCTTACATGCAATTTTGTATGATCATATGATCTAAAGTTGAGAGGTAAAGTGAAAAATGTTATTCGAATTTGTGATGAGAAAATTGTATGACTATCCATTTATGTTTAAGATAATTTGTTAGTCACTGTATTTATTGTGAAGACTAATCAAAAATTGTGTACATGTGGGCCTTTGTGGGGATTAGGTTTAGCATTTCAAAGAGAGAATCTAGATTCCCAGAGAAGAAGAAATTTAATGATATAAAAGTTAAACCAGGGGAGATGCATGGCGTAGAGAGGGGTGGAAAGGGATATATAATACTAAATATATTGTATAACGTTGGAGTTATACGGAATCAGTCAAGAGTACATGGTGGGTGATAAATGGGGGAATAGTCCACTCATTACAGCAAATGTCTTTTTTTATTTGTTTATGCTTGTCTATCTTTCATATTGGCGGGACTTAAGTGGAAAAATTAATATATGAACTACATTTGAGACTAAAATTTGTCACCTTCTCTCCTTAAATTTGGTTTCTTCCATTGTTTTACATTTATTTATTTTTTATTTCAGAAAAGCCAAATATAGGTCAGAGCAGGTTAAATTATAGAGATGTTAGGGTAGTTAGGAGACCATAATGGTTGTGAGAAATGAGTAGAAAACTAATATTAATTTTAACAAGTTCTGTTGACCAAAGTCTCATGTTCTCACCTATTCTTATTTATAAACTTACGACCTACAAAACCTTCAATAATTTCCGGACTAACCTTGGGAGGAAGACCTTGTTAAATATATCATTCGAAAAAGAATGTAAAACAACAATAAGGTTTCAAATTTCGTTAGAATAGGCCGAATTTTTATGATGTTATTGTAAATTAATTCCCTAGCTAACCTTGGGAGGACTTTGGTAATTATGTCATACGTAAGAGAATTCAAAACAACATAAATGTTATAAATTTCATTAGAATCGGCCGAATAGTTATGATGTTTTTGCCAAAACAAAATAATTCCCGAGCTAACTTGGGAGGACCTTTTCAATATCATTCGAAAGGGAATGTAGAACAACATAGGAGTTTCAGATTTTATAGAATCGGCCGAATATTACAATGTTATTAACAAAACTCAAAAAAGAAAAACGGGGACCAACCGACCGACTAACATAGTAAGATATATAGTAACACGCGACTAAATATCGGCTAAATTTTAATCTACAACTGCCATTCCAAAGGACATTAAATGATTTTTTTTCATTGCAAAATCTATAAAAATAGAAATATTCATAAAAGTAAAATAGTTTAAAAACCGTATTTTTACAAATTTATTACTTTCAAAACAAGTATGGTCGTCGGATTAACCCCCGTCTGATTTTAAGTGTATGTCTTATTTATAATGCGTAAAGCTAAAGGTTATATTTAAAAATGGAATGAGCTTAGGAGCACCAATAAAAGCGGGCGATGTGGGGAGGCATTTTTATTTGCAATAAATGTATTGAGGCGTTTAAATTAATGTTGTGGAAATATATTAAAATGTTAGGGTATGATTCGATAACGCCAACTCAGTGCAGCCGAGTGTTGGCCGCCAACTCTTCGCTTACCCAACTCATCGCTGAACCAGCCCTTCACTCTCACAATATAAACTTTCGCTGTAAGTATTGCGAGTATAAATATATAATTTAGTAACTAAGTAACCTGGGGCTATACTGAAATCCTTACATGTATATAATACGTATAGGTATATCATTCAAAGAATGTGCGTGCTTGCCTCTGTGACTGTCCACAGTATGCGTGAAAACAGGATCGCTGAAAGATATAGAAATGATTTCACCTCAAGCATATTTTTCCCGTTGTGATAATGGCGTATGTTTCACCTCGATAGGAACAAAGATAAAAAAGTTATGATCGAAAAAAACAACTTTATTTAAAAGTTTCTCAGTTTTATATTTTTCTTGCGCTATATAAGCGAAAACTTTGATCGCTGCGGGATATACAGTACCGTAGAAACTAGAAAACAAAATATATATTTTCTTGAAAATATTCGTTTCATTTCCATGGGAATTGCACAGAATATTCTTTGAAGTTTGACTTTGATAATGTTTATATTTATTTCATTACATAGAAAAGTGGCTAAAAAAAAATGATGAGGGAAGTAATGTATATTTGAGAAAGAATGTGTCATCTCATATACAATGAACTAAAATTAATAAACAGTATGCAAGCCTATATTTTGAGTGACTTGAGCACATATGAGGAAGTTAAATTTGTTGCAATTTTCGGGCATGATTTTATTATATTCTTCTTCCAATCTTTCCCAGAGATGTCAAACATTCTTTAGCTTTTAAGCCAGACCCTCTCACTGAGTATTTAACATAGGTTATCTAATTCGTATAAATCAAGAAACTGAGTAGGCCAGTTCATCACATCGAATTTTTGAGCATACAAGAACTGCTTAATTTTTTTTTATGTCTGGCAGGGAACATTGTCCAGTAAGAAAACAGTTACACGTACTCCAGATGTTGTGAAATTCGAGATCACAAATGTTCCTAAAGCAGATACTTGTTAAGCGCAGCGTTTACTTTTCCGCATAAACAGAGTAGTAAACATAATTTAGCACTTAAGAACATGCCATACAACATAACACGGTCACATCCATGACTGATTCAATATTACCTGTATGGCTCACTTCATGCTGCTTCCCATCCGAAACAAACGAATTTAATTTTATCAATTGCTGAAAAACACTTTGCCAATTTAAGGCACTCTATCAGACATGCTCAGTAGCGAAGGCCAACCTCGCCTCCTTATTCTTTTTACTTATGAGTGTTTTATTACCAGGATGGCCTTAGCCTGCTCTGACCCAAAGATCTCCCAAATGAAGTGAGACACTCTGGTTGGCCACATTCAGGTTCAGAATTTCGCACACCTTTTAGTAAATACTGGCCACTATCTCAAATCGGCACTCTTCAACATCCGTTACATCGTGCGATCGTATCCTCACCCGATTTTATTCGCGTGCGACTCTATAAGTTACTATGTCGATCCGTAAGTAGGTCGGTCGGGTGGTAACCATTTTACTTCTCAATGACTTTTTGGGTAATGACATCGTAACTTTTCGACCAATTCTAACGAAATTTGGAAACCTTATGTTATTTTACATTCTCTTCTCTTTCGGATAATATAATGTCCAAAGTCCTCCTAAGGTTAGCCGGGGAATTGTTTGGCAATAACATCATAACTATTCCGCCGATTCTAGCGAAATTTGAAACCCATATGTTGTTTTGCATTCTTTTTCGGATGATATATTTGTCAAGTTCCTCATAAGGTTAATCCAGGAATTACTGAAAATTGTGAAGGTCGTAAGGTCATAAGTCATAATAACTGAGAGCACGTGACTTAGGTCACCATTTTTGACATAATACAATGCCTCAAAATGTCAGACAGAACACTCTTAGACACTTTCACTGAACAACTCCCTTTCTGACGTATTTTTGGACCTAATGTAACCTAACCTCACTATTTTGATAAATGATTACCACCATAAGTAAGAGTCTACAATAAAGGTGGACCATTGTTTTCATCCCTTTACTACTAAGTTCCACGTGTAAACTGAAAGTTCTGTTATCGTACTCTAGTTTTTGGACGCACCCTTTCTTCAATTATACAACATTTTCATTAAAACCTTTTTTTAGCCACTGTTTTATAAAATATAACTTGGACCTTTCAGAAGGAAATTCCATATAATATTTTTCGAAATTATAATCGAAATTAATCGAGCATTTTCAAGTAAATGAAGTTGCTTGTTGTTTTTCCCTACTTAAGTACGGTACTGTAAAAATGCATTCATTTTATCCTTTTCTTGTTGAATTAGTAGAGTAGGTTAGGTTAGGTTAGCATTTCGGTCTAAGCAAACTTTAATTTAGGTTAGATTAAATTAGTTTTGATCTGGTTACGTTAAATAAAAAGGTAATCAATCATTATATGTTAGCACATATGCATGTTCAGACTGTTGCTAATGAGCAAACGTAGCGAGCCAATCAACTGTATCCAATTTCATAGATACATTATGAAAATACATATTTACTGCTCATACAGTCTGTAGAGTCTCGCTGGAGAGCGAGAGTAGTGCAAGAATTAGGGTCACACCTGTAACACCAGTAATCTCCCTAAATTTAAACTTAGATTGTATGTGTTTGTGGGTGGGTGGGTGGGGGGAGTTCTGTGTCTAGTCTCAAAAACTAGGTTAGATCTTTGGGCATATACAGGGTGGTCCAAAATTCTTGTTACGGCCTACCGAAAAGTAATAACAATAGAGAAATAATATAATATCAAACACATTTAGAAAATTAAAACAATATTAACAAGGGGAAACAAGTTTTTCGATCATATGAAATATAGATTTAAAATAATATTTAAAATATAAAATTAAAACAATATTTACAAGGGGAAACAAGTTTTTCGATCATATGAAATATAGATTTAAAATAATATTTAAAATATAAAATTAAAACAATATTTACAATGGGTTACGAGACTTTGGGACACCCTTTAGAAATAATTTTGACTTTCGAATCGTTTTCGGACCTGAGTTCGTAGTGCATATTTCTTCTCGATAGGAGCAGCAAGGATTTAAAAGTTATGGGAGATATAGAAATGCAGTCAACTTATGTATCATTTTCCATCAAAGCTTATCAAAGGTTATGTTAAGTAATAATAAACAAAAATAATCATGCAATAAAACTATAAATTTCATATAAATCCAACAAAACCGAACACTAACCAAAGAATTATAACATAGCAATGATTTTAAAATCGTCTAAAAGAACCCACAAACCAAAACAATAAACAAATTATAACCATCAAATAAAAACAACGAACCCAAAATAACCTTTCCTTTCATGCGTAATACAGCAACAAAACTTACAACCATTAAATAAAACTAACAAACTAAAACTCGCCTAAACTTCATAACGGCAAACAATCAATTACCGAATAGAACCAATAAAACCAAATAGCCTGACCTAACCTATGGCACACGTTAAAGAGCGCAAAATCATTAAATAAAGCCAACAAACCCAAACAACCTACGTAACACGGCAAACCCACGATCATCAAATGAAACCTACATTCCCAAACAAGCTAACTTTCCTTATACTTTAAATAGCTCGCAAACAAGTATTACAAACAACACACCGCAGCAACTTGACCGAGGAAATAATAAATTCATTGCGAACTTTTTAGTCTCACTTCGAGAGAGCCGTAATTAAATTCGAGCTACGGGCTTTTTTATAGTATTAAAATATATAGCAAAGGGGGGTCGAAGAATTCCAACCTCATCCGAATTTTAATTTAGTTGATTCTCAAGGATTAAAAGAAAACAAATGTTTATTTTAAAAAAATAACCGCATATTTTCTGAAATTAGGCGGAGATCTCGTTATTCATATATACATTTGTTTTGTTCTGGATACTTCTTCTATCTCTTGGAAAAGAACTTGATTAAATTTCGAAAGGATTTAGAAGTCTTCGTTTTTCTATTTCTCACGGTTAAATTTTCATATCCACATAATTATATGCTTAGATAAATATAATTATAATGATAAGTTTATCACTGTCATTTTTTTGCTCCCTATACGGATCATCTTATGAGGTTGTCCTAGCCGAGTGTTCTACGGCGCTACCCGCTTTGATCCGAACACGGATTTTTTATTCCTTCTTTCTATCTTCTGTTTCTTTGCGGTATGACTCAGTCCATGAATTAATATGAATGCTAAACTTTTAATTTCTCATTTCTCTTCTATTTTGCTTTAATTTTAATTATTATTTATTTATATATTATTATTATTCTTTAATTATTTTATTTATTTATTAATTTTGGGTGGTAGTTATTATTAGCTCTGTGTAGATTCTTGCGGTATCTTCGGTAGCGCATAGCCTACTGATTGAAACCTGGCTCTTATGTTTCCCGTGTGTTTACTCCCTCTAAGTTTCTTGACGTAGATCCAAAATCTTTTTCGGTTTTGTTCTTCTTCCACTCTGTCCCTGAGTTGGTCCACGCAAATGCATAACAATTCATCCGCTCTAAGTACCCAGCCCGGAAACATCGCCTACTTTCTTTCTTTATCTCCTTTCGCTCATTTCCACGAGGTGACTCTTATTCAACACAGTATCCCTAATTCTCTTGCTCTATCTTTTGCCGCCAGCAAAGAACGCCAAAATTCCGCGTGACTTAAATGTATTGCGGCGTACTATCTTAACCCTACCTGAATAAATCTATTTGAAAATTGTCATCTCTGAGGCGTACAAATAATTTGGGGCTCTTCTGTCGGTAACCACTCTTCTCATGTCAGCAAACTCTCCTGATCCGAGGGGGCGATAATGATGCGATGGGCTCCAGTGAGTTTGAATCCTCAAATGAACTCTGAAACATGATATCTGACCTGTTTCGTTATATTTATGGCATAGTTTATACTGCTAAATCCTACAATTGAACTCTCTAATTAGAAAATAAGAAGGAATTTAAGGTATAATAACGTTGTGTGGTGTCAATAATGAAAGAATAATGATTCAGTGTCCGTCACAGAAGCAACAAGAAAGAGTAGGTTTAATCAAAGGTTTGATGAACAGGTTTTCATCTTTCTTAAGCGTCAAAAATTTCAAGCTGAGCCAAATTAAGAAAAAAGAAGTAAGATGAATCTAGTAATTAATGGAGAAGTTTTATTGTATAATGTTTGGCAACCTCTCTATTCGACACAAAACAAAGAAATAATAATTCATTGCATCCAAAGTTTGTTATTTAAAAACATGATTCTGTTTGTCTGGCCTAATTACTAATTGCCTCTCCCTCTAAACGCCCCTACACGCACCTAGGGCTGCCAGTTTTGTCTTTAGCTCCATGAACAAATAAATTTATTTTTACGCCCAAATTCGCCCATACATAATTTTTTAACGCCCAAGTACACACTCAAATAAGTTGATTTTTTAAAATTTAACAATCATGTGTAATCTTTGCATTCAAACTGAAAAAATAAATGGCAAGGTTGGAATAACTTGCAGCATTTACTTGAAACCTTCGCAGCATTTCTGTCAAAACTAAGACTGCGAACAAATTTGAGTGAATAAGTCTACTATCATTTCAACAGCCGAATATTTCAACATTTTGCCTTTATGTTTGATGATTTTACAAACAGGAGATTGGTAAAATTATATCATGTGCAAATAATTTTAAATCATACTTTTTATTTTACAGTAAAGGTCTTTTTTTTCTAAGATAGGTTATTTTATAAATTTAAGTGAGATTTGTTTCATTTCTAATAATGAGTCTTATCTGAAATAGCCTACACAACAATGTAGAACCTAGGTTTCATAGGCCTACTTAAAAGTAAACTAATTCTTATCATATTAATAAGTAGGATTACAGGTATTCGAACATTTCTTCTAGCCGCTTCTTTTATTTCCTTGGTTATTTACTTCTTTACATCTGTGCCGTTAAGTTGTAAAGAATCTAGTTTTTGCACCCTTTTTGGGGGGAGAAGACATTGAAATCATTACAAAATTCTCCACGAAATTGAAGCTGTTAACGAATTCAAAGATTGAGTCTACCATTTAAATGCCCAAAGAACTTCGCCACCTATTTTCAACTCTGGATAATGTGGGAAAGACTCTTTCAACAACTGTATTTCTAGTTGGAGTTGTCAAAGATGCTAATGCATAGCTTGCAAGCTCTTGGAATGGCAGATTTACTCCTTTAGTTGTATAATTAAATACAAATGCCCCAAAATCTATTTGTAACGTGGCCATTACAAATAGATTTATCGTTCCAAGATACGAGGGGCGGTCAATAAGTTTGGCAACTCGGATATAAGGAAACGAGATATGAGGAAAAGTGTTTTATCATTTTTCAATATAACTACCCTTAAATGCACTTGCGCCACTTGTCGCTGAGGATTCGAATTCCCGACAACCAGAAATCTCCCGACTGCTGTTTAATCTACTCCTGGACGGTGAGCTGGACATCTTCATCGTCCCCAAACCGGCGTCCACGCAGTGCAGCCTTGAGCTGTCGAAATAAAAAGTAGTCGCTAGGGTCCAGATCTGGACTGTAGGGGGGGTGGTTGAGCTCATCGAATCCGTACTCGCGCAGGGCAGCTTGTGCAACTCTGGCATTGTGGACTTTGACGACGTTGAAGTCGACCATGGGGTGGGAGGTTTCGTGAGGTTTCTAGGGACCCACCGCCAGAGACCTTGGGCATGGCCAAATTGTCGTGGATGATGTTGATAACACTTCCATGTGATATTTTAAGTTCTCGCTGGATTTCTTCGACCTTCACCCGTCGATTTTCAAGGATCATCCTCTCCACACGGGCCACATTGTCCTCATTAGTCACGTCTGATGGGCGTCTTGGACGGGGGTCATCTTCAAGGTACTCACGACCATGGCGGAACTCCCTATTTTAGCTAGCAATGGTTGCATAGGAAGGAGCGGTGTCGGTGTGCACTGCAATCATGCGTTCATGGATCTCTTTTGCATTCTTGCCTTCCTTGGTCAAAAACTTGATCACTGCGTGGTGATCAACCTTCTCCATTGTTGAAAACTTTGTGACTGACGATCTGCGATCAGCTACCGCTTCTTAAATAGACGAGGCAGGAGCGTGCGGCTGCAGGTCCTGACTTGTCATAACTTGTCCTAATACCCCCACAAACAGCCATCCCCCTTCCTCTGTTTTGCCCTACCGATTCGCAAAACTTATTGACCGCCCCTCGTGCATGCCTTATCTTTTTATACTTTGTTCAATTAAAGCATATTTTTATCTCTCAAATAAGCTAGAGGAACATCTTTATAAGGCAGACGCTGCACCTGAATCAAGAAACTTTTAGAGACAAGTGCTTTCAATTCCTTAAAAATTGCAGCAAAACGTGGGCCTTTTTTTATCTATTTGTGTAAGAGGTTGAGAACGCATGCATTTGCGTAGAATTTTAATTTCTACGACTCTGTTTGTAGCCTCTGCAGATTCGCTTTTTATTTACCAAACGTTGCTGTCATTCATTAAAAAATTTAGCCCCCAAATCAATTTGATTCTAAGACTTGGATTTACCAAATTTATCATGCATTCTGTTTCGTCAAACTTTGTGAAGTGTTAACTCTTCATAAAACTCTTCCGGTTCTACATCTGTAGTTTGGCAAAGAGAATTTAATCTTTCAAAGTCGGTGAATTATAGAGATATGAAATGAAATACAACAAATTAACAGGATCCTGATGCATACTCATGATTTCTTTTGCCTTATAACGACAAGCGGCACCGGACACCTGTTTTGGCTGTAGCAAAGTATGTTTTTAATTCTTCCCAGTTAACAAGAATATTTTATATTAATTTGCCTTCTACTAACCATCTTGTGCGAGATGGCTTCGGAAATAGTAGAAGTTTACTCTTTCTTTCCTCATTAGAGCCATTATTTTAAATAGACCTTAAACGCCATACGCCTAATAATGCTCTTAATAAACTACTTTCGTATTTCTTGCAGTAAGTAAGCAAAGTTTCAATGCAGTTTATTAAAGGCTATTTTACTGCAGTGACAATGGATGACAAGCACATCTATTAAGCTGGCAATTGGGAGATTGTTCTTTGACACGGAGCCCAAGGGAATTTTGTTCTCTAAACATCGAAGATAGCCCCTCTTTAGCAAATGCAACACAATCAGACAATTTTAGTCCAATATCTGAGAGAAAACCACACATTTTTGAAAACATTATCATGCCTATAGCCTCGAAAATAAGAATGTGAGAGCATTATTCAGTTGCAATTCTAGACTCTAAAATGTTATTGTATCATATTACAGCGTACAAACCCTTTTGTGTTACCACATCTGTTGATTCATCAACAACAGATAGAAGTTGGAATTCTTTACACTCTCTTTAATCTCTTCAAAAGCGAAGGAGCAACACTCCGCGAAATTAGCTTACTATATTCTGTACGGTCATTTTGTTCCTTTTTAAAGTTCTTCCGGTTGCTTGTTTCTTATCGAACTCTCCAAAATAATCTACAGTTGAAATTGAACAGCGATATGCGATCCCAACAGCCAATTCTAGCTCAGCATATTTAGTTTCATCTTGAAGTTTTTTCATAGTAAAAATGATTGGGAGCGGTTTGCAAGATGTAACAAGGAGTAACATGGAAAGAAAGTACCCTAGAAGACCTTACGGTCCATTCAAAGAGGGTACCTTTGGACTAGCAGTCGAGCGGGGACATCTCTGCTCAAATGCTTTACGTCCTTAAACGGCCACTTTTCAAGACCCTGTCTAGTCTTGACTTAAACTGGTCAACAGATTCACTGTTGACAACTTCAACTAGAGGTGCGTTCCAACTACCGCAGATACTGTACGTGAAAAATTTCCCCCACAGATCGCGGTTGTAACGCTTCAGTTCAAGTTTAAAGCCGTGATTTCTTGTTATGCTCTCAACGAGTGTGAAAATATCCCTGTAGTCAACATTGTCGAACCCTCGAATTATTTTGAAAACTTAGATAAGTTGACCACGCAGTCTAAGTGTTTCCTAACTTCTCATAGTCTGCTAAACGAGATTTTTTGGGCACGAAAGCCAGTCTACAAAGCTTGCAAAGATTATTTTCACTACCATCACTAGCTTTAGCCACCAACATAAATTTTTCTTCCCATGCGTTATTATACTTGCCACCAATTTCCTAATTCTTCTCGGTAGCCATCACTTAAAAAGGGTTAAACAAAATTGAGCAAATCACAAGCACAATGAATAGACAAGGATAGGCCTATATGTATGCCTTCAAATGCAACCAGTTACTTTCATGACACGAAGAGAAGTGAATAATGCACTCCTAAATCAAGACTCCAACCATACAAAAGGCAAACGAAGAAATCCCAAATGAAATAATAAAAGGTTACCACCTCCTTTATACCTAAATTTCAGTTTTCAAATATGTTAAGTCAGTGAAGGATGACCATAAACACCGTCAGGAGGGCGCACCATCCTGACTCCATGTTTAATACTTGTCTTCACGACAGCGCGCACGTATTTAAACGATATTTTAATAAGTTTGTTTCGGTGTTAATCCATATTATTCTAACATGTTAACTTAATTCATGAACTAGATATGCCCTACATTTACAAATTAAAACCCAGAACCCAGCAGGGGACTGAAAAACCCAGATCAGGGTGGAAAATATCAGTGTTGGTGCCTTTATGCGTCATAAAGTCTGGTCTGTCTTCTATAACATTACAAAACTGCATGCTTATTTTCCAATTTGATTGTTCATCTTATTTTATAACATTTTCTATAGTAAAAGAAGATGAATTATGATAAAATAAGTTGTTTTTTTTTATTTTTATGTACTTGCTATTATAAATGATATGCAAATCGCCCCAACTTGATATAGGCGTCAAATATAACATTTTTACCCCCAGGCTTTTCCTTATTCGCCCAGATTTTTAAAATCTCGGCCTCTGTACGCCCATCTGGCAACCCTGCAACTAGCCATCTAACTTCCTCCTAGTAGGCTTTTGTTTTCGCCTAGAAATATAGGATTCTTTTTAACTAAAAAAAATGTCACAGGTCTTTTTTCTTAATTCTGACATTTCAATCTTCTGAACGTGGCAAGTCTTCCGAAACATTAACTTTGTTAAGATAATTCACAATCTTAAAGTTTATAAATAAGCTTGCTTTTATTAGTCCAGTTAGTCTCTTCAAAGTTCTGAAAAATATTCCTTATCAGCCAAATCATCTTAATTGTTTGTATAGAAACTACTAAAAAAAATTGTAATATATTAATGAATGGCAGATATGAAATTGCGAGCAGTAGCTATTTTTTTTTATTAAAGAGCTTATCTGGCGACCCCCTGGTAACAAAAGTCGCCGTAACCACATTAGATCTTAATACATACCAGGCTAGATTAAAAAAACCCAACAAAATAAGCAAAAACGAATCAGTATCAAAATAGAGCAGTCGCACCTCTACTTATTTTAAATTCTTATCTGAGGATAGAAAATTGTATGAAGGAATTAGGCTTTGTCTCTTGCGAAAACTAGTTTTTCGCTTTAAGTACAACACACAAATATAACCTTCACTACCTTCATGTATAATTTATCGAACGTTTTCATTCTCACCTCGCCTCTGCCTTTCAATTTAATTAAATTTCCATTTTCTAGGTTTCTGCTCGTCTTCTTACTATTTTCTGCAGATGGACTACTAAGCAGAAAAAACCCCCGGAATAATTTATGATGACCCATTCAAAGTTTTTACATTTTATTATCATAGAGCAAAACTATATAGTTTTGTTTCGTATTCTATATTTCTTCTTCATCGTTTAAACTATATCAAATTTATTTGAAGACACAGGAAATTCTATGATTTCCTTTTCTTAAGCAATTGGGGAGAAGTTGCTAGAGGATCTCTTGAGCCGAAAAGAGATTCCTTTCAGTTTATACGCCAAGTCTTACTTGTTGGTTTGTCTTTCGGAAAGTTGTATCCTTTAGAAAGACTCTACAAACCTCACAGCTACGAATCCCAAATTTATTTTCTCAAGGATTGAAAGTTTACCCTTAGGCGTATTTGAATTCCTATTTCTCGATTGTTTACTTTTATTCGGTTAACAAGAAAATGGAAATTTGAACCTTCCTTTAAGACTTGTTAGTCCATTGATGAAAAACATTAAATTGACGTTTTATGTTTAATTGAAGGAAGCTAATAAACCTTGGTATTAACAAAGGAATGAATAAGGAGACAAGAGACGTAAATGTACTGAGCTAAATAAAAAGTAACATGAGCCGTCAAAATGCTACAGATCATAAAGGTTAATTATCTTAAACCTTCAAATTTGAAAGAAAAGTATTAAAATTTCCAGGAGCAAATTAGTGCGAAGAGTAGAAGCATGAAAAATAATTATTTCGATTCAGACCCAGAGATAAAAATAGGTAAAATATAAAAGAGAAGCGAGTTGAAATATGGCACAAAAAATAGCCAAATGTGTTTAAGTCCTACTGGCAGTAAATTGATTTATTTATAAAATGGTTTACCCGAGAGGACTCTTATGTATTTTAAAATCTTCAGCAAATTCTGAAATGTGAAAAAGTGATAGTTGTCTTTGCAAAGGCACCCAGAAGGCGTCAGTAGATTCCGTAGACTTTTTGGGTAGGAAAGAATGAATCATCCGCTTTCATTTGTATACGGCATGGCATCTTATTAAGCCATCATTCTGATTGGGAATCAGCCAATCATGATCTCTTGAAAATGCTATACCAATTCCTCTTGCGATATTTTTGTATTGTGTGTTGAATATGTGTTGAAGTCCTGAAAACCAGGTAATGTGAAAACAAGACTGGAACAAAAAAAATCCAATTTAGTATATTTCTCCAAGATAGATAAGATATAGTTAAAGTGAGGAAATTCGGGGTAGAGACTAGAGATTTAATTATAAATTCTTGGAGATAGTTTGTCTGATAGTGATATTTGTTGCAAGGGTAGCTTTGAATTTTGTGTGCACGTGCTTTAGAAATGACATCTGAATAGTAACACTAGCCTTATATATGCTTTCTCATAAAATTTCATAAAGACCTTTTTCGTAGAAAGAGCTCACAAGAAGCAAACGAACGCTTTGAAAAAGCTTGATTAACCATAATTTACTAATCAGAGTCTGGGGCAGAAAGATATTTTATTTAAAGTTTATTTTGTCTCTTCCAATAAAAGTTCAGATAAAGCGAGAGCCTGATTGGTCTCTCGCCAAGGTTTGGTAATTTAATTCTCGAAAAAGGTGAAAGAAATGATATAAGAGCAACCAAATAACTGTTTTAAATGTCTTTCTGGTTTGTCGTAAGGGCAAGAATGGATCTCCTACCCTTGGTTCACAGGGCATTTGGTCCTTGTATATTT
Source organism: Ceratothoa steindachneri (assembly GCA_963969495.1). Taxonomy (NCBI): domain Eukaryota; kingdom Metazoa; phylum Arthropoda; class Malacostraca; order Isopoda; family Cymothoidae; genus Ceratothoa; species Ceratothoa steindachneri. The sequence continues at coordinate 174,771,628 of OZ018322.1, read as the reverse complement.
GGAAGAACTAAACTCCGCTAGTTGTGCTGAATGCAAGAGTGTCACTTTGTATGATGTTAGCTGGTTTCAATCATTGTATTTTGCTAAGGAACTAACAAAAAAGATCGTCTTAAGTTAGTAGAGGCTGATATGAAGTCTTAATCTTAATAGCGAGGAAAAGTGCTTGGTGATTGGTCATAATGTATATATTGGGACCTGGTATGATTGGGAAGTTTTTTTGTGAAATATATGCGTCTACTAGTTTCTCTTTATACTTGCGTCCATTAGAAGCGTAAATGAAGTATCAGAGATTAAATGGTATAGGTTTGGGCATTTATGTTCGTAGCTTTCCATCTTGTTTGGTTCTTTTAAGATGGTGCTTTCTAGAGCCAAAATTAGCAGAAGCTCTTTTGACTCATTTTTGATAGAAGGTAAATATGCCAAAAATTTCATTCAAGGATCTAAAAGTATAATGGAGAGTAAAAATTGTAATGGTCTCGGGCAATTACAATGACAGGAATATATCCGTTACAGTTAACAATGTCCGAGAAATTCCAGTTTTACTACACAAATTAACATTTGTTTTCCTAATAATTAAGTTATATGAAAGTAAACATTTAAAAACTTGTTTGATCAGAGAAAGATACTTCTGATGAGAAGATGAATAAATTAAAATGTCATCTAGAAAGAAAAAAACAAAGAAAACTTAAGGGCCACTTAACCGTTTTTTATGAAGATCTTATGAAAATTCCTTGAAAATTAATTCTAACTGTCCAAATGAAGTAGCGAGAGCATTTCTGGCTCTACTTAATACTTCTAAGGAAATTTTATTAATTTTCTCGTCAAAAACTGTGATGAATAAAGAACTTGAGCCTGCAACCAGTCTCGTAAATTCACTGAGATGAGAGACAAGATAGCAGCATGAAAGTTTTACTTATATAGGTACGTCAAAGAATGACTTAGTGAGGACCTGAGTGGAAAAGATGGTCTGATTATTCATTTCTTCACATCTTTTCAAATCTTCTTTAGCGACCTTGAGTTTTGTCGGAGGCAAATTTCGTTAGTGAAAGTTCACGGGTAGACCACTTCTTTGAATGCAATGATGAATGTGTGCTATTTTCTTACATGGCTACTCAAATGGAGGGAAAAGATAAAAAACAAGGCAAGCAGCTTTGTGTATTGTAGATGCAAATCTGAGAAATATTCCATGCCATAAAATGAGTCAATACATGAATAAGCGCAATCAAGCTGACTCGCTTAAAATTAGAAAAATGTAGTCCTAACACCAAGCCCCTCCCTCTAAAACTAGCTCCTCAAGGAAACTTCACGGTTTAATCTTTAAATTTCGTACGGTGGATAGAGATGTAGACCAATCGTATTCACATGTTTAAAGTTACAGGAGGGAAAGCATATCCGTTCTTGGTACCAGGAAGTGCAGAATATCAACACTGATGACCAAAAGGGTAGACTTGTGGGGGAAAGGAGGTTTTTGGCACAGCCAGAGGTCTCCTAATCAGAAAAAAAGAGCACAAATGATAAGCTTCATGAGACAAAATGGCTATATGCCAACGTTTTTGAGTTTGGTCTTCTTCAGCGTCAAGTTAATTCTGATGTTGATCAGCTCATTCTCAAAAAAGTGTGTAATTAGCTGGCGCTGGTCAGTTGAGCTGGCACCTGACCTAGTGTCGGAGTCGGATATGGTAGGAGAAAAGTAGGATTCCTGCTGGTTGGCCTGGCTGGGAGTGCGTCTTTCCCGCGTAGATGTGGACTGGTGCGAGGAGTAAAGTTGAAGTCAGGGAGAAAAGTGTTATGACCTTAGCCGTCGTTTACAAAATAGTTTTACTCTTATGATCAGGTAAGTGTAATCATCCATCGCGTTCATAGTAGATTGAGAACCAAAAGGATATATGAGTCAAATTGTTGAGTGAATAGACCATAAATGAAACTGGGAGAACCTATCTAATTTTAGTCTCGCTTGAATGAAATATTTAACTACGAATGGCGGTCAATAAGTTTTGCGAATCAAGAGGGCAAAACAGAGGAAGGGAGATGGCTGTTTGTGGGGGTGTTAGGACAAGTTATGACAAGTCAGGACCTGCAGCCGCACGCTCTTGCATCGTCTATTTAAGAGGCGGTAGCTGATCGCAGATCGTCAGTCACAAATCTTTTAACAATGGAGAAGGTTGAGCACCGCGCAGTGATCAAACATTTGACCAAGGAAGGCCAGAATGCAAAAGAGATCCATGAACGCATGGTTGCAGTGTACACTGACACCTCCCCTTCCTATGCAACCATTGCTCGCTGGAATAGGGAGTTCTGCCATGGTCGTGAGCCCCTTGAAGATGACCCTCGTCCAAGACGCCCCTCAGACGTGACCAATGAGGACAATGTGACCCGTGTGGAGAGGATGATCCTCGAAAATCGACGGATGAAGCTCGAAGAAATCGAGCGAGAACTTGGAATATCACATGGAAGTGTTATCAACATCATTCACGACAATTCGGCCATGACCAAGGTCTCTGCCCGTTGGGTCCCTAGAAACCTCACGAAACCTCACGCCCCATGATCGACTTCAACGTCGTCAAAGTCCACAAGGCCAGAGTTGCACAAGCTGCCCTGCGCCAGTGCGGATTCGAGGAGCTCAACCATCCCTCCTACAGTCCAGATCTGGCCCCTTGTGACTACTTTTTATTCCGCCAGCTCAAAGCTACACTGCGTGGACGCCGGTTTGGGGACGATGAAGATGTCCAGCTCGCCGTCCAGGAGTGGATTGAACAGCAGTCGGGACATTTCTGGTTGTCGGAATTCGAAGCCTCAGGGACAAGTGGCGCAAGTGCATTGAAGTCGAGGTAGTTATATCGAAAAATGATAAAACACTTTTCCTCATATCTCGTTTTCTTAGATCCGAATTGCAAAACTTATTGACCGCCCCTCGTATATCACCGCTGAATATTTTAAGTTATTTTATCAACGACATAGATTATTTGCTAGACTTGGGGCACTTGTTTATCTCACTTTTTCTGAGATTTAGTCACTTGATGGATCACCATGTCGTTATGGTCGTACCGAAGATCAATGATCGTCTACCAACACAATACATTTATTGCAATAAGAAAGGGCAAAAGAGTAGCGAGAGTAAAATTTTGAGAGGGTTACCTCTTGATGCGTTAACACAAAATAATGCTGCTCCTTTAGCGGGAGGTAAATGTGAGATTGTTTCGATCTGTGTTGCCGGTTTATTATTTACTTGATTTAGTCATGCAATTATAAATAATATACAGTAAAATTACATATTAACCAAATTTTTCTTAGTCTTTATTTTTTATTTTATAATAAATATATCTCCCAGATATTATATGGCGCGAATCCTGTACGAAAAGAACCCATTTTCTTAAAACTGCATCGAAACAAACATTGGATCCAAGTATCTTGAATATATATCAAGTATAGATTTGGTTTTTAAATTTGCATAAGAAATCCTTTTATCTCCTATAAAATCCAGTCAATTTTGAATTTTTAGTGACAAACAAATTTACATTTTCAAGTATCAGACAAAAAGTGGATAATATATGTAAATAGTATTTTCATTTCTATCACCGAAATCTAAACGTGGTAAAAATCCATATTTCGTTCTTGACCTTGAGGGACTCAAATAAAAGCAAGGATAGCTGGAGTTTGCAGGAAATATTTAGAGATTTATGCTTATATAGCCATACATATATAGAGAGACCTTTAATATTTATCTTACGCTGACAACATTTTTCAATTTAAGTGGATCTATAGAAAAGACTCTACTTTAAGAATATGATAGATTTATATCAATTAACATTTGGATTTTAATTGACTTCATAAAATATTTAACTTTTGTGCATTATGTGGTATTCAAATGAAGGCCATTTTAACCATTTCCTTCCAATAACACTTAATAACTTTAGATGGCGTCGTAACCAGAGCATCTCAGATCTTAGACTAAATTTCCAGGATATATTTTTGTTTTCGGCATCAAATGTCCTATAGTTGAGGGGAGAAAAAAGTTGTGGAGCTGAGTTTCTGTTTTTTGAGTCGATAATATCTGCTAGCGAGGTTAAGAGATAAGAAGATGAGTTAGCATTTTCAATTTGTTTTGCAAGACCTGTTATGTAGCTAATTTTATTTATATGTATTATAATTATAAAAATTTGAAAAAGCCGAAGTAAATATTTTCGTAAAGAGGAAGTAGTAAATTTAGCAGAAATCAAATAGAGTTATGTTAATAACCAATTGCTGAGGTGGGACCAAATGGAAAGATTGCAATTATCCTGAACCTAGCCATGTACCACAATTTTGCAGTTTTAGAAACAATCTATGTTGTATTGTTGAAAAATGTTTTCTTTTTTCCAAAGTTTCCAATATTTATAAGTCAAGGGATACTTTTCCTCTCTAGATGGGCAGGAGATATATGTTAGACAACCTTACATTCTAGGACTTCTTCATATCTCAACTACTTTAATACTTTCGATCACACTGTTCTTTTTCGTCTTGCTTAATTTAGGTTGGGTTTCTAAAATACCTTGGCTGATTTTGTTTTTTCTATCATTATGTACTCTGTTCATAACTGAAGTGAGATATCCTTACATTCTAGGACTTCTTCATATCTCAACTACTTCATTACTTTTGATCACACTGTTCTTTTTTGTCTTGCTTAATTTAGGTTGGGTTTCTAAAATACCCTTAGCTGGTTTTGTTTTTTCTATCATTGTGTACTCTGTTCATAACTGAAGTGAGATTTCCTGGCCGGCATAGGTGCGGTTTTGAATTTTCAAGTCTCAGTTATTGTTTTGATCATGTTTGCCTTTATTTTTTTCTTTTCTGCATGCATATGCGTTACCTCAATCTTTCAACTCATGTTTATGCCGATGACATGCAAAGATACTTATCATTCTACCTAGTCTTGTTAGCTGAGACTCTTATAAATCTCCTGTCCCCTTATGACATCATTACTCGCTGGATGGGGAAATAGATTCCCAATTCGATGTCAAAACTGAGGTAAAGTTTGTGAGTTCTCTCTCTCTCTCTCTCTCTCTCTCTCTCTCTCTCTCTCCCCCCCCTCTCTCTCTCTTGCGGATAACGCTTTCTTACTTAACTATGTACGCTCGCTGTTTTCTTATTCAGACACTGATAAAAATCCGTGCGTGACCCTTGTAAGTTCTTTATCTCTCTAAGCTTATGTCACTAATGCCTAAAGGTCTTCTTTATCCCTTCTCTCTAAGTATAATCATATCAGTATCTGTTCTCCCTTTTAATACAATATTTAAGATATCACAATATACGCTTTGGTGTAATTTGCCGCCTTAGCTAATGTAACTCACCATTCGCTTACTTTCATGCTTCCTCTCCTCGGCCACTTTAACTGCTCCAATACTTTTCAGTCCAGGTTTTCTTTCACATAGATTTCTCTAGTGCAAAGTCCTTGCTTCGTAAAGTGTGGCGGATACCCATTCGAGCCTTCTGGCATTTCACATACTACTCTTAATCAACAAGATTTGAAATGTCCCTACTCTCTCTGGCTTCTCTACTTCACTGAAAATACTGTATCATGACCCTTGAGTTCCCTACTTTCTGGCTCTAATTCCTTAGTGCTTGTTCCTGAGAACTACTTGGTATTACTAATGTTATTTTTTGTAGTAATATCAGTTTCCTTGTATTTTATGAATTTTGAGATTGAAATGGAGCAAAGAACCTCGGGGCATACCTATGGCCAACCACTTAAAATAGAACATACCAATCTCTTGAAAATACTTATCTAAGAGATTTTTAAAATGTGGTAGTGTAGTGCTTGCTATGCGTTCGGAGAAGCGATCTCAATGATTAGTTACCGTCTAAATGAATAGATTTTTAGCGATTTTAGTTTTACAACGCTTTAATTGTATATTTAATCCATTGGTTTTAACACTATGTGAGTTATTAAGCTGAGTTCAACCCTCAATCTACTGGTGTCAAGTTAATGCAAATTGACCACCTTCCATTTGTCCTCATATAGTAGGATCTCTGTTGCAATTCAAAAAGCATCTCAGTTGCGCTGCACAATAAACTTTTGAGCATTTCTCCATTACCACCCAAAAGTAAGGAACAAAATATAAATTTTACATTTTTTTTTAAATACTCCTTTTAGTTCCATGAAAATGGCCTAAAATATTATTTGAAATTTCTCTTCGATAGTCTGTAAGTTTCATTTTATATAACAGCAGATTAAAAGGTTATGAGGAAAGTAATGTATACCTGAGACGAGTTAATTTCGACAAATCCTTCAGTAAGCAGGTTGTCCAGTGGAGGAGTAAAGGAATGATACTCTGACATTTAGTGAAATGTCATCTGTTAAAAAGATGATTTGGATATCAGGTTCTGCAACTTTATAAAAAGAACGGGTAGCCCTCAAAACCCACTCACGGGGAAGATCGTACGATGAAGGGGAATCAGATGAAAGACAGTTGAGATAACAGCCGATGTTCGATGGAAATAGACGAGAACCTGAACCAGAATTTGTCTCTTCTGGCTGTTTCACTTCGCTTCAAAGAGTGAGGAAGCATAGCAATCTCCCTTGCTAAGAAACCACTCATAAGTGAAAAGAAAAAGCTGGCTAGGTTGGCCTTTACCAATCAGCATCTCTTGTGGAGGTCAAAAATTTTGAAAGAATGTTTTTAGCAACGAAAACAAATTTAATTTTCTAGGATCGGATGGGAACCAACAAGACCGGCGACGTACATGTGAAATTGAAACCTACATGAATAAAAAAGATCGTTAAATTGGGAGTTGGTAGCGTTATGAATTTGGGCATGTTTTTTAATGTTGTGATCTGCCATGTTGTCAGTTTAACTTCAAAGTAAACGAGGCAGGATAAAATAATATGCTTTAGAAACATGTGACCCCCTCTCTCCGAACTTCATAGTGAGTATGCAGAAAATAGTGACGTAATGAACTGTATGCGCAGAGCCCTGATTTATTTCCGAGAAAAAACCTACGTAAAACACTCAGTGAGATGGTTTTGGCTCGGTATCCAACGAATTCTGGAGATATTTGGCAAAGATTGGGAGAAAAATAAAATAAATTCATGCCACAAATTTTCGGAACTTGTGCTACTGGAGATTTGCTCTAGTTATTCAAATGAAGCTCCTGCATACATGTTATTAATATTTTGTTAAATTTCTTAGGAGATAACTATGTTATTTTGTGGTTATGGCTGCATATATACTTATCTTTCTTTAGTTTTAGATGCATTTTTTTTACAAGTACACATTAATTTCATCCTATCTTTTTAGACGCTGTTCAAAGAATATTCTGTATAACTTCCATATAAAAAATGGAATGAATTGAAGAAAATGTAGATTTCGTGGGCATTTTTCTCTAGTTTAGGAAGCAATGCTAGATATCAGAGAGTAAATATACTTTTTAAACACTTTAATTTTTTTTACCTATATCGATAACTAGACTTTGTATAGTCCGATTTCTTTTGGTACCAAACATCACAAATTATTTCATGATTGTCTCAACTGAAAAGCCAAAACCCTATGCCATTTTCTTCCAGAAAATTTGACCTAAGCTACACATCGGTAGAAAAGCCACTTGAAAAAAGAGAAAAGACTCCAGATAGAAAAGATCCTCGTCTTGTGATCTTTTACAGGCATTTTATTGTAGATATTTTATTTTAATCCATGGTTAAATTATAATTCTCAGTTTTACGAACATAAAATACAAATTGGGCGAAGAGCGATAATGAATAAAGGTAAAACAATGAATAATATAAAATAAAAATACTAATAACAACTTTTATATGATATAAACCCCAGCTTATACAATATTGCCACAGGTAAGAACAAATTATTCTACAACAACTGGCAAGGGATACAAACGACAAATCGCTGGATGAGTTCCATTAAAGCAGATTGGATGCCGACTCTCTTTTGGTTGGGTGGTTGGTGTAAATTCAATCCAAATTTACTAGTAGTACCTAGCTATTCAGAGGTTAGGTTAGAGATAAAGGTAAATGAGTTTAATTTTAGCATATATAAGTACATAATGTACATAGGAAATACCATTGCTTGACTATATTAAAAGTACTTGAACTTTGCATCATTTGCTTGATAAGATCTTGTTCTCCTCGGGATTTTTGCTTACTTAAAATATTAAAATTAATGGGCAGGAAATATTATTAGTCCTACATACGTATTGTTTTTTTTTAAGTATATTCCATTTTCAAAGTTATTTGGTCTTGATATTCATTAAATAGCTACAAAAAATTTTACAATCACATCTTCCACTTCACTATTCTTGTTCCTTAAACCAATTTTAATATAAAATTCATTAATGTAATATATCTCACTGGACTACTTTACATTCCTTGTCTTTTCTATACCCGTGTTTTATCTCTAATTTACTTGTACTCTTTATCTTCCACTTAGTTACTTGCATAAAACAGTATCCAAGCTTTATGCTGTACTTCAATAAATATTAATTTGTATAAAGTAATTTATGAGTATTTAACATATATTTAATACCCATCACGATGAAATACTTCCTTGATCTTGCCTCTTGCCAATTTTCATCTTTTTTCCTCTGATTCGTTCTCTTTGGTGTTGGTAGCGAGCCTCCACCCAACGGTGGGGCGTGCTTGCTTCTTCTTATTGTTTTGGTTGATTTTAATTGCTTAGATATTTATTATTTAATGTATTTCGTTTATGTGTTTTGTATGTTTTGTATGAAACTTAGTATTAAGCTGAACTTAATTGCGGCACTTGTGGGCGTTATATAAATTAATCTGTTTGTAAGACCAGATCTCTTTTTCAACCAACTGACAAATTTCACTCTTCATTTCTTCTCTCTTATCTTCTTATCCTACCAAGTGACATCTAATGGACTCACTTATGTTCTTGTTTATAAGAGGCTAAATTACCTTTAACTTCAAAGGCCCTTCCTTTTGCGAGTGGCTCAAGTATGCTCGTTGTCTTGGTACTTGACGTATAGGTACGAGTTCATCGTCCCTGTATTATTATTTCCATTAATTTTACGATATTCTTTTAAGGTTTATTTTTATATAAACGGGGCTGTGATGATGCTGCTATTGTTTTTCGTATCTTTAATAATCTTGGATAAGTACACAGTTTTTGTATCCAGATTATAAGAGAATAAAACATTCCTTCTACTATTCTACAATGGCGAACCTCATGAATGGCAAATATATCCGTCTAGCCATCATCTAAGATAATGACTAGAGGTTACGCTCTAGCATGGTAATTTGACAGGAATGATTGTGCATAAACTTCAAATCAGTACAATTACAAGAAGAAATAAAATATTTTAAACCAAATAAAAATATGTAAATATCAGTAATGATGGACGCATTAATATGATAAACGGAAGCTCTGGTAATACAAGACAAGAAATAAATCTCGACCTTTTTCATCCACCAGCTACTTTCCCGACGAGTGTTCCACATATGCAACGTTAGATTCGCGCTCCATATAATTTCTAAGCAATGCACACTGAAATTTGAGGATGCAATATTTTGTGCTGGCGTTTATTTCATCGTTTTAAAGATAACGAGAAAGCTTCTCTGACCGGCGTTTAGAGAGCGATAAATTTCTCGTAAGTGTTTACGTGAGCGAAAATCCTGAAACCCATTTTTTAAGAAACTCATTTCTCGCCGTTTGATGGATGACGACGCGTTATGGAACGAAGATACGTAGGAAAAACACTTGTTAGCGCACTTGAATATGAATTAGCAATAAAATAAATTTCCTCTAATCATTAACCTAATAAGTTGCCTGTAATCAATTTATCATATAATTATTAATTTTCGCTTTGATCAATTTCATTTTCTCACAGCACTGCGATGTAGGTCTATACCTACATACATGGCACAATATTTTATAAGGTTTGTTTGATTGTTATTGAACTTATATTGTTACCTATAACACTAGAAGTTCTTTATCTAGCATCCCCTTAGGACAAATTGCTATTATAATTTATTGGCTCAGATATAATTGGAAACGCATAATAACCATAAATATAGGATGATCAGGAAATGGCTTCGCCACTCCCCCGTACAGGGGTAGCTTGCCCTTCGCTACTAAGATTAAAATTTAAAATCTATAAAATCTATAAATTTTCTGAACTTCGCCCATTATAATAATTTTAAAAAGGCTATACTAAATTTCTCCCCTTTCAAAATATCACGTTGTTAAAATATAGAGTTATAGAAGATATAGAAAAATCAATTTTCTGAACTTCACCATTTGTAATTCGTTGGGTTTTAAAAAATTCACAAAGTTTCGATACCTATATTTATTTCTGAACTTCACCCTTTTGTTTTTTGATATTATAAAAGAATTATGTCGTGGTATAAGTAGGACCCCACACCTTACACTAAATATTTAAATGTCGTGGTATAGGTAGGAACCCACACCTGACACTAAATATTTAAATGTCGTGGTATAGGTAGGACCCCACACCTTGACACCAAACATTGAATGTCGTTCGTATATGGAAGGACCGACTGATGGAAGGATGTTCGTACGTATGGGTTGTTTACGTACTACTCCTTGATTAGCGTGAATTCTCTCTAAGAGGACTATATATGATTTTGATTATTATTATCTAGGGTCTTGACTTCTTCATATTTTAAAGGTTCCCTTTGCCATAAGTAGCAATTTGAGGTTAGAATAAACAAAAATTGTTACAACAAACTAAAACTTTAATTAAAACACAAAAACAAAATAAACCTAAACCACAGCAATATTACAAAATTAAATGCACAATACGGCTTTCAATAATTCTTAAGGAAGCCTTTATAACTTGACATTATAATGTTGGTTAACTTGCTACTCACTTCAATCTAAAAAAATAGGCTAATTGTCTCTCCTGGAGTTTAAATACCTTGGTCCCTCCCGCGATGGGTTTGAGTCTGACCTTGAACTCAAGGAACCAAGACACCACAGGAATCCAGTGGGTTCTTTGACGCGTGCCTCGACCAGATGGTTGGCAGCGGACGTGATAGGTTGACAGTCACAAGGAACTTTGGCGAGTGTGGCAGATGGTGGTTCACACGGTATTCGGTGGGGGGTCTTCTTTAAGTGCGAGAACTATCACAGTGTTTAAGAACCCACTAGGATAGGCAGGGTCTCTCTGACGAGAGTAAGTTGAACTTGGTTCTTAAACCAAGTTAACTTAGAGTTCGGTGTGACCACCGCAAAACGGACTCGAGGAGGAGCTTCTTCTTCTTCGTTTCAGAATTCGCCAAGGGCGAGGAGTGTACTCAGGGGCGGGGTCTTTTCAAGGGCGAGGACTGTACTCGGGGGGACTAGCTCGAGGATTAGCTGCTTCTTAGTCCTCTTGGTAGCCCGGCCTCTCTTGCAAGGGACTTCGTAGCCTGGTTGACTCACGGATTCTACCTCGTTTTTCCTAAGTGTTTGGTATTTATACCTCGTCACCCTACTGGGGTAGGGGTAGTAGGAGGAGGGCGTAGCTTGTGGACGGGCCGCAGGAGGGTTCTTACTCCAACAGTTTTTCTCAGCAGGTCTTACCTCTGGTTCAGCTGGCCTTCGAGCTTGAGAGAAACGCGTCTCAAATTTCGTACTTGAAGCGAAATTGAATATACACTCGTAGGGGAGATCTTGCAGTATAAACCGTTCTGCTTTTCATAGCGACGAGTGGCGAGGGGCTGAGGTTACTAGATTGACCCAAGGTCAATCTTGTGACCTTAACGTCTCGTGTCTTAACTGGGAGAGAAGGGAGAGGGTCGATTCCTTTACAAATTATTAGAAATAACTTTGATAAAAAAACATAAGTCATAACCAAACTAAGATTAAATTATTATTCAAATACTTAAAAAATCCCCTTCTTAAATTATAGAGTTAGTGATGGTTAGCAGGATTTTTATATTTATCTATCTAATTATCTTCTTTTAAACCCTATTACCTCTCTCTATGTAAAAATGTCTGTCGTGGTACAACAACTCTATACTATACACTACTCCTATATTATGTGGTAGGGGGGGGTGAGTTAATCACCTACTGCAACGCGAACCGTTGAAGGACTGTTCGCAGGAATTAACGACCGACTAGGAGGTCACACCTGAGGCGTTGGGTTTCAAATCCTTAATAATCAAACAGAGTGCATAATTGGTGTTCAATATTTACTTGAATAGGCCGAGAGTATCGTTTAAGGTTAGTTAAAGATGAAAAAACAAAAATATAATTTTATTTACACAGATCAAAATATGAATAATAATAAGCAAAGGGAATTATTTAAATTGAAAGAGTCTCTTGATAATGATTATGAGGAGGAATTCTCAAATGGAATTAATTGATTAATGTAACTAGGGTCAGATCAAAAGGGGGAACTTGACAATACTAATAATGGAGGGGTTTTAAGTTTACGGGTCAATGACATAGAGGAAGGTCCTTCTCGTGATGAGGCAAGTGGGGAACGATCCGATGAGGCAAGTGTGGCACGATCCAAATGAGGCAGGTTGGGCACGATCTGAACCAACCTTCCGATGAACATAGCCAAACTTCAAAAATGATGCTCGACGGGGAATGTGGGAATTCTTGTAATTCCGCTGAAAGAGAAATCTTCTTTTCCTGGAAGGTAATTGATCGAGATTTTCTTCGGTTCGATTAAACGTAGGGAGACTGTTGCGCAAATTCAAAGATTCTACCAATTGACTTGGGTAGAATCACGGCTGAAGAAGTCTGCTGTCTGACGAACGGTCGAGGGACGAGACGATAAGAACGGCCTTGAGGTGTGGGCTGGACTCGTCGAACTACAGAATAACCCGAGTATTTGCATACCCGATTCTGAAGGGAAAATGAGAGTTTGGAGAAAGGAGCCACAAGCTCCAGACATCTTAATCCGGAGGTGGAGTCGATTCATCATTTAGCAGCAAGGGGCGAGTTCGCCGGATTGGAAATATTTTCCCAACGTGCTCAGGAGTCGAAAATTTGAGAATGTTTGAACAGGAAATGACGTCGTCCATGGCGGGATACCATAGCATGTGGTCTCCGATAAATTGAGGGGGGAGGGCAGAGATTGTTCTTTTACGATGTCAAACTACAGTAATTTAGTAAAAATACTCTATATATAAGTAAAGAATTTTCATCAAGAAATACAAATCTTTTTAAAGAAGCAGAAGTGATACTCTTTTTTAAATCAACTTATCCTCTTAGCCTAAAGAATATTTTAAGAACATACTTTAATGGCTCTACGAACTTTCATTAATAACAAATTAATATAAATAAATATATATAATTTAGATCTGTCCAAATGAATCCCAATTTATGAGAGATTTAATAAGAGAAGTGTGAGAAATATTGATTAAAACCCAAAGCTATCGATATTAGTTATACTAAAAGCTCATTTGAGCTTGGATGATAATGACACTGAAGCTACGTAGAAGGTATTGAGAGTGGTTTAGAGAAATTTTATCAGAATATCGCTTATAGCACTTTGAGAAATAGAAAAATGAGAAGAACATATTTTACAGGATGCCCTCGTTGGAACCAGAACTATGATACAACAGATGAGGTAAAACAGTTGTAAATTATCATTTGGGCTTACATAGAGTAAAGTAACATTTAATGGTAACAAATATCTTAAGTTTTGTCATATATCGAGGATCATTTGTACGTAATGACACAAAGAAAGGGAAGTACCCAAAATATCATGTTAGTTAAAAAATATTTTCAAAGCTAATATTTAGATACTCTGATATTATCTTTGATTGATGGCAGAACTGTTGATAAACTTGACTAGAATGTTCATTGCCCTCCACGACAGGATTTGTAGCCTGAAAGGATAAATGTTGTGAGACAGCCTCTATTGGAGCCTGAAAATATTTTTATTACTCTCACTTGATATAAATTTTGATTGATAAATCAGTTTGTAAAAGCCTGAAAATATTTTTATTACTCTCACTTGATATTAATTTTGATTGATAAATCAGTTTGTAAAAGCCTGAAAATATTTTTATTACTCGCACTTGATATTAATTTTGATTGATAAATCAGTTTGTAAAAGCCTGAAAATATTTTTATTACTCGCACTTGATATTAATTTTGATTGATAAATCAGTTTGTAAAAGCCTGAAAATATTTTTATTACTCGCACTTGATATTAATTTTGATTGATAAATCAGTTTGTAAAAGCCTGAAAATATTTTTATTACTCGCACTTGATATTAATTTTGATTGATAAATCAGTTTGTAAAAGCCTGAAAATATTTTTATTACTCGCACTTGATATTAATTTTGATTGATAAATCAGTTTGTAAAAGCCTGAAAATATTTTTATTACTCGCACTTGATATTAATTTTGATTGATAAATCAGTTTGTAAAAGCCTGAAAATATTTTTATTACTCGCACTTGATATTAATTTTGATTGATAAATCAGTTTGTAAAAGCCTGAAAATATTTTTATTACTCGCACTTGATATTAATTTTGATTGATAAATCAGTTTGTAAAAGCCTGAAAATATTTTTATTACTCGCACTTGATATTAATTTTGATTGATAAATCAGTTTGTAAAAGCCTGAAAATATTTTTATTACTCGCACTTGATATTAATTTTGATTGATAAATCAGTTTGTAAAAGCCTGAAAATATTTTTATTACTCGCACTTGATATTAATTTTGATTGATAAATCAGTTTGTAAAAGCCTGAAAATATTTTTATTACTCGCACTTGATATTAATTTTGATTGATAAATCAGTTTGTAAAAGCCTGAAAATATTTTTATTACTCGCACTTGATATTAATTTTGATTGATAAATCAGTTTGTAAAAGCCTGAAAATATTTTTATTACTCGCACTTGATATTAATTTTGATTGATAAATCAGTTTGTAAAAGCCTGAAAATATTTTTATTACTCGCACTTGATATTAATTTTGATTGATAAATCAGTTTGTAAAAGCCTGAAAATATTTTTATTACTCGCACTTGATATTAATTTTGATTGATAAATCAGTTTGTAAAAGCCTGAAAATATTTTTATTACTCGCACTTGATATTAATTTTGATTGATAAATCAGTTTGTAAAAGCCTGAAAATATTTTTATTACTCGCACTTGATATTAATTTTGATTGATAAATCAGTTTGTAAAAGCCTGAAAATATTTTTATTACTCGCACTTGATATTAATTTTGATTGATAAATCAGTTTGTAAAAGCCTGAAAATATTTTTATTACTCGCACTTGATATTAATTTTGATTGATAAATCAGTTTGTAAAAGCCTGAAAATATTTTTATTACTCGCACTTGATATTAATTTTGATTGATAAATCAGTTTGTAAAAGCCTGAAAATATTTTTATTACTCGCACTTGATATTAATTTTGATTGATAAATCAGTTTGTAAAAGCCTGAAAATATTTTTATTACTCGCACTTGATATTAATTTTGATTGATAAATCAGTTTGTAAAAGCCTTGGATTTTGCAAACGAAGCTTTATCAGTAATTCGTCTTGTTTGCAAAGCTCTCTGATCTCAAGGTCAAGGGTTCTGTATTTGTTTTTAATTCAAGTTAATACGAGTTTGAAATCAGAAAGTCTTGAAAGAAAGATGAGTAAAGTCAAAACGGAACCATGGTGTACCACCTGTCCTAAAAAGTTCATTTTTTCCGTTTGCATCTTGTTTATTCCGTGAAAATTTAGGTGACGTGAGCGAGGATAAAATTGACGGGTTTCACCAAAATCTTTCAACCATAGGAAAAAAGTACTAAAACCGCTGGAATACTGCGCGAGGTTGACTATATATATATATATATATATATATATATATATATATATATATATATATATATATATGGTCTATAATTCGAAAAGATAAAAGCGTACCAAAGAGAAAAGTACCATCAACTTGTTAAATTAAACCTTAATTTAAATTACATTAAACTACAGGTTAAATAAATTTAACATAATAATTGAAGGAAACTACACATGAAATTGAGTTTTTCTCTCTCAACATATGAATAAAATTGACTACATCTTGACCTAGGGAAAGTTTCCATTATATAAACTACAATTATTTCTAATATAAAGCTCAGCAGCAAATAAAAATATTTCGATACAGCACCCCCCCCCCAAAAAAAAATCAGGTAAACAAAACCTCTGTTATCTAATGTTAACAATTTGGGGAAATATTTTCCACAAATTGTCTTAAGAAATTTTCTTCTAGGATTTATCTCTCTCAATCTATTACTCCTAGTGTCCCTAAGCTTTTTTACTTTATATATTTTCATTATTTACAAATATGAATAACCATCATCATCATCATCACTAACTCTGTAATTTAAGAAGGGGATTTTTTGAGTATTTGAATAATAATTTCATCTTAGTTTGGTTATGACTAATGTTTTGTTTTATCAAAGTTTTTTCTAATAATTCTTTTATAATATCAAAAAAACAAAATGGTGAAGCTCAGAAATAAATATAAATATCGAAATCTTGTGAATTTTTTAAAACCCAAAGAATTACAAATGGTGAAGTTCAGAAAATTTAGAAAAATTTAACCATGGTTTCTTTTTTTAGATTTTAAATTTTAATTTCTGTGGCGAAGCGCAAGCTCCCCCCCGTAGGGGATGGGGGAGTGGCGAAGACATTGCTGGTAGTTTTAGTATACAACGTAAAGAAAATCCATTTTCTACTCGTGTATAAATTACTACTTTGTTTTTACAAATCCCAAAACAATTCAATCATTTTTCAATTATGAATATAATCCTCAAATAGAACACCTGCTTAAAATGCCAATTAATCACCTATAACAATTCCTCCAAAAATGTTCAAGAAAGCCCTGTAATGGATAACATCACTCTTTATTCAAAACTTCAACAGCCTCCAGCGTTTATTTTAAATCTTTAGCTAAAATAAAGAAACAAAATTCTTAGATTATTAGAATTACTCCTATATATAATATATTAAAATCCTGATAACCGCTCATAATACATACATCTAATCATAGCCCAATTATACTGATAAATAAGAAATGTTGAACAAGCCAAAGGAGTATGTCCTTATAATGGAAATGTTAACCAATCGTATCATATTTGTGAAGGTTCTTTTTTGAGCTTTATAAATGAGAAGTGATTTGGAATTAAAGAACCAATTTGATTGATGTGCATCTTGCGGAGTATCCGATATGGGCTCATTTAGGCTAACCCTTCATTCATGAGTTGAAAGGTGCATTGAAAGGTCTTGTAAAACAGGTTTCTCTCTTGAGAAATCAGTGCACTGCTATAAGACTAAGCAACCTTGAGCTGATCTAACAGCTAAAATCTGATTGTTTCTCTCGTATTTGTTCTACCAATACACCATCTGATCTATCTATAATTAATATATTATATTTTCTAAAAGTTAAACACCTTATCAATAACGATCTCTCATCCTCTCTCTTCCTTATGCATTACTAATTATCGCCGACTTGTATCATTATATTCTTACGTTAGATGAAAGATGAGTCTCCCCCGGAAATTAAACTGAGACCTCACGCGTGTGTATCACTAGCGTAACCACAGAGCCACGACGTAAAAAAGAACTACTCTCCACATGGTCACCCTCTGAAGATGTTCAACTTAAAAACTTATGTATGCTCATATTCCTTGGCCTATAACACAGTTAAACTCTTAAAACTGACTCTAAATTATGATAAAATGGCACTTTCAAATTTTAAAATAAAGGAATAATGCAAATACGGCTATGAATATCTTTCAGATAATATTATCTGTAATTTAATATATTTTATACCCGTCTCCCAAACCAAGCAAATAATTAATAATTTAAAAATACACACTCTCACACACCAAACTTATATTTTGCATATTTTATTTTGCAAAGTAGCTTTTAAACATTGTCTTAGTCTTCTGTTATTTGTACCGAGTGAGAAAGAGGTAGAAATGGATATCGGTTTCCATTGTAGAGTGCAACTGCTTTGAGGCTTCGTGTTGATATGTCTGTGAACAGTTGCCATTCTGATGCTCATGCTTTAGTCAGACAGCAATAAACAGACCATTCCGTACTTTCAGAACACAGACTTCCACTAATATCAATGTACTTTTCAAATCCTGCATGCCTTTTCTGGTATACAGTAGTCCTGCATTCTTCCCCAAGTAGATTCTACTTAGTGAGACTTACTTCGCAAGTCCCATACTAATATAGCTACAATTAATGTCATTTACATTTGTTAGTGTTTGACTATTGCTGAACTTTCGTCATGACAAAGATGCTTTACAGAAAATTGTATGTCTGTATACTAAAGAGCTTAATTTCCTTTTACTTTCCTGTACTTTATTGCCTCCAACATGCAGAAATAGCAGCATCATAATGATTCCTTTTTTTCTCTCTATAATCTGGGCTTAAATAGCAATATGCATAGATTTTCTTGCAAATTTAAAACACAAATTCATCTATTAAGGTATATAAATATTTTAATCAAGATATACAGGTGAAAAAGCTATATTCTTGACACTGTAACTCACTAACTAAGAAATGCAAATAACTTTTAAAAGTGTAACTATGTAATGGTTAATGATACGAAACACATATTGAGGTTTATGGAATCAGCGTCCTCAATTAAGTAATTAGCTGTGAACAAATAATGATAAGAAAATCATTTCAAAATTTGAGAACCTGGTGATTATTGGCAAAAAATTATTAATTTTTATATTGTACTTCATTTCCAAAATATAGCCATTCTATATTTAAATCCTGTCATTTAGAATGATTGAATTAATTATTTTTATATTAACTAGGATAAAGTTAAATATATATCTTTAAATTTTGCTAAAAATATTAGTTATTTGGTCTACAGTTAAGAGAGTAGTAGGCTACATTGTTAAATCCTGAAAAGCAACAGAAGATTCATGGCCATCTGAGAAATTAATATAGGTCTACATTAAGTTAGCGTACAAAGGTTATACTGCATTTACCAATGTTTCCCTCTTGCGCGCTCCGAGAAATTTCCGTAAGTGACCAGGCACGGAAAAATCAGCCTGGTTGGTAGATAGATACATGCTAAGTAAGGTGTATAAAAGACATTATATAAAATTAAGAGCCGTACAACAGTGCCATTTCACATGCAACATGAGATTATTCTACTTTGTCTTTCAATTTGACAATTTCCTGTAAGTTATAAGGGATTGTTCTACTACTAGAAACACCATTGCTCGTAAGATAATTTTGCGCCTTCTGTGATAATAATGACGGTCCTCTCTCTGAATTATGAGTCTGACATGACACATAAAAATAGAGAATCAAGAGATTTACCAACAGTTTGTTACGCCATGTCTGAGCAGAGAAAAGTATAAGAAAGCCCAGAATATTCATCCAGAGTAAGTAATTATTTTTAGTACGAGATGAAATTTTCCCTTTAAATTTATAACTACCTTTTTGCATCGGTCAATTTGCCTGGATAAGAGTAAATACCAGTGACTTATAAAACTTCGGTTAGATTTCTGTGCATCACGATAAGATGAACACCTTTTGCTTACGTTATTGTATGAGAATAGTAAATACTTTTAACGAATGAAACGCTACATTCTTGTGTAACTTCGGTTGCAGAGTACAATATGTACGAGGGGCGGTCAATAAGTTTTGCAATTCGGATATAAGAAAACGAGATATGAGGAAAAGTGTTTTATTATTTTTCAATATAACTAACCTCGACTTCAATGCACTTGCGCCACTTGTCGCTGAGGCTTCGAATTCCTGACAACCAGAATTCTCCCGACTGCTGTTCAATCCACTCCTGGACAGCGAGCTGAACATCTTCATCGTCCCCAAACCAGCGTCCACGCAGTGCAGCCTTGAGCTGGCGAAATAAAAAGTAGTCGCTAGGGGCCAGATCTGGACTGTAGGGTGGATGGTTGAGCTCCTCGAATTCGCACTCGCGCAGGGCAGCTTGTGCAACTCTGGACTTGTGGACTTTGACGACGTTAAAGTCGATCATGGGGCGTGAGGTTTCTAGGGACTCAACGGGCAGAGGCCTTGGTCATAGCCAAATTGTCGTAGATTATGTTCATAGCCCTCCCATGTGATACTCCAAGTTCTCGCTCGATTTCTTCGACCTTCACCCGTCGATTTTCGAGGATCATCCTCTCCATACGGGCCACATTGTCCTCATTGGTCACGTCTGAGGGCGTCCTGGACGGGCGTCATCTTCAAGGGACTCACGACCATGGCGGAACTCCCTATTCCAGCAAGAAATGGTTGCATAGGAAGGGGCGGTGTCAGTATACACGGCAACCATGCGTTCATGGATCTCTTTTGCATTCTTGCCTTCCTTGGTCAAAAATTTGATCACTGCGTGGTGCTCAACCTTTTCCATTGTTGAAAGATTTGTGACTGACGATCTGCGATCAGCTACTGCTTCTTAAATAGACGAGGCAGGAGCGTGTGGCTGCAGGTCCTGACTTGTCATAACTTGTCCTAACATCACCACCAACAGCCATCCCCTTTTCTATGTTTTGCCCTACCGATTCTCAAAAATTATTGACCGCCCTTCGTATGTCTATGAGATCATTTGAAGATAAGGAAACACACTATGAAGGCCAACATTACATTATCTGGTCGATAATGAATTGTGTAGATAAAATACTCGTAAACCAGTTCTAGTCTCCATCCGTGAATTTTATTTTACTTAATCCTGGTCTCTTGAGCTTAGAAAGCTTAAATGCGAGTAACTACTGGTCATTCAGTACCAATTATAAAAAAACTGCAGTCGCTTTTTTTCTCTCGACAGGATAGATTTTTTCGCTCATATTCAGTATCCTATACATAAAAGACACTGGATGTTGACCATGCTTCAGTGTTTCTGACACAGCCTGAACGGAAATGTCGCATTCGCTAAAAAATGGAAATATTAAAAGCCTCAATGGCATCAAGATGAAATGGAAAAGATTTACTTGATATAACAGAGCGCTTTCTTAGAAAATTTAGGGATCCATTTTAAATAGTATTGAAAGATGTCTAGACCGCGTAGATAAGCTTAAATTGTTGGTTCGGAGTATAGAAATTCACGTGGTCTAATTGTATCTGAAGCTAGGTGTTTTCAGAGTAATTTCAAGTTGATAACAGAGTATATCGATTGAATGTGTTGATATCATGTCCTTTATTCATTGGATGTTATATTTCTTTGTTTAGCAACAACAATATCATTTGAAAATTTTTATAATGTTCTTGTTGGTTTCTTCCAAAACTAATGTTGCTATCAAGATAAGAAAATGCACCTGAAAGGTTCTCTTTATCGAGACTTATCTATAGATATTTCAAAAATAGGAACGTAATCTGTAACGCCAAAGAGCACATGGTTGTATTGTTACTTTCTCCAAAAGGCTTCTAGCCCATTGAAGAGATTGTGTAAGCCATGTAGAGAAGATTGTATACTTATCGAGGTTATTTCACATATATTACAATTTTAGAACGAGATACACATCAAGATGATCACATATATTAACTATAGAAGAGTAGTGGATACACAATCACTTCTTGTGGAGGTCCATTTATTTCATCGCACTGGCCACCTGTGCTCTAAGTGAGGTTATACTTTGTTTCATAGTCCGTTCAGAACCTGAGGAATATCTTAATCAATGAATTCTCGGTCAGACAGGTTAAATTACGTAGACTTTAAGCTTTTCGTTTTCCCCCTTCCTCATTTTGGCAAATATTAGTGGCTACAGGACAGTTGTGATAGAATTCTGTAGCTGCAGTGAATTGATCAGTGAACTGGTATGATTCATAACTATTTTAAGCTATGTCTACCGCCCTTGCTGGATGATAATATACTAAGTAAGAGTTAAAGTTGATTCCATAGGAAACGCTATTTGATTATTATAAAAGAACACTACCAGCTGATAAGAAGTGCCATGGACAAGTTGCATCCTGCATACTTTAGATGACAAGGATTATATATCAGTATGCCTTAAAGAAAGGATGTTCCTAGCAAATTTCGCGTATTTTTATTTACATGCAATTTCTTAAGTACTGCAATAGCTTCAACAAAAGGATCCTCTTGAATAATATGATATATCTTAGGTGTTATATATATATATATATATATATATATATATATATATATATATATATATATATATATATATTATTATTATTATTAAAGTTCCAAGCCACAACCCCAACTGGAAGAGCAAATAGCTATAAGCCCAAGGGCCCCAGTGGGGAAAGAAACCTGGTATGGAAAAAACGAAACAAAGATTAAGAAAAACATAATAAATAAATAGAAAATCAAAAAAAAAAAAAAAAAAATAAAAAAAATAAAAAAATTAAATGCTATAATGTTAAAAATATTATAATATTATATATGTGTGGATAATGAATAAAATATTAAAGTTATAAGTTTCTGTTAATTAAAAATGTATTAGCACCCACTTTAAATTTCTGAAGTTCCAAGGACTCAACAACAACACTAGGAAGTTCATTCCACAGTTTAGTTGTGTTAGGAATGAAACTTCTTGAAAACTGTGTTGTGTTGAATCTCATAGGCGTAAAGGCCCTACTATTGGCATTTAGTACACCTCTGGTAACTCGTTGAGGGGCATATAAATTGGGCAGATCGTGATGCAGTGGATGATCTGCATTGTTAAAAATTTTATATAAGATGCATAAGGAGCTTATTGCTCGCCTGTGCCACAGATCAACTTTGAGGTCAGGAATTAAAAATTTTATTGCTCTCAAATTTTTATCTAATAAATTAAGATAAGAGTTGGCTGCCGAACTCCAAACAGGGGCGCAATATTCAAAACACGGAAGAATAAAAGCATTAAAACAATTTTTAAGAACAGTCTGCTCTCCAAATACTTTGTAAGATTTCCTCAAAATGCCAATTTTTTGAGCAATAGAGGAGGAAATAGATCGAATGTGATTCTCAAAAGTAAACCTAGAGTCAAGCATAACTCCAAGCAACTTAAAAGAATCACATATGGAGATGGGAATGTTATTTATTAAAAGATCTGGATGGGGAGGATCTAGTGTTCTGGATCTGCTAACAATCATACTCTGGGTTTTCTTTGCATTTAACTTCATGCCCCATGAAGTGCACCAAACATTTATCTTAGCCAGATCTCTATTTAAAGACTCTGCAACCGATGCTCTCAACTCAGGAGATGGGACTGGGGCTATTAGAGTAGCATCATCAGCATAGGCTATAAGTCTATTTTCCAGTCCAAACCACATATCATGGGTATATAATATAAACAGTAGAGGACCAAGAACACTGCCTTGTGGTACACCAGATAGCACCTCTCTCTCATCACTAAAATTATTGTCAACATAAACCTTTTGATGTCGATTTGTTAAAAATTGTTCAATAATATTTAAAAATACACCACCTACTCCCAACTGCTTCAACTTAAATATCAGGGCCTTATGATTGACACGGTCAAATGCGGCACTGAAATCCAGGCCAACTAAGCGAACTTCTTGACCAGAGTCTAATGATTTTTGGACAATGGTGGAGACAGTGAGAAGTGCATCACAAGTGCTCAGACCCTTACGAAATCCAAACTGTAAAAAGGGAAACAGACGATTAAGCTCGGCAAATGTACTTAAACGTTTAGCTAGTAAACGTTCAAAAATCTTAGATAGAACAGGAGTTATAGAAATGGGCCTATATTCAGTAGGGTTAAAACTACCACTTGCACTTTTACATAATGGAATGATGTTACCAATTCTCCAACATTCGCAAAAACTACCACTCCTCGCCAGCTTCCGAAGAATAACGGAAAGCTTGGGAGCCAAATACTCTGCAGTTTTCTTAAAGAATAAAGGGAATATACCATTTGGGTCAGTACCACCATAAGCATCCAGATCAAGAAGTAACTGTTTTACTTCACTTGAACGGAAAGCAATCTTGTTTAACCTTGGTTCAGGGAAACAAGTGTCAGGTAGAGTTAGATTCTCATTACTTTGTTTATTATCAAAAACATCAGCCAACAGTGTTGCCTTTTCTTCAGGACTATGGGTAATGGAACCATCAGGTTTAAGAAGGGGTGGCATAGATGAATCATTCCCAAAAAGAGCAGACTTGAGAGTGGTCCAGAATTTGTGGGAATTTGCTGTGCGCTGAAGAGTTCCCTTTGTGGTAGTATTGAATTCAACTTCCGCATTATTATATACCCTCTGAGCTGCTGTTCTGTAGTGCACATAATTATCCCATAGAAAGGCAGATCTACTCCCCTTCCACAGGTTGTAGGCTTCTTGTTTCTGCATATGAGCCCTCTTACAGTCATCATTAAACCAGGCTTTGTCCTTAGTGCGATATCTGATCATACGGAATGGAACATGTCTATCAATAATTGAAACAATTTTATCATTCAAAATACGAACTGCTTCAACCTCCTTATATATTAGTGGCCAGTTGATCCGGGAGATATCATTTAATATATTGCACCAGTCTACTTGAGATTTGATGAATACTTTGCTTGTATGAGCTATATTAGGAATAGATTGCACAATACAGATAGTTATAGAAATTGCACAGTGGTCAGAAGTTCCCACAGGAGGATCAACAGCACTTGTAACGACTCCAGGGGAATCAGTGAAAACCAAGTCAAGGCAGTTCCCAGATGAATGGGTAGGCTCCCTAATGACTTGCTCACAACCCGACTCACACGCAAAATCATAAGCCCTGATACCATGACAGTCAGTAGGGGAGACAGAAGACAGCCATTGCCTATGATGAGCATTGAGGTCTCCCATAAATACAAAGCAGGCTTTCCGGTCATTTTCCTGTACCTTGGCCATGGCAAGGAGCAGACAATCAAAAATAGTATCATCTAAGTCTGGATTGCGATAGACAGAAAAAAGATAAAAATTATTTTGCTTACCACATACTTTCATAACTTGCATCTCATGGCAAGAACAAGCATAGGAGGTCTTTGAAGCAGAGTAACCATTCCTAATGTAAACTGCCATTCCTCTAGCCCTAGGAATGGCATCACGCCTAAGTAAAATTGGTTTTTTGAAGCCTGGTATAAGTATTTCAGAGACATGCCTCATATTTGAAACCAGGGTCTCTGAACAGAGTAAAATGTCATGAGACTTGGATGAAGCAGTCAAGTCTTTAATATTGGCATGTAGGCCCCTAATATTAATATAGAGTAGACGACATTTTATCTGACGAGGATGACCAGGTCCAGGGTTGAGCTCAATATCTCCTGATAAAATTAAAATCGATATTAAAAAAATAATATTAGCAACAAGATCTTCAACAAAAATAACAATTTGTACAACAACAACAACAACAATTTGTACAAAATTATTCAATAGCAAAACTTTCATTAACTGAATATTATATGTCGGAAAAAAAACTGGTCAACATGATGGAGCCGACACATCATGCAAGGCAAAATTCCCTTCAGGACGCCACAACAACTGAGGGAGGACAGTAATGATGACTTTGGAATGAAAAAGAATAAAGAAAAGAGAAAAGAAAAGAATAGACCAAGGCAACCTCATGAAAAGCCATCAGAGCCTCTTTGCTCATCTATTAAGCCTGCCCTACACACCATTTGAGTAAAACAAGAGGAGGAATGAAAAATAGGAAAGTATGCCTAAATGTACCCTTAGGCAGGGATCTCAAACACAAGAGAGTGGAAGACCATGGTACAGAGGCTATGGCACAATCCAATGCAAGAGAACACCTTTCTGTCAGGGAGGTCCCTTAGCCTTTGACTGAAGTGTCTATCCACAAGACAGTGGAGGGTTTGGATTCAGAGTTATCCCTCTCCTAGGCGGATTGTCAACCAAGACTTCGAGCTCCACCTGCCCGGGTTTGAGTTCGGAGTTGTCCCTCTCCTAGGTGGATTGTCACACAAGACTATGAGCTCCACCTGCCCATACCGTAACCCTGGTATAGGGTGGCTACCGAGCGCTACGCCTTGCCAAAGGGCGACTCGTGATTTTGTCCGGGGCTGCTTATTCAGTTTATTCGCAACTAACCTCTATATCTAGAGGCCTTCCCCCGATCCGCAACCTGGGGACCCGATGGATGGGAGTTGTCTTCTCCCAATATTTTATTTATAATTATCGGACTAGTATCGGCAAGATGCCATTTTTAACTAATTAATAATAAACTATGCAAAGAACACAATATATATAAGGTAGGACACATCCACAACAAAATGAAACAGCAGGAAGCAATCTGGAAAAAAACTCGAGTGAATCTGGTGCAAATGACAAGCTAAACAAAATGAAAAGGAACCGGAAATAATCTAGAGAGTTGCTAATCTCCGAGACCCATTGCCTCCGGGTTTTATAAATACGATTGATGACTTTATTCGATATATATTTGTTAAATTTGTAATTGACCTTCTCATAAATTGAAATTATCAACTTTGTTGATGATAATGGATTCCGCAATTCTCCTCTTAATATAAATGTTTGATTTTTAAATGATTTTGCATGTGCGTAAAGAAACTTGAAGAGTTCGTACACCTTCTGATATCAGCTAAACGTTCCTTTATCCTCTTATTAAAGTGGCCCGACTCTCCGATGTATGTTAATTTGCAATTATAGCATGGTATCCTGTATGCACCAGCATAGAGGTTAATTGGACGCAGTCTAGTCAACGATTTTCGAATGGTATTATAATATTTGAATATAATATTTATGTTATTTCCGTTCGCATATGATTTTAGTGGGGCCAAGGAAGGAGCATATGGGAAACTATTTTTTTTTTTTTTTAATCGTCCCTTCGTGGTGAAGAGCTGGCATGGGTGTTTTTTCGTGCTTTCGAATGGCATCTATTCATAAGGTGAATTTGGTATTTTAGTTCAATGAAACTGTAAATAAGCTGGTTAATTTTGTCCTGAAGGAAGATTGGGTCGCACGTTCTATAGGCTCAGATAAAGAGGGAAGAAATAACAGACATCTTAAAGGATTTGTCATATAATGAGAAAAAATGTATTTAAGCATTTGAATTTGTAGGCTATCGATAGACTGAGCACTGAATATAATGATTTAAACGGTGGATATTTACGTCTAGAAACGGTAGAGAATTGTTCTTTTGCCATACTACTTTGAATTTTATCGATGGGTGTAACGAATTCAGGTTGTTGAAAAATTCATTGAAATTGTTGTTGTTTATGGGCTATGCCGACAGGATGTCGTCTACATATCGGAACCAGATAAGAGGTCGGGAATGAATCCTAGGAAGGAAGATCATTTATCACGAAGGCCAGGTACTTGGTTGTGGACATGTCACGGACCTCAGTTGTTCTTATTGTTGATGACCAGATCGACCATGAAGGTTTTTATCAGAAAAAAGAGAATTCGATTGTCATGACCCTTCAATTCGTTGATAAGGCGACGATACGGCACTCGACGTTGTTCTCACGTACGGTGTGTGAGCAGAAGCCTTTCCACGCACCTCAAACTCTTGCCTTCTTCCTTTTTGTCGCCCCCCCTTGCCCCGCCACCGTGCCCACCAAGATGTTCTTTTTCGCAAACGCTGCCATTTTGAGCATCAGACCATTTTGAAGGCCTTTCTTACAGTCAAAAGGTTGACATCTTGAAGTCTTCCTAAACGAGATCGATCTTTCAGCTCTTCCCCGTTCTTGAGACGTTCGTGACTCTGTGGACGTTCATCTGGCTGACGTTGTACAACTTGGCGTTATGACTTGTGGCCTGCGCGCAGTAGAGCAAAGATCTCGAATTTTTTTACTTCCATATGGTGAAAAAGAGGAACTTTAAGTTTATTTGACGGATGCTTTTATATCACACGTAAAATTCTCAAAAAATTAAAATCCCAACTGTAACATAAATTTTGAAAAGCCCAATATACGAGTATATATATATATATATATATAAATGTAAAAATTGGGACATGTATATACAGTATGTTCCATCCATAGGTCTGGACTCATAAGGATTTATTTAGGTTGGAGAAAAACCACATCACTGACTACAGGGGGGAAAGAACAAGTTGTTTTGCCAGTTGGGATCAACAGTCACTTAAGACTGGCCACATAATTCAACATGCAGCCAAACCGCGCATCAATCACACGCAGTTGTGTTAGCAAGTTGATAGCCAAATTTAAGTAGGGCAACTGAATCCGTAGCTGACAAGCCTCGTAGCGGAACTTCAAAGACTGCGTCTGGGGCTGTGAGTTAGAAAGTCTTTTCGCAGTGAAGTTACAGTCATCAATCATGTGTGCAACAAAACAGCGGACACTTTTAAAATATCATGTAATAAATATTTTCACTATTTTGCAATTTTGTTTATTTTTCACTATGGGTCCTAACTTATGGGACACTATATATATATATATATATATATATATATATATATATATATATATATATATCAAATGACTTGGGTAAACGACAGTTAGTTGAATCCACACTAATCGATTATCTTCTAAACTTTAATCCTGTGGTTAGGTGGCTTATCGCCTCCCAAATAGGTATCACCTTACCTCAAAGAGGAGCCAGCCCTTTGTTATAAATAGGTCCTCCATGTTTTTTTCCGTGTCGTTCTTTTTCTTGTTTAACATCATTTTTTTCTATCATTTTGTATTAAAAGACTGGGTTAGGGTACTATATAATCTATGTATATATTTCACCCAACTTAACTCCAGAAACAATTCCTAAACTAGTTTAAGAAACTATTGAGATTTAGGATCAATATTACTATCCAGAAAATAAAAATGAAAGTAGCTCTCATTGGCCAATGGAAGACGGCGTTGGATTCCGCAAGTCGAGGAACTGGTTCTCTCCCAGCAAGCACGGACACACATTTTACACTCGCTTCAAGAGGAGGCTGTCCATTGGGCGAATGCCATGATACGCCCCCTGTGGTGGAGTAAATAGTACCACGCGCATCATCATTAAAATAGTCAATCACAACAATGCTGTAATTTCCCTTGCCACTTTCACAGCATTATCATTATTATTAAGGTCAAGAAGGCGACCCGTTGGAAGGCAACAGCCAAAAAGGCAGAACCTAAAAGCCTTATATGGCCCAAAAATCGGCGCAACATCGATAAAGGAGAGTAGAAAAGCAGCCACTGTCCTTTTAAATACATCCCAACTATCCGATTAACATCTTTGGGCAGAGTGTTCCACACACCGACGCCTGTAGGAAAGAAATGTCGAGAGAACTGCGTCGTATTTACTTGAGCGACCGAAAAACACGGTTATTCTGCCTTAACGAGTAGCGCATATCACGAACCGGCCGTGGGGGAGTTGGCATCAGACAGTGAAGTGGATAATCAGGATCAGAAACAATTTTAAGTAATGAGTCAAGGTTCCAACGAGTCAACGATGTCTAAGGTGCAATTGTACATTGGATAGCAGAAAACTAATTTGATTAAAAGCTCTGTGAAGGAGCTTCAGATTGGTCTCCGATACAGAAAGCAAGACAGAATAACAATATTTAAAATGAGGCAGAAGAAAAGAATAAAAAAATTCTTAACTACTTTGGCTTTAGAGTAGATCTGATGACACTTACGCAATAAACCAACTTTTTGAGGACACAACAATGCGCAAGTGCAGCTCAAAAGTCAGCTTAGGATCAAAAGTAACGCCAAGCAATTTTATTGAAGAACAATTAGCGAACGCAACGCAGTTGACAATGTCAGGTGATGTGGTTGTAAAGTCCTTGATCGACCTATATCAAGGCTATGAGATTTACTTGGATTAAGTTCCAAACCCCAAACATCACCCCAGGATAAATTTCTCTTGATATCCAGAGTAAGCAATTCAGTGACTCTTTATCTGTCCAAAAGGGAGGGAATTGCAGCATACAAAGTTGTATCGTCAGCATAAGAAACCATATTCGACTCAATCACAGAAAACATGTCCTAGGTATAAATGTTGACGAGAAGTGGGCCTAGGACACTATCCTAGGGAAAACTAGATTTAACAAAGCTGTAAGAGCTAAAAATACCATCAACCGACAAACCTCGACCAGTATACCAAAGAAATGAGCACCAATATCAAGGGAGCTAATTATAAATAAAAGAGCCTTATGATTAACACGATGAAAGGCTGAGCTAAAATCAAGAGAGACAGGATGAGATTCATGACCAGTACTCAGAGAAATTTGAAATTCATTGGTGATAAAAAGAAAAGCATCAAAAGTACTAAGACCCTCCTGAAAACCAAACTGTTTTCCGGCAGTAATTTATTATTATTCAAATAATTTATCATGCGTTTGCAAGTAAACGCTCAAATATTTTAGACGGAAACGGTGTAATTTTAATAGCTCTATATTCTTCCATATAAAGTGTAGTTGAAGAGCCTATGGGGATCGGAGTGACATTTGCAGAACGCCAGCATTTATGAAAAAAACTCCGACGAATAAGTAATCTAAAAATAACAGCCAATTTGGAGGCCATGATGGAGCAATTCTTTCCTAAAAGTCAAGGTGTGCAGTTTAATAGGATGAAAGCAAGATGAAGGTAAGTCCACTACCTCACTGCTTTGTTTTTTATTAAAAACTGAAGCAATTAGATCAGCTTTCTCCTTAAAGTTATATAAAACAGAACCGTCAGCACACATGAAAGGAAGGCTAGAGTCATCTCCAAATAGGGGTTGCTTAAGAGCAGACCAGCAAAAGTGCGGCTGAGAGTTACCAGTTAAAATATCTCTTGAGATGATCATTATAGGCTCTGTGAGCCTCACTATAAGTATACCGTATGTGTGAATGAAGCTGCATGTAGTAGTTTTAAGATTCTTGGAAGCCCAAACGAGACCAGTGGCAAAATTCAGCATGCTTATTACGCTGGGAGAATCGGTTGTCGTCATTGAATCAGGCCTTGTCGGTAGGACGACTCTGAATAGTTTGACGTGGAATTCTTCTCTCACTTATGGAAAGAAGCACTTCACACTTTATTGAGGTCAGTTACGGCACACGCGGATCTATCTACATCGTTCAACAGATATTGCTTAAAGCAGTATCAATGCCAGGCCGGTTGGCACGAGATTTCAAATAGACCACTTGACTAATGGACTCATCAGGTGGGAAAAATTTAGTTTGAATCTTAAAATTCATCGAGAGTTAGCGCTCTTACAAAGGGCCGGAACAACCTGTAGAACAACAACGATGGAAACGTCCGTAAAATAGGAGATCTAGGCAATTTCCAAAAATGTGGGTCAGATCACGAA
Organism: Ceratothoa steindachneri; assembly: GCA_963969495.1. Classification (NCBI taxonomy): domain Eukaryota; kingdom Metazoa; phylum Arthropoda; class Malacostraca; order Isopoda; family Cymothoidae; genus Ceratothoa; species Ceratothoa steindachneri. The sequence goes on along the minus strand of OZ018322.1, from coordinate 174,740,502 downwards.
CCAGCTGCTCACATCCAGCAAGATTACAAAAGTCTAACGCAGCCCACCCATGCTGGTTCGTCGCAGCAATGGAATTGAACCATTTTTGGTGATGAGCATTAAAATAACCACCAACAGACTAAAGAGGCCTTAGAGTCAGATTCCTGGATTCCAGCCATAGCAGTTAAAAGGCAATCATAAATACTATCATCCAGGGCAGGGTTCCTATATAAAGCAAATATATAATATGTGTTAAAAAGTTTACAGATACGAATGAGGATCATGTATTGACATCACACTCAAATCCGGCCCTCTGTGAAGCACTAAATAAGGAGCATATAAAGACACACATCTCCTGAGCCCTAGGAATATAATTGCGCCTCAAAAGTATAGCCTTGTTAAAATTTGGAATAAGAAGCTAAGATACATGCCTGAAATCAGACATCAAAGTCTCAGAGCATAACACCTATATAGCATTTGGTGGAAACCACCGAGAACTCATGATTAGATTTCAGTCCTCTAACATTACAATAGAGGACTCTACAATACTCATTGCTAGGGCCAGGATTGGGTGGATATCTTCCGCCCTCAACAAAATTAAAAGAGAATTATGGTCAAAATACTGTAAAAAATGACAACAAACAAAATAAAATGTAAAAACTATAACAACAACAAAAATTACTAGATTTACAAGATGAACAAATAAAAAATAAAATAAGAAGTGGAAGAAAAAAAAAGGCCAACCTGGGAAGCCTCTACTCCCAGGTAAGGCAATTGTTATCGTATACCCACAAGTCGCCAATTCCGAGGGGGACCTGACAGTAGGGATGGTAATGAATAAGGAAAATTTTATGAAACCATTTATGCCATAGTCCTGCCTACATAGCATATATTGGGATTGAAATTGAAAGAGAGAGAAAACAGGTAGGACTGTACCCTCCTACAAAGGGAGGGCACAAATATCTAAACAACTTCAGGATGTCGTTGGTGGAATGACTACTCATCTGCCTTCGTCAAAGAACAGGGAAAGCTAGAGCCCATATGTCATGGACACGCAACGCCCACTGCAGATGGACAGTGTTCGGTGGTGTGTAAAAAGGATTTAAAGGGTTTTAGAGATGCATCTCCTCCACACCCAAGCAACACCAATCCCTACAGGTCGTTCCTCCACTCATGCAGCCGTTGGCTGACACGAGTTAACTCGTCCGCCTGGATGACTGTTAACAAACCCATTCTTTCCTGTTCCTGAACCATAACAATAGAGTACTAGTTTCCCCTATGAGAGTACTCTGATCCACATAACTCCGACCAGTAACGGGTCCTCCCTATCCCTACCATGGTCACGAAGGATTTCAGCATCGTTGGTTGCTGTCAAAAACAGAATACGACCCCGCTCCCCAAAGAAGATCGGGTCCTGGTGCGTTCAGGCTTACCATTAATTGTCATTCAGATTTTTATATGCATTTAGATATCCCGGAAATGGATCTCATCCACGATGCGGGTGACGGAGAACGCTAACTCCCTATCATTTCCTTATTCACACGTATGACTTCTTCACTTAGAACTAAACATTGCTATTACGAATATGTTCCAATTCTCAAAAGATATGAACAAGATTATCCGAGGATAATCAGATGATCTCAATGACCATGACTTTTGGTGCACTTTGCGAGAAATGTATAATTCCCTCACTATTGTAAAGTCTTAATGTATCTGGAACGGGGCAATATCGATTCTACATATGTTATTATTTATGACTCTCTGAAAGGAGCTGACATCTCCTTCGGACCTTTGGGAGATTAATGGATAAAGCTTTTAATCCGACAGCTTGTGTTGTAGGCCCAGCCAACGTTTTTATTTTCGATCACATCTCACTTCTACCCTTTCGCATCTCTCTGGAACTTGCCGCGAGTGGATTCTAAGCTCTCTACTGGTCCGTAATTCTGTAATATCCCCTCACATCAATGAAAATTTCCTCATTAACCAAAAAGATTTCCTCTCTATTCTCATTTAAAAAAAATTTAGAAATGAATTCCAACGAAACAAATCAGCTTTTAATTAGCGGAAATTGTAAATACACTAAAAGACACAAAAAAGAACTGTGTCAAACTCCATCGCAAGCCTTTTGGTGTAGTCCCTTTGCCAAAATTTAAAAGATAAACACTATTTTAAAAATTATATTAACATAGTTTATGGATAATAAAAGATCGGTGAGAGAAAATGAAATTCTGCTAAAAAAATCTATAAAAATGACAAAGAAATTTCATTTCCATTCACAAATTTGTTTCCGTAAAGAATGAGCTTCATGTATACGCTCTCTATACACAATCATAGAATTTATATTAAAAAAGCACAGACACGCATAACTACGTTGTTTGTTATTCTATGGAGCTGCGCGCGATTTTTGGCCTCATTTCAGGGGACTCGCCTCCCCCCTTCTTTCAACCCCCTCGCGGACTAGAGGTATCAAGAAAATAAAGTTGACGAACGTTGGTCTTTCGTTTATAACAATATTGAAGACGTCTTTGTCTTACATATTCATGTTACTTTAATACAGTGAGGCTCTTGTCCATGCTCCGCTAAAATATGCTTTTTATTATCTCTATCCGATCCTCTCGATATCTTCATTTTTTTAGGGTCGAGAATTCATTGTCATTTTTAAAACATTTTATAAAAATGCTTCTTAGTGTTAAGCTTTTTCAAATTTGCTGTATTTTAAAAATAACTGAAGTAATGCCTAGGCCTTTGTAAAGCTGTAGTGATTCATAGGTGCTTAATAAACTGTAGCAATGCCTAGATTTTTTATATTGGTATTGCTGAATCTATTTTAGGCTAATAACTCCTTCGTGTTTTATAAACTAAATGTAACTTATAAAACAGTACGCAACCATCTCATAATTATAGGAAAAAGGAAAATATGGGGTTCGGCTACTACATGAACTTTCTCATAGACAAAGTTTACATCGTGTAAATATTTATTTTCCTTTTTTGAATAGTAGAAGCGAAAGATCCATCCTCAGCACAGGCCTCTCTTCACCACCTCCTCCCTCTTCAGAGTGGGAGAGGGGCCTCCAGTCAACCATTCATCAAACTGCACTCAGACTGGAAAGAGTCGGCGGGATCTAGTGAAGGTAGAGAGATGTAGGAGGAAGAGTAAAAGAAAAATTCAGGTGAGAAAGGTAGTAAGACTGTCGAAGTTGATCTATTTAGACCTCCATTTAGCGGGAAGATTTTATAGATTGGAACAACTCCATTCAGTGGACCTACTGATCCTATCGCTCGGATCCTTCCATCTCTTTTAGTTATTTTATTCCACTTTTGCAAGTTCATAAAAGTAGCGTGTGAACCGCCTAATCTCTGTTACCTTTAACAGTTTCTCTTTCTTTCGTGTAGTAATGTACCATTCATACCGCTATATGGTTTTAAGCTCTGTGCTATAAATATGGTTGTTGTTTATATAGTATGTTGCGGTGTTTTTTTATATTTTATTTGTTAGCTATTTATTTATTTTTGTTATCTTATTTTCATTTTTTGTAGAGTTGATTCATTATAATTTTCGTTTTCCTCTTGAATTTACTTCACTTAGGGTATATCCCTTCACTTTTGTTTATCACTCTCCACTACACTATTGTTTTTGTATTACACTTATTTACACTTAAGTTCACTTGTTAATCCCTTTGCTTTACTTTGGTTGGTTTAATTTATATATTCACTTTGGTTCCTTTTTATCGCTTCACTAATCAGTTGTTCATTAGTTTGGTAGTTGCGTTCAATTTGGTTGCCTTTGGTTATCTTTTCGGTATTCTTGTTTGGCTGACTTAATCGGTTCTGTTGTTAGTGGTCAGGATAAATGTCCTTGTCGGTTTTTTGTTTTTATCTCTTAACAATTCTAGATGTTTGTGAGACATTCCTGAACATTAGTGTTAATGGAGATCAAAGTGAGTTATTTACGGCAATATTAAGCGCCAAAAAATAATGGCTTGATCGCATACAAAAATCTATTACTACTCTTGATGCGGCCCCTCCTGCTTTCTGACACTACCCGGCCACACGTAGCGCGTATGACCCAAGCGAAAAATATTGCGTTAGGGTGTGAATTTGTTCCTCTTCCTCCATCTTCACCGGTCCTTGTACCTCGTGATTACCATTATTTAATTTATTACATCATCTATTTACAAAGTTTATTCCGATGTGAATAAAAGCAAAGCATTCACTGTGCCATGCAATTTATTCTAACTTTTCTTCAAACGCGTTGATATCCTCAGAAAATATTAAGGATATAAATCCCCACTTGGTTTATATACATCTACAGGAAAGAGGGGAAAACACGAGGCAGTATGCAATATGGCGGATGTATAGGAAGGTATTAAGAAATGGTGCTAACCTCGCGCGGTCTTGAGCTTGAAGTTTCTTGTGTACTAAACGCATCTCTATAAAAGTGAAAGCATATGACAACAATTCGACTTATATTGTTTTACAATGTAAAATGTGTGTAAATTTATGAGTTTAGATATTGAGATCAGGTTGAATTATTATTATATTTTCTACTGTGTGTAGGATGCTACCCTACGCCACTCTTTGGATCTTTCCATCTTTTTAGCGCACTTTTTCTTTGAAGCGTTGTTTGTCTGCGCATTTACTCTTCGAGCAAACTTAATAGATGAGGAGTTAGATCGTTGTTTTGTTTACTCGCACAACCACAAGATCATCAACGCCAATATGCTGGACCAAAATAATGCTGTCCTATTTCTCCTTAAACCACATTTCGCCATATATCGCTTCAAATGAAAAACATTTGCTTTTTATCGGTTTCTCGTTTTAAATACGGTCTGGAAGACCTTGAGACAGCTTAAGAGAAGAAACACCTTCCACTTCATAATATGTAAAATCTTTAGCAATGGTGCAAAATCTGGTGGAAAAAGATTGGCGAATTACAATTACAATGAAGTTGTTGGAATCTCGCTTGGCTTACCTTTACAATCATGAAGTAAAGTCTTGGTTCGATTAAGCTTTCAGCTTGTTGGCTCCTAAGCGTTGCGTGAAAACCTTTTGTTCAAATATCTGAACTCTCATTAACGCTTTTAACGAAGTTTGAAGCCAATGAGGCTGATTCATTTTAACCGTTCGTCAGTGAAGACGAAACTTAGATTGATCAATATGATCCAAAGAGCAAAATTCAGTGGAATCATTGGTTAACGAGAGTATCAACTTAGCCAATGAAATTCAAGGGAATGAAGATACATAACTCAGAAAGTTATAGCAACCGTTTTCTGTGAGTCGCACAGAGTAATAAATTAACTTTGCCTGGAAGGACAGAAAACAGTCAAGGAAAATATTATGAAGCATCTTTTGCGGAATTCTGTTCAATGACGATAACATCTCGGTGCATTTATTAAGTTTTGTAAAGATTGTTCTAAAGGAATTTTGCTGGGAAACACTTCTACACCGGTTACAGTACCGAAGTTGTCTGTTCGAACTTTTTTCTGCTTCCAGAAACTAACAAAAGAATATTGAAAAGACTCTGATTTGAGTCTGTGGATTATGCTAAATACAAAATTTATGCGGTACCATCTAAAAGGCAAGGAATTCTATAGATAGTGGTTATACAGATAGAAATACAGTTTCAGAGCTGTTTACTTGGAGGACAGGCAGAAAAGTAATATTGAATTTGGCGGGAAACATTTTACACGGTACCCAAAGTTAGAGGCGATACGCTCATGTTTACGTACTTCTAGCAATTTTTTTAATATGCTTTTCTAATACCAGGCATTCAGGCGATGAAATTTGTCCCAAACTTGCGTACCACCAATTGAACTCCATTTTTCTTCTTTCCTCCCATTATTATTGGAGGTCTTTTTAATTTAAAAACAAGTTTCGTTTTGTTCGCGATTTTCTCTATCTCTTGGTGTTATCTCCCTGTGAGACTATTTTTGTATCTTTATACTTGTTTAACTGCCGTTTGTCTCATTCACACACAAAGACACATATAAGCAAATATGCACAGACGCACTTGCTTTGAAATCCGTCAAATTCACCTACACAACATTGGTGAATACATTCAGGTCCCCTTTTTTATATTCACAGATCATCCATATTAAATAAGACACCCGCAAAAAAACAAGAGAAATTCATCGTATACAAATTTAAAATATCAAGATTGAAAAGAATAAGTGGTGTAATTTCCGTAGTAAAAAATGGCACCCTTAAGGATACCTTTAAGGATATCTTAAGAGATCATTAATCTATCGTAAATATGTCAAGATGAACATAATAACTTGGCTTTATTTAATTTACATCAATGGAAGAGTAAAAACACATACTTCTCTTGTCACCACTAGCGATGGATGAGTCAAAATGAAATAGAACATTTCGAGCCCTTTATTAGTTGACATCTTGCTCACTTCCTCATAACCCACTGCACCAAGCTAATTTAATTAAAACAAGATAAACAGCACTTAAACTCCGAGATTAAATTTCATATCTAAAACTGTTCACGAGAATGGTGTCTCTAGAACTCACTGTGATTACACGACGTTCGCTTAAATAGTTTTTACAAAAGAGATTTCAAATTCTACGGGTGGGAACATATGAATTTGCATTACTCAAAACTCGTTCCTCTCTATCTATTATATCTTCTTAGATGTGCTTTTTTTAACATTTTTAGCCTGGCCCATCGTCCCTAGTCCTATTTCTTTGTACATATAAGGGGCTGTCATTATAGCATAGGCTAGTGTGCTTCAACTGACATTCGAATGATTACATTTCTTCCAGGCACCACTGCTTGTTCTGTGGGCACATACAGAATATCCACACATTTTTGCTTCCTCCATCGACGCCACCTTCTTTCGAGATATCTCTTAATATAGTTACTGCGAGATGTGCTCTCGTTGGTTTGCGCTTTAAATTCATGAAATCTCTTATTAGGTTGATCCTGAATTCTTAGAACGCTGGAGTATCGGAGCCTGGCTTTCTTTCCTTCCAAGGCAACAATTAACATTGGCTTGAGGAATCTGTCGAGGTTTAAGAGAGTTGCGACATCCTTATGACATTACTACTCAAATTAAATGACTGAATCTTTCATTTTCAGGCACTATATCTTTCCAATATTTTCCCATTCCCTAACTTGATCACGTTTAACAGGAAGCTCATTTAAATAATTATGTTTTGGTATGCTATCTTTGCCCATCTATCACGTTTTAGGTTTATCTCTTTTTTCTTCTTTTATTTATTCGTCAACGAATCAAATGCCCTCATTTTTTTTTTTTCTGGGGGAGAGATTAAAATTGATCTTTTATGGCAAATCTACGATATAACGGAATGCAAATTTCATCAATTTTATTGGTATTGAATCTGAGCCTTTTTGCTATGCATTCTTGGTCAGGTTTGGCCAACTTTAAAATTTCCCTAAAAACTGTTGATCTTCTAGAATTCAATTCCATAGCAAATTGTGGCAATATTTTTCAATTATTTGGCATGTAGGTCATGCAGATTTCAAATACTAAATTTGTTATTGGTACATATTCTGCATTTTCGGAATTTTCAGTGTTACAAGGAGTTACAAGGAAAGAGAGTACCCTAGGAGACCTTACGGTCCATTCAAAGAGGGTACGTTTGGACTAGCAATCGAGCGGGTACAAGGCTGCTCAATTGTTTTGCGTCCCTAAACGGCCACTTTTCAAGACTTTGTCTAGTCTTGACTTGAACTGGTCGACAGATTTACTGTTGACAACTTCCACTGGAAGTGCGTTCCACTTACCGCAGATACTGTAGGTGAAAAAGTTTCCACACAGATTGCGGTTGTAACGCTTCAGTTCAAGTTTGAAGCCGTGATTGCGCGTTCTGTTCTCACTCAGTGTGAAAATATCCCGGTGGTGAACATTGTCGAACCCTCAAAGTATTTTGAAAACTTCGATGAACTGACCACGCAGTCTACGGGTTTCCAGCGGAAACAGATCTAATTCTCTTAGACTATCCTCATAACTTTTATGTCGGATAGAGGGAATCAGTTTTGTTTGCCCTAGCTTGTACGCGTTCCAACCTTGCGATGTCCTTTCGAAACGAAGGACTCCAAAATTGTATTCTTCAGGAAGGTTTGGGGATTTTTCTTGGTAATCAATAAAGTTATACGGTATTCCGGACTCACCACAAAGAAAAAATAACTTTATTCCCCAAGGATTGGGTTTCCCTTTCATGTATTGTTTGACCTGCAGTTTCCCTTTGAAGGGAATGAGTTGTTCATCTACGCAAACTCTTTTTTCAGGAATTTCTTTAGACAACTGTTTCAAATAGTCATCCATTATTGGTCGCACTTTCCAAAATTTGTCGGTTATTACGCAAAGTGCTAAATCTGTTGAACATCATGGCATCGGCAATTATCTCATGGTGGCGAGCTTTACTCCAATAAACTCTGCGGTTGGGAATCCAAGAGAGCCCATCTCAATGTGTATGCCAAAAAGAATTTTTATTTCTTCTGGTTTTGTATTCAGATTCTTCCCAGTGTTTTTCAAATAATACATGTTAGTTTTTTCACACACGTCTTCTATAAGCTTATTATGCATAAACTTAGTAAAATATTGGTACGGTAACATTGGCTCGGTATATTCGTAAGCATGAGCGTTTGTGATTTCTATTTCCATTTCATCATCAGGGCCTACCTTAATGAGTTTGATCTCATTTTCATCATCCGACAATCCGTCCACGTCTGATTCATTTCCGAAGTTTTCAGAATTTATAGCTTCTGCAATGTCATTTCCACTCAACCTGTTTTTAGCCATTGACCCCTGCAATTACAAAAAATAGAATAAATATTAATCATATGTAAAAATAAACATTAGAATTCTGCGAGTTCTATAACCCACCTCATGGGAGCTACCCACCGCTGAGGTACAAGCACCTCAAGTAAATAGGCCTACTCTATTTTTACCACCATTTGGTCACAATGAGTCATATCTGTTTCATGAAGAAAATACATGGATTTATGTTATGAAAAAATGGCGAGAAACACTATATCACTATATATTTTACTTTCATGATGTCTTATGATTATAATAAATCACTTTGAACCACATTATTGACATTATTATTACAATAACAAAGAGCAACTCACCTGACAACAACAGACACTCACAACAGTCAAGAACGGACTGATGTCACTCGGAGACTAATGGCAACTAGTCATCAGCGGAGATTTTTCTGAATTCTGATTGGTTAAGCAAATATCACTCACGGTGATCTGAAGGCTGCAGAGTATATATCTTGGTACTAAAATTCGCCAAAATTATGAGTCATATATAGATCAAGGTGACTCAAAGGGCTAGGAACGCATCCGGTCCAGATTGATATGCTAAAGATAGCGCACAGATGTCGTGATACTTCATCACACACTTCCTTCAACACCTTTGATAGAAACCCGTCCGGTCCAGGGGACTTATTCGTCTTTAGGTCAGCGATCATTTTCTTTATTTCTCCTTCGGTGAAGTCCATTGCCTCCAGCTTTTTCCCCGAGTAGGAATCCGTGGGCTGGGGGGTGGGACCACACTCTTTAGTAAACACTGAAGAGAAGTAGTCATTGAGAAGGTTAGAATTTTCTGCATCTGAGTGAGTTAATGCACCCTCCTCGTCCACTAAGGGCCCAATCCTACGATGGACTGGTTTACGGCTATTTACCTAGTCGAAGAACTCCTTGGGACTTTCCTTGTAGAGTCTTGCCACTCGGAGTTCCTCAGTACACTTAGCCGCCCTTATGCTGGACTTCACTCTCCTTGCTAGCCTCCGGTACTCGTCAAAGGCAGCCGACATCTTTGATCGCCGGTACGCATTTCTCTTCTACCTAAGCAGTTAGCCGATTTCTCGATTAAACCCCTTTGGTTGAACAGAAGACCGACGGAGGCATTTCAGAGGGATGCAACTTGATTGAAGACTCATGAACTTATTTTTTAAATTGTTCCACGAATCCTCAACCTCTTCGCATACCGCTAGCCTTACATCAGTAAGCCCAGCACAAAGGCTTGCAAAGTCTGCTCTTCTCAAGTCAAGTTTCCTTGATTGACTGGCAACAGACCTTACCTTCGGGATCTTGACGCTAAATCTAACTAGCTGGTGATCACTGTCACCGAGCTCTTCGCCTACAGAGACATCCTTAACGATATCATCCTCAGAAGTAAAGATCAAGTCGAGGATATTGTCTTCTCTCGTCGGTTCTCTGACCCATTGAGTAAGGAACTCGTTGTTGGCGAACTCCAGGAGTAGCGCGCTCTCGCCACAGGCTGCTCTGGTTTTCCAGTCAACTTGTCTGTGAAGTCGCCCATAACGATGCACACTCTGCCTTTAACAAGCTCACCCAGCAGGTGGTACAGTTCCCTGTCCTTCTCAACGAGTTGGGAAGGGGGTCTTTATCCCTCTGAACAACATGATCTTCAGCATATTCGATTCTTGCCTTCTAGTTCTTCTTATCGATGAGTGGTTTGATTGCTAGAGAAGGAGTTTTTAAAACAGAGGCTATGTGTCACGGAAACGGCTCATTTCATTTCAACAATTTGCTTTAATTTTTAAAGAAATTCTGTCCTCTCATACGGTGGTTATGCGGGGTATAACGACTCTTACAGGAGATTTAAGGTTTTTATAGTCTAACTTCAGAACGCGCGAAATCACACTCTTAGACCTTCCTAACTTTTTTGAAATCGTAAAAAGAATCTTCCTCGAATTCTTCAAGGAAACAACTCTGACGGAGCTCAGGAGTTACTTACACTTGTGTTGGCATCTGTGCAGAGTCAGTACGACAATAATGGTGGTTGTAGACTTCTTTCATACTGATCAAAATGTTGCAAGATGATTTTAAGAAACGTCTGGTATGTTCCGGAAGTAAGATATTGTTCTCTTACTTTCAGGGGCATTATTTAGTTTTGTTGGTTTATTTTGCATAATTTCTTTAACATATGATTCTATCATATGAAATTTTCAAAATGATTAAATGCATGACTTTATCTACCGTGAAAGTCTCATTTACCTACTCTTCATATTTTGGAAAATATTTTAATTTGCTCGGCAGTATTCATATATATATATATATATATATATGAAATGAAAAACTCACAAAGTATCACGTGAGGGTGGCAAATGAATGCAATATCCCGCAGGAAAAAATGAAAAGGTGTTTCCAAGTACTTTCGAACTTTATTAAGTTCCTTATCAAGGATAACTACAAGAAATAGTATTATATTAGAGGTATATATACGAAAGAAAAATATGAAAGACCGCCTCAAAAATAAGAAATCACTAATGAGGAAAAGGGAAGGGAGAAGGTAAAAAAACACATTAAGAATTACAAGAAGCAGGTAGTAAGGTCAAACTAAGTCGAAGGAAAGGGTAACAGATTCAAAGAAATGGAGATAGCCTAACGAGGGAGATTATAAGACACGATGAGCAAAAGGGGGAAAAATACAAAGTACAAAACAGAGTAGTGACAATTGAAAAATAAAAATTAATTAAAAAAAAAATAAAAAAATAAGGAAAAAAATAAAATAAAATAGAGACCACATTCTTTATATACATTCTATACCTTAAATACATTCTTTATTTTATTTTTTTATTTTTTTTTTTTAATTAATTTTTATTTTTTAATTGTCACTACTCTGTTTTGTACTTTGTATTTTTCCCCCTTTTGCTCATCGTGTCTTATAATCTCCCTCGTTAGGCTATCTCCATTTCTTTGAATCTGTTACCCTTTCCTTCGACTTACTTTGACCTTACTACCTGCTTCTTGTAATCTTTAATGTGTTTTTTTACCTTCCCCCTTCCCTCTTCCTCATTGGTGATTTCTTGTTTTTGAGGCGGTCTTTCATATTTTTCTTTCGTATATATATACCTCTAATATAATACTATTTCTTGTAGTTATCCTTGATAAGGAACTTAATAAAGTTCGAAAGTACTTGGAAACACCTTTTCATTTTTCCCTGCGGGATATTGCATTCATATATATATATATATATATATATATATATATATATATATATATATATATATATATATATATATATATATATATATATATATATATATATATATATATATATCGTGCGGTTTATATCTATATTAATTCGACAACCGACACTGCATCAGATTTAGGGGCTGGGCATCGTTCCTCGCCAGGTAGACGATATTCAAGGCATCCATCATCTTATGCACCTAAAAATTCAATAGATCCTCATATATTTCGTCCATTTTGATCACACCAATTTATCTTGAGACATCTCGAAATTTTCACCTCGTTAAAAATGCATTTAGCAATGATGACGGTAGAAATCTTTAAAAACTAAACCATTTTCTGTGAAAGTAAAATAGACAAAATATAAAGAGATCTATTGAAATGGATCTTATTAGATGCATTAGATGGATAGCTTGAATGTCGCCTACCTGACAAGAACGATGCCTGACACAAGGACATGGTGCAGTGTCAGCTGTCGAAATTTGCTATACAGTAACAGCATCAATATGGATCGAGACTTCTAGAAAAATGCGATATTGTCATTTTTATGGAAATGAAACAATGCAGTGCGAAAAATAACTATAAAAGTCCGTGAGAAAATTAAAATATATCAAATGGCTACAATATATAACAAGGTATGCTGACCAAGGTCGCGTGGTCTCACTTATTCTGATTTGGACGGAGAATGCTGAAAAAGATCCAAATTTTCATAAGGGAGATTATGTAAAACTTCGAAGCTTGCTAAGTTTGGTAGACTGGGATGTAGAATTCAGAGGTAAAAATGCTTATGGGATGTGCAATACTTTCAAGCATATAATAAATGTAGTCCAAGAACAATGTATCCCAATGATGGCCATTAGGAACAAAAGTAGGAAACCATTATGGTGGAATCAGGAGATAGCTAGAAAAATTTCAGAGAAGAAAAGGGCATACAAAAAATTACAGGTACAAAATAATATTCAAAATTTAAGTGATTATAGAATGGCTAGGAATGGGTTAAATAAGATTATAAAGAAGAACAAAAGGGTGTCAGAAATTAAATTAGCTCAGGATAGCAACAAAGATCCTAGAAAGTTCTTTAGTTACTATAAAATTAATAACAAGTCTGGCAGAGTTAAAATAGGACCTATCGAATATGAAGGGGTTGTGAGAGAAACTGATGAGGAAATAGTTGAGGTACTAAATGGTCATTTTGCATCAGTATTTACAAAGAAGAAACTAAATAGTCTTATGTATAGTACTCATGGGTCAGGGAAAGAGGTGTTTACTAACATAAGTGTGGATCGGAGGATGATAAAAGGACTAATAGGTGAGTTATATACTACCAAGGCCTCCAGCCCTGATAATATTCATTCTAGGATACTTAAAGAAGGGGTAGAAAGTCTCTCAATAGCTCTGGAGAAGTTATATACTAGATCACTGGAATATGGAGAAATACCCGATGATTGGAAGAGAGCGAATGTAGTCCCCATTTTCAAGAAGGGTAGTAAAGAGGATCCAAATAACTTTAGACCGGTTAGACTAACTCCTGTAGTCTATAAAATTCTTGAGAAAATAGTTAAAAAAGGGATTTGCCAACATCTAGAGAGGGAGGGGTTAATCAGCGATGCTCAGCATGGGTTTAGATCAGGTAGATCATGTTTGACTAACTTACTAGACTTTCTGGAGTTTGTAACAGATCAAGTAGATAAGGGAGAGAATGTAGATATAATTTACTCAGATTTTAGTAAGGCATTTGATAAGGTACAACATAGGAGACTAGTTCATAAATTAAAAATGATTGGGATATGTGGGGGTGTTTCAAATTGGATAGCTGAGTGGCTGGAAGACATGAAGCAAAGGGTAGTGCTAAATGGTGTAAAGTCAGAGTGGAGGGATGTTATCAGTGGGGTTCCTCAGGGATCAGTTCTCGGTCCATTATTATTTGTCATCTATATAAACGATCTTGGGGATGCAGTTAATAATAAAGTGTCAATTTTTGCGGATGTTACCAAATTAGCAGCTGTAGTTAAAGATATTGATGATAATTTTAAAGTGCAGGTGGATTTAAATAAATTATTATCCTTGGCACATAAGTGGCAAATGACTTTCAACCTTGATAAGTGCAAAGTTATTAACATGGGAAAAGATAATAGAGAATTTAACTATGAAATAGATGGGCATTGGCTGAGCTCAGTAGAGGATGAGAAAGATCTAGGAGTAGTAATAAATAAGTCATTAAGGTTTTCTAAGCAGTGTATTGAAGCAAGAAATAGAGCAAATAGAGTGCTGGGTTTTATTAAGAGAAATGTCAGTTACAAAAGTAAGGAGTTATTCTTAAACTCTATAACTCTTATGTTAGGCGACATCTAGAGTACTGTATACAGGCATGGTCCCCACATTTTAGACACGATATTAACCTTCTCGAGTCAGTGCAACGGAGGGCAACAAAGATTATTCCTTCCCTGAGGCACCTTGAATATATAGATAGACTGAGGGTATTAAATATGTTCTCGTTCGAAAGGAGGTGTGTGAGAGGGGATATGATTGAGCTCTTTAAAAAATTTTCCAAGATAGATAAATTGGATGTTAGCAAGTTTTTTGAGTTAGATGATGTAAATCGGACTAGAGGTCACCACTTGAAAATTAAAAAGCAAGGGTGTAGGTTGGATTTAAGAAAATATTTTTCACCAATAGAGTGGAAGACTTCTGGAACAAATTGCCAAGGAGGGTAGTAGGTAGTCCAAATCTAAATGTATTTAAGAGTAGGTTGGATGAGTTTATGGGAAGGGAAGGTTGTGATGGTTCCTAAGTTTTGTATATATTAATATTGTTTGTATATATCTATAGCTGCATGATTTAGTTCTTGACAAGCCTTGATTGGTGATACCCTTGTTTCTGGATGCAATCCTCTGGATGTAGTTTTCCTGGGAGTTTGGGTGCCTTAAAAAAGATGCCGTTTGACTCGGATGACCTATGATGAGCCCTTGTGGCTTTTGTCATCTGCTATATTATATTGTGGGGGACTTTGATTTTGTCTTCCCCTGTTGATAGTGCTTTTTGTGGGTGGGTTTTGACGGAGGCGGATGACCTTTGATAGGCCCTTGTGGCTTTTGTCATCCATGTAATTATGTTATATTATGTTACGACCTTCAAAACTCTCAATAATTTCCGGACTAACCAGAAGATAGGTAATCTACCTAAAACATCGTAATAATTAAATAAGAACTGTTACCTCTCTCATTTTCGGATTCATTCTTAACTTATATATATATATATATATATATATATATATATATATATATATATATATTAATCATTCTCACACATATATAGTTGTAATGAGGTTAAATCAATTTACACATTGAGTGAGCAGTTTTCTGATAAATACGTCACTTTAAAGTTCGGTTGGATCCAAATTCACAAGTTACTTTAATTACCACTTAATTCCTTACACTTTTTTCAGAATATCTTTTAACTATAGCTGTCTGCATCTCTTCTTCTATTGCGATGGTTGATTTCGTTTTCTTTTAATTCGTCGACTTCCCCCTCCTTCAATTATTTTTTTCCTTTTCCTTCGAAAGGTCATTTTTATATGCACATCCTAAATTTAATATTTTTACAACGGTTTTTACTGTAAAACAAACTGAATGCTTTTAATCATTTGATTGTTTTTAGCCTTTGTACCGTAACATTAAATTGATTGCAATCTGTGCTAAATTAATACAATAATATAAGTGTTATTAACAGTGATCATAAAAGGCAACTCGAGCTTAACGTACAATGACGAATCTCTCGTCACAGAGCTATTTATTATTGAACTTGCACTTGCTTTTACGGAAATGTGCATCTCATACTACTCTCTCTCTCTCTCTCTTTCAGCACAGGAAATTAACCTTGAGCTCGCTTCTTTACAAAATTGTACTCTACTTATTTGTGTCACCGATTTATTAACCAATAAAGCAGTCTATAATGAGACATTCTTTCCGAATTCAATAAACAAAAGGGTTTTCTAAAGATAATTCCTCTCTTCATAGGTCTCATTTGTCACTCTTTGCTTCCGACGTAAACATTTTATATAATATTGAGTTAAAATTTTAAGAATTGTGAAAGAATAAATTTAAATATATAACAAAGAAAAAGTAGGTTTTACGAGGATGGTATGAACATATAATTTAAAGAGTCCTTTGACAGTCTTGCCCTGAGAACAAATGTAAGGATCCAATAGTAGATATGGAGAATTGCGACTAAATGTGCCGCACCTTATGAACAAATCTTAACAAAGAAGAAAGTGATTAGAACAAGGTCTTCTGACAAAAATGTCGCGTACCCTCAATTATTCTGATTTATGAACACACCTAACAAGCGTATCATATTATAGCCTAGCCTTGTATATCCTAGACTAGTACAGCATACTATACCCTATACTAAAATAATCTTGCATAGTTTAGCCTATCATAGCCTTGGTTAGCTAGCCTATCGTAGCCTAACATAGTATTACCTTGCATAGTCTAGCATAGCTTAGCATAGCCTAGCATGGTATAACCTAGCCTAGCATTAACTATCCTAGACAAGTATAGTCTATACTATCCTATTATACCCTAGTCAAGCATAGCTTAATATTGTATAGCCTAACATACTATATCCTATCCTAGCATAGAATGTTATAGCCTAAATTAGCATAGTATACCTTACCCATGTACATTATATCTTAGCATAGCTTAGCATAACATAGCCTATAATAGCATAGCATAGTATAGCCTATTCTAGGCTTGCCTAGCAGATTAGAGCATATTTTAGCCTAGTTTAGCCTAGCAGAATATTGACTGAATAGTTATGATGTTATTGCCAAAACAAAATAATTCCCGGCTAACCTTGGGAAGACTTTGGCACTTATATCATTCAAAAGAGAATGTAAAACAACATAGGGATTTCAAATTTCGTTAGAATAGGCCGAATAGTTACAATGTTATTACAAAAATAATAAAAAATCAAAACATGGACAGACCGACCGACCGACCGCCAAAGTGAGACTGTATAGTTGCTACTTGACTCGCAGGCAACTAAAAAGGACGCTTATTTTTCTTGCCAAGGAATAGAAATCTGGAATTTGGTAAATATGAAAGTGTAGATAGTATAGATTGTAGTAGTATACTATGGTAGAATACAGAAATTGGTTCATAACTAATTTTAGCAATAAAAAAAATGAGTAAATATCATAAAAAAAATCTACAGAAATAGAAAATTAGGTGCCGAAGAATGAAATAAAATTAAACTAGTACTGTAAGGAATCTCGTAAGATAGACTCTTGCAGGCACACCGAAAAAAATGAGTCTTAATTAATTAAAGAGAAAATTGTTTTAGAAAAGTACTGAGTGAAGGTTTAGCAAATGTGAATTTAAATAAAAGTGATCTGAAAAGGAAGTAGATTCATCCATTCAAGATAAGTCAAACTTTTTCACACCTATTTGCAGTAACTGAACATTAATTTACCTTTGAAACGAGAAGTTACGAAAATATACTTGGATGTTTATACTAGAACCTACACGAAGTCTTGAATAACTGGTAAGATAAACCATATTAAGTACGTTTTTAACTTCTCCTTAATAGTGTTTTCGACAAATCCTTAAATTTCTCTTGGATCAATTTAAGATTAGGTACCAAAAGTCACTCAATTAAAAAATAAACAACTGCATTTCGTTCAATTTTAGATAAGACACCAAAAGTCGCTCTGTTAATGACTCACAAGGTGACTTGTAAGGGAAATTAAAAATATTGCAAATTACTAAGGAAAGATTTATTAAATAGAAAAATAGTTAAAGCATCATTTTAATATCATATTGTTCAGTTATATGATTACATAAGCTTTGAAATGGGTTTGGCCAAAACCTGTCCCGCCACATAAATTGAAACAAATATGTGTGTAGAAAATCTCGTTTGCAACCTCTGATTGTTTTAATTTTTTTTCTGCTTATTCCAATAAGACTCAGTTAAGATAAATTACGATAAATGAAAAGAACTTCCAAAATAAAGTAAAGAAAATTCAAGAATAAGCAGCTGCGCTTCGTTCAATTTAAGATAAAGCACCTGAGTCTTGATCAATTTAAGATTAAGCATCTCAGGTGCCTAATCTTAAATTGATCCTTTCTCTTTCTTCCTTTGTTTTTTCGTGATAAAAACTATGGTATATGATATTCATTCAAGAATAAATTTAATTATAATAACTCACGCGGCAGAACGCTAAACTCAACCGTTCAAGCATCCAAATCAACCTTAATGTTTGGTCGTTCTCTTTCTTAAAATAAAATCACAGGAAAATAGTTAAAATGACAAAAAAAAATACGATTCAAAATTTGTGAAGATGGGAGTCAAATATAAATCGTAAAAGAATTAAGCATCGGAATATTTTAAGATTCAAGGTGGTAAAGTAGGAGTGAATGAAGAAGCTCGCAGCTATTGAGGATACCAAAAATCGAGCGCAAAGCAACTTAAACTTAATGCCGATATTTTAGCGCACAGCAATTGAGCGCAACGACAATTAAGGAACTTAAAAACTTCTCATGTCTTTCAAAACCTAAAATATAAGTCACACTAAACTACATTAATTACAAAATTCGAGGTTTACGAAGTTTATAACTTACTTAGACTTGTTGAGATTCGGAATTAAATGGGAATAAAACTACTACTACAGAAAACCCCATTTATTTCCAAATAATAAAGGAATGTTACGATAATTTTGTAGGAATTAATTTATATTTGAGGTAAACAAGTTTTGTTGACATATTTAAAATTTGATATAGTTTATATTGAGAATGGGTAAATATAATAATTGAAACTTCACTTTCCTTTGACAATGCATATAAGGTTGACCTAAAATAGATAATGAATATTTTTCCTACCATGCACTCAAGAAACAAGAACATTTGGTATTTGCAAGTGGAATAATATGTTTCGTTTATGAGGTATTATAAATATTCTTTTCCTAATTTCCACATCTATTTTCCTCTTACTCTTACTATCTCTCCTCAAATGATACTTTTGATAGAGCTTTAACTTTTTAATTTGCAACCAAAATATTAAAAATGAAAAATGCATAATTTTGTTGATGACTTATTTTTTGATTTAAGGTTTGAAACTAAATTGCTAGTCCACATAAACGTTCCGTCTCACACATCAATGTTGCTATTGTGCTTTGATTTCGAAGGATAAAACAATACAACTCTGTTGAATCCTATGTGAGATATGTTGGTCTTAGATTTGTTATTTTGTTCTTAATTATAGGTACCATACATTTTCTATTAATTGACTTCAAGTTCATTGGTCTTAAATGGTCTGATAAAAAAATCAATTTATTACTGAAATATATATATATATATATATATATATATATATATATATATATATATATATATATATATATATATATATATATATATACGCTATTTATTATTTACTCTAATGATAACTTATACTAGCATATTTAAATGATAAGGAAAAGATTGTCATGTGCTTGTCCTGTTGATTTATAAACTTCCATCTTCTATCTATTTGCCGCTCTCTGTTCTTCAGTGACAACTACTCAACCAATGACCATCAAGAAGTATTTCTGAAGATTTGAAAATGATGCACAAGTTTTCTATTGTGAAGACCAGCAGAATAATAAGTCAGAACCTATGCTAAACTTATAGGATGGAACTTAACTTGTCATCTTTGATCTTCACGGTTCTTCTTATCTCGAAAAATATTTCTTTTGTATGCTCAGCTCCATCAGATGGATTGGTACAAGTTGAGTAGGTGAGACGGTTGTGAGGCGGGCTTATGCATTTTCTTTTCTCAACTTGCTTCTTCACGCAATAAATTCCACTCATTTGGTTATTATGACCACCCTCGTTTCTAGGATGCACAGGAAACTCTCGCTAGCTATATAAAATTTCTTATTAAATTAAATCACACAATTGTAAAATCTAATTTAACAGCGAATCTGAAGTTAAGGCTTAAGACGTTTCCTGGGGATTTTTTTTTTCTTTCACCAACGAAAGGAGGTAAAAGTCTTGACTTAAATTGGAATAAAATTTTAAGGGAAGTTTTATTTTTGTGCCTAAGAGAGCGAGCTGGTCGTTTATGGACTTGCTAATTCCCTTTCCGGAGATTCATAATTTGATTTAGCTTATTCTTCCGGCATATAAAGTTATTATCACTATAACCAAAAACTCAAGACAATGCTTTTTAAAAATTGACTCTTTTTATGAATTACTGGAAGTTATTTACTACTACTTAGCCTCTTCTCTTGGAAAAAACTCATTCCTTGAGGTATGAAACTACGTTTTTACTCCACTGTTTTTTTATATCAGAGGGGTTGCTCGGCAATGCTTGTCGTGATTAATTTGATATTCTGCTATACCTCCTCTTTTCCTCATTCATATAACATTTACCTATATTTCATTCCGATCTTCATTTACATAATGAGCGAAGTTCCCTTCATTTTGAAATATTCATGAAATTTATACTTTACAACTACAAATATTGCTACAATCAAATTTCTTTGGATGCATTTTTTTCTTCCTACATTTTCTGTCTTTCTTACTACCCAAAGCCATTCTTCCTTTGACATTAGGTGGCTTGGTTCTAAGCTCTTTGTACAGTCAGTCTCCAAGCGTTCTTAGCTTAATGTATCTTTAATTTTTCAATTCTTTACAATTACTTTTGCATTTTCTTCATGAAGTTAAGGTAAGATAACACCAGTCCGTGTTATGGTTGGAAACGTAAAGGTGGGATCCAATTCTTTTATATCATCATAGCCTATGGTTTGATGCCATCATTTTCTAATATGCTATGGTATTTACCCATATCCTTTCAAGCTGCAATTATTTATAACTTCTTATCAAGCCGCATTTCTATAGACAAGTGCAGATTTTCTATATGTGAGCTCCTTTTTTCTCTAAAAAACACACTGATGGAGCATATGTATAGATCGATCTTCACCAATAGAATTCCATTTTTGAGCTTAATGCAACATTCTCGTTATTCTGGATTCGTTCACAAGTCTAGTTTCTTTTCTCATTCTTCTTTTTTACCTCTTTTACCTTCGATTACATAGTTACACGACATATCTCTTAGATAGCATTTTACTTTCAGTCGATTCATCTCAATAGTTCTTCTTCTATTTCTCTACTTCTTAATTCTTCCGCTTCGTAAAAAGAAAACGTCCATCAGTACAACTAAGCAATAGACGCATGGCACTCTCACATATCTTCTCTACAAAGGCCTATCTCTCATGGCTCTCCTGCATGTACATATGTATGTACATGCATAGTTCTGGAGATATATATCTCTCAATATAATATTGCCAGTAGGCATATTATGTCTAGTGGCAATCTTTGTGGATATACATAGTTGCTTACTAACACTTCTAAGTCGCTAACATTAGAGTATACACACCGCACACTTATTCTTAAGGGTCCTTTTAAGCAGCACCCTTAAAGCAAACACACTAGAGACCAGAATCTCCACGTATCTTCACAAAACGCACATCAAACACTACAGAGGCCCTCGAAATCGCGCTATAAACTTTTAAATTTGTACTCAGTTGACTAAATTGTCCCTCTGTTTTACATTAGAAACTTCTCTGCACGTTTGTTAGTCAGATACCTCGTCATACTCCATTTCAATTCACGGCCATTCAACGCAATCTGGAATTATTATACCAGGAAGCGGCACACTAGTCCTTGATGGTGGTTATTTAAGGTATACCACCTTATGTTGTTTTATAGGGAGCGAAGCTTAGGCAACAATGGTAATAGCTTTACCTACCAAACGAGAGTGCATCTGCCAAATTTCATCATACATTGGTAAAATACTGCAGGTTATGAAACAGGTTAATCAGGAATGAAATGAGCGGTTCTTTTACTGGCGATAACACTAATGATTTCTTTTTGTTTAGTTCTAAAAGATATCTTAACTATCTATACTCGCCCTATTTTTGTATGAGCACAGGAATAGGTTACGATTTTGATCAAACTAACAATTTTTACTCGTGTAATTAATGTAGTCAGAAGGATATAGGAATTTTAAACTTGTCTCTTGTTTATGATTAGTAATATAAAGCTTGGAAAGGTTTAATGATCATTTAGGTAAAAAAATGTCATTTCTTTATTCATCACTTAATTAAGTATCAAAACGTATTGCATAAGTTTTATTTCTCTGTGCGCATCCTGTCAGAGTAGGAAATATTTTTGATCATATGAAGTTTCTCCTACTGCTACCCAGTGAAAAGTAAAATCAGTCCCACCCTTTAATTCAGTGATATAACACACACACAACACACACAAACACACACACACACACACATATATATATATATATATATATATATATATATATATATATATATATATATATATATATATATATATATATATATATATATAATGAAAATTAATGCAATATCGCAAGAAAAGATGAGCCTAGTCTAACCTAGCATATTATAGTATAGCCTAGCTTAGCTTAGCCTAGCATAACCTAACCAGGTATGGCTTTGTATTACATGCGAGAACCTAGCCTTGCGTCGGGCAGAGAGAACACTAGCCTGGTATAGTCAAGATAGAATAGGTTACTATAGCCTAGCCAATATATACTTGCATACAATGGCCTAGCTTATCCTAGCATACTATAGGCTAGCTTGGTATAGAATATCCTAGCATAAGCACACTTAACATATTATAGCCAAGCGTATCATATCAGAACCTAGCCTAGTATATGCAAGACTAGTATAGCATACCATACCCTAAACTAGAATAACCTTGCATAGCTTAGCCTATTATAGCCTTGGTTACTAGCCTATTGTGGCCTAATAGAGTATTACCTATCATAGCAGAGCATAGCCCTCCATAGCATATTATACTTCAGCCAAAAAATAATCACAAACCGCACATGATCTTTAAATTCGTGAAATTGCCAAGGAAAGGAAAACAACCGACAGCCTAAGCACTCCCTTTGGGAGTTTTTAATGTTAGGTGGTTGTAACACGGTTCGATCTAATTGTGACGGTTGATTGGGATTTTATCAGTTGCCCACGCTTTTTGGAACTCCAAATTCTTCTTTTCGTTTTCTTGAGCTAAGATTTTTGCTTCTCCCGACTTGATTTCGTGTCCTTCACGAGACAATGGGTGGTAACCACCGCCAGGGAGACTCTCCTTCGAAGAACTCGTCGGTAGTCTACAATTCTTTTCCGAAATCACCTTAACCTTTGACTGACGTACTTTGCCACATATCTGGAGGACTCTGCGACCGGACCAGCGTTTCGCTCTTCCTCACACCGACTACATGGCAGGAATACGGGCAGTTCTTTGGGCTGTTTGGCAAAGAAGATGGGAGACGGTCGAAGGGAATGTAAAGTTGCGTAGCATTGCGCTGCGACTGTTCCCATGGACATACTTCCATATTTGCGCGAAGGCTTCAGGTTGCTTTCTGTCGTCTCTAAATTGGACACACTCGCGGGACGCACCGCTATTTGATGGAGCACTCGCCTTTACCCTACTGTGAAGACTGCGTTGTCCCCCAGACTTTTTGGCACATTCTTGTTGAATGTCCCAGCCTGGGTGATCTTTGGGCATGTTACCTGTCACGGTACCGGGATGGGCGGGGTCGCTACCGTGCACACTGACCTGTGGACTTTTAGACTGTTTGGGGAAGGCCGGCCTTCTTCCCTTTATTTAAATAGTTGGGTTTTTTTTTTGTTGTTTTTTCTTATTTTAGTCGGTCGCATCTTCCTGCAACGGGGGGAGGCGGACTTCCCCCCGACGCCGGAGCTTGCTTCCTGCTTATTACCTTTTTCTTTGTTTTATTTTTATTGGTATTTTTTTATTTGTTTTTTAGCATCCTCTTTTAAAGATGTCTAATTTTAGGTAATGTTGAATACGGCGACTAATGCCCAAGTAGGCAGTCACCTACTTGGAGTTTATAGACCCTAACCAATTTCTTCTCTATGACCCTGTCTTTAACCCTTGTCAGTTGGCCACAAAAAATGATCAAAGCTTTGTGCTCAACCTAATATATAAAATTTATTATGACAATTCGAAGTAGCATGGATATAGATGGCAACTTTTAAAACAGTAGAATTAGTTATGGCATGGAACTGATGCAATTCAGATACCTACTGATTTCAAGGGAAATGCTTAACCTGCTGTTAGTGTTGTAACTCTCTCGAAATACCACTTGCATCAATTTCTCTCTGTGTTTTACAAAGAGTCCACGAGACTTACTCTTAAAGTTAGCATAAAAAAAGCCATTATATACCAGGGGTGTGGAGCCGGAAGAAAAATATGGGCTCCGGGTCCGGTTCCAACCTTATTAAAGTTCAAGAATGCAAATCTAATACAAGTGATAATTAATAATAATAAATAAATGAATGGGATAAATTTTGATTTGCAGTAGAGGCTAAAAATACTATTTTTAATCATACCTATTTAATATACAAATGAAGGAAAAATAATATGTATACAATTTTGAATAAAATTTAAGACAAATTAAGATTTATTCCTTTTAAAAATTTGAACATTTAATGTTGCAAAAATTCGACAAAATTAAAATTGAAAATTATAAATAACAATTTGTCCTTAAAGATAAGATAGCTTATACTAAGTTTTCTTTCATAACAGATCTCAAATCTGATTTTATAATTTAGAATCCTGAAAATAGACGTTTTACACTAACTTGACTAGTTAGTAATGCAATAATCACTTATAATAATCTCTTATAATCTCTTATAAATTAAGGGTACTGCTTAATGCACCGATAACTTTGAGTGACGGTTAACTTTCTCAACCTCAATAAAAGACTCCCATACTTCTAATTTGAAATTACTAAAGGCAGAGTTAAGAAGATAAACATATGGAACATCTTGCTTACTTTCTAACGGAGTTCGTTTTGCTTGCAGACCATGCTGTTTATTAATTATTTTTTCCAAATCAAACTCCATATGCTTAAGATGACGTAATTGCGCTTTCCACTTCTAAAAATTATTGAAAATTATTTATTCTGAATGCTATATTATATACAGACTCTTTGGCTTTGCCTTGATGTTCATTAGTTAAGGAACATCTATACTTTGGGTCCAGATACAGGCCAGCCAACAGAACACCATTTTCCGTTAAATGATTTTTTCTATTTTCCATTGAATTCTAGAAAGCTTCAGCTATAGTACTCTTAGTTTGAGAGAGGGAGTAAATCAAAGACTTCCATTCCATAAAAAACTGACCAGGCGTCGAATTTTCAGCTTGAATTTTCTTTGTAATAATGTACGGTTGGTAAAGCAGATTTTCAAGTTTCTTCACTATCGAGGTATACCTGTATGGACTAGCTCGGCGCTCAGAGTCGTACACAAGTACGGGCAGACAGCTGACCACAGGCCGCCTGAGATAGTTTGGGGCGATTAATAAAGATTGCGAATTACGGTTGACCGAGTTTAGATTAATAGCTTGCAAAGTTGCAGCTCAAAGGATATATAAATACAATACCCTAAAATATAATTTTAATATATATAATAAAAGGGGAGGGCAATTTATATATAATATACAAAAGGGGGATCAAATTACTTATGTTAGATGAATGAATTAAGTGGAGACTAACGAGGTAAACTGGGGATGGCCATACAAGATCGCTTTACCTTCAAGCGCGAGCGAATTGGATGGAGGGTGGAATATAACGGCGCAGGTCTTCAAGATGATACTTTGGGGAGTCCTGGCGAGGAGGATTCGAAGATGGTGTTGGATGACTTCGTAATGAAAAATGAGATTTTCTCTGCTCCAGAGAGACGTAATCTCAACTCAAGGCGATTCTGAAGATCGGCAGGGAGTCTCAGTCTCGATAGAACGGGAATCTTGAAAGGGTGGTAAAAATGAGAGGGCCGCACAACTCCGCAGGAAGAAGGGGGTTCAATAGCTTTCCTTTGAACAGGTGCCAAAGCTCAACGAAAGTGATCTGCTGACGATATCTTTGGTGACGTACGACAACGGCTTACGGGGGTTCACGAGAAACAGACGGCAGTCTGGACGAAGTGGATGGCGGGCTTTCAATCTCCTCGAGAGATGGTGAGCTTCGGATTAAATACTCAGGTGGCTGACCCGATAGACGTCTCAGAGCCTTGCGGCCCCTAGGGGATTTTTTGCGCCAGTCTAAGCAAACTGATTTCATGATAACGCATCGTTCCAGACGATGAAACCTGCCTCGCGATATGAGATTTGGGTTAATGTGGCTGCGCACGGCGTTATTGCAGGGGAGGATAGGACGATTGGCGTCTGAAAGCAGACACAGCTTGGAAGGGTGATTAAGCGAATGACGGATTCTTCCTCGACTTTCTAAAATTCTCACGCTGGTTTACGTGCTCTTGAAGGAATAGAGGGGTATTTCCAGGGGCTCCCTCTCACGGTGTTCCTTCGAGTACATCCCCTCACATTCACTAAATAACACATAACTACCCTTATTGTAAATTATGGGTTCATCATGTCAATAGGAACAAGTTTGAATTCCAGTAAGCGCTTTATCATCCTATATGTGCTACCTAACTTTGCAGCCTGATCTAAAATTTCTACCTTTCCACTACGTCGTTTAATTATTTCTTTATTTTTTTATTTTCTTGAAGTTACTACAACTTGCTTTATCTTGGGTAAAAGAGTGGCTATATGTTTATGTGCTAAGCCATCACGAATTGTAAGCTGTAGAACGTATACAGCACAACGCATATGTAGGATTATTCAGAGGATCGAAATTATTGTGAATTGTGATGGTTTTAAAGGTGGCTGCACAGTTGTGGCGGGGGCTAAGTGACAGAATATTTGATGTATTAGTATAATACCAACATTTTCTATACGCTGAGAGAGCTGTATATGTAATTACCCAAAAGAAATGGCAATATTTGCTTATGTTCAGATTTCTAGCCGGAGCTAGTGTTATTTTAGTGGCTCCCGCTCCAATTGAAACAAACCAAAAAGAGAATTCAATTTAGCTGACGCCAAACCCCTTGAAAATGTGGACCACATTCCATACCTTGCTAGTCACCTCTCCTCCAACGTCTATATCGAGAATGGAATCCAGAACCGCTATAGAGCGGGTGAGCTGCTTTTGACCGTTTTGCAAGCGTGCTAATAAAAAAGGCCATAGTGATCTCAATGCTCTTGCAGGTTTCAGGCCTTGAACGAGGGACTAAGGGCGCCAACAAACATTTTAAAATTTCCACCAACGCTGGCTTAGCAAACCTGAATATCATTTATGAAAAGAGATGAAATAGAATCATCCTGGTAAACTCAGCGGAGATAAAAAAAACATTGAGTTATTAAAAAAAATGAAAAGATGGAACAATCATGTTGTTCGGGTGGAGGACGAGTGTTTGCCAAAATAAATTTTATGCTCTCAACTTAACAAAGACAAACATAATAAGGTTGTGAGAACAAAAGATTAAAAGACGTCCTTAATTCAAGCACGGATAAATTAAATATCACCCTCTTTTCAGCTGGAACCGTCAATCTTATAGATAGAAAGAGCTAACTAACGATTAACAGGGTTGGGACAGCTAACTTTAATGTAAGTAGATCCGTAGGAAACAAGGTCTGCTGACCAAAAAGTTGTATGCGCTCACTTATTCAGATTTATGGCCTTACGAAGGGCAACAATTTCTTATAATTCCAGGACTAACCATAGAAAGAAGAGGTAAAACAACATAAGAGTTTCAAATTTCGATAGAATCGGCCTAATAGATATGATATTATTGCCAAAACAAAATAAGTCCTGGGCTAACTACAAGAGGACTTTGTCAATTATATTATTCGAAAGAGAGTGTAAAACAATATAAAGGTTTCAAATTTCGTTAGAATGGGGCGAATAGTTATGTTGTTATTAACAAACCAAATAATTATAGCGCTAACCTTGGGAGGACTTTGGCAATTATATCATTCGTAATAGAATCTAAAAGAACATAAAGGTTGGAAATTTAATTAGACTTGGCCAAATAGTTATGATGTTATTGCCAAAACAAAATAATTCCCGAGCTATTTGAAATTGAATGGAAATCAACATAAGGATTTCAAATTTCGTTAGAATCGGCCGAATAGTTACAATATTATTATTAAAATAATAAAAAGGCAAAACGGCGACCGACTGACTGACCGACCCACATAGTTAGATGTAGTCACCCGTGAATGGACTCGCACGGGACTAGAAAGAAGCTGAAACGAAATTCAACAACAAATGAGCCTCAATCTGACATCTGGAAATAACTGGCCCAGATTCTAAATAAATTTCATGGTAAGGATCGGAATTATAAGGAACTTGATATTCCATCAATAAGCCATATGCATAAAGAAGAACATTCTTAATTAGCGACGGATACCTACTATGTCCTTGAATTTGCAGCATAAGACCAAAAAATGGTGATCTACCAACTAAAAATTTTAAAATAAAGTTAATTTACCTAAGCATCTATGGGAAAACTGATTAAGTTAGGGGAAACTACTTAAATTATTTGCTTTTTCTGTGGAAAAATGAAGTCATTATTTGAAAAAACTATCGAATGAAACAAGGTCTGCTGACCAAAGTCACGGGCTCTCATATATTCTTATTTATAACCTTACGACCTTCAAAACTTTCAATAATTCCTGGACTAACTTTTGGAGGACCTTGGCAATTATATCCTTCGAAAGAAAATGTAAAACAACATAAAGGTTTCAACTTCGTTAGAATCGGCCGAATAGTTATGATGTTATTGCCAAAACAATACAAGTAAAACGGGGACTGAACGACCGACCGACCAAACGATCGACCAACATAGTGAGATATAGAGTCACACGTGACTAAAAAACTGAAAGCATTTCTGATGTCTTAAATTATCACATAAGTCGCCATAAACCGAATAATATTATAGTATCCATCCTGTATAAGGTCTATAAAATGATGGTTAAACTTATTAATGCCCTTCCCCTTCTCCTTATGTTGTATTTACAGAATTAAGGACGGCGGTAATTTACTCAATATTATTTCTTGTTTCGCTAGATTGCATAACACATAAAACAAGGCATAATATATATTACTAAAAACTTTTTTTATTTTAATGAATTTGATTCGTCTTTCCCACAAACTTTGACTTTTCATCGACATCAGATTATAATACGTCAATTTTTTTGTCTCCATTGGATTGATTTCTAAGATCAAGAATAAATTTTATATGATAGTTATTTGATGAACTCCCTTTAGGATTTCATGTTGTTTTGCATATGAGGGGACAAAAATTAAACTGCATTTTCTAAGTGAGGTCTTATAAACGCCTTATTTAAAGGAAGATTAATATCTTTTATTTACATTAGGGGCAAAACTCTTAGCTATGTAATCCAGAACTCTGTTTGCTTTTTGCATTGTTACATGTAATAGATTGCTTCAAACTTTTAATTAGGTCGAAATTATGACACCAATGTTGTACACAGGCTAATGTTTTGTAGGACATTAATATATATACACTTAGCTAGTGTAAATCTATTGTTAAATCGAGACTTTGCTCTTCTATGTAATTTTGGATTGGCTGAAACTTTGAAGTTTTGGATGGTAAATTCGTGCCAAGGTCATTAACATTCATTATTAAGAACAAAGGCACAAGAATCGCTTCCTGAGGGACATCAATGGTGGCCGATTTTCAGCTCAAGTAAATCTCATTAATTATTACTTTCTGCCTGCGCTCGGCTAGCCAGTTTTTAATCCCCTTAAGTACGTCGCCTCATAATCTATGCGATTTTCATTTTATTAAATGTCTTTTACGCTGTAAAGTATTAAATGTTTTAGGGAAATTCTATTTAAAATATACTGTCAGCTCTAATTTGACAATGATTGTGATCATTTTGTTAAAGAAATCCGTAAAATTAATCAGACACAAGTCTTGTATTCCGGCTGGGTGTCATTTAATACGGCTTGGGACTCCAATGGTCCAGTCTTCTGTATAATAATAGACGTTAGGGGTTTTCTCACAACAGTAGTTAGTGAAATGGGGTGATAATTGTAGAAAGTAATTTTAATCATTTTAGAAAATTGCTGTCACATTTGCTACTTTAAACGTCTTAAGAAGTATAACTTCATTTATTGATCGTCTTAAACGTCATAAGGACTCGGATGTCAAATGCTCGAGATAGGCTAGTCTAAGGAAAACCTTCTGCTTAAAAACAGTAGTAAGAAAAGATCGAAAATAATATATTTTGGAGAGAAATTTGGATACTAAATGGTCGAAGATGAAATCGAGGGTTATAATTACATTTGAAGAAATCCTTTAAATAAGTCAATACTTCATCAAAAGATAACCAGTTAGAGCATATATGGTAGGCTCTGAAAATTCGACTTTTAATGCTGGATAATTTAAACTGAATGGGAGAGCTACTAGACAAATGTGTACTCAATCTAGTGTTCGTAGGTTTGTGGTAAATGGATGTATTAAGACGAACCTGTTCGGACATTGTTGACATCCAAGAACGAGATTTTGTTGTCCTTTTCTGTTGCCGTAGAAAACCTTATGTTAGGATGTTGTTGGTTAATATAATTGAGAAATAAGGGTGCATGATCCCCGTGCTTAAAAATTAGAAAACAGTCATTGGCTTTAATTAAATAACTTTTCCTCAAGCTTTTAAAGCTAGCTGTTGGTGATACCATTTTTCTTTTTAAAAACCAGCTTTATTTACAACACCAAGGCATGACTAAGGGTTCCCCACTGGGTCTCTTATTTGCCAATAGATACCATATATGCTTTAACTGGTTATCTGTTCATGAAGAACTGACTTATTTAAGTGATTTTGTCAAATGTAATTATAACCTCCGATTTCATCTTCGACCATTTAGTATCCAAATTTCTCTCCAAAATATATTATCCTCGACCCTTTCTTACTACTGTTTCTAAGCAAAAGGTTTTCCTTAGACTAACCTATCTCAAGAATTTGACATCCGAGTGTAACAAGCTACTTCTCTCTACCCTCAAAAAACATTTCCCTCAATGCCAA
This sequence comes from Ceratothoa steindachneri, assembly GCA_963969495.1. Taxonomy (NCBI): domain Eukaryota; kingdom Metazoa; phylum Arthropoda; class Malacostraca; order Isopoda; family Cymothoidae; genus Ceratothoa; species Ceratothoa steindachneri. The sequence goes on along the minus strand of OZ018322.1, from coordinate 174,709,542 downwards.
TTCATTTGTATAAATTCCAACCCTGTATCATTGAATTCCTTTTTTCTCCATAAGGAGCAAATCTTTTGGGCTTGCGATCCTGTATAGATAACATTATACATGTACGACCTGCCACAGTCGTTATTAAGTCAAACTGGCTTACAACTCAAAGGTAGGATTGCAAAGCACTTAAGTTTGTCTCATATGACTGGTATTCCCATTTCTAAACCTGAAGTCTCTTCCATCAGGAAACACTCTGAGTATCACCATCATCCTCTTAATTCTGATTCATTTACCATCTTATCTTCAGCCTTAACCTATCTCGATTTAAAAATCTTAGAGTCATTGTACATTAATAAAATAAATCCAAACCTAAATAATTACTCCTCCTCAATTAAACTATTCACTATATAACCAACCAATATTTCAATACACTAACTAGCCAAACTAACAAATTTCGTTAGTAGTTTTTATATCTTTATTTAGTTGATTTCTTAACTCCCACGATAGAGGTTAGTCACTGTTTAATTCATTCAAATTTGTTTTCGTTTTTTTGTTGTTTTTTATAATTTAATATAATAGGTTATTTAATGTTAACTCCAGTTAAATTACACTGAATAGTATTAATTAATTCTATATTATTTTAAATTGTCTTCATCCGCTTTTTTATCCATTATATAATGCATGCTTCTAACTTAACTGTTATCGTTAATATTCCTTCCCCTTCTCATTAGTCGATACAGTCGCTGAAGATTGTCCGAGTTAAGGTCCGAAATGTCCGGCCAATAAATGATTAGTGTAATCTCCTGGGTCTTCATATTCCTACTATATATATATATATATATATATATATATATATATATATATATATATATATGAATGCAATGTCCCACAAAAAAAAATGAAATTTGGAAACACTTTTTAATTTTTTCCTGTGGGACATTGCATTCATTTGCTACCCTCACGTGATACTTTGTGTTTTTTATTTATATATATATATATATATATATATATATGATAGTGAAAAAAAACACTGTATAGGAGCATAAAATTTATTTACGAGACTAGTTTCGGTATTAAGTTTATCATATCATCTTCAGTCGTATCTACAGTCACAAGAGCAGGACAAAAGGTAGAAAAAGGGGCGCAAAAGGTCATTAATCAGCGATGGTGATTCTGAGATCATTAACTACATATACTGTTTACAGTCAGGTTCCGGGAATAGGAGCTACATTTACATTGACCGTCAGTAAGATTGAAATCAGGAATTTCTTCTTTTAGTATCTATTCTACATATTTTCTTTTACGGGAATCATTACAATTATATATTATTTGGGTCTTCGAATAATCAATTTGGTGGTTGTAATTTTTAATGTGATTAAAAATACTGGTTTTATTACTGCCTCGCCTGACATCACATTTATGTTAATAGATTCGTCTTTCCAACACCGCCTTCGCAACAAATTGGAGAGGTTATTTTAAAATAGTTTATGAAAGAAGGCTTCAAACCTTACGAAGAATGTATTCAACATTTCTTCTTACGACCTCTCCGGCCATCAAGAAATAATTGTCGGTTACGATCTATCCTTTGCGTTTAAAAAAAAAAGTGATTAATTTTCCCTTAATTATCTTCTTTCTATTAATAAACTTTGGGGGAAGTGATCAATTGATTATTGAGTTCTTAAGTCGTTTTGTAGCTGTTGCTTTATCCTAAAATGATAGTGTGAAATTTTTAGAGATCATCAGGTACCTTATGGCTGCCCTTAAATTACTTAATTCTAAGAAAAATATTTTGTTAACAAAATACGATAAAACTAAAAAAAATGTTCCGTTAGACAACAAGGTCTGAGGACCAAAGTCGCCTGCTCTCACTTATTCCGATTTATGACCTTGATCCCTTAAAACTTTTAATAATTTCCGGACTTACCTTAAAGGGGACTTAGGCAATTATATCACTCGAAAGAGAATGTTAAACAACATAAGGGTTTCAAATTTCTTTATAGTCGTCGGAATAGTTTTGATGTTATTGCCAAATAATTATCTGGCTAACCTTATAAGAACATTGGCAATTATATAATTCGAAGGAGAATATAAAACAACCTAAGAGTTTCAAATTTAGTTACAATCGGCCAAATAGTTATGATGTTATTGCCAAAACATAATAATTCCCGCGCTAACCTTGATGGGACTTTGGGAATTATATCATTCGAAAGAAAATGTAAAACAAAATAAGGGTTTCAAATTTCGTTCGAATCTGCAAAAGAGTTATGATGTTATTGTCAAATAATTCCCTAGCTAACCTTGGGAGCACTTCGGCAATTATATCATTCGAAAGAGAATGTAAAACAACATAACAACATAAGGATTTCAAATTTCGTTAGAATTATCCGAATAGTTATGATGTTATTCTCAAAACAAAATAATTCCCGGGATACCTGTGGATTACCTTGGCACTTTTATTATTCGAAAGAGAATCTAAAACAACAAAACAATTTTAAATTTCGTTAGAATCGGCTGAATATTCACAATGTTATTATCAAAACAAAAAGAAGCAAAAAGGGGACTTACCGACCGATATAGTGACATATAGATTCACACGCGACTAAAGATTCTTATACGGAATAATTTCAGGATTTATTTAATGATACAAACACTTATCATAAATTATCTTCCCACCCATTGAATAATAAAACTGAGGTCTTTAACAAAACTCTCACAAAATTGCTTAAACGATGCAACCCAGAATTACTACATCATTTTAAATCTACCAACACATCACTTCCCCGTATGTATGGTCTGCCGAAAACCCCCCAAAGGAGTAACGCCATTCTGACCTATTATATCATGTATTGAATCTCATGCATACAAACTATCAAAGTGGTTAGCCTGCCTTTTCGCTGAAACCGTTGGATTGACCTCTTTTTCACACATATTCCATTCCTCTGATTTCATTGAAAATTTAGAAAAATTAACATAGAAGGTAGCCATCTAGTTAGGTTTGATGTAGACAGCCTGTTGACCAATGACCTAGTTAATGAAACCTTTGATGTTCTATCTAAGGTATTAATTAGACAATCCGATATTAAACCTGCCACAAGGCAAAAATAAAATTATAAATTCTGTACAACTATGTGTTACTGACAATGTATTCATTAGTAAAAAGGGTTTCCTCCGTCAAAGATATGGACTTAGCATGGGCAATCCCTTATCGCCCATATTATGTAACCTTTTTGGAACATTTTGGAGTTACTTTTCTCCCTTCTCTTATTTCAGATCTAAATTTTGTATTGTTTAGGTATGTAGACGATTTCATATCGATTTGGCCTATAACAAGTTTTAATTCATTCTAAAATTTACTTAGAAATCTTAACGACTTCCATCCCACCATCAATTTTAAAGTAGAATAGGAAAAGGATAATTGTATAGCCTTTTTCGATATCAAAATTGTAAGAGTCATTGACCAAATTAGATTTACTGTGTACCGAAAACCGACCCATTCTAACTCTCATATCTACTTCTTTTCACATCATAATGTTAGCAGTAAAATAGCCGTTGTATAAGATATGTTCTTAAGGGCACTTAGAATCTGTGAGCCCTGCTTTTTAGAAGACAAAATTACATATACAACCTGCACATTTATTGAATTAAACTATCCCCTCCACGTCATTAATGAGAGTTTATCTAAAGCTAAATCTACATACTACCGCACCAAGGATAAAAAAGAAGTGAGTAGCAGGAATTGTCTATCCTCCCAATTTCTCCCGTCCTCAAAGGAGTAGACAGAGTTATTTATCCAGCTCAAGCCAGGTATAAATACCCTTATCCATCCTGAAATATTTCCACTCCACAAAGACCATGGATCAGCAAAATGAGGCAGTTGTATATGTAATCTCATGTTTATCCACTAACTGTCCCTAATTCTACATAGGAGAGACTGGAAGAACATTAAACAAGCTCTGCTGACCAAAGTCGCGTGCTCTCACTTATTCCGATTTATGACCTTACCACCTTCAAGACTTTCAATACTTCCCGGACTAACCTTGGAAGGGCCTTGGCAATTATATCATTCGAAAGAGAATGTAAAACAATAAAAGGGTTTAAAATTTCGTTAGAATTGGCCGAAATAATTCCAGAGCTAACCTTGGGAGGACCTTGTCAATTATTTTATCATTCGAAAGAGAATGTAAATCAACATAAGGGTTATAAATTTCGTTAGAATCATCGAAATAGTTACAATGTTATTACCATAACAATATAATACCCATGATGACCTTAGGAGACCTTGTCTTTCATATCATTCGAAAGAGAATGAAAAATAGCACTAGGCTTTCAAATTTCCTAAAAATCGGACAAATAGTTACAATGTTATTACCAAAACAAAACAGGACTGACCGACTGACCAACATATTGAGATATAGAGTCGGATGCAACTAAAAACGAATCTATGAACATAAATGTGATGTCAGGGGAGGCAGCACTACATGCAGTACTTTTAATCACCTTAGCATTTACAAAAACAAATTGATCCTTTAAAGTCCCAAATAATTATTATATAATTGTAAAGATTTCCGAAAAAGAAAAAATGTAGAATCGATACCAATAGGAGATATTCCCGATTTCAATCTTTCTGACGGTCAATGTAAATGTAGCTCCTATTCCCGGAACCTGATCGTAAACAGTATAGTTAATGATCTCAGAACCAGACCCGCTGATTAATGACATTTTGCTCCCACATTTTTACTTTATTTCCTGATTTTGAGAGTATGTATGGACTTTGGTATTCATTCCATTCTTAGTAAACGACTGAAGAGGTTATGGTAAACTTCAGACCGATACTAGTCTCATATCTAAATTATATGCTCCTATATTGTGGTTTCACTATTATATACCATAACTCACTATTAATTTATTTCAATCATATATATATATATATTTTTTGGGGAAAAGCCAACCTTCCCTTGGATGATTTGAACTCGCGACCTCACACAAGTGATGCCGCCAGAGGGTGCGATTTGCGAGTGTTGTTCACTGACCTATAATGAATTAAAAGGACACAGAACTTGAAGTCTTTTTAGAGCTCCAAGTAAAAACCTGCCAAATATATGGCCATAGGTCTTTTACCCATATCTCCCTGCAATAGAAGTGTTTGCACAAATTCATACATTTATAAAAATGTAAGTAAATTTAGTAAGAAATAATCTTCCTTACTTTACACAACCTGTTTTTAGTAAATGTTTGTAATTACAATGTATTATAGAGCACTATTAAACGTTTCCTGGCATTCGATATGAGATATTTTGACTACTTTGTTGGAAAAAGTGAGCACTGATTATTTTTGGGTGGTTGTAATTTCTACAAAAAAAAATACAGTCAAGATTTCCCGTCACTCTTAAAATATTTTTTCTGGAATGTAGCTTTACATTTGTCATTATTTTTTTAATTTACTTTCCCTGTAAAGGATTGGGCATCAAAATATTCCAACAGTGGTGTGGTGTACCAATTTTTATGCCTAGAATGTTCTTTGGCGTTAACATCGGTAGCACTGTTCAATCTTTGAAAACACGTCTCTCTTCCCACAGGGAAATTAGCTATTGTCGTAGGGTGACCGTGAAGAGGGCACGCCAAAGAATAATGATACAGATCCCAGTGTGAGGGTTAAATAAACAAAGTCGACTGCGGTTGGCCTAAATAATCAATTCTTATAGGTTCTTGGGATAAGAGAAACTAATGGTAGAAAAATTTATAACTTTACTACATACCAAGAAAATGTTAATAGCACAAGTAAATAAATAATAATAAATAAAATGACACCCAGGGTACCAATCGGTGGGGGGTATGAAAATAACTCAACGGGTACGAGAGTCCGAGAGAGGATGCACGGTGATTGCTTCCAGAGAAAATGGGAGAGCGCAATTATTGGTGAGACTCACGTAAAGCCTAATTTACTGGAGGCTTGAATACGGCGAGTAAACGGGGCAAGCAAAGTTGAATTTGCAAGATTCCTTCTTCTTTAACCTCGCTGAGAAATAAGCGAGGGAGTACTCCAGTCGTTGACCGAACTCGATAACCGAGTGATAGATGCCAGTCTTCGTCTATCGTCTGTCGGCGGGAACTCTTGCCTTGGGTACGAGCGAGGGCGAGTAGAGAAGTAACGTATCCCGTTCGTAGCTGGAAGCCGTTGCGAGGTGGAGCATGGCGTAGGAGACTTTACGTGACTGCTAACCAACACGGGGCAGTATGGTAATGATTTCTCAAAGATTTTCTCGAAGTATTTATGCTACTTCGGCGAAAGCGGGTCGCCTGGGGCCCCCTAAAGGGGGGCGTGGTTCTCATTAGACTTGGCGCGCCAGGATGGGGGTATAGTCTCGGCGGTCTCACAGCTTTGCGCAAAGCTCTTTGGCGCCGTGGGTCTGGCGTCGGTCAGACGATGAGACGGGAATATACAGAGAACCCAACCCGGGTCAGAGCCGATTGTGCAATGTCTTGATGCTCCTTTGGGGCTGTCTGGCCGTGCAAGTGCATCTTTCAGGCACCACAGGTAGACGTTGGGTTCTAGGGTGGGGGAGGGATAACTTTCTTTCTCTGACAGCTATATATCCAGGTGAGTCTTTCTTCTTTAAAGGACCTTACAATAAAATGCAAAACTATTATTCTCCAAACTTCACAATTCACATGCAAAGCAAAGTCCGAACAGCCTGTGCGGCACAATCACTGTATATTAAAACACCCAGGATCTATTTAAATACCAATATTTTTGCAGAAGTTTTAGTATTTTTGTGGAAATTATAACCACCTAAACATAATCGTTGCTCATTTTTTCAATTCATCAATCAAAATATCTCATTGTTTGGCTAAAGTGTGTATAATAGTATTCTGTAATATATCTTAACTACATCAATTTACTATAACTAGTTTATGCAAAGTAATTATGTGTACAGCTTATAAAATATACTGATATTTATTTTAAGCTATTATTAACTTAGCATATTTTATTCTATTACACCGACGTAAGTACTTAAAAAGTAAGTTTGTTTTCTTTTTTGCTAATAAAAAATGATTTAGTGACGAAATTCTGATTAAAAAAGTTATTATTAATTTTGAACCTAGATAATTACAATCTATCTTACAAAGTATATTCTTATGAACCAACATTGAAATATGTCTTTTGAGATAAAATAATTATCTAAAATTCTTTTAGATTGGCATAAAAAGAAAGAGGATTTCCGGAAGAGTTAGAGAAATAATCGAATAATATAAACGCTAAAAGCGAAGCATGTGAATACTCACATTGAAAACAACAAATCATTAAAGCAGTAACTACATATATGAAAATTAGTCTGATAAAAAAATGGGAAATAAAGTAAAGAAAAACTAGAAAATATTATTTATTAATTCCTTAAGAATAGTCAAGAGTTTGAGGACTACAATCGACCCCAAACACCGTATTTTGGTGCCAATAAATAAGGGCGTAGTTCAGCAAATAGATTTGTATGAAATTTTATACTCACGTAAGAGCTGAAAATTGTCAAGCACCTGTGAGTGGATATCTTGCCAAGTTCTTTGCTAAAAAAAGTACTTAACAATTAATAGTACAAAATATTACACAAGGACTGTCTCTAAATATGGCATCATAAATTTAGGACAATGCCTTTTATTCAGTCAGCAAAGATTTAGTTTTGACAGCCCAACAGAAACTAGGAAGTGTAATATCTATTATTAACTAGAAAGAGGGTGAAGATGAGGGAACTCCTCCTTGTTTCCGCGGTTGAGGGACAGGGAAAAGAAAAAAAGAGTGATGAGAGTTAAATATAGGTGGAGGTAGAAAGTGTGCCGGGGGATCGGGCCATTTCAATAGTTAGAATGTTCTTTTGGCTTTTGCCTAATAAATATGGTACTCACCCACTTTTACTATATTTCTTCGTTTCTTGATTTCTGTATTTATTCTTTTTCTTATTTCGTGCTTGGAACTTGTACATGGCTGGTGAAGGTCATGAATTTGCTGATGGAATGTATGACTTGAAGCTCTCCCTGTCCTGTAGTCTGAACATCTTGACGTCTTCTATTTATACCCTCTCGCATTATTATTGTGCAGGTTGCTTTCATGCAAGAAAAAAATGTCAATCGAACTGTTTTAAGTTGTACTTCTTGAGATTTTAAAGAGTGTAGAATGGGGAAAAAAGGAAAACTTATTTAATAAAAGGTATTGTAGCCACCTTTGCTCTCTTGAGGGCAACTAATATTTTATTCGTTCTAATTCACCGTGCAAAGACTTCATCATCCATATTATTTCTCAAACGATTGATAAAAAGAACAGTTCTTTGAGTCTGGTTATCTACCCACAACATTTTCAAATACCACCCAGCTGAAAGTTTGTTGAAGAAAAGACGTTAATATAAAATTTAACGTACTAATTCCGAACTTCAAAATATTAATCGTAATTCTACGTTCTTGGATCACCAGTTCCAGAAATTAACCAAAGATTTTTCAGTGTTCTCTCTTTTCTTCGCTCACCTTTTATTTCCTCTTATCCTTCTTTTAGATACGTGATACTTTTATATTCTTTCTTTTTGAGCAGCATATGTGTAAACCTCATGCAGTTCCTTCATGATTTACCTAAATGTACTCCCTATTTTGTTCAATAATTTTATACTACTCAATTCCACAATTGGTGTTTTCCAATACAACAAAGGTTTCATTTCTTTTAAATTTTACCTTCAGAAATAAAGCAAAACAGATTCTACCAAGCAAACTTCTAACATATTAAATCGTTATCTTCAAAATAAACGCAATCACCAATAAACTATATCGTTTACACGTATTTTTTCAGTTCCCTCTCGTATAATACTTGAACTTTTCTACTGACGATTTGTTTTCACTTTCTTCAATTTCCTTATCAAACATGCATTTCCTCCATACTTATCGATACTTTTAAATGTAAAAATGTAAGCAGATCAAGGAATATAACGATAATAATAGAATTACCGGAGTAAATTTTCAAAAGGTGTTGAGTAAAAGATTTTTGGCAAATGTATCTCTTTGCCCGAGAAAAGAAATGAATGGTGTAATAAACAAATGCTTGTTAACCTAATTGCGAATGAAAGAAAACACACTCAAAAGTAATATACACATAAAAATATTTGTTGTGATTGAAGAAAAAGGGCAAAGAAGAGGAAAAGAGTTTTACATTGGAAAACAAAAGAGATGCAATCAGAAAAAATATATACCCTTTTGGGTGTGGCCACCCAAATTTGAACAATTAGCTAATGGTTGGGAAATAAATCCACATATTTATATAAAGATCCATAACTAATCGTAGAAACAATCATTTCAAATATATATAGTAATTTTGAGAGAAAATAAGGAGAAAATAAATTAATAAATGACAGCTAAACATGGAGAACGGGAAGGAAATGGAAATATAAGGAGCTTAAAGGTTACTCTAGTTAACCCACCAAAGTGGAATGTATTTCACACATGTGCGAAGGATAAGCAAACGTATTCGAACAAAGCTTAGGACAAACGTAACTCCCAATCAAAAAACATACATTAAATTAGATCTTCGTCTATTTAATTGCGTATAAAATATTTTCCGATTAAAAGAGATATCAAGAAACCATGGTTATACTAGAAATATCTCTTAAAGTGTATTAGCGCTGTTTTCTTTTCTTCCATAGTCATGAAATAGTTATATGAATGATATCAATAGATAATCAAATAAAAAGATGATAAACCAATGTTTGGAGTTATCGTCCAATTAAGACGAACACTTTAGCCGGAAATGCTGGTACGTTTTGACAGTCGACGGAATGAAGATCACCAATAGATGGAAGGATTTTTGGTTTATTCAGTCATTTTAGATCTCGATCGTGCCTTAGAATGTTGAGTGCGCGGAGGGTAATTTTTCTCCATTAGAAACTCTGAATTCCATGTATGCGTATTGTCAGGCGTCAGTTATATACTTTCTCTATCAAAGTAGAATAGGTGTGCATCATATGTAAAGGAAAAGTTACCATGGCTGAATTCTCTACTCCAAAAGAATGAAAAAGGAAAGCTGTGATGAATGAGATTCACGCTGAATGCTCTAATACGAAGATCTCCGAGGTCTTAGGTGTCAATTTGATGAGGGCGCAGAGGATCAAGAAAGAGTTGGCTGAGTCAGGGTGCGATAACGAAGTACTGGGGCTCGAACATCTCACTTTTAAAGTTCTGATACGAAAGGAACCTCCGATTTCTTTTCATAGATACAAGCCATCATTCACAACGATCCCAGGAAATCAATGGGGTCGATAGCCAGAGAGAGGAGAATATCAAAGTCTCTCATTAGGTAGTTAGTGTGTGAGGATATCGGCTACTATTCATACAAGATGAGAATGGTCCAGCTTCTGAGGCAGAATATAATAGACAGCGGAAGGAAGGTACTGCGTAGCTTGTGAGAAAACTCTATTATCCCGCCAAGTCTGGCTTGCTTAGGTTCATATCAGATGAGAAGAATTTCTGCCAGGAACAGATGATGGACACGCCAAACAACCGCTGGCTTGCTTGGTCTTCCAAATATGGAGTGAGAGTGATGAAGACCCAGTTTGCTGTCTGAATACTGGTGTATGGCGTGGTCAGTAGCTAGAGCCACGTTATGTCCCTAATTATCTTCTTGGACGGCAAGTGTTTGAGGGAGTTGGTGTTGCCCTGGATCCAGAAGGTGGCACTTGGAATGCAGTGTGTTACGTTAGGACTCCACATCACGACACACAAGCAGGAGTACCCAATCTTTGCTGTCAGACAACTTTTTTGAGCTCATCACACTGAACATCTGGCCTCCCAATTCCCATGCCAGCAACTTCCTGGAGTATTATGTGTGGGGCGTGGTTGAGAAAGAGACCAACATGTCCCCGTGCACCACTAAGGTGGAATTTACAAAGATCTCCAAAGTTTTCCCTCAGTGGAACAAGGGAAGCGTTGAGAAGACCTGCAGCAAGTTCTGATTTCACTTGTAGCCCGTGGTCGAGGCTGTAACACCTTCATTGAATTAAATGAATAGTGCAATACTTCAGGTTTTAGCATGTAGCTTTGGTAAAAATATCTTTATAAATGAACTTTCTGTGTTATTTTTAATTTTTATTATAGTTAAGGGACAATTTCAACACTACACCCTGTATATATGAATTTAGTAATATTAAAATTGACCTCAATTGAAACTAATCGCTAAAGATATTGCAGAATTCAAACCTAAATTTGATTTCATTCATCGGTTTTCCTTGAAAAAATTTGATTATCCTCTTAAGAATTTTTTTCATTTATTTTCCCCACAAATTAAAAGATACAAGAATATCATAAATACTTTATTTATAGTTTGGTGGGGCTTTATTTCTGGCATCTCTCATTTCAAAGTTAAAAAATTTTTACGTTAGTATTTTGTTCTGTTTCGATAACTTTCTGTATTGCGAAAAGTTCACCCCAAAGTTCAATGGTGAGATAAAGAAAGCGCGACATTTAATCCTGCCATGTAAAGGAAAAAAGTATCAATTTGTGCACTATCATATTTTCACGGGTGGTCCTCTTACATATACAAGGAAACAGTGATAAATTGCTTCCAGGTTTTCTCTCGACGTCAGACCTCCCCCAAAGATTTGAAGACAATTTTGACATATGCGCATCGCGCAAAGGTCCGAGATAATAAAGTTTAGTTTGCGAAAGAAATCTGTATACTACAGGAAAACGATAGGATGCTAGAAATTTGGGCAAAGGAAAATGATCCAAGTCAAGCAAGACCAAGAAAAGCACTTTTGCTAAAATTTTGGATTTTTGTCATATCAACACCTCTATTTCTAGTCTAGATCAATTATGCGTATAATTTAAAGAAGTTCATTTTTTGAGGATAAACACTGATGTAATTACAGTTGGCTAGTGTCGAGAGGACTAGTTTCAATAGTTTTGGGGATGTAGCTTGTAAACAATACTGGTTCACTGTGATAAATCATTAGCTTTCTCTCAAAAGGGATTAGTTAATAATTATCGATATTATATATTTAGTTTATCCCTAAATTCGAGAAATAGAGTTAATTCATCCTTTACGAAGGTAACAATTGGTTATTATTACAAAGTTTAACAAAATAAAAAAATATTCTAGAGGTGGGCTTTGTTTTGGTGAATTCTAAGTAGGTAATATTGGCAGTTACTATCGAGTGTAAAGACTATTCATTGCCAGAAGAAGAAATTTGGAACAGATCAAGTGGTAATAAAATAGAAAGTATTCAATAAGAGTTTATATTTAAGGAAATATGAATTAGGGCCTCGGGTATGCATAAGAAATCTTCTCTAGACAATCTTAAATTCTAAAGAAGGGCCAAACCTTTACGAACAGATCCAAGGAAAATGGAAAATCTCTGAAATCATACATACGCTAATACGTCACCATAATATTAAAATATAACTGGATTTAAGAATTATTCGTTCTTTACTCTTAATTTTTATCAACATTTCAAACAAACCTTATTTCCTCTTTGTGCTTTTTCCTGACTGAATGGTTACCCTTCGTACACTTTCTGAACTTAATTAGCTAACTACCTTTCATTTAGCTTCGTACCAATTTATTTTCCACATTATTTTAGAGCTGATTATTGGGTCTGTGTCAGAAATAGTCTGTTTTTCCAAGCATAAAAAGTTTTAAAGGTAGAACGGATAAAAAGAAAAGAAAGGAAGGGAAAATGTGAAGAATAGAAATTGCGACAGGCAGAGATGGGTAAGATCTTGAAGATCAAGATCAGATCACCAGAAAACTGTGATCTTTAAGCTCCATATCCGGATCGTGTTTTTTAAGATCATTTTAAAAGATTAATTTTATAAGAATTCAAAAAGGTTGTAGTTTGGTAGAGTAAATAAAACAAATTATTTTGCTAATCACTCGTGAAGGCCAAGGCAATAAAAGCATCGCATCCTACACATGAAGTATGTACTAAAATGGGAATTTTTATTCACATTTGCAGTTATATATATATATATATATATATATATATATATATATATATATATATATATATATATACACGTATATATATATATATATATATAAATTTGTTTTTGTCTCTATAGCATCGTACTATAGATTACGTAGAAGCGATTTATTATGCAAATCTTTCTCTTTCACTAATACTGATATTACTGAAGGAATATTAATAATATTTACTATTATTTTATTATATGGTTATATTTTTATAATTAATATATATTTAGAAAGAGCTTTGGAAACCCTATTTAATGCTATAAAAATCATTGCGATTAATTAGTTAGGTGAATTTTGGCGAATATTTTTCGTGTTTAGGCAGTAATCCCCTTAGGTTTAATAGTTCGAGTCCAAGGACTTATAACTACTAAATGTATAAGACTTACTCTCATTCTAATAAACCTAAACATTTTTTTTTACAGTGATAATAATAAATAGTTGCAAGTCTTCCTGAATCAGGGGTCACGTCTCACAACTTAAACACTTTTAAGAATAATCTTGACTGTCATATGATAAATAAATGAGACTTTAATAAAATTGAATGAAATATGATTTAAATATAGTTCACAAATGTTTCATATTAATATAATTACATTAGGCAGCTCAATAATATAGATTTCTAGCATAATACTGATTAATAAAAGATCTCTCAAAATTTAAAGCAAATAAGAAACCTACATCTTTCATTGTATTTCTCATCATCGCATCATTGGTTCGTGTCATAGATAGAGTTCAGCAGCTGCTTCGTGTCGTCTGTTCTCACTCCATATTGTCGATACGAAAAGATGACGATAGAATCCCAAGAAACATAACGATGCCGATAATAGCAGCTTCGTTAAGTTGCTTGGGATTCTATCGTCATCTTTTCGTTCGAGATGCTCAGAGTCTCGTCATGTCTCGCTGTTATCTGGCCTTCGCCTCTTCTTCGCTTTCTTTGTCTTCGCCGTCATCATATCTTGGTTGTCATCGAATGTTTGCCATCATCTCATAAAAAATCAAAGAGCTCATATGGCTGCAAGGCAATGAATCAGTTATCCCCATCGCCAAGCTTTCGCACTCATCACGTCTTTGCCATTATGTTTTCTCCATCGTCATGTCTTCGACAACGAAAACAACACATCTTCACCATCGTCAATTTCGATCTCTGCTTTTTGATTGTTTTGGATTCTCTCTCTCTCTCTCTCTCTCTCTCTCTCTCTCTCTATATATATATATATATATATATATATATATATATATATATATATATATGTATAACTGAATCACGAAAATAAGGAACGTGAGGAATTAATGAATAACGTTACAGCCACGAGGAAAATGAAACAACGGAGAGCTGCGAGGCCTTTCGACTAATGGTCCTTTACTAAGCAGACTAAAAGACGGAAAAAGAGAAGATATTTATACACCTGATTAATGAAAATATGGGATATAAAGATTAAAAGGGGTGGGATTAGCAGATACCTGGAAAAATCCTATTAACGAAAAGAGCCGTCAGGGTTTAAAAAAAAAAAAAAGGTTACGGGTTACAAAAGAAAGAGGGGGGGGGGGGCAGTGTTTAGGAATCACATATGCAATATGAAAAAAAAAAAAAGGTTTACACATGAAAACTAGAAAATATGACAAAAGAAAAATATGAGGAAAGGTTTTTTTTATATAAATAAGCTAAAATAACATCTAGGTGGTAATCATTAATTCAGAAATTTTATCTTTAAAATCATTCTTAAACATTCTTTTGATACAACGGTCCAAAAAATACATTCGGGGGCTGAAATTAAAATTCGAAGTCAGTTGTATAAATGCCGATTCTAAAAGATTTCGTGAAAAAAAGTCATTTGATTTGGCAATCACAGAACTCTCCTTCCAATTAATACGATGGGAATTTTCACTCAAATGGATAAAAATGGCATTTGATGTTTGCCCAGTGTTTACAGAGTACTTATGTTGCTTAATACGCACATTCAGATCCTTGCTAGTTTGCCCAATATAAAATGAAGGGCAATCCAAACAAGGGATTTTATAAATTACGTTATTTGTTTCATTAGGGCAAATTTTTATTAACATTTTTTTTAAAGTATTAGTATAAGAGAAAACAAAATTTACATTAAGTGTTTTTAACAATGTTTTTACGGTTTCAAAGCCATTAAAATAAGGTAAAATGAGGATATTCTTGGGCGCTTCCTTCTCAATAGTACTTTCGTTATAAAACTTTTTTTTGGCTTTATTATAACAAATATCAAGTATATTTTCTGGATAACACAAGTCTGCACCGATTTTTCTTATAGATTCAATTTCCTGATCCAAATATTGAGGACTGACAATGTGCAACGCATGAAAAAACATAGAGGAAAAAATTGATATCTTAATATTAAGATGGTGGCCTGAATAAAAATGGACATAGGTTAAGTTGTTGGTTGGTTTCCTATAAATACTAAAATTGCAATTAAATGATTCCCTATGTATTAAGACATCTAAGAATTGAAGGCAATTGTCTTTCTCTAATTCAACAGTAAATTTTATGGAAGGTACCTGGTTATTTAAATTGGAAAGCAAATTATTTACATCAATATTAAAAGGCAAAATAATTAAAATGTCATCAACATATCTATACCACTTTAAGGGGATATTAATGATATTAGGTAAATATTGTTTTTCGAAGAATTCCATATACAAATTTGAGAGTAGGGGAGATAAGGGGTTGCCCATTGCCATACCAAATATTTGTTGGTAATATTCACCATTAAAAACGAACTTACAGTCACAAATGCACAACTTAATGAGTGAAATAATATGACTTACAGATAGAGGTAATTCATGATGAGTAAGCTCATTACTAAGATAATCTAAAATGGAATCAATAGGGACTTTGTTTTCATATTGCATATGTGAGTCCTAAACACTGCCCCCCCCCCTCTTTCTTTTGTAACCCGTAACCTTTTTTTTTTTTTAAACCCTGACGGCTCTTTTCGTTAATAGGATTTTTCTCCAGGTATCTGCTAATCCCACCCTTTTTAATCTTTATATCCCATATTTTCATTAATCAGGCGTATAAATATCTCTTTTTCCCTGTCTTTTAGTCTGCTTAGTAAAGCACCATTAGTCGAAAGGCCTCGCAGTTCTCCGTTGTTTCATTTTCCTCGTGGCTGTAACGTTATTCATATATATATATATATATATATATAAATATATATATATATATATGATGAAAATTAATGCAATATCGCAAGAAAAGATGAGGAATTAAACCACATTCTCCGAAGAAAATTTAATTCAGAACATTGCCATTTAATAATAAATTAAATAGTTTAAAGGACATATTTGGAAAAGCGGGTATTAATCTAGCCTTCAAATATAATAATTCCTTAAACCAATTGATGATTGCCAGGAAACCCAAAAAACATCATAACATAGGAGTATATGCAATACCATGCAACGATTGCCATAAAGTTTATATAGGGGAAACGGGAAGAAATCTAGACAAGAGATTGTATGAACACAAAAGAGATATTAGAGTAGGCAGTGAAAGCAGTGGAATATTTTGCCATGTTAGAGACTTGAATCATTCTATCGATTTCAATGGAAGTAAAATGGTATTTAAATCCGCTAACTATGTTAAGAGAAGAATCGTAGAATCGAGCTTGATATCGTCAGTTCCTAATTTAAATCTATCTGAGGGGCAATTTTCTTTTAATCCTGTAATAAGAAAGCAAATAAACAAAATAGTAAAATGTCAGCCCTTCAATATGTTTAGGCCTAACCCCCCCCCCCTCAAATTAGCCACAAGTAGGGGATTGGGAGAAAAAAGAGGGGATCTTTCACGACCTGACCCTGTGTTATGTTTGTATGCACTTTTCTTATATTTTCTATCCAGTGTCAGTTGAAAAAGGGTGTGAGATACACCAAAACTGTTCTGAATTAAATTGTCTTCGGAGAATGTGGTTTAATTCCTCATATATATATATATATATATATATATATATATATATATATATATATATATATATATATATATATATATATATATATATATATATACATATATATATATATATATATATATATATATATATATATATACATATATATATATATATATATATATATATATATATATATATATATATATATATATATATATATATATATATAAATTAGGTAAGAGGCCATGTTGTAAACATGCACTGTTGAAGTCCACACCAATGGCAGCGTTATGTGGTATTTACTATTTAACATAGCATAATGTGTATTACGCGCAAAGGGGCCAAAATGCCATTGAAGTGTAGACGATATGAAATAAAGTCAACAAAAAAATGGCTAAAAAGTAAAAGAAAAATCTAAGAAGGTGGGATCGGAAAATGACTATGTGTTGAGATGCCGAATCGATATCTATCGCCACACCTGTCCTCACTCTCGTTATGTCCTTTTCATGGTCACGCTTTCTCTGTCGTCACATCTTCGCCATCATCACACAAATGCAAGACAATATGAATCAAGTTATCGCCATCGTTATGCCTTTCCTCTCATCCCGCCCTCGCTATTGCTACGTCTTTTTCATCGTCCCATCTTCGCAATTAACACTTCGCTGCCATCATCATTTTGCGATCTTTTTTTATTGTTTTGTAGTTTGAGTTTTAGTCTTTTTGTTTTATTGTTTTTTATATACCTGCAACTTTGAGGAAGTTTTAGTTTTCTCGCTTTTAATGCCAAGTCACCTGATCTAAACCACGGGGATCGTGTTGGGTTATAAACCTTGCCACCAAACAAAAACAAAAATTACACTGGTTCAAAGGAAGGTACCGTGGTTTTATACCTCTTTAAGATATTCTATATAGCAGGATACATATCTAAAGAGTCAAGTGACTTACTGGTGTCTGACAAATAATTTAAGACTTCCAAGTCTACTTTGTTGTTAGTATCATAGTTTTGAAAAAAATCGACTTCAGATGAAGAGTCTGAGATCTAGGACTATTACCACTGTTCTCAGAATTACAATTTCTTACAGTAATTTGCAGCTTTTCTTTTACTGAAGGCTTGATTATTTCATGATCGCCGAAATTTGGCCTTTGTAAAGCCTTTATTTACAGCTAATTTTGAAATAAAGATGAGATGCTGAGGCCATTAGGGCAACAGTTACTTCGGGGTGAACGACCTAAAATTACCAAAGTTTGCATTGAAGCCAGATACGACTGCTACCAGTAATGTTATGCAGTTTCTGAAGCGCAGGTGGTTTGGTTGGATAGGTTACTATTTCACGAGGGCATCTTGAGTTACTAGGAGTGTTATAAGAAGACAACAGTAGTTGCATTCTTCCACAGCCCGTAATTTGATCCGTTCTTCAAGAGCTACAGTCACGTCCTTTTTATATTTATATATTTGGCTTAGTGAGTCGTAGTGAGAGTTCCACTGGGTCAGGCAGGGATACTTAAATTAAATGCCAGTTATTTCCTGTATTTTTCTGCTAATTTGGGTTTACTAGCAATCTTTCTTCGCCCCGAACATTTTTCTATTTCAGAATGCTTTATCTTCTATAGTCCAAATGACTTCACTCCTTTATCTGCATCAGTTATTACTACCATGCTTAATGTGTGGGATACACATCAAATATAGGAAGATAGTTTTGCTTACTCATCTTCATGCTCTCCTGAATGCTGAAGAGAGTTGATGATGATAACCTCGTCATCTGAATCTTTTTCATCATCATTTTCATCTGCATTATCTTCCTCAATGTCGCCAGTACGATTCGAAGCAAGAATACCGAACTCTTTAAAGCATTTCTCCATGTTCGATGCATTGTCGGTGACTGTGGATACAACTTCCAAGATGAATCATGTCCAATATTTTTGCAGTTTTATCAAAGCTATGTGTTCCGCGAAGTCTTTGGCATGCCAGTACTGCTGATCCTCACTACAAGTCATCATTGAGCTGTAATGCAAGTATATAAACTCACCGTTATATGAAAACCTTTTAAGTTCTATTTTAATAATATTGGTTAGACACACCCCAGCTAAACCACGCCAACAAACATTGAAGAAAAGAGCTATGTAATGTACATAAAGGAGGTAATTCAGCGATGCTTCGCGTACCATACCACTAACACAGTAACCCATCTAATCAGAGCAATAATTAGAAAAGTCCATATTCACATCAAAATGAAGAGCACCAAATTAATGAATGATGAACAAATGTCGGATAATTAAAAATATTATACTATAATCTATCATACTATCTATCACCACTGGTCAATTTAGCAATTATATAAAAAATAATGCAATAAATCAATAACATGCCCAACTCGCAGTCACTCACATGAAACTGCGGTAATTAGTTTACCGTATGTCGCATATTAAATACATATGGTCACCTGCTGCTAGTTTTTGTTATGTCTTCCTTCATTGTACTGGTTGTTGTTGTAAGAGATCTAGCCAAGTTGCGCCTAGTTGGCACACGAACAACTGGTTGACGTCTGAAAAAAAATCTAAAATTACAACAAACACAATATATTAACAATCGAAATAAAAATATTTAGCTAAGCTAGTAATTAGTTTAGTGTTCATACAAATATTATGATTATAATTATTTTAATCCGATATTAACTCTGGAAAAAAAGGATGAAAGAAGATCATTAAATTCATGTAGTTCAACTAAGCTCATTGATACGAGCACAATAGCCGCAAGCAAGAGAAGCTTCTTTTCAAGGATATCCTTGCATATTAGTGGTCCTGGTTTTGGCTTGAAAATGTGGAACATGCTTCTTCCTGTTTAGCTGGACACTTGTGAAATTTTCTCTCCGATTCATATTCACATAAAAGTTCTGAATGTAGTTTCTGCACAAAAAAATAAATTATTATCATGCAGAGAGAATTCTTGAACACCAGGTGTGATATTTATCAGAGTATCAAAATTCTAGTTAAAATTAATTCTAAAGAAGATTAAAAAAATTTATCTTTAACTAAAACTATTTTCAAAATAATAAGTGGATTTTTATCATATGTTAAATTGAAATCCGAATTTCGTCTTACAGTAATTAAAGAAGGAAATTACAGATATGGATCAGGCAGAGAGAAAAAGAGATACTCCAGGTGTTGTATTATAGTTGAATATCGGCAGTTTTTAGTCGCGTGTATGTCCAGTCGCGAGCGACTACATCTTATTATGTCGGTTGGTCCCCGTTTTGCCATTTTATTGTAATAACATCATAACTATTTCGCCGATTCTAACGAAATTTGAAAACCTTATGTTGTTTTACATTTTCTATCAAGTGATATAATTATCAAAGTCCTTCCAAGGTTAGCCCGAGAATTATTTTGTTTTGGCAATAACATCATAACTATTCTGCCAATTCTAGCGAAATTTGAAACTCTTATGTTGTTTTACATTCTCTTTCGAATGAAATAATTGTCAATGTCTTCCCAAGATTAGCCCTGGAATTATTTCGTTTCGACAATAACATCATAATTATTCGGCCGATACTCTGCTAGACTAGACTAGCCTATAATATGCTATACTCTGCTAGGCAAGCCTAGAATAGGTTATACTATGCTAATCTATTATAAGCAAGGCTATACTATGCTAAGCTATGCTAAGATATAATTTTTCTTTATTTAATAGTTTTTACGCAGTCCTTATTTCCGCTCAGTGTGCTGAAAGAAAGAAGGAGAAGAGACTAAGCTAGGGCCGGACGCGTCGCTGAGTCCCGTCAGCACGGCGGCCAGGAAGGCAAATCGCTGCGCCCCTTACGGGGAGATATAATAATATACAAGGTTAAGATATACTATGCTAATTTAGGCTATAAAATGCTATGCTAGGATATCATATAGTATGTTAGGCTAGACAATACTAAACTATGCTTGACTAGGGTATAATAGGATAGTATGGGACATACTTGTCTAAGATAGTTAATGCTAAGCTAGGTTATAATATGCTATGCTAAGCTATACTAGGCTAGACAAGACTATACTATGCTATGCTAGGCTAAAGTATAATAGGCTAGGGATGGCTAGGCGCTTCTATGCTAGGCTAGCTAACCAAGGCTATAATAGGCTAAGCTATGCACGGTTATTCTAGTCTAGGGTATGATATGCTATACTAGTCTACGATATAGTAGGCTAGGCTATACTATAATATGATACTCTTGGCTGTACTATGTTAGGTGTGGTTATGCTAGGCTAGGCTATATCAAGCTAGCCTATAGCATGCTATGCTATGCTAGGCTAGGCTATCGTATGCAAAGATATATTGGCTACGCTATAGTAACCTATTCTAGCTTGGCTATACTAGGCTAGGCTAGGCTTTTGCATGCAATGCTAAGCTATACCTGGTTGGTCTAGGCTAGGCTATTGTAACTTATGCTACACTTGGCAATGCTACGCTAGGCAGGACTATACTAGGCTAAGCTAGGCTATACTATAATATGCTAGGTTAGACTATGTTCTACTAAGCTAGGCTAGGCTATACTGGAAAAGAATAGGCTAGGATATACTAAGCTAAGGTAGGATAAATTAGGCTATACTCTGCTAGGTTATACTAGGCTAGCTAAATTATACTAAGCAAGGCTAGGTTAGGTCCGGTACAGCTAGGCTATTCTCTTTTAGGCTAGGCTATCCTATGTTTGGCTAGGCTTTGCTATACTAGGCAAAAACAGGATAGGTTATACTATGCTATGCTTGGCTATGAAAAGCTATGCTATGCTAGACAATACTACGCTATGCTAGGCTTTTCTATACTATGCTATGCTAAAGCATGTGGCTATACTATGCCATTTTAGGCTAGGCTAGACTCTGCTATGCTATACTATTCTGTGCTATGTTATGCTATACTATGCTATAGTATACTTTGCTATAAAATACTATACTATGTTATACTATGATGTGCTATATTATGCAATGCTGTGCTATGCTATACTATGTATAATATGCAATAATAGTCTATGGTATATAATGCTATACTAAGGAATACTATGCTATTAGTGTGTGTCAATCTTTTCAACGTTCTAATTACATAAATGAGAGGTGCTCAAAATTTGCAGCCCTACAAATTAATTCTAAAGTTATGTTTTTATTTTAAAATAATTTTAGTTCTACTTGGTTAGCTACTTAAAAGTTTTGACTTATTTTTGTCATCTTGAGGAATTAACTGGCTATTATTATATTAATAATTATATCTACTTCCTTTTTTTTTCTTATTTCACCATTTGAAACATTTTCATCAGTGTGCTGAAGATTACGTGGCCTTCAGTACTACCATCCTACAAGTGAGATTTGACTTACAGTTGCTTTTAAAATTAGGACATTACTGGCGACATTCACACATTTGAACGACCAAATTGAAAATACCAGAGTTGTTGCCATCTCAATTCCGAACTCTGGTTGACGTTCTAAAATTGGGATGTGAGAAACTACCGAGCAGCTAATCTTGCAGAGGATATTTACCCTAAAGTGCTTGAAAAGTGGAAACGAGGGAACAGTTCTTTTTCTAGCCCCCGTTGTAAATTCAAGAATCACAATCTTAAACAGATCCATAAGAACTGGGAGCAGGCCAAAAACACATCCCTTGGAAGAGGCGAGCTATAGGACTAAGACATTTTCATTCTCAAACTAGACACCTGTTGATATTCCCTCATGCGCAAGTGTAAAGTTGTTTTTTTGCTGTGAATTTGACTGCCCTGGTGGAAAAACGAAACTCCAATTAATTTAAATCACTTATGGAGATGAAGATCTCTGTGTAGGAACTTGCTTTCATTAAAGGTCGTAGAGAAATGATTACTTCTTTTTCGACCACATCAGGTTTGCTTTCGAGATTAACTTGCGTAAAATAGACAAGTCAATAAATAAAAGCACAAAAAGGTGAAGGAAGAAGAGTTGCTTAACCTAAGTAGGCCAAAGTTTCAATGCCATCAAGTGAAATAACTTTCCCTCCTGAAGAAAATAATAACAAATAGCTAATGTTCAAGATCGAAAAGATTGAATCTATGAAGTGACATTAAAAATACCAACCATATCTTCAAATTCCATTAAAAAGCAACCCAGGAATTCATTTTTCTGGCAATAACATTGTAACTATTGAAAATCTTAGATTGTTTTACATTCTCTTTCAAATAATATAATTGCCAAAGTCCTCCCAAGGTTAGCCCAGGAATTATATAGTTTTAGCAATAACATGCTAACTATTCGGCCGATTCTAACAAAATTTAAAACCCCTATGTTGTTTTACATTCTCTTTCCAATGATAGAATAGCCAAGGTCCTCCCAAGGTTAGTCCGGGAATTATTGAATGTTTTGAAGGTCGTAAGGACATAAATCAGAATTAGTGAAGGCATGCGACTTTTTGGTCAGTAGTCCTTGTTAATCTAGGTAGTAGTCCATAATCTATTAAATTATAAAGTGCGCAATATATTTAAATAGACGTCTAAGTGAATGTAGTATTAGACTTGTATGGGGCCAGTCACTTAAAATATTCATTGAACCATTATGTTAAAGTAGCTGCTTACTACTTAGTTACTAAGTAGTACTAACCTTGATGTGCCTCTGAAGATTGCTTTTTAAATTGAGTACTTTTCTGGCGACAACCTAGAATATTTGGTTCCTCGTTGCAGAAAACAAACAGTCTGTTTTCAAATAAGTGGTCATCAAATATCGATCGCTTGGACAACAAACAAATGGCATTTGCATACTGGCCTATCTAAGAATCTAAAATTAAAAGTGATCTTGAGGCCTCGAGTGACCATCAAAATCAAGATCATCAAAAATAAACTGATCTTAGATCAAGATCAATATCACCATAATATAAGTAATCTTCAAGATCAAGATCCTGCCCATTTCTGGCGACCGGAAACCTCATCCTCAACGTTCCTCTTTACTGGATGACACAATCGCATTTTTTTATAAATTCCCTAATAGGAGTGATGATACATAAAAAGTGGAATTTTAATGCATTTAAATGGATTTTTGCTTTTAAGATATTCTTAATTTTTGTGAAAAGTTTCCCATCTGGAATGACACTTTCCTTTGCATTGTGGTTATTCGAATGGAAGCTTTTGAAATCGAAACAGGCACATGTAACGGCAGTCTTTAATATACAGTCAATGAGCCGTAGAGTAGCTCACAATACTCCACCGCTATCGAAATATTCCAAATTTATGCTTCTCCTGAAGCATATATTCACTTTCTTTTAGTGTTGAATATTTCTAACGTTTGTCACCCATAAAATTTTAATAGAAAATGGATACGTGAGGGAAGAAAATAATTTTTGAGGGACTAACTAAATTATATATTTCTTGAAATCTATATTTTCCGCGATAATTATATATGTAGATTCATACTCGTAATAAATATGTGATATTTTCATAGACAGATGATAGACATATTTAGATATCTCTAATAGTCTCATATCTTTCGGATTGGTAAAATTTTCGAAAGATGTTCCTGGATAATCTTCTACTTATTCCAATTGCAGTTATACATGTATAGCTAATGTATATCTCTACTTATTTTATTTATTTTGCCTAAAGCGCGATTTTTCTCTTCCGATCAATTGGTTGTGGCTTCTAGTTTATTAACTCTTGGACACCTAGGACTTCTTTGGTGCCACTCCTAATAATATTTCTCTCCAAACTTATAGGTCTCTTATCTATCATTAAAAACTGAAACCCTATATATTTATTTATAGGTTATCCCAAACGATATCAAAGTAGTACACCAGTCATTTTTAGTGAAAGGCTAAATAACAAAATCGGATAACCTATCAGTGAACATGGTCCAATACATAAAGCAAAGATGTCTGTATTCATTAAAGCAGAAAATCAATGTGATTCATTTCCTATTAAAAGATGAAATGAAGGAATGGCATTGCAATACAAATATTTCCTAATGTTTACATTTTGTGTTTGGTAGCAATATACAATAATTTGCAAATAGGTTTGTCTCCGCATGATTTAACTCCTCCTTACATTCTGACATCACTCTAAAGTCCCGCCTTCTTTTACTGATACAATGACGTCTGGATTAAGCTCCTCCTCCTCTATTCGAAGCAGGAAACAGTTGATGCGCATTGCGGCAGATTTCCCTGAACATATAATTTCCAGCAAAAGGGTATCCTTAAAACTCTGACATAAACACACACACGCACATAGATGCAGAGTTGCGAAGTAACCTACAGGAAAAATTCATTCCACATTCATTTATCCCTCACGTACCATTTAACCGGATCACCATTGCAGACACGCATACACACTCGCCAAGGTTTTGTGAACAATGTGGTACGTTAGTGCAAATTAAGTACATGAATGTACCTTTACATTGAATGATAAATGAATTCAATTCGGTGAAATGATACCAGCCCCTCATTAGAAGCGATATACGAGTTATTGGAGTGACAAATACAGTAGGCGGTCCATTGAATTTCAAGTTGATAGAGGCATCTAATCGCATCAGCCTCCTTACAAAGGCCTACTAACGATTTGAGAGATCGAGCCCTCAGGCTTCGAAACAAATAAAACTCGATCCCTCAAACTCATTATTTCGGCAATTGCAGCTCTAATGGCGTTTTTGAGACTACAGTAACTTTACAAACCACATCCTACTTGCGCACGCCCCAGAAAGAGGGCAGAAATTGTATTGTTGAGATTTTGGGGCCTCTTTTTGTTTACTATTCTTCGGGACGAGGATTTGTAGTGAGGTCCTTCTCATCTCCAATCTTTATCCATCCTAATTCATTTTTACGTTCTTTTTGTTTGGTGATGGTGGGGGACGGGTCTCTTCTCATTTATTTCTGACGTTTAACCCCTTTTCTATTCTTTTTTGGCAGAGAGTTCCAGAACAGACGAGTCAGGGAATTTGGGGTTCAATGAGGAAAGTTTTGATAAACAAAACCACCTTGAGTACAATTTAGATATTGTGCTCAGGAAATGTCTGATGTTTGTACTAAGATCTTTTTCTTCACCTTGTAGAGCGACCGACACCCACCCAGCAATGGCAGCATCAATCGACCATTTTTGATCGCTTGTAATATCATCCATACCGTCCATTCATTTTCCTTACCATTCGCGTCTTATGAGCACTAGGTATTCCGCTCTTTTGGACGCTAGATGAAGTACATTCTATATATTTTCTATTCCCATATATTATCTTTTGTTCCGCCCCTATTTTCAAATTTCTGTGGGGAAAATGCCCAGTTTTATTTCACATTTAAATTCTATTTAGAACACTTTTCCTCTTTGGGTATAATTTGCCTCTGGATCTTTGAATAAGCTCGCCTATATCCGACCTAATTTGTTCCTACAGATTTTCAGATCTTCTGATGACTTTCTTAATTGGGGACCCACAGTATAAAGTCGGGCTTGAATTACGAAGGGTTGTTTCAGGACATTTTCCTCAATGGCAACAAAAATATGGGTCTCATACAACGCTGAACATACTTATTGTGCCTTAACCTTATGAGAGCTAGTGCTTCTACCTTGCTAGTTGGTAGGTAGATAATAGAAAAATAAGAATAATCGAAGAAATTAAAATACAAAAATCTTTCATTGCAAACACCTTCAAACCTATGGAAATGCACAGAAAGGTGTTTAACCACAGCCCCCCAAAAATTCGAGTTTGAACCCCTCTTCTCTGTGAGAAGTTAGAAGCCAGGTGAGAAAATAGAGAAAATCACAGTCCTTGACTAGCTTTACTCAAAATTATACCATTCTATTTCACACTTCATTAAATTGATAAAAAAAAAATCCAAGCGGAAAGTTATCCCAAGCCACAAATGATACGACCAGAAGAAAGAAATATTTCGGTATAATTTTGATTGATTAAAGGGTACCTTTTTTTTCATCTTAGTTTCACTATTACCTATTTTATTTCTGTTTTCACTTGTTTCCTTATTTGTTTGTATTGAACAGATGTCAGGGAAAACGAAAATAATCCCAAAAGGATTAATAGAAAAGTTCCAAATAAGAGCATTGTTGAATTCTGTAAAAATTCAAGATATTTCAAAAGGTCGTCATTTTAGTAGTTGTGTTCATCTGAAGATAAAAAATATATCTCTCTACTCTTCTTACCACCTGAAATGGCATGTATAGTATATGTAATTAGAAATAATCTTTATTTTTAATTTTCTTACCAGAAAATATGCCCCCTATGCTCCTCCTTAACACAATTTAAAACTATCTATTTTGGATTTTTTGAAGTCATCATTTCACCCATTCAAGGCGACGAATTGGCGACGTTTGTCATATACTAGTAGTTTCTCAGCATTATTTATTTTACAATTAACCTTTTGTTTGAACTTATTCTTCTTTTCTACTATGTTTCGACAATTAATTTTATCGTCTTCCCGTATATTTGTCTCCTTTATCAGGGGAGGTGAGATGTGAGTTAACCGAGAGAAGTTAATTCAATTTTTTTTATTTGCTGGGGAGGACGTAAATCACCCTGTTGGAATGACCAAATGAGAAGAAAGCATCCTTTGCCATCGAATTTCGAGCAGGAGTTATAATGATAGAAATTCTACCACTCTAACCTGAAACTTCAGGACTGTTAAGGGAGACCAAGGCTAGTTGCATACAGGGGTAGGTTGATACATTGTAAATATCTTCATCATATGGCGACAGTTTGCGCCGAGGTTCTTGAGACGTTTAGGCGTCAGTACCAGACTTGTCCTCGCTGAGTGCTAATAAGGTTGATCACCCGTCAGCGAAACTACAAGCAAAAAACTGTTTTTGGATACCCTGAGTAAGTATTCTGACCTTTCGTATTATTTTCATAGACCTTAATGAAACTCATATTCATGGAAAAAAATGTGATTTTATGAAATAACTGTCTCTATTCTTCATATGTGATTAAACTTCGTTTTCCCATATTTTAGGTGAATAGAAATATTTATAAGTAGAAGGAAAATAATTCCTTCGGGGCTAGTTGTTACAATCAGTAACAACTTTCCCCCCACATGGTGAAAGCCCATTACAGCCTACTGAAGTTTTCATAGGCTACAAGAACTTCCTTAATACCATCCAACTCCTCAGCACATAACAAGCATTGAGAATATGATTCCAGACCCTGTTCCAAGTACAAGCAAGGATGGTTTAGATAGACCTTACATATACCAATCACCTAATTCTATAAAGACAGAAAAAAGACCTACAGGAGAAATCAAAGTCCCAGAGGAGCGGCAACCATTTACAAAAGCTAGCCGAAAAAGACTCAAAGATACAACAAAAGAAAACGCCACACAGCAATCCTAACAGATATACCTGTGAAGATGAAACTATAGGAACAAAATGAGGATTCACAAGGAAAAAGGCTCAAGAGTAAAATTTCTGAAAGGAATCTGAACAATAAAAGGTTTCTGAAGTCTGGTGAAGATAAGAACAGAAAGAACATTGAAGATTATTGGTATCTTGCATGTGGTGGTGAACGGTGTGTACAAAAGGTTTTTCTGTTATTTTCAAGTATATCGTAGGAATTAAAAAGTATATACCTTTTTCCTACATGATTTTGCATTTATTACGTGTGTAATACTTCTCTTTTCTATTGGTAATGTGTTTGTCTAAGGACGCCTTTTTCTCTTTCGTTTAGGCATTTTTTTTTTTGTATAATAATCCAAAATAATGAGTTGAACAGAATTAACGGAAAAAAAGCTTCACATTTATAGTGCTCACCGTTAATGAAAACAAAATTGAATAAATTTACTTCTAGGCATAAATTTGTATAAAGAGGAGGGGGGTGGGGCTTCCCAAATGGACCGAATTTTGTACTTTATATCTCAAACCAAGTATACTAGGAAGTCGAAATAAAACAAATGCAAGGCTAATTTATTTATTTTTTTAACTTCCATAAATAAATTTATTTCACCATTTGATTCTTGATATTGAAATGAATTCCTAAATATAACTAATGGGATAAAAGAATGCCACATTTTTTGCATTGGTAATTCTTTTTACTAAATTGTTAATGAATGCTTTAATATATCTTCTATTCTTGTTAATAACAGCTTTAAATCTTGCTCTCTACTTTAAAATTGCTTTTGCATTGGAATATTCAAGAAACTTCTTTCACGCAGAGCGGATTTCTTTCCACATTTGTTTAACGAGTGAAAGTTTTCTCTTAATGTGATAGACCTCCTCTTTGGCAGCCCAGACTAAATGGGTAATATGAAAAATAACTTATTAGAATCTCTAAAGATTCTTTAGCAGTATGAGAGGCCGCTCTTACATGAATACGTAGTCCCGGCTATACTCAATATCAGCTAATACTGTCAAATTTTCAAATTTTCATCACAATAGTACGTTTAATAATCTGTACTCCGTGTTTGATGATGATTAAAGAAGATTTTCCCTCAAAAGAAACCGCAATAAAAACGATGATTAAATCTGAAGAGTCTCTTTTCCCCCAAAAAAGGACAGCTCCATTTCGCTCTGTTTCGAAACCATTATATGGATAATTTTGAGAAGTTTCTACCGTACAATTTTTTATCTGAAAACTAAAGTCTCTTGATGCTTTTTTATTTTTAACTTTATAGCAAAATATTCCTTTGAGAGAATCCTCTAAAACAGCCATTAAAAGTTAATAGCCCCAAGCTCTTCTAGCATTTCTTTGAATTGAAAAACGAGATATGCGTTTCCCTCGTAATTTTACTCCTTCCAGGTTTATCCTATTACTTAGAATTAAATTTTGCTCACATTTTAATATATATATTTTATTTAATTCTGATACTTTGAGGGGGCGTCCATATCTGTGGCTTAGTTGGTTGGCACAACCTTCCTTAAGCTTTATGAAGAAATCAGCCACAATAATTTTTATCCATTGCGATTAGAGTTCTTTAGGGTAAATACTAGAATTCTATCCAATTAAGATTCTTTTCTTGTCCTAAGAATTAGAATCTTTTGTAGTCTTCAGAAAGCCCCAAATTTAATAGTTCCGACACAAAAATAGACACTCCCCGTGGCCTTAAATGGAAATGGAATAAAAACTTCGAGAGGTAGGGCGCACCATACGGCCTTAGCATCGTGGGCGAGATCCCTAGACCGGATAATGAAATGTACCTAAAATCAGAATGACAATCTTTGTTGGGCAGGTCTTGATTAGTGGGTGGGGAAGTCTGAGTAGTATTGTTTGTTTTAAAGACATCAACTAGCGATGATAGAACTATTCGTGACACTAGGGGAGGGTACTAGTTCTGCGTTGGAATGAGTGTGGATTGGAGTGCCCCACAGAGTGAATTATTACCCACTCCAATGGCAAGGTTGCAGAAGAAAAGAAATAGTGGGTATGCTATGCTGTGGAGACGCAAAGAAGAATGATAGTGGTGTGGTAGGGATTGACTACGTGCATGATGATTTGTGTGGAGATACTTACCGACGCTCAGCGAGAATCAAATATCCGCCAATGGGTGGCAAGCTTGTGACGTTGATAAACGTTTTGGGTTTGTGGCAACTGGGATCGAACCTTTACCTCGACGTCAGAAATCCCACGCTGCCATCTATGTAAACTAGGCTGGAGAGAGCTTTAATTGTGCACAAAAATCTGAGGGGTAAAAGAAAATCCGACATATTTTTCAAAAAGACAATTTCTCAGGTAATTAAATACTCTTTAAGAAAAATATTTCTACCTATCAATTTGAAAGAAAAAAAAGGTACGTTTAAATATACCAACGTTAACGGAAAATGATACGTTTAAATATGCCAGGTTAACAGAAAATGGTACCTTAAAAATAAGCCATGTTAACGAAAAGGGTACGGTTAATTGTGCCTATGTTAAAAAAAATGGTATAATCAATGTTATAAAAAAAATAGTACGTTTTAATATGCCAATATTAAATGAAAATGGCATGTTTAAATCTGACAATCTTAGTGGAAATGATATGTTTAATTATGCCAATGCAAGGTAAAATGGTACGTTTGAATATGCCATCATTAACGGAAAATGGTACGTTTGAATATGCTATCATTAACGGAAAATGGTAAGTTTAATTATGCCATTGTTAACGAAAATAGGTATGTGTAAATATACCAATGTTAAAGTAAAATGGTACTTTTAAATATTCCAATATTAACTGAAAATGGTACGTTTAAATATGCAAATGTTAAATAAAAGATACGTTTAATATGGTAATGTTAACACAAAAGTACGGTTAAATATGCCAATGTTAACGAAAATCTCACTTAAAACGGTACGTTTCATTATACCAATGTTATCGAAAAATGTTAAGTTTAAATATGCCAATATTGAAGGAAAATGTTATTTAAAAATGCTAATTTAACGAAAAGTGTACGGTTAAATATACCAATGTTAACTGAAAATGGTACATTTAAATATTTTGTGTAGTCTCAATTTGCATAGATTTCGAGTTGTTACACTTTTTGGTAAAATTCTAATAGAGAAACTTACACCAGATACACTTCAGAACTTGAGAGGGCCGTGTTGTCGATCGCACATACTCGATACCAAATTTGAAGGTGAACTCAGCTCTCTCTCAACGGCAGAGATCCTTTTCGCTACCACCGATGAATTTTATTTCCCGAACTAGTTGTGTCGGCGCAAAAGAATGAATCTGAATACTGTAAAAAAAGTTATGTTTATATAATACAATATTAGAGTTATTTACCAATGTGCATTTAGTATTATCGTAAATAATAAATGATGCTGTGAAATATAAGTCTAGAATTATGAATAATTATTTATATTTTATTTGTAATAAATAGATTCGGTCAAGTATGAATGAATGCCATTAAGACTGCTATGTCCAATTTTGTTAGTATAAAATTAAAAATTCATACAGGGGGAAATTTTGCCCGTGGGCATGAGGTTTTCCCCTAAAAAATTATGTGAAATCAAATATTATTGGGGACACTTTTCATACTTCCTTCCCCCCTTACTCTTCAGAAATCAACAAATTCAGGGAAAAAAAGGAAAATTTTAATTTTATTAAAATAAAACCCCATTTTTCTATTTCATATAAGAAAATCCTTGCGTCATTAAAAGAACTTATGTTAATTGCCAATTATATTGGATAACTAACCTTTTTATTTATTTAATTTCAGGTAAGTACCAATTGTTCAGAAAAAAACATTTCTCTTGCACCAGAAAAACTCGTAAGTACTTATTATTTTCTTATTTTGATTTAGTGGTAATGGAAATGTTATAATTCCCTCGTTCATTGTTTCTTTTAAGTTTATCCGTCATTGGCCATACATGAGGGAGAAATAAAATATATAATCTGTACTAAATTTAATCGTTAAACCAACAAATAAATTTTCCGTGTTTAATATGTTTTTGTTTATGAACGGAGCCACATAACATACAACTAATGCCTAACCATATGTTGCAGTGATAAAATGAAATAATTTTTTTAACTTACTTAACTAGTAAACTTGTAGATGGTTGTAATAAACGCCTGCAATAAGAATGTGGGAGAGATTACAATATATATCCATTATTCCTTGAAAAGTTAAATCAATCCTTTTTTTGGTATTTCGGGAGGAATACTTGACCCTCAATCGATCACTTCACATTATTATGTAATTCGACATAGTGTCCTTAAAGTCTGCACACAAGGAATATCACAATGGTCGGTTCACCAGACCTTATCCTCTTTGAATTCATTTTCTTTGGTCTGGTAAAGGAGAAAGTGTACTCAAAGGTTGCCTCGTTCACGAGACCATAACTCCTTTGCCTCCTTATTCTAAGGGAGGCTAAAAGAAAAGGGTGTACTCTATGGTCTCCTCATTCACCAGAACTTAAGCCACTTGACTTCTTATTTTTATTCTTATTCGTCAGAGCTTAACCTCCCCCCGCTATTGACTTCGTTTTCTGGGGTATGATGATGCTCTCCTGGTTTCTCAGACCTAACACCGCTTTACTTCTTTTTCTGGGCTTTAAAAGGGGAAAAGGTTTACCCCCGGATCTCTTTGTTCGTATGACATTAAACCCCCATTAAGTTCCTTTTTTGCGATATGATCAAGAAGAAAGTGTACTCAATCGTCCCCTCGTTCACCAGAGTTTACCCACCTTGATTTTCTTTTCTGGGCTATGCTAAAGGAGAAGGATTAGTCAAGGGTTCTCTCGTTAACCAGACTTTTCCCCTACTGACTTTATTTAACGGGTTATGCTAAACAAGAAGGTGTACTCAATGAATATAGCTACGAGACAGCTGATTGGAGGCTTCATAAATGAATGGCTTAACTTGCCGGAATTTTAGAGAAAGGGCATCGGGTTCATTGGCTCAATTCTGCCAAAGGCATCAAAATTTGCATCAGAAATCGTGGAAATCACATTGAAGATGTGCATTTAATGGAGTTAACAGGTATTGAAAATCTTCTCTACTCTGTTCGTTGTTAAGCAAATGTTTCATATTTTAACCACAAATTTTCTCTGCTTATCTGCTTACATGATAAATGATTTTGTTTAAAAGATAAATTTTGTTGCACAATTAGAGCCAAAAGATTAATTTAGAGATATTTATCTTTTCATACTCATCAGTCATTATTTACATATACTTAATCGGTACTCTCACTATTTTTTTTTATTTTCTTGAATTCGGTAAGGCCTATATTCATGTTCTTAATAGTGTTAAGTAGTTTCCAATTTCAAAGACTCCTTCGTGTTGGTTACATGATAAATGATTTTGTTTAAAAGATAAATTTTGTTGCACAATTAGAGCCAAAAGATTAATTTAAAGATATTTATCTTTTCATACTCATCAGTCATTATTTACATATACTTAATCGGTACTCTCACTATTTTTTTTTATTTTCTTGAATTCGATAAGGCCTATATTCATGTTCTTAATAGTGTTAAGTAGTTTCCAATTTCAAAGACTCCTTCGTGTTGGTTAATATTTAGTGTAATTAACCAAAAATGCATGTGGCTAACGCTCGAATAATAAGATTCCCTATGAAAAAGTTCTTTCTTTCTTTTTCTTGCATCAGGTATTTTCATGGCTAGAGTGATTACCTGATTTCCAGTTCTAAAACTTAAGAATTCCCGTTTTCATATACTTTTCAATTTATCCTTTGAGCTCTCCTATAACAGTTTAAAATCACACACATTTTATGCGGTCAACCATATAAAATAAATTATTAGGCCTACAAAAGCAATTTTAGTCTTTAATTTTAAAACGAAAATAATAATTATGAAGAAAAATATTGAATTTTTCCTTCTTACTTGACACTTTTAAAGCTTAAAATAGTCGAGTTTATATTCTTTATTTCTTGCAATGACTAGAGGGGATAATCATTATAGCGTCTTAAGATAAAGAAAAGAATATAGTCTTTTATACTGGATTTAAATGTTATTAATCAATAACCATTCGCTTATTGCTAATCTTGAGAATGTAGAATTAGGTAGAGCTGAACTAGTTTAAAAAGTAAGACAAAGGCACTATGGAACCTTCAAGCGTTGTAAGTATTGAACGTGTTTCTATTATGCTTAAAAAATGTACAGAAATATAAGTACCCGCAAGCAAGCATGAAGAGGCTAATTTAGACGAAAAGAAATGAAATCAGTGCCGTTCCACCTAATCCAATTGCCGGATAAATACTAGTGTACTGACTCCATAAATGTAAGAGAAAAAAAATCTGCTAGCTGATAACTGGTACGATTAAGGTTTAATACTCATATTTGCCAGGAAGTCTTGGTTGTAGCACATTGCATTCGCCAGTTGTTTTGTCCACAAAACAATCAATATAGCTCTAAATTTATCTTATCGATTATACTATGCCCTAGCTAAAAACATAGTAGAGTACATCCTATTTCGCACTCACTTTTGCCTAATAAACAACGAACCGTATATACGCCAACCTTGGAAATGCTAAAACCCTTTGAATACAATGTATATCCTTATTACATACCTTGTTGTCTTGAGCAAACTGTGATAACTTCTATGAAGGAATGTTTCACAGACTCAAGAATCAAAGGATACGTTTTTTAACTTGACACCGAAGGAAAAAGCATAGATCTTCAACTCGAGCTAGACAACGCTACAATTCCGATACCGAATTGGCAATTAAGGACAGAATTACCATTATTTTTCATTTTGGCCTAAAAATGACATTGTTTTGCATATTAGATTCCAAGACAATGCATTGCCCCTAGAAAGAGAACCTATTCTCAACCTTAATTTAATTACTCTGATCTCAACATCACTTGCTCCAATAGCAAAAGGCTCTCGATATTTCCTTACAAACTGTGGAATGTTTATGAATCGACCCTCACCGATGAAAAGTCTACCACCATGCGAAGTGGTGCCGTAGGAAAATTGCAAGCGAACTAAGGGCCCATCACTAACCTTGTGAAAATATATAGAAAATTATTAAAAGGTAGATACTTATACATGGAGCAGCTTATTGTAAGTCATGAAACTATCACTAAATTAGAAAAAATAGCGTACTGTGGACAAAAGAATAAAAAAGTATTGAGTCAACATAATGAAATTTAATTTTCCCCAGGCCAAGCTCATAATTTTTAGATTAAATAATAAATTATTAAAGAAATAAAACTTTACACCAGATAAATTTAAAATAAATTATCCTGGGCGTAAAATTGTCTATGGTGACGAATTGTCCTTGAAGGTGAATTGTCATAGAAAGTCTCCAATCAGCTCAACTTGTATACTTATAGCTTAAGAGGGCGGATTGCCTTAACCTAATAGGCATATATCGATACAAGTTCAACAACTCGAAAGAAGTGATTGGCAGCATATCTTCAAGGTAAGAAAGAGAAATTCATATTTTGCCTTCCCAGGAATGAGAGGAAGAAACCAAAATAAAGCGAATAGTAACAATGACTGCTCATAAATTTAGTAAACGCTCGATTAAAACAAAAGTGCACATAATAAAAAAATAATTAATTTCCAAGCGAACGTCATTGGGTTTACTCACGATGAAACAAAAGGAGAGGGAAGATTCAATTAAATATTCTCAGATCTTCCCTTAGAAGGAAACGATAACATATATTAGTTTAATATTCCTCATACACTAGAAAATACCCCCTATTCAACATAAATTAAAGTAATATTCGATGGATGAATCAAAATAGTAATTAAAATATCAAATACTAAACATAGAAAATAAAAGGCACAATAAGTAACCACTAGGTAAGCATATTCCATACAAAGAAAATGAACGTAGACACATTTGAATTTTCAGAATAAGCTGGCATTTTATATTGTGATTTCTTTCCATCTAAATGATTCATGAAAGATTGATGTGGCTATCTAAATAGAACAAAAATAAAATCGATATTTGTCTATCGAACAGAGTAAAATCCATCCTTGGCATATAAATGATCAGCTTTTTTATCACCATTAAGCATTAAATACTAGTTTGAAGCAAGGCTAAAATAGACATTTAAGAAGGGCACAAAATCTTAAGGAGAGTCGAAAATCATAAAATAGCTGTATATGTCATCCAGATTCTAATAGCGAGTAAAGTTCCCAAGCCAATTGATCAAGTAATAGAATCCTCAGCCTTACAGTGTGTAGTAATGAAAGAGGATCGGTTTTAGAGTGTAAAACAACCACTATCAAAACAAGCTTTTATATATGTAAAATTAGTCATGGATACTAAAGGCCTTTCTACAAGAAAAAGCCGTGTAAAATACGGAAATGAACCAAAATTTTTTTCAAAACGTTAAAGAGAAAATCGCGTACCATAAAATATCAAACCTAGAAAAAATACCATTGAAAGCCAGTTTTTAAACAATATTAAATACAAAGTATTTTACAATTCGTAGACCGCAAATGAAAATAAGGAACGAAAAGGGGGAATAAAACCACAGAGAAAATGATCGGAATTCGAGGAGATTTATGAATAAATTTATACCCAAAATGAGTGCTGACCTCCATATCACAATAAATGAGGAGAATAAAAAGGCCCAATCAAACAGTAGGATAAAATTTTGCAGGCACATCGATGCATAAAATAAGCTAAAGCACCTGGAAAAAATGGTATAAAAATAGACACTCTAACTACGATGGGACAATATCTTGCTTAATGAATTGCTATATCTTTGCAAAATGTCAAAAAGAGCATATTGGGGAAACTTACGTGATCTAATTCTTGATATTCTCTTCATCATAAATAATCCGAAATGTTAAGCTGTATAGGGCATATTTAGAATCTGTAAAAGCCTTCGATTCGGTCAACTCCCTTGAAGTAAAAAAAGAGCTACAAAAATAATAATCTAATATGACTTAGATGGAGCTCATTTTCTCCAACACTCATGGAAAAAAAAAGAAACAATGTCCCTCCCTCCCAAAAAAGAATATATTCTCTTCATATCATTATATATTTTTTCACTGAAATAAATAAAAACTATAGATTTTCATCGCAATCACCAATGAAAGCTCTATTATAATGATTTAAGTGATTAAAACGTTCTATTGAGTTGTTTGCACATAAAATGAAATTAAATACACTAAGTTCTCTAAATGTCCTCTAGCAGCATATACATATGCGTTTATGTTTGCGTTGGCTAAGCCTCGCGTTGTTTTAGGTATCAGAGACCCTCCTTGATCTAATCCCCGCAGGAGTGTCTCTAACACTATACCTAGGTATAATCCACACTTTTCTCACTTTCTCCATCTCCACCGCTCATTTTTACAGATCTTCCTTTACAAACTTTTGTTTTATATCTCACGTAAATATTGGGATTTATATTCAAGAAAAACAAACTTCGAACTACTGAGATTAAGTACTTGAGCTAAAGCTAAGCGTCTGAGTAATGGGTATGGTAGACAAAGAATGTGGGATAGAACTATATAAAACGCAGTAGTAGTATCCATTAGTAGTGAATGAAATACCATGGAAGAGAATAAATTTGAGAAACTATTGAAATATAATCAGTAAACTGAGATAAATTCAGTCAGCTTTAATTTGGCCCCACCCCGTGATGTGATTCAAGAACGTAACGCATTCATGGGAGTATTATACAAATATTAAGTTGCTATTCTAGTGTCAACGCTCATTAGACGAATAGCTGCGTTTATATTTTTAATATTATAAGACGCTTATAAAACACCACCGTGAATTTACTTTTTTTTTTTTAATCCACAGGAAAGGAAAGGAAAATAAAAACAAACAGATAAGTGTTACTATCTCAGTATTCAGATAAATTTAGTATTAAGCCGATTCAATAAATGCTACATATTAAAAACTGAAACCAATGAATGTTGTTTTTTTTTACACAGGAGGAAATTCTAATGTATAGGAATAACACTTTATAACAACAAATCAAATGTACATGACTAACACTTTATAACACAATTTTCGTTCTTGGCCAGTAAATGTTATTTTATAACTTATTTTATTGCAAAAGGATAGAAAATAGCCATTATTTGTTTTGAACTTTGTTTTTTCATCCCTTTTAAGGCTAAAAAAAGAAACACTCAGTTAAATTTATACAATTTTATTCATATCTCTACAGAAATTATATATATATAAAAGTAGAAAAGTTAGATATGAACAGTTTTCCTTGATTTCCGTTTGAAATTTAAATCTTAATCACTTTTCTGTACAAGCCTTCCCCCCAAAAAAAGAGGTCTCCCATCATGTTTTCATTGATAACACAGGGGAAAATTTTCCTCACATTTTCTGGTGACTTAGATTTATCTACCAATTTTAATTCTTTTTTTCATGCTGATTTCAAATATATAATCCATATTTACCTACATACATACTATAATTATTCTGTAATTTATATTTTCTCGTTTCCCCGAAAACTGCCCTCCGGACGGACAGAGAGTGTGCTTATAGAAAGCAAATAATTCACAGTACATAGTAGTAAGATAGTAATAAGTGTTATTGTGCAAAATATTGACATTATTGTTTCTTTTTTCAGGTCTCATGTTAAAGTGATGGCTTTGTCAAGAGGAAATTGCGTTCATGATCCAGGCACCTTCTGCTACATATGTCGCTGTTAAATGTTAGTTCGTCAAAGGCGCAATATATCAAACTTTGTGATCCACAGATGGGACTCTGCACTCCGTCCAACCCCAGCTTAGCCTCTTCTCTTTACTTCAAAAACTTGTGTTTCCCCCTGTTTCCTCGCTTTTCATACAACCTCTCCCACAACTTTCTCTGGTCATCCTCTAATTTCACAGGGTAGATACTGACCTTCTTCTCAGCCAACTATCATGGATAGGGGCTGAGGGGAGAGGGGGCAATGATCCCTCACCCCTGAGCTCCCTTTTGGGATGGTGAGTTTTTAATAACTTGCTTTATCCCCACGCACATCTACCTCACCTCCTCTTCCTTTCTATTTTCAAACACTATACATTTTACACCGTGTCCAAGGTAAAGCTTCCATGATAAGGGACTACCAGGCCACCAGGCGGGATGGGTAGCCTTGAATGGCTTACTACTCTCCTTCGCCTACGGGTGTAGGGGACTCCTCCTCACCCCCTTGTGTGGAGATGCTTTCGGGCACCTCCCTCTTCCCAGCAGCAGTGCCCCCTTTACTTTCTAAGGGGACGGCCAGCAGGCAGCCCATAGCCGACTGCTTCCCAATGAAGCGGCTCAGGGGAGCAAACCCCCTTAGGGGGGAGAGGGAAGCCAGGCCCCATCGGTCGATTCCCTCAAAAGACCTGCTGGTGAGAATATTGAACTTTTCCGGGGTCAAGGCCTGTGCCTCACAAGACTCAACTTGTGACAGCGCTGCTAATGAGACCTGTGATGTCCGGGGGGATGGCCAACTGGAGGCCCACCCTGAGATAGACATGGTCCTTGAGGCGACCCAGCCTCAGACGGTAGGGCCTTCCATGGAAGCGAATCCGGGCTTGGCGCCAAGCACCGAACTCGAGGTCCTCCTCAAACGGCTAGGGTTTCCATGGCAGTACAAGGAGGGGAGGGATCTCCTTCGACCGGTGCCCCTGCGACTGCCAGGACCTTCTTTATCTCGGAGAAAGACCTTGCTAAGGCCGGTCCATCCGGCCTGAAGGCTCCTGCTGGCGGAGGGGAGAAGCGGGTTCATTCCACACCCTCCTCTCTTAAAAAGAAAAAAAACACAAAAAAGACTAAAAAGACTCGGGGCTCCTCTCCATCCACTGGGGCTGCGGGGACGGATGGATCTGCTGCAACTTCGGTAAGCGACCGAGCCAAGATCGGCACATCTGGCCCTTCTTTCCCGCCGGGTGCAGAGCCTCTGACTAAGAGCAAAAGTGCTAGTGCGCAGAGCGGAGCCTGGATTACATCGGGGCCCCTCATTCAGAGATTACCCGGCGTTTTCGAGCCCACTGGCTTCAAATGCTTCCTCGTTATTCGCTTCATTGATGGCACCATCAGAGAAGAGCTTTAGCTAGTGTGATTGGTAGAGAGCCAAAGGTGACCTGTTTCTTCGAACGGGATCCTTTTGGGGAATGCATCGAATCCCTCCGCGGCTGCCATAATTAGTGCCCTTCGGACACTTAAAGGCGCGCTTGTGAGTGTGACGCCGCACTCTACAATAAACTTTGTGAAAGGAGTAGTTTATGCGAGGGAACTCGTGGACTACTTCATAGAGGACATCACCTTAGAGCTGGCCGACCATGTCCAAGGTAAAGCTTCCATGCTGAGGGACTACCAGGCCACCAGGTGGGATGGATGGCCTTGAACGTGTGATGAGAAAACACGTTCAACTGTGACAAGCTGCCCGAGGCGGTGCGTGCCAGTTGGTATCGGTACCGCGTGAAGGCATTTTTGCCACTGCGGTGGAGGTGCTATTACTGTCACCGCTTCGGCCATACTAATCGCTCATGTAGACTTGCAAAGTCGGGGTCACCCTAAGTCTGTCTAAATTGCTCTAAGGATGCATACGATAAGTCCAAATCGTGTGTGTCAATTGCAGAGAGCCACACCCCGCTTCTTCGAAGAAATGTGGTTCATACCTCCTTGAGAAAGAAATCCTGGCCGTTCAGGCCCAGGATCTTCTCTCATTCCGCGAGGCTAAGGACTTGGTACTGGCACGCGCGGCTCTGCCTGGGACGTCTTATGCCTCAATGTTAAGAAAGACACCCTCTGCTCCTGCTTCATCCAGGCCAACGAGCACGGTTGTTTCCGCTCCCATCCGGAGCCCTTCTGCGTATCTGCGTATCTGCGTATGGTAAAGCTGGTGGTACAAAGGATTCACACTGAGCCCCGGCTAAAACCAGGGCTCCCCCCCTTTCCCCCAGCA
This sequence comes from Ceratothoa steindachneri, assembly GCA_963969495.1. Classification (NCBI taxonomy): domain Eukaryota; kingdom Metazoa; phylum Arthropoda; class Malacostraca; order Isopoda; family Cymothoidae; genus Ceratothoa; species Ceratothoa steindachneri. The sequence goes on along the minus strand of OZ018322.1, from coordinate 174,668,442 downwards.
TGACCGTTTCCCGTAAGGTGAAACGCCCAGGCGCCTCCAACCAGTCCTTAGACTTACAGGAGGCAGCACCCCTGAAGTTGGTCGCCAAGCAATCTTCCGGGGTTCTTAAAGCTGCCCCCGAAAGGAGGACAGCAACAAACGTGCTTCCCCTCCTTTGCCCACCCCTAATGGTGGGTTGGGTGGTTCGGAGACGGTGTATCCTTGAAAGAGGGCCCCACCCACCTTCGAAGCCGCAACGCCAGCCTATGGTTTCGAGGCAGAGGAAAGAAAAGACTCACATGGCGAACCCAACCTCCCACAATAAGTCCTCAAAGGCGACAGCGCCCGGGGTTCTGCCTCTGGGAAGCGTACGGCTATTCCTGTGAGGGTCTTCTCTTCGAAGAGGGCCTCCGCGTTTCCTCCAAGCTAGGCCTGGATGGCATATTCCTTCAATAGAATTGCCGCGGAATCCAGGCCAACTGGGAGGAGCTGCGGGGGCTCGTCTCGTCCCGTTCACCGTTAGCTATTTTTCTGCAGGAGAACGTGCTAGGCGCGGGCCCCCTGCTGGCCCTCCTGGGGTATAATGGTTTTGAGACCCCACCACCACGAGATAGGGGCCGGGCTGGGGGATGCGCGGTTTACACCCGGCATGATGTCTCCGTTCTTCTTTTCACTTTACCTACCTCCTTTCAGGAAGTGGCTGTGCAGCTTTACCTGGATAGGAGGTATACTGTTATTTCTGCGTACATTTCACCGTCAGCTGAGTTCGACGCGGGGGACTTCTACCGCGTCGTGGCATGGTTGCTGAAGCCCTTTTTTTCACTTGGAGATCTGAACAGCAGACATTGTCTCTGGGAAGACTACTCAATAAATCCCAGGGGAAAAGTCCTTGCCTATCTGATCGAAGAGCTTGAGTTAGGTGTACTAAATGTGGATGAGTTTACTCATCACTGCCCGAGAACCGCTTCATTTTCTTGCTTTCATCTATCTCTGTGCTCTTTAGATGCACAGCCTAATTTTGATTGTAAGATAGTCGATGACCTCCATGGTAGTGATCACTTTCTCCTTCAAATATCATTTTCTAAGCGGCTGCCGCCTGAGAGCCCACCTCGGTGGTGCTTGGCGCGGGCGTGGTGGCCGACCACTCCCGTGGTGGTCGGCCGAGTATGAAACGGCCCTCACACAGAAGTGTTTGGCTAGGGATAGGTTCCGGTATATTTCGAAGCACGCCCGCCCCACTTCTTGGCGGGCATACGTGTCTTCACTTAACGGGAAGACCCTTCTAGCAGAGGTGCGGAAGCGAGTCAAAAGGATTCGGGGCAAGTTCTCGCAGGACCCTCCTTGCGCTCTCCAGGAGAATGGGACCGCAATCTCAAACCCCACTTCCGTGGCAGAATCGTTCGCGACCTCGTTCTCCGCATTCTCTAGCCGGGATGCTGCTCCGCTAGCATTCAATGCACGTCGTGATGTCGTGGAATGCCACCGACTAGATTTTACCTCCAGAGGCAAAGAACACTTCAAAGACAGGTTTACTCTAAGTGAGATGTGGTCCGCTCTTGCCTCGTGCGCGGACACCGCCCATGGTCCAGAGATGTCCCGTACGCCATGCTTAGAAACCTGTGTGAGCGAAGCATGGCTTTTCTGTTCAGATTTGCTGAACAGGATCTGAGTGGAGGGTCTCCTCCCAGATTCCTGGCGAATCGCTACTGTGCTCGCCTTTCGCAAACCGGGGAGAGATCATTCTACTCCGGCCGGTTTCCGCCCAATCTCTCTAAACTCTTGCGTGTGCAAGTTGATGGAGATATTGATAAATGTAAGATTAGCCTTTTTTCTGGACAGCCGGGGCTATCTGTCTTCTGCACAGGGCGGATTCCGCAAGTTCCACTCCACGTCAGATGTTCTGCTTTGACTGGAAAATGCCGTCTGCAAGGCCTTCCTTCGTAGAGAGCCCTACGCCACGGTGTTATTCGATCTAAAGAAGGCCTAAGATACCGCGTGGCGATACGGTATCATAGAGACTCGCCACACAATGGGGGCGAGGGGACGCCTCCCAATGTTTTCTCCGAATTTTTGCGAGATCTTCGATACCGCGTACGGGTGCGGGAGCCCTCTCCGGCCCAATGGAGAAGGAAGAGGGTGTTCCGCAGGGAAGTGTCCTCAGTGTCACACTCTTTGTCCTGAGCATCAACGGCTTTACCTCGGTGGTGCCTGAATATGTTCTCGCTACGCTCTACGTGACGATCTTACGATCTCTTTTGGCGCGGCCCAGATGCCAACTCTGGAGCGTCGAATCCAACAGGCATTGAACTGCGTCTCTCGCTATGCTGAAGCCCACAGATTTTGGTTTTCCTTGTGTAAGACTAAAGGGGTGCACTTCTGTCGCCATCCACAGCTCCACCCTGACCCAGACTTGTTTCTTAATGGGGTACGTCTGGAAGTAGTTTAATCACACCGTTTCCTTGTCTTGTATTTGACCGACACCTCACCTGGAAGGCTCATATTCGCAGCCTTAGGGTCTCTTGTACTCGCGCCATGGATATTCTCCGTTCCGTGACGTTTAGCGCTTGAGGCGCTGAAGGGGCTACTGCCTTACTTTTTTATCGATCCTTTGTTCGTTCGAAGCTCGACTACAGATGCGAGATTTATGCATCCGCAGCCGAGCGTTTATGGCGGAAGGTGGACTCGATCTACCACACCGACCTTCGCCTGGCGACCGGTGCCTTCCGCACTTCTCCCATTGAGAGCCTACTAGTCGATGCTGGGGTGATGCCACTCGCTCTACGGCATTTAAAGTGCATTATTCGCCCGTACGTGAGCCCGGCGCCTCCCTCATTCGACAACAGCTCTCACAGCATCCTCAGCTGATTTAAACGGTGTCTATGCTGCCCAGAGACGGAAGTCATACCCTAAGTCCTTTGGGTTTAGGGCCAGGAAAATCCTTCTAGAGCTGGGTATAGCTCTCGGGCCGATGGCGCTCCTGGTTCTGCCCAGACGCTACCCTGGATGGTACCACATTTGGCTATTTGTCGCCACGTCTCTGCTCCCAAAGATTGTACAGCGCCGAGACTATTGCTTTCGACCTAATAGGAACACACCTCCTGTCTCACTGGAACCGTGTCATTGTCGAAGAAGGGTTCGGCTTCCATGTCGTATCCCCTCTGTTTGAAGTCAACGGGGCTCCCCCAGGCGCTGCGTCAGTCTTCACGGTACGGGAGATTACTCGACCTGCCTGGTTCGGAGACCAGATTGTGATCTATAGTGACTCACGAAGCGCCCTAATCACTGGAATAGACACATGATGGCGGACTACTGCTGGACGATTAGAAAAGATTAGCAAGAGAAGACTTACAAGAGAAAGAGTTACAAACGCAAATCTTTGCCCGATTGAAATCAAGAAGAGGTCAAACAGCCTAATGTACGGTCATTAATAAATTTGCATCTATTTGATTACAGTATTTGTAATCCTAATTCAAGTTTCTTCTCATATGCAATAAAATGTTTGTGCCCCCAAGATCCTGCTTCACTATAAATAACGAAAAAGGATGATTAAAAATTATTTCAGGGCATGATGATAGGCGTGATAAAATGAAAATTATTGTATACTATTAGTTATTGATATTGCGAAAAATCTGTAGCATTTATAGAGAATCTGATTTCAGATTTGAATTTAGTATGTTCGAATTAGGTAGGAATATGTACTTTTGTCAATTCACCAAATCCATTGTTCCGCATTGTAAGTAAAGAATCTTAAGAAATGTTCAATACGTTTCTTTGACTTTTCACCCGCATATTATTATCCAGCAGATCCCACTTTTTGAGCCTAGAAATCAAATGCTCGGCATTTGACTTTGACAAGAAAAGATTTCTGAGAGCGTAGTCTACATTTTCATTGATCTTTTCCACTTCTGAATTGTTGCTTTCTTCTAAGGGCGGCTTATTCCTTTCAGGAAGGGTAGGTAAAATAATATCAGCACTGTGTGGTACTGGTGCAATAGAGAATGAAAGAATGGGTTCAGAAATACGTAGCAGGTAAAATTTTGCCAATTCGACCTTTGGAATTGTCCAACATGTAGAATTAACAATTGCTTGAGTGATCAGTGAGTTCACGCTAAATCCTGGGAATGATAAATTTCATGACTCTTCTTTTTCCTCTATACCAGGGGTGGGGAACCTTTGGCACGCCAACGACTTTTACCGGCACGCGAAGCCAAATGCTTAACTTAAGAAAACTAAATAAATGTATCTCCAATTTATTTTATATAGCAACCGCATTGTGTACAACCTGTTATAAATTATGTTATCAGTGAGGCAGCAGCAGAAGTCTCATTGCTGGTAAATAAATGAAAAGGTCCACAATTTTTCTCTCTAGTTTAGATTTGTTGTTTTTTCTTGAGATGATAAAGATTCAATTCTGTTTAATATAATATGATAATATGTATTTTTTTAGGTAAAATGACTATCTTTTCCTTGTAATTTTTATGCATCATAAAGGGTTGGAAATAAATAAAAAGAACATCATTAATTTTATATCCTTTCATTGTGTTTTAGTCAAGTATTGTTACGTGAGAAAATTTTGTAGCAAAGATTTGGCCAATTTTGGCACATCCACTTAAAAAGGTTGCCCACCCCTGCTCTATACCATCCTTGAAAAGTAAAAGTATATACTTTATTAATCTTTTGGCTTATAAACAAAGATAACAGCTAAAATACTTGTGACATTAAATATTTTACTCTCAACAACCAATAATTTTCTTACCCCTAAAATGTTTTATTGCACTGTTCACAAGCAAAATAAGGTGCATCGGGTTTATCTTGGTCCCGAAATAGCTTATCAAAGTATTCCGGGATATTACAGAAGGTTCAAGAAGTTTCCAGGGGTATGTTCTGGCAAGTTCTGGAATATTCCGGAAACTTCATAAAATTATACTAAATTATAGAAATTTCTTCTTAAATCTAGAATGTGTTGGAAGGTTTCCTTAAAACAAAAATTATTTTACAACATTCCAAGGCTAAAAAATCAATCCCTACAGTCTTTTATATATTCTTAATATTTTTCCCGAAATTAATAATACCACAGCATTATTTTCCAAATGGGCAAATTTAGAAATTCAGTCTTCTGCCTACAAAATCTTTTAAATCAAAAGATACTTTTGTTCATTAAATTTAGTTACGAACAACGGGAAATAACATATTTAACTTAGAGACAATAAAAAGTGAAATTTTGTTACATAGTCTAATCGAAGTCTTTCTTCTTATTAATTATGAATACGATGTTTTCACTTCCCACATATCCTTTTTATTTCTAAATTTACTTTGCTTTTCAGTAACAATCTTATATTTTAAACGAGGAGAAGGGAAATTAAAATGATAATGGCCTCTAAAAAATATAATATATCACTGATAGATGAAATATATTAGACTTTTTCACTGATTATCTTTTACAAGCAAAAGATGTTAGCAAAATACTTCCATGTAGAATTTGCATGTAAAATATAGGTTCAGAGATTGCTGTCTCAAAGAATTATGTTCATATTTATGTAAAACACAGCAATGTTTATAAAATTGAAAAAAGATGATAGATCATAAATATACGAAAGATACAATCTCAAATTCAATGTTAAACAAGATTCATTATTCACTCATATTGTGGATGCATGTTCTGGTTGTTTTATACTAACATGAAATTATGAAAACCATATAGTATAAAATTATTCTAAATATTATATAATCACTACGTTCGGAAATTACTTTTGTTTAAACATTGTGTATACAACGCAATTATTAATTTAAGGCGTTTCGCTAAATTTTCTAAAATAATTAAACGAAAAAGCTTAGATTAATGATGTAGGCGTAAAATGAATAACACTGGTCTGCGCTGTTTTCAAGGTCTAACACATAATAGTTGATTTTAGGCCAGTTTTTCGTGCTGTTTCCGAAAATCATGTTCATTTTTCCAATTAGATCAAGCTTTTGACATGCCCTAAATTCTTATATTCGATCAATTTGTAGGGGAATGTACACACAATAGTAAATTTTAAACTGATTTATACACAGAAAGCTTACAGAATGTTCTAATTGATACCAAGATGAGTACAAAATACAATAAAAGCTACTGATGTATATATTGTCTCTTCAGGGACTTCTAATTGTGCCTAGCCGACACAAAATCCCTTTTCAGGCACCAGTAGTAGTCAACCATAAATTTGACATCTCAACGACTCTGGTAGGTTCCTCTATCACACGGATATCTTGGTAACAGCGCTCAATCCGTTTTTCACAATTCTCTGGAAAATAGTCCAGGTGGGACCGAAGGGAGTGCATTTTCACGGACATGCTCGCACAAAGTTTACGGAAATTCTCCATTAAGTCATAAACCGCCTTCTCATACTGAGGACTTCTATGGTTGCCAAGGAAGTTTGCAATGACTGCCCCAAGAGACAACCAGAGAGAGAGTTCAACAAGATTTTGTGCCTTTGCAAAACTGGTGTCCTTGATGAGCTCCCTTTTTTTGAGGACCATCAAATAGACCTGTCTTTAGTTTTTCCATGCTGACTCGTGGAAACTCCCGACGGAGGAAAGTAAATCCTCTACCTTCCCTACCCATTGCCTTGATAAAGTTCTTTACAAAACCAAGTTCGATGTGCACGGAATGAAGCAATATCTTGCTCGGTTCAACCAGAAGGTGGGACAGAACGTTGTATGAACCGGGTTCTAATCCTTGTCTTGACGCCCCCCTCTTGTCTGACATAATGCTGATCGTCAGCTTTACTGTCCTACAAGCACATAAAGCATGGATACTTTGTGTACCCCCCATGAAGGCTAGGATGAGTGCAACAACTTTAAGCTCTTCACATATCAACCATTTGTGATTTTGGTATTTGCGAGCAGACAACAGACGGTTCATGCTGTTGCAAATTTATTTTAGTGCAGCTGAGTGTCCAACAGGGATCGATGAAAACGTATTGCTGTTATTAAGAATAACTGTCTTGAGACTTTTGTTAGATGAGCCAATGAAAAGTATCAATTCTATAACATTATACTTCAGGCCCATTAAGTTGAGCAAATCAGTAATTTTGTTACAGTAGACCAGTAAAGAGGCTTCATCAAACGTGGACAATTTTCTAAATTCTTTCTTGCGGTCCCGAGAGCAATATAATGTTGTTCATGGTGTCAGCATACATTTCAACATTTTTGTAGAAGAAGTGAACCCAATAGCTGAGCAGGTTCTTTGGAAAGGTTCAGGTCTTGTGTCAGGTCGTTGAGGTCAGCTTGCGTAAATGAAACCAGTTGGTCGCCCTCTTGTGGCTGGTATGCATCAAACTCAGCTGTATCGGTAGTAACACTAGTCTTGGAATCAGAACCGAAAGATCGGGACCATGTGGGACTGGTTTCATAACAGAAGGAATATTGGAGTATTGAACATGGTACTTGTTCTTGAGAGTAATACCTTTCAAATTTGTCATGCAGAAGTAGCAGTTGGTGACGTTATCTTTGCCTTCCCTCCGCACCATTGGCACACCGAATGTCATACTCTTCCTTTTCTTATTACTTCAATCCCTTAAATTTCCACACATGTTTTACAGCGAATATAGAGAGAAAATAGCTTATCCTGGTCCCTTAGTTTCACTCCAAAGTAAGCATGATATGCCTTTTTTGCAAAATCCGTGATTTTTGCTTGACGGTCTGCAAGAGCAACATGTCCGCAGATGTAAAAAAAGCCTATTCGGAGGATTCTTACATGTACGATCCATTGTAATGCAAATCTAGACCTAAAAAGATGAATAAGATAGGTTATGTATGGTTACTCATCACTAGACGTGACAAAACAGAAGTAATAAACGGTTAAATGATAGCGCTATTTTAGAATATACGTTCTAATATAAATCGATCATATCTTAGAAACCAGACATGACCAAATAAATCTAATTATATTCTTAAATTCAACATACAAAAATGATTCTAAATAAGAAGGAAAACCTAAGACCTTTGAACAAAAGTTTTGAAACTCTGGTCAGTGCAATTAGTTGAAAAGCCCCTAAAATCCCTAGAGGCTATTTGAGAATGATAATGAGAAGCTATTACACTTTGGAGTTTGTAAATTTGAGAAATACCATTTAAATATGAACAGAAAGTTTGATGACCACAGTTGATATGTGTTGAAAATATACTTTGTAATATCTTTGGGGTGGCAACGTATTTAACAAAAGTATATGCATAAGACAGCAATGTACGTCGTTGTAGCGAAGAAAGTGCTTTATTTATGCATATACCTACATACAGCGCCACCCTATCAAACCCATTATCTCTCTAGGATAGAAATTATGTACATACAAGTAATATTTATACCGTATCTCCTACCTGCTCAAAATTTAAAGGCTCACTATCCATATCACATACAAACAAAGAGGAAATACAAGGTCTGCGTGTGGTAACAACCACCATGGGCCTTAGCCATATTTAATTTTCGCCTTTCATAGACCTATTGAAGGCAGAAAGTAACATAGAAAAACCAAAAAGTACAGATTATATACACATATAAACAAAGAAAATTGTACATGAATGAACACCTGGGACAAGAAACCAGAGTTTCTTCAATGCAAGAAATAAAGTCATTGGAAGACCAAGGACGCGAGCAAGGGGCGGCTCATTGGAGATATAGGGTCTTATAGGGTCACAATATTAGTAGGCTGAGTTACTGTACCTGGTAGCTTAGCGGTAAACCACCCGGTAGGCAATCGGAAGACCTGAGTTCGACTCTCGGCCGGCCAAGACGTTTTATTTTTGTTCCCCTTAGAGAGCTACAAAAGGCTCGGTTGCAACATGAGCATCAAATTTAAGTTTCTGCATAGTAATCATGCTAACTCCTTAAAAAACCTTGATGACTTCAGCGATGAGCGAGGTGAACGATTCCATTAAGACTTGTAGGTCATGTAAGAAAGGTATCGGGATAGATTGGATGTAAACATGTTGGCTGACTACTGTTGTAGTATAAACATAAATTGTCCACGTATTGAACTCTCCAGGAAAAGGTATAAGCGTAAATTTTTGCCTTAAATACTTGCACACAATTAAACTTATAGAAACAATATTCTATATTTGAATAAACTAAATTAATAAAAACATTATATTCAAGCAATTTTTATTATTTTCCAGTGTATCTAAATTGTTAAAAAATTATTAAAAATAAGCAAAAATTTGTTAGTTGATGTATTTTTATGTTGATTTTTTTTTACAAATCGAAGGTATCCTGTAGTTCAAAAAGTTATTGTCTTACAGAAAAACAGGTAATTTTATTATTCAGGGGCCAAACTTTAGCCAAAAAACAAGTGTCAGATCTAAATCAATGAAAATTGTATGCTCACGTGTTATGTGATATTTCTTTTCTGGGACGTGGAAGTATCATTTAAGCAGGTCTTTTCAACTTCTTCCTTGTTTTACTCCGTGACGAAGGTCCATTTAGAAGTGTTGCTTATTACATTGGCGGTTATTTTGCATGTTTGGAGCCATCATATGAGAAACCTTGTAGCGCCGTAATACCGATCATCAAAGAGATGTCGTCTTCTTAGGAGACGGAGGCATGTTCTTGTTCTACATATCTTGATTTTTCCACCGTTTTCTGCCCGCTTTCTTTTCTTTCGTGAGTTGGGATTCTGTTTTTTTCGTTTCCTTTTTCTAATTTTCAGCTCTTTTAGGTGAGGCAAACATTCGTGTTGTGTGGGTGGGTTTTGTCTCTCTTCGGCGTTATCTTCTTCAATCTCTTCTCAGAGTCCTTGTTCTTTTATTCTTTTAATTGTAGTTATAGATTATCTGCAGAGGATGGGTTGTGGGGAAACCATTGATATTGTTGTTTACTAGGAAAGGGATTAGCCTATCAGCGAACATTTCAGGAATTTAGGCGCTGGCAAACTGATAGTAAAAGATGTATAAGTCATGATCTCTTTGCCTTCCTTTCAAACTCCGATTTTTAGACGTTGGTTCCTGGGCTATTTATTTTGCTGTTTATTTGGTATGCGGTTTTTTTCTTTTTTTTCGCTTTTCAGTATATCCTTCTTTGCCTTAAATGCTTCCTTTCTCATCAGGACATCACACTACTAATGCCCGATGTTAGCTTTCGCAATTGATGCATTTCTTTGAGTGTTGTAGCATTCGTTCCAAGAATGGCCGATCATTGCGCACTCTGAGCCTATTTTTTATGTTTGGGGGCAGCCGATGGTTTTGTGGCTCTCGACCACGTAGCATTTGTAGGATACACTGAAGGGTACATATTATTCTGTTTCAATTTGGTCCGGGGAAAATCTTGAGTAGAAACCAAGAATTACTTCTGTTTTTGCATTAACAGCCATTTCATTGGAGTTGAAAGTTATTTTTACAAGGCTTAATTTTGCCGAATTTGTGTATTTTCGAGAGCTTTACTCAATATTTAAAGCCACGAAGACGAGACTTGGGACACACTAGACCGAGTGAATAATTTCCTCCAGAAATAGTTTGGAGAAGCAATCTTCTATGGCCATGTTCAAATCTCTATCTGCCAGGAAGCTGTGGAGCTGTTGACAGAAAGAAGGTCTTCTTGTTTGATGTTGAAATTTCTAATTTCTTTGCGAATGAACATTTTTACAGCCTAGCCTTAAATACCCTAATGCATTCGGAGAATGTAACACTAAATATAAATTCACGCTTAAAAAATAGTAAAATGGGGTAGAGCATTTATAATGGTAGGAATATGGTTGACAAAGAGCATTTCAGAAAAATAAAAATAAAATATGTAAATATGTTTATAAGAATACAAGAAAATGAAAAATCCCTATAAAAAAATTAAGACGAGCTGATAAAATAGTAAAATAATTGAAAGCCAGAGAGAAAAACTAGATAAAGGAGGCACGATACTTGGAGAATGCACTGAGAAATCATGATAACGACCAAATAAGTGATAAAATAATTACATGGAAGTGTTAATTTAAGCAAGTATTCATATATGTGTATCCATTGCTCTAGAGCCCATCTGAGGGCCAGGCTTCTGAGAATTCCTTACATTTTCTGTTTTTTTTCTTTTTCCGACGAATTTCGTTCCTTTTAAATTTCCCTCGTGTCCTTCATGAGCGCAATGAATTCCAATGACTCAGGAGAACCCGTTTCTTTTGGAGCTTCTTCTATGTATGCTAGTCGATCCTGGTCGGAAATATTTTTCCAGTTTTTCCGACGTATTTCGCACGACAATTACTGCATACTATCCACTATACATTGCTCGAATTGTTTTGGCGTTTACTTTATCCTTTATTTTTGTAAGTTTGCTGCATAGTATTTTGGTAAATTTGCGCGCCATTTCTATACATTGGAGTTGGAGGAGTCGGGGTGTTATTTTCCATTTAATCGCCACGTCCAGTAGTGTAACTCTCCGTATTGTATCTTTACTGCTGTTCTAGTGGCAACTATATTTGACAACTTTAACTAAGCGTCTGGAGGTAGGTATTTGCTAAGAAGGCAGGTATAATGTATTCTCCTTCTTCCACTTCTTCGGTAGAGGTGACTGTTAAAGATCTCACTTCTAGCCACTCGGAGGCGTCGTAAGTGTGAGATCATTTGAACGACACAATCACATGCAACAGTATATTCGATATGTGGATCTTGGCACCATGAATAAACGAGAGATTATGGAGCTTCTTTGTCTTGCTTTTTGATATTTGACATTACTAATCAGTTTACGTTGTCTTAGCTTATTCAAGTATCTTCTAACTCGTTCTTCAGTGTAGGAAGCAGAGCCAGTAGCTACGATATTCTAGGTATCCTTGTTCTAGAGTATTCATAAGAGTAATAACTATATATATACATATATAAAGAGTGATTACACCAGTTTTCTTTGTAAGCCTCGGCAAGATTGTTGCTTGAGAAAATGTGAACGTGTTGTACCCAGTGACAGCTAAAAATGTCTCCTTTTTATAATGCTGTAATTTGTTTGCCATTGAAGCTTGAAGGAAGAAATAAATATCTTTAAAAAGAACAAGATTTGAAATTTTGGGGCTTGCTTAGGTAACCTAAGCTTGTGGTGGATAGTCTTTACCACCCTAGGATAGTCTATCTATGCAGGTATTAAACAGTTGTTTTAGACTCTCAAAAATGCCAAAATTAACGCTTGAACAGCGTAGGTTTGTCGTGGAATTAATGATATGATTTGGGTCATAGGTCCATAACTAAATCAAATCGTCATTTTCAAGCAAGATATGATATACGATTAGACAAAAAAACAATCCAAGGAAATTAAACCAAGTGGAATGCACACAACACAATTCGTAATTTAAATAAAAGAAATTCTGGTCGTAAGAAAAGTGTGAGGATAAAAAAAATATTGAGAAGGTAAGGACTTTAATTGATACTGTTAAAACAAAGTCAGTGAGGAAATTCTCTGCTGAAGCCCACCCATTTGAAAAGAGAAGCTGTGCAAACTATTCTCAAAAAGGATCTTAATTTTAAGCCATAGAAATGTCAATGTCATCAAGAAATCTCAATGCTGGCTAAGCAACGTATGTTATCATTTTGCTGAGGGTTAAAGAAATGTGCGACGATAAACATTTAGTATTCAATGCCATAATTTTCAGTGATGAATATCACGTTTACATTGCAAGGCATGCCAAATAAACAGAATAGGAAGTGGTCACTAACTAAGCCAAATAATCACTTTCAAAAACCTTTGCACTTCCCAAAGATAACAGTTTGGTGTGGACTAAGTGGACCTAGGATTTATGGAAACTATTTTTTGAGGGCAAGGAAACATGACAAGCTCAGTCTATTAACGCAGCCAAATATATTGACATGGTCAAAAGAATTACCGCCAATAGCACATATCTTGACGAATGGTTTCAGAAAGATAGTGCTAAAGCCCAAACTGGTTGTGCCACTATGACATGGTTGAAGGCTCGATTTTTTAAACCACTAATGTAGCATGGGACAATTTCGTCTGTCCAGCCAGGTCAACTGATTTGTCAGCTTTAGATTACTTTGTATAGAGTTTTATCAAAGAGAGGCTATTTCAAACTGTACCATCAAATATTGCAGAACTGAAGCATGAGTTTCGAAAAATTATTGCATCGATCAATGTCAATATTTTACAGAATTCCATAGGAAATTTTGCTAATCGTATCAATAAGTGCATAGAGTCCATTGGTGGTCATTTCGAATGGTATAAAGCTAGCTAACAAAATTCAAAATATTGTTCTTTGTAATACTTTTTCTTCCTTTAACTTTTAATGACTAACAGATTACAGCATTATCAAAAGGAGACATTTTTGGCTGTCACCTGGTGTGAATAATGAAAAACATGTGTAGAATATTTAATTGAACGGTAGGATATGGAAATTTTATAACCTGAAAATAGGGATACCTTAAGCTACGACAATAACTAGAATCAAATGTGAAAATAAATAGAAGCGTTAAACACGTTTGTATCAAAGGAAAACGCAGAAATATTTCATTCTAACTTTTCCTTGCGATATATAAGTTAAGTGAATAGAGTTGGTGACGCCCTGGCACAAATATGTTTAAATTACCCAGAAAATTACTCAAGAATAAAGTTTTACTACTGGCACGGAGGCAAGAAGCGCTTCAAGTAACCTTTTTACCTCTATTTTTTTAAATATGGCAATGACTTTCAATTATTCTATCGTAATTTCCTGCCTAAATTATACTTTTATTTTCAAATAGTTGAATACAAATAGAATTTGGCTAAAGGATCTCGCTTTGAATAACAGTAATTTTACCGACTGCAAAAGCTGGCTGGCAAACCAACCCGGGCGTTTGACATTTACCCTTTCTCCTAGATTTATTTAAACCTATTTCACCTGTTGCATCGTTCTATATTCTCGTTTGACTTTTCTCCTTTATAGTCACCTTTGTAGATTTAATCTGCATGTCATCTTTATTTCTGTCTTTTGTTCAAAACATTATTTTTTATAATTGTTTCCTCTCCAATTTTGAGGCGCTTCGCCGCCTTACGAGGAGTTTCAGCCAAAGGCAAGATGGAGGGCCCAGATTACCTTTGGCTGTCGTGGCACGTGAAGTGTTTACCTCAAAATCTCGTTTTGCGATTTTCAGTGAATTAGGACCTCATGGGTTGCTCTTGCTTTGATCATTCTCCCTCCTCGAATGCGAACTCAGAAGGTTGTGGAGCTAGGATGAAGTATCATTGAGAAATACAGGGTGGTTATAGTTCCCAGCCTTGGTTCTAATAAATAATAGAAACTGGGCAAGGCGATGTTTCAGCGAGAAATAATGACTGATGCGACAGATTGTGCTATAAATCTGTGTATATGTTCTGTGCAGGCAGCTATCCTTTCTCACTGAGAATAGTTTTGTATTAATTATAAAAATAATAAAATCTGTACATTACTAACAACAAACCCAGGATTTATATGTTTACGTCTGAAACTATTTAGCCTAAAATCGTATCAGGATAGTGTTAAACGTCTGCAATTACTTGTGACGGAGTTTAATCCCTGCCATGTCCTAAAACAATGCCATAAAGTAGTATACTTCAGCACTACACTCTAAAGTTCTGCAAGCTCGATTGAAGAATCGTTATTATTATTAAATGCACTTTCCTCTTCGCTAATTTTACCCATATAGTACTAGATGGAAAGGCTCGTATTTTAAAGTGCACGCAAGAAATTTGGAAAGATGCTCATTCAAAACAACGAATTACAAGAACTAATGTTGGAAAATTTCCTCCGCACTTTGATACATTTGTGAGTGAACTTGAGCAAAGAATTTATTTTTGTCTCAATTTCCCGTTGTTTGTTAAAAACTCGCGTCAAATAAACGCATCAAAGTTTAATCTATCCGCTGGGGAGCGTCCGATTCTCTCTTCTTATATTCCTCATAACATAATTTAAGGTAATCCAATAGGAAGTTATTCTGGAACACAGCTGATGTTGGTTTAGGACATAATTGGTGTCCGGTGTAAAAATAGAAAGATCATGAACAGAGGCTAAATTCAGAAGGTACAAGTTAAATAGTATACTTGGCCCTAGACTGGGTTCTGATTTGATGGGCTATCTTTGTACCTTATATCAAACCTAAAATATAGTGGATAGCAAAGGAAAACCTAATGAGAGTGGAGATCACGTGATTAATATAAAAATTCATTTATGAAAATCTTTTAAAGATAAATAGTGATTTTAAAGAATTAACCTCTTGTCAATTTAAAAAGAAATATTTGGGAAATTTATGTAGGCTAGTTTTTACACTTTTTCCAAAAAGATTGGTGCTAAAAAGTGTTTCGTGGTGGAAGTGAAGAGGTTAATGAAATCATAATGTATGGAAGGTTCATAGCAGAACTTATGATTACTGAAAACTAGAACAATAAGGAAAAAATCATGCAAATGAAATCAATCGCTTAATTAGTCACTAAATTCACTTTATATTCCAGTTACCGCACTGCACTGTACTCCCGCTGCCTTTTATGGCGACTGATTCGTAAATGATAGATGTAAACACGGCTTCGTCGCTCGTCGAAGCTAAATATTCACATGTATAAATACAAGAAGTTTGGGATGATTAGAATTCGCTATGAAATTTTATATTCAAATTAGTTTTCTAAAAAAACTTATCTCAATAGGTGAAAATTGAATGAAAATAAGTATGAGAAACGATTCTTCCATATTGACGCATAAAACCAGATGGAATATTATTATTAAATTAAATAAACATTATTTTAAGTACGTTTTGTCTCTATTACCTATTCTTATGAGTAACTTTATTTTAAATTTATGTCCTTATGTCTACTAAACACAAGATAGTGTGACCCTATTTTTTAACGATATAAAAGTATAAGTACCAACAAACTTCTAGATGAAAAGGTCAATTGATATGTAGCCCTCTATTAATAAATTTTCGTATATGACCAGCAAATTATTACTCCTGAGATAAGGGATAAATGTAATTAAATAAGTAGGAGTTTTCAATTTAATTGAATTTCATGGTTGGGGGGGGATTTTCCTTACGGAATCCCTAACTTAAACTTCAGATAACATTACACCCTCTTTTGCTCTCACCAAATTAAAGTAAGAACTTCATAGTTTTCACTCACTACTACATTCAGAGATCAAAATGCAATCAAGTTGCGCGTAGCTTGTACATGTGATGGAGTGTTTCACATGGATTAGAAGGGAGTGTGGAATATGGCTTTTGTCAACATCCAGACAACCATAAGGTAAGAGTTCTTACAGTTTCAATATGTTTTACAACTATCATTTTCATTGGTTTTTAGTATGTTAAAAATTTCCTAACCATAGTTTGTTAAAAGGAGGAGAGAGTTTAATGAAAATAATTTATCAATCTTGCTGATATTATTGATTTAAGGTTAATAAAATTATCTTACCTTATGAGTTATAACTATATTTTATAATGTTTATTTTAATTAAGTGATAGACTGTAAGTTTATTTGTTAATAAACCAAAATATGATTTAATAGATATCCGATGGGACAAATTTACTTTCCTCTCATTAACAAGCGTCTGCATATTTAGCGTTCAGCTTAGGATTAACGCAGTTTATCAAACCTTTTGAGTTGTAAAAATGGTATGCACGAAATAAAACAGGTCTTTGCTTTTTCAAATATAAATTTATACCCCACGAACTACATTAGGAGCTAAAATATTAGGAAACAGCTAAAACAGAATGATGTTGAATAGTTAAATAGATGGCGAACCGAATTCTGCTAATAAATTCTCTCCTGTTGGAAACTACATGAAAAAACTCTTATTTATAAGAAATAAGAAAAAAAACTTTGAAAAGGGGAATGAGAGCATATGTGCAATAATTGACCAAGACAAGTTAATTTAGCTTTATATAAAAAGATAAGGTTAAAAGTATTAAATTTAACCAGGCAATGGCTTCGCCACTCCCCCTACGTGGGGAGCTTGCGCTTCGCTACTAAGATTAAAATTTAAAATCTGAAAAAATGCAGGCATGGTTAAATTTTTTAAAATTTTCTGAACTTCGCAACTTATAATAATTTTAAAAGGGAACTCTAAACTAAATTTCCCCCCTTTCAAAATATCACGTTGCTAAAATATAGTTATAGAAGAGGATATATAAATATAAATTTCCTGAACTTCACCATTTGAAATTCGAAAGGGTTTGAAAAATTCACAAAATTTTGATACTTATATTTATTTCTCAACTTTACCAAAAAAATCTCCTTCTTAAATTACAGAGTTAGTGATGATGATGATGATGATGATGATGATGATGATGATGATAAATAAGCTTTCGCTTGAATGGCGAAATTAACCTAACGATTAAAGTAAACAATTGACAAGTGTAAAATTTATTTATCTGCAGAAAAGTGTTGATATTTGTTAATATTCTAAAAATGAGTTTGAGGTACATGATAACATTTAGGTAAACTGAGGGATAGAGCCAGGCATGATTTGAGTAAAGAGCCGAGGTGAATTTTTCCATCCTTACTCTGCTAATAACATTTTCATTTATCTATATATTCCTTTTATCTTTATGTTTTATTCTACATTTATTTATTTGTTGAATTCAATTATCGAGAGGACCGCGAATCTCGCTTCCTATAGCAGAGCCTGAATCAACAAATTGCCTTTAGTAATTCGGTGTTTTATTAAATAAACAACTTCATTTCGGCCATTAACACACCTGCACTCCATTGACCTCGAAAATTGAGGACATTTTTTTTCTTTTGCACTTTAGCTATTTCATTTTATTCCTTTTCTTCTTCGTTAGAGTTAACATGGCCACAAATTCACTTTGTGCTGGTAGAAAATGAATGTTGTATTGAATATAGGAATGTGCATGTCCAGTTTAAAGTTAAGGAAAGATGCTAGGCCAAAATTCATTCCAAACTAGTAAACATGAACCGAGTAAACACTTCTGTGTGGTGTAAAATGTACGAAAGTATTCTGGCTATTAGTCAAAAATGTATTTATATTTATCATTTTTTTAACAACGAAGTCTTCACCCGGAAGTTTTTGAAGAGAGTGGTTAAAAAAAGTGGTCGAAAGGAAAGAAGTGAATATGAAGACAGAAGATACATTGCCCGAGTGCCATGAAATCTAATTCATTCAGTTAAACTACAATGTACGTTGACATGGTATGCGGCTACAATGAGTAGTCACCTTCCCACTCTACTAAAAATGCCTGGGGGACGCTCCTGCTCAATGTTTGATACAATGATTTACTTGGTGGAGTTGAGGAGCATACCCAAGGCATTCCCAGGGCATTGTGAAGGTGACCGAATTGTCTCATAATCCTCAGGGATGCCTCGCCGCTGGCTGCCATGAATGGCTCTTCCTCTTGAACTTAACAACCGCGTTTCACAACCATACCTCATATCTCTCTTAGTGAGGTACTCAAGATAACCAATAAAATACATTAATTTCAATATGTGTAAAGAAAGCATCATTAAGAGTGCTCTTAAAAGTGTTGCATTGGCATGACCTCAATACTCTACTGTCTGGCATCTTCACTCTCTCCACTTGCATCTCAACGCCAGGTGGAATCACACGATAAAATAATCCTTTCGTTGGAGCTATTCTTTTAAGATCACTCTCCTCCGCACATAAGCTGATATATATAATGTGGCATTTATAATTCTTGAAATTTGCTTTTATTTTTTTCTTCTGACGTATCTCCTTTTATTTCCTCACACGGATGTCGTGGCTGTTTTGTTATTTTAGTTTTATAATCTGAGAAGAGCTTAGGTGATAGATGAAGTATTTGGCTTGCCACTTCCTATTTTATTAATCAAAGTAGGAAATTCAATCGCTACTTCAAATCTTAATGAAGAATTTTTAAAATTTTATTTTAAATGTTATTTAAAGGCTTAACTTTATTGTACTTTCTTTCAGCAAGTTGAAACATCTCTTGGCTTCAATACATATCGCTGATTACACATGGTCGAATAGTCACAAGTATTAATCAATAAACATTGATTAGGCAAATACACAATTTATAGGACCGTCTTTGTCACTATTGTATCTAACTAAGATTAATATTGACCTAGAATAAAGAACACCCGAGGGCAATAATCCTCGATATGTACCACCAATAGTAAAATATGTATATGATACTTATAGGATGGATGATTAAAACATGATGTATATATGCATATATGCAAAAATATCTGCAGGAAAATGAACAGCGGATTCCAAGTACTTTCTAACTTGTTAGGTCATTCCTTGATAATGAAATAAACAAGTTAAAAAATACTTGGAATCCGCATTTCATTTTTCTGTGGGATTTTTTGCATTTACTGCTCAACTCACGCTCTACTTTGTAAGTTTCTCATATCCATATGTATGTATGTATAAGATGTATATATGCATATATATATATATATTGACAAACGACACTACTTCCAGCGCCCAGGGGGCAGGGCATCGTTTCTTGCTACGAAGGTGTTTTCAAAGAATCTTTTCAATACATTTAAAAAAATGTATATCATTCGATTTTTATCGCCTATATCTTTTGCTATCACAGAACATGGTATAGCTATCATTAATTTCCATCGTTGTTTCCGCTGAGTAATTTGGAACGGTTAGGTAAAATCCGAGAAACTCGAGACAAATGGTGTTGTTAGTATAAAGCAAAAATTTAAAAACCCCACTGTCAATATAATATATATATATAGAGAGAGAGGGGGGGTGTAAATCATTTTAACTACCTATCTACTTATAAAATATCCTTTTCTATCTTTCTGTGCTAAATATTCTTAACAATTGGAGGTCTCATTTTGTCAGATATAGAGTAATAAATATGGGTACAGCAGTTTAAACGAGGGCATTCATATTTTAAACTATTTCTTTTCTTTTTATATCATTATTTTCATTAGCAAGACAAAAGTACATTTATTTTCAATATGAAATCAGTTCCTGAATGTAAATGATGATAAATTTAAAGGATTCTATGATGAAGAATTTATATGTTTACATGTTTACTATGGAAATCTATCCCCCCCCCCACAAAAATAAGACCTGATTACCATAAGTTTTAATTTTTTTGAATTAGTTAACTGTAGATAAACATGTGATGGATCCGAAAACTTTTTAAAAATAAGGAAAATGCAAATCAAACAATTGAAAATCGTAATAAAGGATGAGAGTAAAATTTAATAAAACCCTATCATCTCTGAATTCTATCCGGATCCGGTAGGCTCCTCGGTGGGCAATGTAGTTTTTAACTCCATTATACATTTTCCATTCATTTTGGAAGAATAAATATTAATGGCAATAATCGCTAAATGGCTAACTAGTAAAATAAAATACCTTTATTTGAAACTCTTTCCAGAGCTGAGTAACTCTGTTGCTGTAAATAGAAGAAATTAAATTCCTTTTCACTAATTCAGTGTATTCTACCATCATTAAGGATTGGTTTTGAGTACGTTTTCATCTTTTTCAGAGGAAATATAGAGAAAAGTCAAAAGAGAACAAACGAAACTTCGAGTCTTCATGGGTATGAGATTATATACTTTCCTTGTTTTATTTGATATAACTTCATAATAACCTCCCTAGAAAACATTAGCAACCGAAGAGCAATTTATGTGCTTTTGTATTTTACAGTAGATAAATAAATACAAACTATGAGACCTGATCGTTTGATGCTAATTAGTTTTTCTTTTTAAAATTCTATCTAGTGTATGCCTCAAAAAATGTCAAAATTTTACCGTATATTTGATCACTTCATTAAAGTACCATCACTAAAATTTACACTCTTATTCTCAAAGAAAAAGAAGTTCCATAAACCTGCAGGAGAAAGGCCTCTTTATACACGAATAAACTTCTCTCCGGTTCAAGGATATTTTTCTTCTGCAATGCTCGAGAATTTGTGAAATGTAAACATAACCAACAGAAAAATCAACACTTTCACTTAAATTCAGACAAAAGGCTTTCGGCGGAGATGTCGGAGTAAGTCATTAAGGAAAGGTTTGATTTTTACCTCGAGGATTTTTAGATTTTAAGTTTGCCAAGCTTTCGAATTTTTGCACTAAAACCCGATGATTTGGGAAGTGGAAAGTTATATTGTTGTTTCTTATAATTGCTCAATGTATCTGTTGTCCTAGTGTTATTTAGTGTTCTGACTTGAGTTTGGGTATTCATCTCTAACCAATGTAGATCGTTGGGATTAATTTGTCTACTTTTCTCTATAACCTTTTAAGATCCCAATTTAAAGGTTTAAAATAGCCACGTACATAAGATTTAATTACATTACTGCAACAGCATACTCCTCCTTATCCTATTTAATATTACTATACCAGATGATATGGCAATTTGATTTGTGTGTTTTCACTAAACCTAAGAACGTGACAACAAAGGGCCACTATTCACGTGTCCTGTTAACCATTATAGATTTACCAGATAAAAAAGTAGGTCTGGCCTAAGTATGTAAAGATGTTTGAAGGTGACTAATCGCAACTATGATGTTTCTTAAGCATAAAAATGTATTTAACAGACATCGAGTGATCTGCTTCATTTAAAAGATTTAGATTTTAAATTAAAAAGATTTACTTTTCTTTAATCATCTTTGAGCAAAGAATAATTACAATCTATTTTAAACTTAAAAAAACTGTTAAACTTAAGAATTTTAGTTTGAATTCAATTCACGACAGAAATTATTTATGTAGATTTATAGAAATGTGTTTCGGAAAATGTCAAAACGCACTACTCTGTAAACTAGCACCAGAAATATAATTGTGCCTTAAGCATATTGAAAACTCTATTTGTATAGAAATGCATCTTCTTAGGTTAGAGAGAAGAAGTGGAGGAGAGCAATTCATTTACTTTGCTAGCTAAGCGAATGCTTCAGAAATCGTCATATTTTATTTAACGAAATTTCAAGCATACACGTAATTACTTTTTTATCATTTCATTTCACATATTACCTTGATATTTATTAAGTTTTTCTTGTTACCCCGTATTTCCTCTATTGTGAATAACATTCCTTAACCTTTTCTCATAGTGATTACGTTTGTTTTCCCTTCTATTTGAATATAGGAAATTAATTATACATCTTCTAACTAAACAACAATATATAAAACAGTTCATTCCTCAGTTCTCCTTCTGTTAGTTTGTATTCCAGATGCACCGCCTACAAACGTTTCCATAGTAACTCTCGTATGAAGGGAACAGGATCCGCTTAAAGGGAATTAGTACATTGAGCAAAATGTACCGTTCTCATCTCACAGAGCATATTAAAGCTATCCTTTCCAAGCATCTTACCGGAAAATGGAAATCTACGCGTTCACTTGATTTTCCTTACAGAACCAGCACAGAAAGTTGGAAAGAAATATGGATCCATAAAGGAATTATTTTTTATTTAATAAAAAAAAGTTTCACAAATAAGGTCATGTTTACTCAGTATCTTTCGGCGCTATGCAAACATGCCCTATTTTCCAAATGTTAAAAGGCACCAGGAATAAATAGGTGCAAAGACTGATATACACTGCGGCCAATTTGACTTACAATGCAGGAAAAAAAGTCCAGGGTATGGAAAAATTAAGAAAAAATCAAAATAATGGTTTTAGGTTTTACGCTTAACTACAATTAGAATTGTTGCACCTAACTTTTTAAAGGAAATTTTCCAATGAAGAGGAGAGGGTCCCCCAATTGACCCAAGTATCTCCCATTCAGGCCTCAAATTGTATTTCATAACCACACGATGGACCAGACAACAAAAACCGCAAGGGCTACAAGGAAATAAGTTTACTTAATTGTACGAATATATGCTACCTTATTCCCTGCCTGTCATTTGTCGAAGAATTATTGGATACATATAAAAAAAACATTCATTTATTTATTAAAATGCTATAAACTAACGAGGCCATAAATTCCTGAGAGATGTTTTGTTATTGGGTTTATTTTAGTTCTCTCACCTGGAGCAACAGAAACCTTTGGAAAATAGGATCATAAGGAAGTTGGAGAAGTAATAGGAAGTGAAATGTGAACATGAAACAAAAGAAAGAGAATGAGAAATAATCTGTCATTAAATAAATGATACTAATCACTAAAATGTGAATAGTTAGTTGCCCCGAGTCTTTCTGTATCGCGTAATGCACAAAAATCTTGCAAATATGTGAGTAAAAGAAACTATTTTCTGAGGATTAGATAATACACACCCATTCTCTATTCCTAGTTGCGTCATTTGCGATTCTATAACTAATTACCTGTGTCATTTAATTGCGTCTTCTCTTTTAATTCGCGCAAGAAGTCTACTTGTTTAAGATCTCAACGGGGGTAATTTAATATTCGATCAAATTTTTCAATTTTTACTTCTTCTAAAGTTATTAATTTCACAAAGAACGACTAGATCAGTATTATAAAAGAAGCACAACGATGGAATTTATTTGGGATAAGCAAAAAAGAAAGAGGTATTATCTTTTGAGCTATCAGAGCCATACATACACCCACAGGTTTTCTCTATATACAATCAGTGGTGTTAGATCTACAACTAGACTGTTTAGTTCAAAATGGAGGAAATATAAAATAAGTGCACGCTAAAATACCACTCAGACCAAAAGTGCACGAAAGCGATTTGTTTACTAATTTAGTTTTTTGGCTTAACTACCTTCGAAACGTTCGGGAGCAGATTTGAGTTGTGTTGATATTGCATATCTTTCCAAATGTAGCGAACCATGGATGACTTCCTGCATTAGACAATTATCCACTAAGATAGGCAGATATCTATGCCATTTGATTAGGAAAGCAGTGCAGAAACAAACTTTTGCATATATTTACTACACACAATCTTATCAACCTTTTACGAACTTCTTTACAAATATTTTCTGATGGAAAAGTGGCCTCTGGGTTTAGTATTTAAAAAAATAACTCAAACATATTCCAAAAATTAAGGTGATTATAAAACAAGTAGTAATTTAAATAATTATCGGAGAATATTATGATTGAGGCATTTAGAACAGACCTCAATGTGGGCAGTGACTGAAGGTTATTAGTCCTAGATAATCGTTTGTCAGTGAGTAGCGACAACGTGACAGAGTAAATTACTGCGTATTTATGCAATTTATTGATGTTCCACTTAGGCCATGACTCCTTTAAAGTTGTTTTTACTATATATGTAATATGGATGATACAGTCTTGTCAATGCAGTTGTCTGTGTGAATCACTAGATGGTAACTCGCAATAGGTACAGACGCAGAATTATCTTTCAGTGTGGCAATGTGCCTATTCATTAAGCTTCAGAGCTTCGCACATATCACTTATTCCCTTAGCTCTCAGCCCTTCAGCTGAGAGCTTACGGGTGCATCCCATCTTCTATTGGAGATTAAAGGGAGGAAACCTTTTCATTGTCCAGCTTGTAGTTACGTACACCATGAGTGACATTCATTATGGATATGCCGAGATATTATTATGGTATTATTATTTTGCTTTCTCTTGATAAGAATTAAACAAGTTCCTGGCTTGTCAATTTTAGATGTAAGTAATGCAATGCTATAGAACGCACGAGATACCTTTCGACTCCTTCGCACACGGATTGAAGCCATTAAGAAAAGAATTAAAGCTTGAAGATAGAATTTAAATTTCTCATCTTTAAATTTATCCAAATATATACTTTAATATATACTTATATTCTTAGGCTTTCTATTATGTCATTCATTAAATCTTTACTGTAAATACAAGTAAGTTTATTCAAGAAATGTGTTCTACTTTATATTTATGGACACCTGGAATATGTGGCGGAAGATTTTTTCCTATTAGGTATTTGGTTACATCCTCAGTCGAAAGTTTAGGATAATTAAGTGTGGACCCAACCCGGTCAAAATTACTAAGGATATTAAATATTTTATTCCATTCTTGTCCATGTTTAGATTTCTTCCTTTATGTGGTAAAAGCAGTGCACTTAGTTCTGCTGTAAGTAACGCAGGGCGCACAGAAGTAACTAACACTTAATTCTCTAATCGCTATAGTCTTAATACTAGAAATAGTAAGGTACATAAAAGTGAATGTGTATTTATGTATTTCAATATATGTGTAACACTGACAAATTTAACAGCAAATTTCAATACTATGAACACGCAACTAATAAACAGAGGGGAAAAAGTGTATGGATATGCCAATTTTTATTTGCTTAAAAAATATTAGTATTTTAACCATTTCAATTAAGTAGAGAAAGTAAGGGGTAAAAAAAGTATTGCTTTATTAAATTTGACAGCCTCACTGCTTAAAATATTATTTAAGATATATATTTATATTGGTAGAGTTTTGAAATGAAATTAATAAATAATTTCTAATTTTATACAGTATACCTTTCCTAGGGAAATCTTTTTGGAGCAATTAACATACAAAATTTTAACTAGTCTGCGATGAACCAATCAAATTAAACTTAGATTCTTTCCTCACTGAATTCAAATTAGATCCATTAGTCATCCGTCCATGTAACGTGAGCAGTGGTGAATGGAAGACGGGCCTTTGGTTCTTCAGACTGGTTAATGGCTTGAATTTAGGTGTGCGAGTGTGAAGATATTCTTCTTCCAGCCGAGGTCACACAGTTTTCCTAAAGAAATTGATGATCTAAATCTCCCTAATCTTTCGAGAAACTACGGCAGCTGTATTGAAACGGTCGTTCTGCGCAATTTTGGTTATGGCTCTTTGTTTACTTTTTAACTTCTTCCTTCGCCAGCGAATAATTTCCCCGCACCAGATAAACATGTTTTCTCATAGGTTAAGAAAATATTAGCAAACTTACGTTTGGAGTGATTAGCAGATATTATGAACCTTACCTTGGGGGTGATTAGCAAAAATTATGAACCTTACTTTTAGAGTGATTAGCAGATATTATGAACCTTGCTTTTTGGAGTGATTAGCAAATATTATGAACCTTACTTTTAAGTGATTAGCAGATATTATGAACTTAAACCTTGGAGTGATTAGCAGCTATTATGAACCTCACTTTTGAAGTGATTAGCAGATATTATGAACCTTACTTTTGAAGTGATTAGCGGATATTATGAACCATATTTTTGAGTGATTAACAGATATTATGAACTTTAATTTTGGAGTGATTAGCAGATATTATGAGCCTACTTTTGGAGTGATTAGCAGATATTATGAACCTTAATTTTGGAGTAATTAGCAGATATTATGAACCTTTATTTGGGAGTGATTAGCAGATATCATGAACCTTGCTTTTTGGAGTGATTAGCAAATATTATGAACTTACTTTTGAGTGATTTGCAAATATTATGAACTTTGACTTTGGAGTGATTAGCAGCTATTAGAAACCTTTCTTTTGAAGTGATTAGCAGATATTATAAACCTTACTTTTGAAGTGATTAGCAGACATTATAAACCATATTTTTGAGTGATTAACAGATATTATGAACTTTAATTTTGGAGTGATTAGCAGATATTATGAACCTACTTTTGGAGTGATTAGCAGATATTATAAACTTTAATTTCGGAGTGATTAGCAGATATTATGAACCTTACTTTTGGAGTGACTATCAGATATTATGAACCTCACTTTTTGGAGTGATTAGCAGATATTATGAACCTTACTTTGTGAGTAATTAGCAGATATTATGAACCTTACTTTTGAGTGATAAGCAAATATTATGAACTTTACTTTTGAGTGATTAGCAGATATTATCAACCTTACTTTTGGAGTAATTAGCGGATTTTATAAACCTTACTTTTGGACTGATTAGCAGATATTATGAACCTTACTTTTAGAGTGATTAGCAGATATTATGAACCTCACTTTTTGAGTAATTAGCAGACATTATGAACCTTACTTTTGGAGTGATTATAGAATTTTATGAACCTTACTTTTGGAGTGGAGAGAAAATATTATGACCCTTACTCTTGCAGGGATTAACAGATATTATGAACCTTACTTTTGGAGTGATTACCAGTCTCTGCAATGACTCCTATGGAGAGACAATCTTAGTGCCGCAGTTTTACGATCAACTTGCGGATAGAAAGAGGAGTGACATATTTGTATGTCTTGTTAACTGCAGAACAACGAGAGTGAAAATTGCCTAACCTAAACGAGATTTACCTGAAATTAATTGCTTTGCAAATAATGCCAGTTCTCTTTTTAAGAAATCAAGCGTTCGGATCATTTTGGACACTTTAACTTTTCTAGTGTATTGCTTATCTGCTGATAACTTTTGTTTTATTCATACAAATATGTATACCCTTTACTCATATAATTAATATCCGCCAATTTGTTATAAAAAATAATGGGTAAACCAACAAGCGAATTTCTCAAAAATATTTTTAAACCTGTTGAAAATTACTAATCTAACGAGAAATTTTCTAAAAATCTTCGTACTAAAATAGAGGAAAAACCAAGAGAAAATTTTCTATTAATATTCTTAAAAAAGTGAGCAATCCAAGGAGGTAATTTTCAATAATATTTGTCCATTTTAAATAGAAAATAAACCATAGAGAAAATTTTCAAATACAATTTGTATCAAGAGCAAACCAAAGAGAAATTTGAAATTGATATTTGTCTATTTGTTAAATAATAATATATATCAACGAGGAAATTTCTAATTAATAAATGTCTATTAGAGAAAAAAATGAAAAGTAAGTTAAAGAAAAATTTACCAACCAATATTTCTCTAAATGTATGTTATAGAATAAAGTGTAAACCATGGCAAATTTTCGAAATTTTTATTTGACTCTTTAAAAAAAAATTAAGGTATAAACCAAATAGGAAATTTCAAAGTTCTATTTGTTTATTTATTAAGAACAAGTAGCACTGAAGAACTTTCAAATTTGTATTTACCTATTTGTTAAAAATAATACCAACTAAACCAGTGAGGAAATTTCGAAATAATATTTGTCAATTGTTAATAAAAAATAAAAGAAATTCTATTAATATTTGTCAAATTGTAAAAAAAATAATAAGCAAACTGAAGAAATATATTTCCAATTAATTCCTGTCAAAAACACCCCGTCATTAAACCTTAGAGAGGATTTACAATTAATTTTAAGCTATTTGTTATAAAAATAAAAAGGTAAAAACAAAGAAATTTCCAGGCACTAATTTTCCAATTAATATTTATTTTATTTTTTAAAAAATGAAGAAAGTAAATCACGGAGAATTTTAAGTTAATATTTGTCTATTTGTTGAAAAAAAAAACAAATAAAAATTAAACCACGAGTTACAAAAAAATAGAGGAAACCAAATATGAAATTTCTCTTTAATCTTTGTTTAAAAAAATAATAAAGAGCAAATCAAAGAGGAAGTTTTCAATTACTATTTGACAATTTGTTAAAAAATAAAGAGAAAACCAAATAGGAATAATAAAGAGCAAACCAAAGATGAATTTTTCAATTTATACTTGCAGACGATATGAACCAATCGGGGTAATACAAATTAGAAAAAATGGTCCTGATAATGACAATTTCTTCATCTAAATAGGAAGGATGACATATTTTGTATGCTCTAAGGAAAAGGTTAGAAATTACCGATTTTTTAACAGTATTATCGTAAAACGAAAAATAATGTATATAGGCATTCAAGTGGGTTGGTTTCCTATAAACGTCAAGTTTTAATTCATGGTGAACCTTATTAATGAGGACATCTAAAAAGGGTAATCTATTATCATATTCCCATTCCTATTTAAATGGCAATATGATAATAGATTACCCTTTTTAGATGTACTCATTAATAAAGATCACCATGAATTAAAACTTGACGTGTATAGGAAACCAACCCACTCAAATGCCTATATACATTATTTTTCGTTTTACGATAATACTGTTAAAAAATCGGTAATTTCTAACCTTTTCCTTAGAGCATACAAAATATGTCATCCTTTCTATTAAGATGAAGAAATTGTCATTATCAGGACCATTTTTTCTAATTTGTATTACCCCGATTGGTTCATATCGTCTGCCCATTTTGCAGCTAGGAAAACATTCTATGGTAATAAGCCTTCCCGCACTAATGACTTCAACAAATGTATAACATTGCCATTTAATAATAAATTAAATAGTTTAAAGGACATATTTGGAAAAGCGGGTATTAATCTAGCCTTTAAATATAATAATTCCTTAAACCAATTGATGATTGCCAGGAAACCAAAAGAACATATTAAAATAGGAGTATATGCAATACCATGCAACAATTGCCATAAAGTTTATATAGGATAAACGGGGAGAAATCTAGACAAGAGATTGTATGAACACAAAAGAGATATAAGAGTGGGCAGTGAAAGCAGTGGAATATTTTGCCATGTTAGAGACTTGAATCATTTAATCGATTTCAATGAAAGTAAATCGGCTACTATATTAAGAGAAGAATCGTAGAATCGAGCTTGATATCGTCAGTTCCTAATTTAAATCTATCTGAGGGTCAATTTTCTTTTAATCCTGTAATAAGAAAGCAAATAAACAAAATAGTAAAATGTCAGCTCTTCAATATGTTTAGGTCTAACCCCTTCCCCCCAGATTAACCACAAGTAGGGGATTGGGAAAAAAGAGGGGATCTTTCACGACCTGACCATGTGTTATGCTTGTATGTACTTTTCTTATATTTTCTATCCAGTTTTAGTTGAAAAAGGGTGTGAGATACACCGAAACTGTTCTGAATTAAATTGTCTTCGGAGAATGTGGTTTAATTTCTCATATATATATATATATATATATATATATATATATATATATATATATATATAAAGGGTGTTCCATTAAGACGGATCGAAGTTAAAAGTAAATAAACAGTCTTATTGGTGGAAATTTATTGATTTCACTATTGAATCATGTTATTTGAGTCATGGCAATTATGTGTTAAAAATAATATCGCCTAAATGTCCGCCAAGGCTTTGGCGGCACACCTCCACTCCATGGTCAAAATTTTTTGATGACGTCTCTGCATAGTTACTTCTTGATCTCACCAATATGCCTAACTATCTTATCCTTCAGCTGTTGAATTTACCTTTGAGATGACCCCAAAGGAAGAAATCTAAAGGCGTCAAGTCACACGATCGTGGTGGCCAATTGACCTCGCTGTTTAGAAAGATGATGCGACTTGGGAACTTCTTATTCAATAAAGCCATTGTTGCATTGGCTGTGTGGCATCAGGCGCCGTCCTGTTGAAACCACAAATCTTGAACATCCGTAGAATTCAATTCAGGCCATAAAAAGTTGGTTATCATGGCACGGTATCGCTCGTATGTCACCGTAACAGAATTCCCGGTGTCATTTTCAAAGAAATACGGCCTAATGATTTTGCTAGCAAAAAATACAGACCAAACAATGACCTTTTGTGGATGCAGTGGCTTTTCAAGAATCTTCCTGGGATTTTCAACAGCCCAAATACGACAATTCTGCTTATTAACGAATCCACCAAGATGAAAATAGGCTTCATCACTAAAGATGATTTTTTTACGAAAAATCATCATCGGCTTGTCTTTGCTCGTGCACCCAATTGACGAATGTATGGTGCTTCAAATGGTCAGCAGTCTTCAGTTCTTGTGTCAATTGAATTTTCTAAGCCGTAGAGACAAATCTTTTTTCAAAATTCGATGTAACCTTGTTGTGGAGAGGTTCAATTCCTGCACGCGATGACGAATAGAGGTGTCTAACTGTATCTTCGACCACATTCTCGCGCACTGCAGCAATGTTTTCAACTAAACGGCGTAAACGAACACGCAATGGCGTTTTCATATCTGCCACCGACCCCGTTTGTTTGAATTTACGAATAATTTTCTTAATTGCACTCTCGGTTGGTCGATTATGTTGCCCCCCAAAATCGCGAAGTGCCCGAAATGCGTTTTTTTTTTAACGTTCAGTTTCGTAATAGGCTTCGATTTCTTTAACACGTTGTTCGATTGTTAATCTTTCCATGGTTGAAATTGCCAAGGACAAAGACTGAAGCTGTTAAATCTGAAAGAAAAAGAAAATAAATCCCTAGATGCTTAAACTTAACTCACATTTAAAATCGGTCCAAGTTATTGGAACACTTCAGCAAATGACGCCCTGGTTGCCTCTCGTGTAAAAGTAAATATTGTAAAATTTGATTTAATTTCGGCTATATTTATTGGTATGACGAATATCATGAATTGTCTACTTCGTTTATTTTGAGTGATATTGACCACTTTAAGAAATGATATTTTTTCTTTTCTTCCTCAGATAGCTGAAACACAATGGAACGTGCTCGGTGATCACAAAATTGGCTTTTTGATGTGGACTCTTCTTAGAGCTTTCCCTGGAACAGGCTCCCAACTCGGTAGGAGGTGTTGGCCGTGTTCTTGTTCCACTATGTCAATAAGAAGGCGTTTGCACGGCAGCCACCGGCTCCACCACCACCAAGATCCTCGATGTCTGGAAGAAGGCCAACATTCTATCCTCTGACTTTTCTTACGCCAAGAAGAAAGTCATGAAGCATTTCAGCGACTTCAAAACAATGAAGAAGCTGAAGAATCGCAAGTCGGAGACGGAGGTGGCAAAGCGAGGGATTTTCAAGGACTCCTTGGAAGACATCTTCGACGTTGCCCACGCGGATGCCCTCACCTGAAGAATACCAGAGCTCCTGTGGTCCTGATGTGAAGACAGAACGAGCTCTTCAATGGCTGGGGGCGACCAAAGTTCAGTGAAGAAGCAGGAATGGGCCTGGCTGAAGAAAAAGCGAGAGGACGACCGACGAGAAAGGGAGAAAGGCATCTGTGTCTTCCATGCTGACAAAGGATGTCGCTCTTGAGACATCTTCGGGGTCGTCATCGTCGACCGAATATGATGATACCTACCTGGATTCAACGCTCGCAAAATCACCTTGTCGTCGCCCTCCAGCGAATAAGTTAAACAAGGAGATGACCCTGTCTTGAGATCGAGACAACCTGTCGGTTCGGGCTGCCTCTTCGCCATTCGAAGCAACTGCCATCGCTCTTGGCCATAACATCGACGAGCAGACTCTGTCCCGCTCCTCTGTTCACCGCGTTCGAGTGAAGAACAGAGATGAGATCGTGGCTTCGTTGGCCTGGGACACGGAAGTACTCTTGGTCCTCCACTGGGACAAGAAGCTCTTTCCTAACATCACGGACGGCAAATCACTGGAGGAGAGGATCTCAGTCTTGGTCACTGAGGAGGACACAGAGGAACTCCTGGGTGTCCTTGTTCCCCTTGGTGGAACAAGAAGAGCAGTGGCCAAGACAGTCTTAAGGCTTGTCCGAGACCATGGCCTGGAAACCCGCATCATCGACACAGGGGTCGAAACCACATGGCCCAATACTAGCCTCGTGCAAGGGGCGCGTGTACGCGGATAGAGCGGGAGCTTTACTGTTGCTTTCTCTTGAAATGCTGCTATGGTTCTTTATCTTGCCCGGGCATTGCCCTCTTCATGAAGCTACGGAACCAATGGTCATTTATCAATCAGAGCAAGGCCAAGCCCTTGGACACTGACTCCTTGTTGGCCGAGCAGGACACCTGATGGCAGTCCATCACCAATCTCCTGCGCCAGCTCTTGAAGGTTGGATCTCATCCGCGCAAAGACTACCAAGAGCTGATCCAGTTGTGTCTCGCGTTCCTGGGCTATAGCATGCAAAAGTCCTTCAGAGTTCCTGGTGCTTACTACATGGCCCAATAGATAGCGAAAGAGATCACGTTCTTCACCGATCAGCTACAACTGACCCGTTAAGAAGAAAAGGGAATGATGCAAATTTCGTTGTTCGTGGCAATGGTGTACATCAAGTGCTGGAATGAAGCGTCCATTGTCGCCCACGCCCCGAAGAACGACAGGGACTTCATCCAAGACATCTCGGACTATGGGGATCGGAGCGTGTCTGCTGTCGCCGACCATGCCATGCGCTGGTCCCTGTTTTACCTGTCGGATGACCTGATCGGGCTGGCGCTCTTCGACGAGAGAGTGGACGAGATCGCTTTTTTTTACGTGTAAAGATGAGCTTTGCTTTTGTCACAATGTAACCAGTCTGTTTGAAGCAATCGGAATCTCCTGTAATCCCAACGAGTGGCACCCCTTCATTGACAGCTCATCCAGGAGCCTAAAAGCAGTGCTAATTCATAATGGTAACATGTATCTTCTCCTTGCTCACTCGGTCATGGCTCAAATAGGAATATAGCAATATCAAAATCTTGCTAGATGCATTGAAATATGAAGAGTACGGTTGAGATGTTATCGGAGACTTCAAAATGGGGGCCTTCCAGATGGGCCTCCAAGGCGGCTTTACAAAGTTATCTTTGCCTTTGGGACAGCAGGGACACTGTGGCACACTAACATTAGCGGGATTGGCCACAACGGACCGCTTTAGTGTGGGAAGAGTCAACATCAAATGGAAGCCTTTGATGGACCCCCCAAAAGTACTGTTTCTTCCTCTTCACTTAAAATTGGGTCTTATTAAATAATTTGTCAGAGCTCTAGATAAGGAGTCTGCTGCTTTTAAGTATCTCTAAGATTTCTTTCCTAAGTAAGCTATTAGCGGCAAAGGTGAAAGCTAGGATCTTATTCGGTCCACAAATAAAAAGATCATGAGTGCAAGGAGTTTCCCAAAAAGCTCACTAGGACGGTAAAAGCACCGTGGGACAACTTTATCGCAGTGGTTCTGGGCTTCCTAGGTAATCACAAAGCCGAAAACTAAGTAGAGCTTGTTGAGAACTTGGTCAGAAACTATGGCAAAATGGGTTGCAGGATGACTCTGAAAGTCCATATTCTTTATTCTTGACGCTCATCTTAATAAATTTAATGAGAGCATGGGAGCGTACTCCGATGAGCATATCGAGCGATTTCACAAGGATCCCCAAAACCTTAACCTCCGTTATCAAGGGTCTTATAATGTAAATCTGATGGGAGATTATAATTCGGGGCTGATTCGTGAAAGTAATATACAGTATAAGCGTAAACTACTCATTTATATTATTTTAATTGTCTCACTTATGTAATTCTGGAATAAATAAATGCTATTTTTGTATCATGTTTTTTTTCTACTTTATGCAAATGAAAGATCGAATTTGCAAATTCCTTTCAGAGAGAATAAGTAAATTTCATATAAATATAATCATCCTGGACACAAAAGCACAACTGAAATAAATAACACTTCTTTTACATGTATCCTAAACTCAAGAAATAGAAAAAAGCAGTTGCTACCCAAAGACAAAAATCGTGTTACACAGTGTTATTTAAAATAGAAAGCGTAAATCAACGATAAAATTTATAATTAATATTTGTTTATCTCTTTAAAAAAATAAAGAGTAAAACAAGAATAAATTTTCGATTTTATATTTGTTAAAAAATAATTAGTATACGTACGAGGATATTTCCAATTAATATTTGTATATTTACTAAAATATAATCAGTAATCTAATTAGGAAATTTCCCCTGCATATTTTTTTATTTATTAAAAAAAAATAGAGTAATCCAACGGAAAAATTTCCGATTGATATTTGTCATTTTGTGAAAAAAAATACATCGTAAACCAATGAGGAAATTTTCAATTAATATTTTCCCTCTTGTTAAAAAAACTAAAAAAAATAACCAACGATGATTATGGGTCATCAAATTGAAGCAAGCAAAACATGGACAAGAATGGAAAATTATTTTGAACATCCTTAGAATTTATTCCCAGTTGTGGCGCAAATCAGGTTCTTTCAAGGTACGGTCGGGGAGGGGGGCGATGCTGTAACCTGGTAACTAATGAGAACAGATTATATAATTAATTTTATGGGCGGAATTTGAATATTGCTCCCTCTCGAATTCAATTCAAACTCTTATACTTCAAGACCTATGTTCTTATGGGACCTCGTAGTAGTTCTCTGCTACACTGCAGTTGTGCTGCTAATTCTTGCGTGGACCCATTAAAACAGTAAAGAACAAGCGTGTAAAAAAATTGTAAATGGGATTAAAAATTTAGTTTACCGCATATAAATTTGTTTGGGCAAAGTATGAATTTCTTTAGTTTCTCACCCTACAATTCGATATGAGGAGCGTTTTCCATTTGCGTTCGCATTAATTTATTTCTTAGAATTTAAATTTTACTTTAGATGATTTTAAAAATAATATATATTCTCTGATATTGCTGAGTACAACTATTATGAAGTTTCTTGATGTTATCTATCTCAACTTTAATACAATCCCAAGTTTTCCAGTATTTTAAATACTTAACTTTGATTTTTTTATTTTGATTGGCAACAAAAATGATTTCCTTTGCTACTTATTTATTGATAGTTATTTACTATCAAGATGTTGGATTAAAAATTTTTATTTTAATTCCTTTCTTAGCAAAGGAATTCGTAAATATTCGCGGGTCCTTGCTATTGTTCTGGTAGTCAATAGTAATGTGGGTTCACGACCTTCATACTAAAAATTAGCGAAAGTGGGGATGATTTTGCGATTTGGGAAGATTTTAAATATTACATAAATATCGGTGAGCAAAGATAATAGTATAACGAAATAACGTGTTTAGCTGGTATGCCATCCTAATCGTGAATTTTTTGCGGTGATTTCAACATATGAATGAGGTTGTACAGAGTGACCCCCTCCAAAACAGGCCCCGAATTTCGATAGGCCTCATTTCTTTATTTTCTGCAAGGATTGAATGAAACTTTGATAATAACTAATTTATTGTGTTAAAAACATAATATCAAAACATGAGAGGCTTTAGACTTTTCTTATTTATTCTAGAGCACGTGTTCGTGATGACATCCATTTAGCTCTGTGTATTTCTTGAGGCGCAGCACAAAGTTGTCCATGACGTCCGAAAAAATCGGCCGACTAATGGCTGTGATCTCCTCCCTGATGGCTATTTTAAGCTCTGTGGTGGTCCTGGATCTCCCTGCGTACACTCTGTATTTAATATAGCCCTAGAGAAAGAAATCTGGTTGGCAAGGTCTGGTCTGTGAGGTACTCACTCAAAATCAGTCTTGAGACTGATTATACGGCCACAAAGTTCTCTTTCAGCCAACCTCGAAACAGGTTTCTGATGTGAGAGCTAGCTCTATCTTGCTAGAACCAGAACTTCCCTATTAGCGAGAGTAACAGGGTCTGGAGCTCCCTTTCGAAGGTTTTGAGGATCTCGACATAACGCTCCTTGGTGACTGTCACTGTCGCGCCAGATTCCTCGAACAAGAATGGTCCGATGATGCCTATGGTTGAGATTGCGGTCCAGACCGTGCACTTAGGGAGTGTGGGGGTTTGCTAGCTACCTCATTTTGTCTGAAGATCCCCCAGAAGACATTTACCTTCGAGTTTACCTTTCCTTCAAGATGGAAGTGAGCTTCACCTAAGGTCCAAAGGAGGTTAAGGAAAGTTGGGGTCTCCTGAATCTTCTCCAGTATCTTGCTGCCATAGCCTTTCTCTGCTCCTTCTCTGAAACCGTAAGGGTCTGCTTCGTCTGTATTCTGTATGGGTAGGCCTTTACACCCATTACTAGTACTCTCATTCAGGTCTCACTGCGCACAGAGCACTTTGGACTCTGCTTAACTGACTCTCTCACGCTCTCGACCGGTTCAGCTGTACGCTTCCTGTGGCGTCCTGAATAGCCTGGACAGTTGTGATTGGCTGTATTGAGGTTCTCCACTGTCCCATAGTTCTAGACGTGGTCCACCCAGTTCTGAAATCTGCTCTTGGAGGGGTTTTTTCACATTCGAACTGATGCACGAAAATGTCCTGCACTTTCTTGTACGAGCTTGTCTTTTAGTAATGTTTGACGCAGTATATTGTTTGCTGGAGCTTCTATTGATACCTAGTTGTGTTCACATGCGTTGCTTCTGTCATATCCTGCAAAGTAAGAGTGATTAGTGAATGAATGAAGGATATATCACAAAAAAGTGTGTGCAGGCTGGTTTTTGGGGGGGTCACCCTGTATTTTGATGTTTGCTAGGCTGCATATGTACTCATACACCAGATGAGACTGTTGTTTGGGATGACATATCATCTAACCTATGGAGCCCTTAAAGCACATACATAGAGTCGAAAAACATTCAATTTGTCTTGACAGGAACATGAAAAGGACAAGACTAAAGTTTTATACTTTACTTCATACCGCCGCAAATCTCTCTTGCCCAAAACCATCCATATACTAGCCAAAGTTGAACATTTCAATAAATTCTCACGTAATAATCTCGATTAAAAAGCAAGGGGCAGAAGTACTAGAGACCTTCTATTAATCTTGAGGTTCAAATCACAGTGGGACATGGAACTGATCTACCTCCACCATACCAGTCTGATATCGACTGCACAATTAGTAGTAGGTATGTAACATTTTATTTATAATATACACATACTTCTTTCTCTGTTTTGTTTTTAGTATGTTTGTAGTCATTTATTATCGTAATATATAAAACTTTGAATTGGATAGATCTTCACTTTATCCCTGTAAATTATAAGAGCTGTATTGAAACCTATCCGTTAAATAAAATCTTGTGTTATAGTTCTTTAGTCATCCGATTCTTTTCTAAATAAAAAAAACAACTTAGTTTTTTAACAAATTTCGGTTAACGTATTCATGTGTTAAATCAAGATCTAAAAGCCAATATATGACAAAATTGAGAGAGAAAGCACTAATTTTAATCTAATGTTTCTTCTACTGGTAAACAAAATATAAACTAGAAGGACATGATCTAGTTGACCTGTGGCGAAAATGGCCGATTTAGTACCTCTAGCCACTAATTGGTGCCACTTGGTCGTCAATTTATATCATATTTGAAATCAGAGACCTCACTTACCTTAGGTAGCATTGGTTTTAGCTGGTTACATTGAGCCAGTGACTCGTTGCAGACAGAAAATGAACACAAAACGAGATTAGTATGACACAGAGACCACTTTGCTTCGCCACTAATCGCATTTCATAGCCAATCGTACTGCATAATTCTAATCTCAAGTGGCATCAATTTTTATTCAAAAAAGCGTAGACAATATTGTTAGATCCTTATACGATTTGCTGAATAAAGAAAAGTGGAAGAAACCGAAATGAAAAATAAAGTTAGAGATGGTAGAGTTTGATAATTAGAGCAAATAATAGAATGAGTCAATAAACAGATAAAGGTTGATGAAGAAAAAAATTGATCTCAAATTCGAAGAGGCAAACTCGCAATTATTATATTTGTAATCATTCCATAAAGTGTGAAGATGAGTAAGAATTGGAGAAAAGCTTGTTTAATTCAACCAAAGCACATTTATTCAATTGTTTTAGAGGAAGACGATAAACATAGAGGATACAAAGGCATAACACGTAAGGAATCCTCATCAAAAGGAAATTAAAACATAAAGTTTCCTAAGAATAAATTTGACCATATCTATGAGGACAAAGTTGACGACGCTACCAACATAATTTAGCAGTATTTCAACAGCCTCCAACTTTGAACTTCCTCTATTCTCTCGAATCTGACAGATGTGCGCTGAAAGGTGCAGTGATTTATCTCTGTTTATTCTTTACTTTACCTTAATCAACTTTGTCCATTGTTATTACAGAAATACGAATCATCAAAAACCCAAAGATCTACTTGACAATAGTTCCTGAAAAAAGAAAATCGTCAGAGTCAGAGTTGTAGAAGAGGTAAAATAAAAAATACCTCCACAACTCTAATTTCTGTAAAGTAATATTTTATAGAAATATTTTTTTATTCTTTCTTAAACATTTATTGTAGTACTTGTAAAGGCATTCTCAACATGTATTATTTTAAAAGAAAGGAAATTTTGTCCTATAGCAGTATTATATCTTTTCTTTTCTAGCTTGAAACGCTTATTTTTAGTGGTCCCTCGGTTATCAAGCTCAAATATTGACTCATAATTTAGATGAGAATCCCATTTGTATTTAATATAGTAGTTAAAAGACAATCTTTTGGCTCAGCAGATCCGGATCTTGTATTAATTCCGTCGTTCGAATATTTCAATCCTCTTTCGACTATATGAAGACCAGACTTACACACTTTACTACAAATGAGGTCTTACAAGTTATTTACCAAGGGAAAGACTCAAATTCTTTGATTTAAACTCAAAATATTTAGTTGTGTATCTTAGAACTCTATTCGGCTTTTTTAACGATACAGTGAACTCACTGTAGCAGCAAAAAAGCCGATTATCGAAAATTGAAAATTTAAGATCATTTGAGAGTATAAGAGTAAATCCTTTTCCTTGTTGACTGTATTTCAAATGTTACCAGGCACGTTGCATTCTCGCGAAATCCCTGTTTGTGGGTGACAGAAAAAGTCACCAAGATGCCAACCATTGATCTAAATTGTAAAACAGGTAGTTTTTGCTTTTTAAGTAAAGTAATAAGTTCAAAGGAGTCTTATATCCTTATCAGTACACACATTCATATTTAATTTCATTAATTCCTATGAATAGCAATGAACCCAAATCTATACACACTTTGCTAGAAGTATAAGGTACGCCATTGCATCATTCAAATAATGGAATTAGACATTTGTGATCAATGAATTCAGTGCTTTATACGTGTAGGACCACTTTTTTAAATTCTTATATTGTTACACAAAAATATGTTACTTGTAGATTATTAATATTATATTTATTTGGAAGGCAGGTTCAGGAGAGGTGCGTACTTGCCCAATCATATAATATATTTAAAATGAGTAAATGTTTCACCACGCGTAACTAACCGTTAGTTATGAACGAACAACTTTGTGGCAACAGAAAAAAATCGAGCGTCTTATCTATAGATCTATATTTTAAGAACGGGATTTGAGGATTTTTTTCTTCGTAAGGGGAAGAGTGGGGCAGAGAGGGAGAGAGAAGGAGAGGGAAAGGGGAAGAAATAGGGGAGAAAGGAGAGAGAGAGGGGGTAGAGGGGAGACAGGGGAAGGGTTAGAACGGGATTTTTTTTATTCCTACCTGTGGACACATACACAGACCTTCTTTATATATATATATATATATATATATATATATATATATATATATATATATATATATATATACAAAGAAACCACTGTTTGTAAGCATAAAGTTTATTAAAACGGGACTAGTTTTTATAATTCTTATATCATCTTCAGCCGTAAATTAAAAGAAATTGTCAAATAAACTGAAATACTGGAATATATAATAACCTGCAACTGACATTGGTAATACTTGAGTTTATGGGCGCACGCTAGAGGGCGCTGTTTCTGGGCTACAATTTAGGACTTATGATGTCAGACGGTAGTTTCGGGTATGGCCAATCACGGCGTTGTATTTGTTTTGTTATTTGTTTTGGGGTCTCTATTTTTATTATTTAGTAAGTGCAGGCACTTGTATTAATTAGAATTGTAATTATTTTTTTTTATTCTTCATAATGATTTGTTTTGGGAGGGTTTCTTGCACCTATTTCGTTATTTCGTCTAAGGATAAAATTGTACTGCTTCTCTTAATGTTAAAATTAACTATTATTTTTACACACTGGGAACCCTCAATTCGACCTTATTTCAAACATTAGCAACCATGGAGCCAAGCAGTTAAAGGAGCGCGATTTATTTGCATTCGGTTTGTCGGTTTTAATATGACTTTTATTAATTCCTCGGTCTATTTAATAGATTTTTGTATAGATCTTGGCCTCATTTTTAAAGTGAAGATTTTCGCTAGGTGTGGAAAAGAAGCGCGGCTCGATTATTATAGTGAAAGGTGGAGATGGTTTAGCCTTTGTCGGGAAGTGATTATTTATTAGCTAATTTAAGATGACGATAGCGCCTCCGACATTAAGCCATCGACTAAATGTTAGCCATTCAAATTAGGAAAATTACGAGGGGAGAGTTTAAGTTGTAGGGGTTGTGGGGGTATGAGGGGCGAAGCCCCCATTTTGAAAGTTACTAAAAAAAGTTATTTTTTTACGGAAATAGCCTAAAGTAGGCGGCGCTATCGTCTTTATTATTTCGATAAACGTGCAGAATGGATCGTATTAATTGTAGCGCAAAACTGTTGCCCAGAAATAGCGCCTCCTAGCGTGCGCCTATAAACTCAAGTATTACCCTGACATTAACCTGGAAAAGTTAGCCTTAGGTGATTAACAATATCTTTTAAAATTAAGTTCAAGACATAGAAACTTGTCTTTCATTCTCTTAGCTCTTGATCTTTCAGTTGCCTTCTAACCTTTCTTCTTTAGATTTTTCTTGAAGTTTCTATCACTTCTCTTTCTGGATACAAAAATTTTTCTGATATTGTTGTTTAGTATTTCTGGGCAGTATATTTTTAAAATTATACTTTTTTAGCAATTTTATTTGCGATAACCATTAGCTTTGGAGAAGTCGGATTTATGTTCCCTGTTCATCTGTAAGTTCTTTAATTATCGCCATATTACTTACTTTGACTATAACAAATTCCGGAATAGTTATCCATTTATAATGAAACTACAAATTTTGGTTAAATTATGACTTCAGAAAACATTATTTTATTAATTACACACCATTTATTAAATTAGTGATTAAAAAATATTCAAATATATGAGCAAAATTCGCATTATTTTCATACATATTTATGAATTATAAAAATCATAAAAAGTTGATTAAATCTATGAGGGTTGTTTTAAATTTCTATTGAAAGAAGTATGTATGGGAGCGTGAAAATTTATTACTGTCATCTATCGCAATCAAAGAGAAATAAAGATTTGGGTGAAATGGATACCAATCAACCCAAGGAAAATCTTGAAGCTGCAATCAAAGAGAAAAAAAGATTTGGGTGAAATGGATACCAATTAACCCAAGGAAAATCTTGATGCTGCAATCATTAGGGAGGGAAACGCAAATCCTGAGTCACTACCTATTTGTTTACATTTCGGTGGCAGAGGACCATTTTCATTTTATTCTTGAACCATTAGTAAGTATTATGCATAGTATTAAATTTATAATGATAACTAAGAATTTTTAAGGGGGAAAAAGTTAAC
Source organism: Ceratothoa steindachneri (assembly GCA_963969495.1). Lineage (NCBI taxonomy): Eukaryota > Metazoa > Arthropoda > Malacostraca > Isopoda > Cymothoidae > Ceratothoa > Ceratothoa steindachneri. The sequence goes on along the minus strand of OZ018322.1, from coordinate 174,626,666 downwards.
TCTAAAATATAAAAATATTATTATATTTATTCGAAAATATAAAAACCTCTTAAAGGTAGAAAGAGAAATAACTCGGCAGTGGAAAACCTAATGGGTCTTAATTAGCATTACTGATTCCTTCTTTCCCTCACCGAAGGATTAACTGGGACAAACTGCCTAATAAACTGATGTTAACCTTGTCAATATTTAATTACTCTAAATCTTTAAATAGATAATGCTTTAATAATTCATAGGTTTAAAGGAATAGATAGTCTATTTTTAAAGATATATTATAAAATATAATTAAAGTAAATTTTACTCTTAACAAAAACTATAAAAATTTACTAATTAAAGTATATGGTGAAAATGACATTGGGTGCGCTTCGTTTTCGACCCTCGCTCGCATTAAGCAGGTGACTGAAAAAGCGAGTTAGAGTTATAAAAGACAAATGCTTGATCTAAAGTTTCTTATTATTTACAGCCTAATCCATTAGATTGGGTATCGGCAGCTCTCCAATAAAAATACACTAGATAAAACTTTACTCAGCGTAACAGCAATGTAGGTAAAGGGCTACACAACACTTCTTTCAAGAATTTGTTTTTTTAAGGTTCGCAGCAACCAAACTCAGCTATGATAAAAAAATAAGAAAGGTGAAAAACACAACCATAAACATGAATAAAATAACAACGAAAGGGCATCAAAAAACAAAAAAGACAAGAAAACAAAAGAAGGGAGGCATTTCCCTCAATTCCTACATGTCCGAGAACAAAGCAAAAGATAATCTCGAATTACGATAGGCTCGCGACCACCTTGGCGTTACGGTTACCGCGATCTCGCAAGGAAACAATGTTCAGGAATACGTTATGAATTTGAATAGACCATATCGGCCCATAGCCTACCACAATGGTTGTATCTATACCAACTCATCACTTCTGACAAAATGTCAATAATAATAATAATATAATAATAATAGGTATTTATAATGCGCCGTTCAGTGCTGTTAGCCCTCACAGAGCGCAGGTTGTGTAGCGAGTGTACAGAAGGTTTACAGGGGAGAGAAGGAAATTCTAAAGAGATGAGTCTTCAGGAAACGTTTAAAAGTAGAAAGGGAGAGAGAGGATCGGACTGCGGCAGGAAGAGCATTCCAGAGTCTAGGAGCACAAACTGAGAAGAGGAGGACAAAACGAGGAGTGTTCAGGATGGGACCGAGGTTAGACCGGAGTGCCCGAGGAGTTTGACGACGAGAGAGGGCAGACGAGAAATAACGTGGACCCTCGAAGGTTAGGGCCTTGTAGGTGATGAGAAGAATTTTATAGTGGGTACGGAAGCGAATAGGTAACCAGTGTGGCTCCTGTAACAGAGGCATCGAAGAAGAGAACCCGGGGTGGCGAAGGAGAAGCCGGGCAGCATAGTTTTGAACTAGTTGTAGGGAGCGAAGTGACGAAGAAGGGAGGTTCACTAGAAGAGAATTGCAGTAGTCTAAGCGTGAGGTGACGAAGGCATGAATAGCAGTCTCAAGGCTTCGTCGATCAAAATGGGATCGAACAGTTGAAAAGCTGCGAACAAAACCGAGGGAAGACTTACAGATACGATGGATGTGCGATTTAAACGAGAGTTTCTCGTCGAAAATAACACCAAGATTACTGACGGTAACAGAGAAGGTGACATTGGTTTCCACAAGGTTAAGTGAGGGGAAGAGAACTTTAGATTTCTCGACCATCGAAGCGGTACCAAACAGGATAACTTCAGTTTTATTGTGGTTAAGTTTGAGAAAGTTGGCAGACCATTCGCTTATGGAGGTGTAGGTTGAAAGGAGCTTGTTAATTGTTCGAGAGAAGGACACAAGGGATGAGGAAAGGTACATTTGAGTGTCATCAGCATAAATAAAATGCCATATCCCTTATTATATATTCCAAAATAAAGAAAAGCATAAACGAAGAAAAAAACCTAGTTGTCAAGAATAGGAAATACGAAAAAATAATGCTAATAACGATAAAGATATAAACTAAGTAGCTTTGCTTCTACATCGATAGCAAACATACAATAAGATTTAACTTCTCACTTTAATCATTTATTTCATGCAAGTTAAACCAAAGTATTCAGTTTTATTACTTTAATGCTAATTACTCAATACAGCCTAACCTTAAACAATTAATAAAGAAATCATTTATATTTTATAGCAATGAAATGCTAGAATTATTAGATCGAGAAGCAAATTAATTAAACTGAATTTAATAGACCACGTTAGATTATGCTCTTTAATGCTAATTAAAGAAGCCTAAATGTATTAATATAACTTTAATCCAATTATTAAAGCCATTACTTTGTACTAACAAACTTAGATATCAGATGTAGCAAAGGCATATATGCTGCAGTTATCATCTGGAGGATTTAGTTTGCGTTATTTAGTGTGAAGTAAAGAAGGTTAACTGCATTAATAAACCTTTAATCCAATGTTTAAAGTCATTTCTTTGTACCAGCAAACCTTCTACGCGATTATTAGATTTATCAAAGGCAAATATGCTGCAGTTACCATCTGTATATTTTGATTGATGTTATTTAGTGTAAAGTAAAGAAAGCTAAATGTGTTAATAAACCTTTAAACCAATGCTTAAACCCATTTCTTTTCAACCACCAAACAAATAAAGCGTTAACAAATGTTGCAAATGCATATATGCTGCAGTTAACATCTGGTTAACTTTGTTTTTATTATTTATTTTAAGTAAAAAGAGGTTACATGTATTAATAAACGTTATATCAGATGTTTGAAACAGTTTCTTTGTAGCAATAAACCAACAAGGGGATAAATGATGTAGCAAAAGCATATGTGCTGCAGTTAACATCTGGAGGATTTAGTTTTATTTATTTACTTATAGTAAAGAAGGTTAACTGTGTTAATAAACATTTAATCCAACACTTAAAGCCCTTTATTTGTACCACCAAACCCTTAGGGAGTTATCATATGTAGAATCAGCCAATATGCTGCAGCTATCATCTAAACTCCTCTACGCTACTTTCCTTCTTTACTTTTACTTCGCTCCTTTTCCAACACCCATCTCTATCTACACTTTTGTCATTTTCACTCACGTATATCTTGACCATTTTACTTTACAAATCTCTTCCTACAAACCTAAGGTTTTAGAAATATTTAATTAATTTTCCCGTAAAACCAACAACCATCAGATGCTAAATAAACGGATTGCGTAGGAGGGAATCAGCATTTGTGTTTCGGAAGCGATGAATTGATGCAATGAGTAACTACAAGTATTAAACTCGAAGGCTTTTGATTTCATTAGAAAGTAACCTTGTCAGGAAGCTGAACTTGTATTGATAATTAATTGAAAGTATTGCCTCTTGGAGGTCTTAAATATAAATATTTAACTTCAATTGCATTTCTAAGCTCTATTTCGCATTAGAAAATAAAGAGGGCTATTTTATCGATATGCCCCAGATTTTGTTTAAACAGCTGAATGTTTGGAACATAAACATTTAAACCACTTTGGTGTTTCCAATTCTATTAATTATTAATTGTTTGGGGAAAGCGAGAATTTGCCATATCAATGAAAAAATTATGACAGAGAAGAAAAAGTACAAGAAAGAATGTTGGTAAACATGGAAAAAAGTAAAAGGATTAAGAATGACCAAAACCGATTTGGCATAATTATAATTCTTTGACGAAGAAGATTATTTTAACTCTCCCAGTACAAATTTGCCCTAAAATTGTGTGTGAAATATAATGTAAAAATATATATGTTAGTAATTTCTTATCGCAAAATCGAGTGGAAATTTGAGGAAAGTAGAAGTTTCTTTCAAACTGTATATAGGGTAGAGATATTACACATAATGTTTTCCTCCTCGTGTAGAAAAGGCTGCTAATCCCTGATAGGGGGTCATCAGCCTTCAAAACTGTACTACGAAGTCGTCATTTCTTAAAAGTCATTATAAAATCAAGGTAATGGGGTCAGGTCGTATGCCGCAGGTCAGCTTCAGGGTTAGTTAGCTATGTAATAGCTGACAACATGAATATACTATGTATGGTTAGAGTGTTTGGTATCTAGATTAGAAAGCAGGAGGAAAGTGAAAGGAAAAGGAAGTCAAAAGGAAAAAATAGTAAATTTAAGAGAAATGGAAAGAATATGAGACAGTTAAAAGCCGCAAGAAGTAGTTAGTGTTATGATGAGTCGTTGCATGACGATGTGAAATGTATAGTTGGGGTAATTTCAGATGCTAAATAATTCAAATAAACAGGTCTGAATGTGTAGATATATGCTTAGAAGAAGGTAAAAATGTTATTGAAATGAGTGAGCCCACGTAAAAAAAGGCAAAACTGGAAAATTTAGAAGGAGGATGAATGAATATTTGGATGGGAACATGAAGATATTTTGTAAGGAAGTAAGAAGTATGAGAAACTTGGAGAAGAATAACTGTGCGGAAAATATTGATAAGAATTGACAAGTGTGAAAATTCCGAGGTAAATGTAAGTGAAGAACGTAGTTTCATAAGTTGTATAATGTGGATAAATATCATAAAGCAAGATTTTCATTATGACTGAGTTAGGGTACAGCGCAATTCACCCATCGGTCATTGAATAAATAAATACGTGAGCTATTGTTAGAGCTGTAAAAAGTCTGAAAGCTCGGAAACCCTGATAAAATTAATGGTGACTTATGTTATAGGCTAGATTAAGTAATTGTATTGTAAAGTTTATGAAACTGGAGCTAAGCCTGAATAAAATGAAAGAAAGCTGTGATAGTACAATTCCACAAGGAAATATTGGACACGGGTAAAATTAAAACTACAGGAGGATATTTCTCTTAAGTGGTGTTCATAGGGTGTATGTTAAAATTCTGGTTGTGCTTGTAATATAAATATCAGATGATATGATAGAAGCATGAACATTGAGTAAGGTAGCTTTAGAGCGGGCAAGTGGGAAGGACGGGCAGAAGAAGAAAGAAACTGAAAATAGATGGTGTTTGTTGGATTCATCGATCAGTGAATGATCGTTTCAACACGAGCCGATTTGGAAGTTTCTACAAATATATGGATTTGAAGCTAAAATGTCGAATTGTATGTAAACTTCTAAGCTGGAAATAAGCCATGCATTTGCATGGAAGAAGATAGTAGTGAATGTTTGTTATTCATGGGCTACGAGAAAAGTGTCTGTGATTCAGCCATTGCTTAATACTCGTAATATATTTATGCATGCTGGCTGCAAAGCGTACGAGTGTAATGAGAGACAGTCGAATAAGATTGATGAGATATGCATTGACATGATATAAGCTGAATAACCTGGTGTTTCTGGCAGTGATAGAGGAATTTGACTTGGTGATTAAACTGTTTGACTAGGTATGTATGGGAAAAGAGTAGTTGCAAACATGGAACGTTGATGATTTTTGGCACTAAAACAGTGTTGGAATATAATACCATGGACCTTGGTATGATCTTAAAAAAGTATGATGATATAAACATAGAGAGTAAACATGAATGAGACAGATTTGCGGATGTGACAGATTTGTGACCACAAGGTTATACTCGTATATGGTGTAAACTTATCATGAGTAAAGATAGTGTCTCGGAATATTAGGGATTAAAGAGTAGAATATGTCACGAAGGTGCATCAGAGTATGCTGGTAGTAGGTTTTGTGTATACAGCAAGATTAGGGTATTGAAGTTGAAGGGAAGATCAAGAATGAGAGTAATGGAGTGTACAATTTGTAAATTAATTTTTGATTGCATTTGAAGATTTCAGTAAATGAGTTGAGCAAAAGTAGAATGATAATATCAATTAGTGTTTGAAAGAGACCGGGAAGATAAAGGAACACGTGAATGATCTCATCTATGATAGGTTACTAAACAGGGTGTCCCTACCATATCGAAACAGACGCAAAATGCATATTTTCAATAAAAAATGAACTACAATTTATTTAATGTGAACTACATATTTTTTTAATTCAAATATTATTAAATAACATCCTCAATGTGATTTCCACAATTGGTTAGTACGCATCGACGCTAAAGCTACTAATATAACATGCATCCTCCAATCCATTTATGCCGTATTAAGTACAATGCAATCCATTAATTTTCTCCCTACATTAGTTTATTATATTGATAACCTGCTATCAGCTAGAGCATCTGGTCTAGTCGTATTTCACCATAAGGCAGATGGTTACAAGCGCCCCATCCATTCTACAGTGTCCCAAAGTTGGCCACATAGGAAATTTCCCAATGGTCTCCTCGTTCACCAGATATTTTCTGGGATATCCAAAGGAGAAAGGGCTCTCGGTGAAAATTAAAGAGACGAGACACCTGAGGGAACCCTGCATCATAAATGAATGTTCTCACATTGAAGGAACTTTGCAGTTAATGCATCGGATTCATCGCGTGAATCTCGCAAAGTGCATCGAACTTACAATTTGTAATGCAAAGTTGGATGCGCTTTGCGAGATTCACGCGATGAATCCGATGCATTAACTGCAAAGTTCCTTCAATGTGAGAACATTCATTTATGATGCAGGGTTCCCTCAGGTGTCTCGTCTCTTTAATTTTCACCGAGAGCCCTTTCTCCTTTGGATATCCCAGAAAAGATCTGGTGAACGAGGAGACCATTGGGAAATTTCCTATGTGGCCAACTTTGGGACACTGTAGAATGGATGGGGCGCTTGTAGCCATTTGCCTTATGGTGAAATACGACTAGACCAGATGCTCTAGCTGATAGCAGGTTATCAATATAATAAACTAATGGCGGGAAAAATTAATGGATTCCATTGTACTTAATACGGCATAAATGGATTGGATTATACATGTTATATTAGTAGCTTTAGCGTCGATGCGTACTAACCAACTTTGGTAGAGTAAAGGTTACAGTTGAAGGTCGAAGAAGGAAGAAATTTTTAAATGTTATTTGTAATATAACGAGAGCCAAAATTCAAAAATATTTTCTCATACTTTCTCAAACAATAATTGATATCCACTTAATAATCAGAGACAATATTTTGGACGTAGAATATAGAATTGTACTTTTGATATGTTTGTCCCTTCCTTTAAAATTTCACACAATTTTTCCTCGCTAGAGAACGAAGAAGTTTAACATTTTCCTCAAGTGTGTAAGTAGAAATATGGCTGACGAATACCATGGTTACATTTTCTTGGATTTAATAGATTTAAAGCAAACACATTTTTTATAGAGATTGCTGGAGAAGAGACCTTCGCTCTCCTCAAATTATCGAATTTTACTTAATCATGCTTAAGATTAGATTAAAGCAAATCAGACATTTAGCTGTGGGTGTGGTGCGGGATTTAATAAACTAAATAGCTAGACTTCACCAAGTAGAGTGATTTTATGATTGAATGTTGCTTTGTGTTATTTTTATATCGAAAGACCTGCGTGGTTATATCAATAATATTTCTTATTAAACTAATTTTCTCTTTTCAATTATAAAAATTGTTCGATTGTATAGAGGTATCCCCTTTGAATAATATTATTTCCCCACCTCCTAAGATATTTCTTCGGAAGAGAAAGCGAGCCGTTACTCCCCCCCTACTCCCCCCTTCCGACCTCACCCTTTTTGAAATTCCCACCGAGGCATGACGCTGAAATTTGGGCTACCTCCCGGCTGTCTCAATCTTTCCCCAACCCCACCTTCGGGTCGGGAGATTACTTTGTAGGATTTGCTGTGAACAGCTTTTATTGCTCCCACTGCTGGTCGTCCGTCTAGCCCGCTGATCCCTGCCTTTGACACTTCACCGCAAGGAGACGCTCGGGTTGTCACGGCCGATAACGAAGTTTAAAGAAGCCCTCAATCTCTCTCCCTGTTTTGGAGAAATCCGGGTATATATGCACCCACTTCAGGATTACAGACATATTTGGTTAGACGGGACTTCCCCGAAAGGAGTGCAATTCAACGAAGCTCTCTTCCAAGAAGTGTGAGTGACTGTCACAAGCCACGGAAGAGCTGGACATCACACCCGTATCTTTAGGTCAGGGAGAAGAGTCTCGTGAGGCAACGTCAGCCTTTCTCATCCGCCTTCAGATCAAGGATTGGAGAAGCCGTCTTCCGAAGTTCTTCTGGTGACCTATTAAGGACAAGAGGCCTGTTAGCTCGCTCAAGCCGAGTGTGGAGAAGTCATCTCCGCTCTCTCCACTTCCGCAGTTCATTCGGTGACCTCCTAAGGACAAGAGGCTCGCATCTCGCAAAACACAGGTTTATGGTTACCACCCGTTAGTAATCAAGCTCACCAAGGCCTCCCCAAAGTTTGCCTCACCTTACTCTCGAGGTTCAAAGGAATTAAATAACTCACTACCCTAAATTTCCCAGTATAACCATTCCCTAACCACGGTTATCAAATTAGTATTCGAAACCTAATTCCATCTTATTCCTGTACTCATATATATATTTATATATATATATATATATATATATATATATATATATATATATATAACAATCCATATTTATTGTTGTGCCTTTTATTTAATGTGTATTAAAAATCTATTTTTGTCATTGTGTTTGTTATATTCCTTGGTCACGCAGCTGCCGCTCTCTATTCAAATCGCACTCTTAGAACAATGACAGTTGTCGCCTTGCTTGGCCTACTATAGAGCCTGTATGCGCACATTCCCGTACACTTGGCCATACTTCGACAGATTTTCTTCCCATTGTATAGAAATGTGTCTATTATTTTGTATTTCTCTCTTTACTCTATTTCCCTGACGATCTCCGGAAATTTCTTTTTCATCATTATCTTTGCCTTCAAAATTTCTATTATGCCCTTAATTCCCTTTTGCTTTGATTTTCGTTCGTAACTCTGTTTTTCGCTCCCTGTTCAGCGCCGAGAAACGGAGATCAGCAGCTGAACTATTTTTGTACACTGCATTGGCTGGGTCATACCTGTGATGAAACAGGAGAAAAAAATATCGCGACAACACTTTAATGACGAAACGGGTCGCTAGTTTTTTATAGGTTTACTTTTCATGTATGTATGGCCAATTTAAGAAGAAGATTCCCATAAACTGCATAAGATCTAGAATAAAATAAATTATTATAAATAGTTTAAAGGCAAAGTTCATTTGATTTTTCCTTTATTATAAGTAGATAAAAGGATTAATAGTTATAGCTGACGTGTTATAATTAACTCTTTTTTTAAGGAATATTCTTATAACTCTTATTATTGTGCAAGACCTACTTGTTGTGTATTAACTGCAGTTGGTTGAAATATCCACGTGGATATGTTTTTAGTGCCAGCAGCCAACTAAGTATGGTCCACTCTCAAGTTTCTCCTCAGTGCCACATTAGACTACATGATAGTGGGTTGATACAGGGTGAATGCTTTACTTGACCTTTAACGACAGGGTCAAGGAAATCCGAAAAATGTTTGAGAGCTACTTCCGATTCTCGATATCTCTGAAGTGCCCGTACTTTAGTGCATGAGTGTATCTGCCTCTTACTTCGTAAAGTTATATATAAAATATCACGTAAATGCTGTGACTTTCAATAAAGTATACAAATGTAAAGGTCAATGAAAGTTAATTGAGATTTATAATAAGTAAAATAGCTCTCTCATCCATCATTTAAAAAAGGACTTTTTAATGAACGTAAATCTCGAAAAACAAATCCTGTTTTGTGATTTTAAGATCATTAGTGAAACGAACAGTATTCGGTATAAAAACTCTTTTCAATGATAAAATAATTGTGTTTTAGGCAAGGAGAGCAAGAAAGAATGGCCCAATGAATCCAACTTCTATGGGGAACGGCTTTAACCAGGCTGTCCCGCATAGTAGGCTGGTCGTAAAATTTAAGTGGATGGTCATCGAGCGAGGAAACCAACATGAATGCTTGCAACGCCATCGCATCATCCCCTAACAGGTTGGCATGTAAACATGTATACAGATGCGTGTACGTCAGTGAAAGCAAATAGAGGTCTTATAGCCATGTGCTTTTATGTGTACTGCGAGAAGGAGTGTTCACAAGAAAAATACACGACACTGCCTACACCTGGCGGCATCAGATATGTAAGAATGCTTACGATTTACATTTGCGGAAGTAAATGTTAAGGAGAAAGGGTTCAGTCTGTATACTTAATGTTATTTTCTCGACAGATGGACTAGTGATACAAGGATTTGGAGTAGTGTTTTTCTCTCTTCTTTACCTATTCTATTTAAAAGTAATATTTTTACAATAAACATGTTTATATACGAATGTTTCTCAATATTGGGATATGTTGGTTGGTGCACAACTTACATATTTAATGTCGATATTTATCCAGATAAATTAACAGGGTTCAAATTTATGAGAAATATATCGAAAAAAATTGCATATTTAATTAAAGACATTTTAACCAAAGGATGTTGTCTGTTGGTGACAAATCCATTTTTCTCATTACCCAAAGTTATTAACACAACCACAAAGTATTAAAACTTTTGCATGTCCATAATAAATTTTAATGTGAGAATTTAGTGTTTTGTAAATTAATTCTTCCACGTTTATTTCATTTTTTTCACATTACTCCAACCAGTAAGGTGTTTGTGTAAAAGTAAGAAATCCTTATAAGGATTATTTTACAGCTTTCATTAATAAAGGATTAATTTACTCCTGTGAAAATTATCATATTTTAAATTTCAAACTATCGTAGCAACAAATCAACCTACAAAGCTACATATCCTTTATTTTTCTCCAAAATTAAAGAAAATTTTAGAAGAATCGTTTTAAGATAGATCTATTATATATTTATATTATACAGGGTGTTCGGGCTAAACTTCGATCGTTTGCATAACAGACACCCCTCTCCCTCAATATCTCAGCCAAAAATGAATTTATTGTAAAAATTCAAAAATATCCACTTGATTTTGGTTGGAAGATAAAAGTTTACTTGAAGTTGCCTCTCTCACTTCCACCGTGCTCTCATGACGCTCAGAATCTTATTTCATGCGTTCCTCACTGTCTCTCTGGAACGAAATTCAAATAACTTCTTGATCTTTACCAGCTCGTAGAAATTCCCTGACAAACACTTGTGACTCTCCAGTCAGAGTTTGACCACAGTCTCTAGCAGCTCCACATAGCAGTCTAAATGGTACCTGAAAACCTGCTAAAAGATGTAGAGCAACATGAAGTCACTTTGACTGTATATATGGGAAGTCGCATGGATTATAGCCAAGCCACTTATTGTTCTGGGATCTGTGCAGCTAGTTCCAGAACAAGTTCTCTTCGTCTGAGAGGAACCAGATTATCCCAGCCTCAACAGGTTGTTTCAGCTTAATTAGGAGCTTATTTGACTTCCCTTTAGCCTTGGATTTCAGAATTTGCCCCTCATGCCTCTTTTACGAGTGTCAATGAAGCTCCTCATTCAAAGCTAACTTGATGCTGGCGAGTACAACACCCATTTCTCTCGCCATAGCCAAGATTCTCTTTCTCGAGTCTTTCATCACCTTATTCTGCAGTTATTGGATGAATTCTAGCATGCAGACGAGTCAAAATGCCTGGTATACCTCGAACTGCTGGGCACGGCCTCGTTGTTTCTGTTTAAGATGTCCATATCACGTCTTCCAGCATTTACACTGTTCACAGAGCATTAAGTAGAAGTTATAACGTCGGCATTTTGATATTCAGTGCGAATTATCATGTTATAGTTAACTCTTTTCCAATTTCCAGATGCTTCCGATCCTCCATGTTAGCTGACCTTTGCTCAACTAAAACCCTCTACTGTTTTTACTCTTCAACGAATAAGACTTTTCACTGTTACTTCAAACGGTTCCTGAATAAATCAAACATTAAAAATCGTTAAATTACCATAATTAATAAAAAAATGAGTGGTAAAAAGAAATTGCTTGAGATGAGAAAACGCGACGAAGTTAGCTTTTAATCTTAACTAAATTTATAAAATAAATTTGGATCACCGAGAAAATAGACATATAATATAAAATCGGAATGAATGAAAGAGGCAAAAATAATATAAAATATCAACTATGACAAAACTAAGCACAGGAAGAAATCGCTTGTAACGTCAATTTCCATGAATATCTGAACTATGAACTATCAAAGAAATCTAGATTACAGGGAAAATGAAATCAAGTAGCTTCCTAGTAATATAATTTGAATTTTGAGCAGAAATTTACAGTTCCTTTTCTATTAAATAAACGAGGTGAGGTGTTGAGTGGTGATAGTGGGACCATAGAAACATTAAACCTATAGCGCAACAATCGTCATTTGTGAAAATCTAATATTAAGGTATTCCTTTGAATTCACCACTCTCTTAAGAATAATAAAAATCCAAAATATGCTTCATTTCCTCTAATAAAGTTAGTATGAATTAAATTTCTGTAAAATGAAGATGAAATGTAGATATAACAAACTAAACGTAGCCTTTGCTAAAGGGTTTATGAACACAAATATTCTAAGCACACAGGAAACTAGTCTAACGCTCCATTTTAACATAGCTTCCACTAATCCCAGTATCAATGGGACAAAGCAGAATGAATATATTCTTCTAATGACAGCCTGAAACGGCTGGTAGTTAAGGCAGTATTAATTAATTGCAACCTTATTTAATCTCTGGGGAGCAAAGTTTGGTAGGTCAAACGAATTATTAGATTACTAATCACTTCGTAGATTCCAGTATGTAAATATTCCCTGCACGTGGGGAACGTTTTCTGCTATGAAGGCCCCGCTAAGTTACCTGTAGGCAGCATTCAGTAAATACTAGTTAAATATCTTGCAATGTGCGCATTATTTTGTGTATATCTAACTACTATAACTATTTATCAGCTTAAAAATAAAAATAAATAAATTCTAAAGTTAATACTTTAATGACTTGGTTGTGAGTACGTTTTGTAGAAAAGCAATAAAATGATTTGATTTGCAAAATTTTAATCCATAGAGAAGTCTCCATCTAATGGCAAAGAAGGCCACATGCGTTCAAAAGGCTACTGGCTTCACACTCGTTCCTCCTGGCAATAGTCAATAGCTGTAGTGAAGAAGGATGGAGATCATACTCCGAATCTCCTTCCTTACTTCAGAAAAAAGTCGGTATATTCAAGAGCATTTATTTGTTTGTATGTATTGGTACCTAATATAGTCATCATTAGTTCTTTCCGACTGAATCTCAGCTAAAACTTCTCCTTTACCTCTCTTTGGCCTGGACGTCAGTTTTCGAATTATTTTCTTAGTGACTGCATTAATTGATACCCTTCAATCTATTATGTGGCACGGCTTCCGTTTTTTTAATGAAATCTATGATATCTGTGACCTGAGTTGTGTGTTAGTGTAATCTTGACCTTGAATATCCTTTATTTAGTGTTTGTACATATTTTTAACTTTATATTTGATAGTTTATATTAGCACTCAATTTTTTTTGGATAAACATGCCAAAATTAGATTAATCGTTTTTGGCTCTCAAATATCACCGTAGCGTTGAGTTTCCTTTTCGCTCATTTCTAATTGATAAAATTGAGTTTAGTTTAATTTTTATGTCAGAAACCTATTTCTAGTTCGTATGAAAGGCACTTTTATAACATTTGTAATGTATTTTCGGTTTTACTTTTAGTATGGTGCTTACAAACACATTCACTCTTTAAAGTACCTTCTCCCCCCAAAATCATCTACACTAAATTAGGTTCTACCTTTTCCAACCTCCTTTGGAACTCAAGTGTTGTAAGATAGCACGTTTGTTATCCTTAAACATTTTTACTGCTTCTTTTCTTTGCGTTTAAGTTTGTGTTGATCTAATGTTTTAATGGCTCAACTTTGTGTTAGGGAAAATAAGTGTCGACTGCCCTTTATGAGCACGACACTTTAATGTGTGGTCACTTCTGGAATTGACCCTGAAAGCTAGATAGAAAAATCCAACATCTTGAGCACCCAGATCTCAAGAGCCCCTTTTGTGCTCTTGGTAGATAGTATATATTACATGCATAAATAGAGTAAATTCATAAATGGCCGTCTATTCACCCCAACATACTTGGCCGCCTACTTATCCCATCATAGAGGCTGTCAAATATTCCCAGCCTACCTAGCCGCATACAATTCCCGACTTACATGGCCGACTATTTTACCTACAAAACTTGACCGTCTACTCTTTCCAACATACATGGCATTCTCCTCTGCCCAACAGATTTTGCCGCAGACTCTCCCCAAAATCATAGCCGTCTATTCTTCGCATAATACTTTGCTGCCTTTTCTTCCCAACATTTGTAAATCGCCACCTACTCTTCGCAACATACATCCTCGCCTAACCTTACCAACACACATGGACGTATACACTTCCCAACATACTCGTACATGGCCGCTAATCTTCTCAACATCTACTTTTCATAACATACTTGGCCACTGACTCTTCCTAACAAACTTCACCGTCTAATCTTAGCAACATACATGACATGGTCGTCTACACTTTATAAAATAATTTGCCGTCTAGTCTTCCCAACATACTTGACTGTCTAATCCTCCTACATACTTGGTCGCCTACCTTTCCAAACATTCTAGGCCGCTTACTCTTTCCAACATACATGGCCATTTGCTCTTCATAACATACTTGACCACCTAACTTTCCTATATACATGGCCACATACTCTTTCCTAACTTACAGCTTGTCTACTCTTCCCAACAGACTTGGTCGCCTACCCTTGGAAACACAAATGTCAGTCTACTCTTCACAAAAGACATGGTCGTCTACTCTTACAAGAAATACATAGCCGGCTACAAACCAACATATCTATATGACCATATTCTCTCCCAACATATATGGTCGCTTACTCTTTCGAACATAAATGACGGTATACTCTTCCCAACATGCTTAGCGACCAACTCTTTCCAACATATTTGGCCCCGTACTTTTCCCAATATATGTATAAGGCAGTTTAGTCTTTCTACCATAATTGCCTGCCTGCATTTAGCGACATAAATGGCTGGTTACTCTGCAACATAATTAGCCACCTTATCTCCCCAACATATCTTGCTGCCTAATCATTCCAACATACATGGCTATCTACTCTTACTAACAAAATAGCCTGGCTACCCCTTTTACCATATATGACAGCCTACTCTTCCCAACATACATGGCCATCTACTCTTCCAAACAAACTTGCCCTACTACTCTTCTGATCATCATGTCCGCCTACTTTTCCCAAAATATTTGGCTGTCTACTCTTCCCAAAGTACTTGAACGCCTAATCTTTTTAATATTAAAGACAACGTACTCTCCTTAAAATACTTGTCCCCTACTTTTTTCGATACATAAGGCTGCATACTCATCCCAACATACTTGGCCGACTAGTTTACCTAGCCTATGTACATGGCTATCTACTTTTACTGACATACCTGACCACCTACTCTTCTCAAAATACATGGCCGTCTATTCTTGGCAAAATATTTTTCCGCTCACACATCTCAACATATATGATCACCTACTCTTCCAAACATACATGGCCGTATATTATTTCCAACATATTTTGCTGCTTACTCTTCCCACTAAACATGGAAGTCGACTCTTCTCAACATCCATAGCCGCAAACTCTTCCAAATTGACATACTTGGCCGCCTATTCTTCTAATATATACATGACCGTCTTCTCTCCTCAACCTACGTGGGCGCCTAATAATCCAACATATGTACATGACCAATAACTATTCCCAACATATTTGGATCCCTACTTTTATCAACAGAGATAGCCACGTACTCTTCACAACAAACATGTTATGACTATCCTTTACAAAATTGTTGGCGGCCTACTCCTACCATGATTTGTATATGGTCAACTACTCTTCCCAACCTACCTCCCCGGCATAAAGGGCCTTCTGCTCTCTTCTCTACATAAAAGGCCACCTACTCTTCACAATATTCATGGCCGTCTACTCTTCTCTTGATTCACAGTGACAAAGTGCAACGACGGTCTCTCCCTCCCAATGTTTGTTAAGATAAATTTATAAAGTAATTGGAGAATAGAGAGAAAGTGAAAATCTCAAGCAAATATGGATCGCGATAAGTCTGGAGAGGAGAGTACTCCGGGCGATCGAGGCATGGTGGACAGAATTCTCTCCAGCACTTTCTATAATGCAAGAGCCAATAAGAGCGTGAGTATTGAGGAAAAAATGACTAACAGTTCTTAAGAGGTCAGGTGCAGCACGTGTAGGCGTTTATGAACTGGAACCTCCACTATATATTATTCGAGGCAAAAAGCAATTGATTTGACAGCGACTTAAAGTCCTCAGCTTCTTCAATTTTCCAAACTAAAAAATAACAAAATCTACATTTAAAAAAAATGCTAGTTAAATTTCAATAAAAAGTTCACAAAATAGTCTAGGAATTATTTCTCTGATAATGTCCAAGTAGTGATTTATATAAGAGCGATTAAAAAAGTAGCGAAACTTCAGAAGACCTATGCCAAATTTTTAGTATTAAAAACAGCACTAATGGTGTTTTTAGGCATTGTATTTGTCATATATGGTTTCGGTTTGGCAAGTAAATTCATGTTGTCTTCTCTTGATGTGAAAAGAAACCATCATTTCAAAGATTGGCAACCCTGATTTCAACCTAATGCTAGGTTTTCAAATTTATTTTAACCTTAAGTTAATTATTTCGAAATGGAGACTTCACCACTCTTACCCCCTTTAATTGTGGGGTTTTTCCCCCTCTTGCAACCCTGCTATTTTTCATCACCGAGTAGTATTAGCAGTTCGAAAGCTTAACATTAGGTTGAAATAAGTGTTGCGAATGTTTGAAAACATGGTTTGTTTTCACTTCAAGAAAAGGCAAAGAGGACTTATTTTAATTTCATTTTGAACCAATCAAGGGGGATTATCTTGAAAATATATGACGATTACAATGCCTAAAAACACAATTAGTACTGTTTTTAATACTAAAAATACGGCGTAGGTCTTCTGAAGTTTTACCCAAAAAGTTATGATAAAATTAATCTGTAAATAATAAAAAGATTCGTCCGTATCTATAAAAAGATAACTTGTAACTTTCAGCATGTATAGCAACGCTGTCCTTCATGTATTGTAAAGAGGTACTGATAGTATTACCAATTTTCCAGCTGGCGAGAATAGTTAAGGTCGATAATTAATTCAGAAAGCAGGTTGGCCAGTGAATTACAAGGAATGATAGTTCGAAGTATTTTCTTGCCTGAAAGAGAATAATTTATGCATAAACAATCATTATGTGTATACTCAATCCTGTGAAGCGATGAAGACAAATGGTCGCTCTCAAAAAACTCCTCTCAGCGCTCTCAACAAACTCAAGGGATGCAACGGATTTCGATGATTTTAATAAAGATTGATCATCATCGCCGAAGTCTTCAGTTTTCTATTAAGAATAAGCTTGCCGAAGAGTTCTTTGTTGGTCACTATATAAATATATATATATATATATATATATATATATATATATATATATATATATATATATATATATATATAGAGAGAGAGAGAGAGAGAGAGAGAGAGAGAGAGAGAGAGAGAGAGAGAGAGAGAGAGACTATAAGAAGAGCTTAGTTAGCTGAAACATTGCCTTTTTAGCCGCATAATTATAATTGCACGATTGAAAATGATTCTTGAATATATATATATATATATATATATATATATATATATATATATATATATATATATTAGAAAACTTTCTTGAAACTCGTTAAAGGTTAACACCAATACTGATGTGAAAAAATCATCTTTATGATTCAATCGATGTTTCCAAGTCTAGATTTTTCATTAGGATGACTGTGAAACAGAAAGGAAACACGATTATCAAACTAAAATTTCACAAACTTATTAAAATCTGTACATTTACATCCAATTTTGAATGTATAATATTCAGTTGGTTAGAAGATGAATGATCATTAATGGAAGGCTTTATTTTATGAATATAGGGGGTTTCAAAAAGAAAGCTATCTAAACCTCACACAGTTTTACAAGAATTGATTTGCTCTCAAATGGCAGAATATTCAGGACATTTTAAATTCTGGCATTTACGGCTGCTCCTCCCTACATGTTGATCGACCCTGCTATGAATGGTTCGGGTAGTGGACCCAACATATGATGCCACACACAATAGTCAACAGAATTAATAAATAAGATTTTAACGCACAATTTAAGGGATTGTTTCTTTGGATTTGAACAAAGACATAATTTTATAGCCACTGGTCAGAACAATCCTTAATTCTTTGGAGAAGGCTTTATTGAGAAACGCGATTAACTCTGTGGCTAACCTGGAGGTCTAGGTCCAAAGTATAGGAGGGACCATTATTTAAATAACTTGGGTACGGGATTGGGTATAGGGAAGGGTTTAGCCAGGAAAGTGGAAATACGTTAATAATATGCCGTTCTGGGACACTATTATTACTGGAAAGGGCTGAATGGGAAAGTGAATGGACATCAGTAAGCTTAAAAGATGAAATAAAACTAAAAATCTTGTGCAATTTCAGGTTACGTGGGTTTGCGATAGACTAAGGGAAAAAAATGAACCTTACTTTCGCCTTGACTTCTATTAAGAGGAAGGGTCAATAAGAATTAAACATTAGTATACTGGAAGCCTTATGAGAAACTATTTTTTTGAATTGCTAAGACCTCCATTCTTAGTCCTTCAATAAATTTGAATTTGTATTAAAGGGCATAAAACTAATTTTCAGAGTTATTAAACATTATTGGAGTAAAACTAATTTATTAAGGTCCAAACTGAAGTTATATATACATAATCTAATCAAAGCAAATAAATTTTATATTTTTACAATAAGTTTAACTCAACCTTTACTCTGCTCAAATCAACCATTTCAAAGAATTGAAATTTGGAAATTCTTTTATATGTAAGGATTCTACGATTTTCGATCGCGTTTTCCTACATAGATAAACAAGGTTGGCTTAAATAAATATGGTTGTTTTCATTTGGAATTTTTGAGAAAAGAGTGGAATTTTTCCTAAGTGAATTGATGCCGTTTTTGTGTTTATACATAAACCGTGTCACATTTCTTCCCATTTCACTAACATAGAACATATCGCAATCGCCACAACATTGAATTAGGTAGAGGCCTTTGTTTTGCTCTTTTATTCAAAAGTTCGATCAAAATGTTCGTCTTATTTACAGTGGTTTATGAAAATTTAGTTTAAGGTGGAATAGAACCTTTTCAAACCCACTAGATTAGAGGAAAATATCAAAGAAATGAACATATATTTTTTACTGTTTGATGGGTTTTGGCTTAAAGATTCACAAAGTGAGTCAAACCTCCTTTGGCTGAAGTGACATGGCGTGAGAATTAATTGCAGAGGTGATATTTAACGGTTCCCTATCTTGGTTTGAAGCACTAGGGCGGATAATTCCCCCAAATCTCTAATAATTTCATTAAGTAATATTTAACCACTTACTAGAATCAACAGCGAGCAAACATTTTTGCATCACTCCAAAGTTCTTCATGAAATGGCGTTTTTCAAACGCATTCACCAGCCTTTAAAATCTGCCCTTATAGCGAAAGGCAATCCACCTAGATCAGGGGTCTCCAAACTACGGCCCGCAGGCCAGATCCGGCCCGCGAGGTCAGTTCATCTGGCACGCCGCTGCACCGTGGATGTAGCAATTACAAAGCAAATATTGATGATATCTTAAAAGCTAAATGCCAGTTTCAGAAATCCTATCAACCTTTTTTGCTGCTTAGTTTGTGAGACTCGGATATGTGCGCACTGAGTGTGATAATACTATCTTATTGCTAACGACACCTTCTTTGATAACTTTTTGGTAAATAAATATGTTTGTTGTCTTTATTTTCTGTGCATTTTGTGTATTGATAAATAAATATATTGGTTGTCTTTATTTTATGTGTATTTACTATATTGTATTAAACAAAATGGTTATGCGGCCCGCGTACGTCATTCTCTCAGTTATCTGTCCCACTGTGAAAAATGTTTGGCGACCCTTGATCTAGATGACCGTAACTTACTCAAGTCACACATTTATTATTCTCCAGTACAAATCACATCTAATTGCAGATTACGTCTCTCAGGCAATTTTCTTACCGCCTGATGCAGCAATCCATTCATAAACTACATTATTCTTGAGCCGCTATTCAGAATAAACCCATGATGACAAATAGTTTTCAGAGAATTGGTCCGGCGGTACACCATCATTAAAATACAATTGAAAGAATGTACCTATTTCTTCGTAAAAGACACAAGTGTGTGTTCCTAGTCTCTCAATATACCAATCCGTAAAAAGCTCAAACAACACAATTAACCCCCCTAGTTACTATAAGCTAATAAAACCCCCGATTCAGCCATACATACTCCAACTCAAACCAGTCTCCATTCCCACTGAAAAGCTCGATCTGACGACTCAGATGCTAACTTCCACGACGTGCCATCCAAAATCCATTGCGTGGGATTTAGGATCAAATTCCACTGCATATATTCAACCAATACATTGATGAGCAACACCCGTTCGAGAATGCTTTAATTGTTGCTTAACCCAACCTTCTTTTTAGTCCTGTCCTGTCAAATTGGTAACAGAACGGTCAACGATCTATAATTTATCATTTAAATTGTTACCTCAATACATAGAGGTAACCTTTTTCCATTTCTATATGAGGAAAATACCTTATTGCTCACCTACTAATTAGCGATTCCTCATAGACATGAAAATGTCTCCGTAGCATATATACTAATTCATTTACTATCATCATTAATAGTAAATGTTATTAGGCGGACGTGATGTTCTAATAGCTAATGGAATCATGCTCGTATGCACAGACTAGGTATTCCTAACCTTCTTACAGAGTTTGGTCTTGGTAGCAAAACTCTTCCATGTTCCCATCTCAACGTCTGTCATTGTCCCTCGTAAAATGTTTGAGCGTCAAATGACACACACTATTATGACCCAGACGGATATCTATTAATCAGTTTGCGCTTGGGCAACAAACACCCCAGAAGCGAAAAGAATCGACTAACTTAAATATATGTATTCGTTTCGCCAATGACGCTTTAAAATTGTTCAGGACCACACCCACGTAATGGCTGAATAGTGCTTATTGGTTGAGTCAGTGACCCCCAGCTTGCTAGTTGGTAAATATGACATTTTTAATTGCCCGTTAAATTAAAAAGATAGAATTCCCTGTTCCCTATCTTATTTATCAGGTCAATCATCTGTTAGTATTATTATTCAATTAGCCTTGTAATTATTCGGTTTTCATCTTTCTTAAATTAAGAACAATGTAACAAGTGGTTGCTAAATAATTAAGAAGAACATTTTGTTTTCTATCAAAATTCCTTCTGAAACTCCAATTTGTTTTTCTCTTTTTTTTGGAGTTGATCACTGAAGTTGAGCGGAAATAACTTTAACCCATTCTTTACATGTACAGTAGATAAGCAAATATGGGAAGGAACTTTCATACTATTCAGGATGCCTTAACTTTTTGGGGGGTGGGGGTAATATGCTATAAAACCAGAAGATTCATTTGTTTGGCCGTTAGACCTATAGCGTTTATACTTGCTACTATCACTTAACAAAGTATTCAAATTTTAATTGTACATGCATATATACTTTTGTTCATTTATTGTACATTCATATATACTTTTGTTCATTTATTGTACATGCATATATACTTTTGTTCATTTATTGTACATGCATATATACTTTTGTTCATTTATTGCACATGCATATATACTTTTGTTCATTTATTGTACATGCATATATACTTTTGTTCATTTATTATACAAGCATATATACTTTTGTTCATTTATTATACAAGCATATATACTTTTGTTCATTTATTGTACATGCATATATACTTTTGTTCATTTTTACTCTATTTGCTAAGTTTTGAAAGACTTCGAAATTACAAGGGCTGTGTTATTTTTAATGTGGTACAAAGCAGTAACCAATTTCTGAGTGAGAGGTTGTTGCAGTGCCATTATTATGTCAATCTTCTGATACTAGCACGCAATAATATTCAATATCCGTATCATTATAAATTTTATGGAGGCTAGAAAGGCGATCCATAGATAAAGTCTCTCGTTTTCAATACACAATTGCTTCATCTTCCTCCTGAAGTTGACATTCGAATGTTACACAACAAAATCCTTTGGGAGTGGTTTTATTACAAGTCTACACTTTTTGAGCTCTGTTATTTCTCCGTAGGGATCTACAGTTTAATGTAAGAACTAAATCACTTGTATTTACAGTGCTTATAGATTCCAGGCATTAAGTTAACTAGAATCGGGACTCCATCGTCTTAAGTATCGTTTCAGATGTTGCCTATTTTTAAAATTTTAAAGCAATCCAAGTGAGGCCATCTCCCGCCGAATATTTGTAAGGAAAGATCTGTAATAAAAGTAATGAAGATAGAAATAGGGCAAGTATGTGGGAAACATATAGCCGCTGAACCTCCTACAGGCATGTGAGTGTGGAGGGCGGGTATTTACGGGTATGGGGCCTGGGAGGGCTCAATATCGCTTAAATTAGCTTTGCCCGGAAGGGGTGTTTCCATACGGCTTGAATGTAGCTTATCTTACTGGAGTCTATCTTGTTTTCATTATTCGGAGAGTAGAGAAAAAAACCCCTGATGAATTCGGAACCGTACTTTTTTTTATCTTAATTATCCTCGTGCGCCAAATTTTATTCTAAGAAGCTGCATTCATAATGATTCTTGGGAACAGCAACGCAGCCAGAACATGCAAACAAGTAAAAGCTTTAATTACGTTTGGGGAACTTTCCCACAACTAGTCTCTGCCTCTCTTTGGCTCATAACGGCGTATTAAGGTTTTGGATTTCCCTTTATGTCTCTCCGTTTCCACTCACCCTAAGTTACTCTGTAGATGCTTTTGTCCTTCTTTTCAGTAACTCTTTTATGGAGAATTTTGGTCTAGTTTTGATTCTTTTAAAATAGAAAAAGTCTTTCCCAAGATATATTGTTCCACATGAACCTTTAGCAAAAGGGCATTGCCGATGCAGTATTCAAGTATTCTAGTTTACCTATAACTATTACCATTTGATAAAGAAATTACCCTCCTTAGCGTCAAGCAGGAGTAAATATTTACATGTCAGATGACAGGGTAAAAATGTTTGCGCCAAATTACTTAAAAATTTGGGGTAGGGTTCATTTTGACCCCCCCCCCTAAACCACTGACTCAGCATACAGAACAACTTGCCAAACTACGGTGGAGACTACGACTTACCGTCACAGATTGAAGTGGAATACACTTTTTCTATTTATTTTTACATATAGACGAAAAAAATATTGCTAAACACTTTACATCCTGCTTAAAAGAATTACTTTCACAGCAAAAGTAATACAAATAGTGTGTATGAATAGAATTATGCCACCACCCTAAAAATAACAGAGTCACATGAAACCTCCCTCCTCTCAATCTAGCAACTCTGCTTTCGGTTTTGGTGCATAAATTTCAATCTTCGACCAAAAATATCTTGTACGATCCTCACAGTTTTAAAATATGTAAATACGTAACAAAGTGACTTGGAAATGCAATAAAGTACCCTTCATTCCTGACACGCCTAGTTTACAGCTATATTTAATGGAGAGTCAACAAACCATGGAATAAAAGAAAATTGACCTTCATGGCAATTTATATTTATCCTTCTCAGAATTATAAAGATGTTCGGAACGTTCCTCACACCAAACGTGTGACGTCAGACATGAAAATACGAAAGATTTTCTTTCCTTTATCCTAAAGATGACGGTTAATAAAAAGAAGTGACATAAAGGTCTGAAATATATAAGGTCTATGATAACGAAGAATATCTAAAAAATAATAGATACATTAGAATTTAATCACCGAACTTAGATACATATGTTGAAGAAAACGTTTTTTTTAAAATAACGTGAATTAAATATGAGAGGTAATTTTGTGAATTAGCCTCCGGGGAAGACAAAGCCTGGTCAAAATGAAGTAACGCACAAAATAGCAATGGTAAAAAATGAGGTAATATAAGTTTTATATATCAAAACTGACACAATACCGATAGATCTCTAACTATCGATCTCTTTCTAGTGTAAACGACTGTGTGGGCACAATGATTTTATGGACGTAAACAAAGAAACATTATATAAGCAGTGAAACAATATCGTAAAAATAAAAAGGATTGTCAACTACTTGAAAACAAATTTAAAATCAAAATATATTTTGACACCTGATGGTTTGTGCTTGGTAAATATGTTAATAGGGTAAATATGAAAAATATAGAGTGTTGCAAATATTATTCCATTGCGAGTGGTTATTATTTATTTTATGCATTACTATGCACGAATTATTAAAATTCTGCCAACTCCTACACAACAAAAACTTTGCAAATATGAACAGAAAATAAATCACAGGAAACATAGTAGCTAACCTACTTGAAAAGGAACGTTCATATTTATGAGGAAAATAATTCTTTGCTCAATCTGATTTAAATGTCTGTGTGCTGAAATTTCCTCCATTGCTTTTTTTACTGTTCTATCTACAGTTTTTAAATAGAATAAATTTAAAATTTTGATATTGTCAAGAGATTCAGAGTTTTCAACTTTTCAAAACGTTTTACCCATTAGTAATCTTATTTTCAAGAATATTTAGTATAGTTCCAAACGGAGATGAACGAGAGATTTCTATTCAGTAACAACAAAGGGGAAGAAATGATTCATTACGCTTCATCAACAAAATTACGTCGTGGAGAAAGTGTAGCACTGGCACTCCTTAAAACGTTTTTGAATGTATGTGTGATTTACCAAGATAAATACAGATAAAAAATTATGTTAAAATTCAGGTAATATTTAATTAAGCGATGAGGCTACGTTGAGATCTAAAACCGTAACATACGAGTATTTATTGTTTCTGCATCCCATAGCGAATTCGACTCAAGAATTAAGATAATTTTAATAATAATAACTCTTGCCCAAATATTATTACAGGATATTTTGCACTGAGTAAAAGATTAAAGGCAACTTGAGAGATTATGATGTTATAAAGACTACTGTATACTATACCAGGAACTCCTTTTTCGAAGAACACTAATAAACTGATCAGTACACACTAAATATCCATGACATGGATGTGGGGCCGATAGCCAACTTCACTCTTGAATCAAAATGAAAAAATATATTTGGTTCAAGGCAGAGTAACTACTAGTAAGGTTCACTAAGCAGGGTCATACTAATTGTTTTATTTCTCATACTAATCAGTATTTTAATATAATATGAAATTAGTTCATTGAAATTAGTTATTTCCTATTTTTTACCAAAATATATAATTTTGTTAAACATATGTTATATAATTAACAATCTTGATGTTATAAGGTGGCTGAAAAATAAAACTTGAGTGAAATTTCGATGTAAAAAGGCTCTCCAAATGCATTTGAATCAACATCACTATTACCAGCCATAACTTTTCCTTTCCTTATTGGAAACTAAAGCTGTTATATGAAGAGACTTATGTTTCCGGAAAGTCGAAGGAGAAGTTACTGACCAGAAATTGTTAACTCTAATGGAATGATGTTATGAGAAGTCTAATAATGGTAGTACAGTTTATATTGTGCAATATACATTAAAAGAAACATCAGTCGTAGCTGTTATGGCTGACGATGCTTGAAAAAGTCTTCATAGATAGGTTACTAAACTTAAATGATCCTATCTAATAATAATGTTTCTTAACTTTATCTATGTCTTTATTACCGTAGAAAATATAAAGTAATCCAATCAATCGCTCACCATACAAATAGTTCCCTCAGTTGGTTTTAAGTGGTACCAAGAAAAGAATTTCTCCGCTCCTGCCCCTTAGCAAGGTTGCAAGCTTTCGAGTATTGAATAGCAGTTACTCAAAGTGTAATGAAAACGAAAATCAGTATAAACCAATAAAAGAAAGTCATTCAACGGAGAACGAACGAGGGAGGAGTAAAAATAAAAGAGAAAGGAAAGAACAATCGGCCTAAGTGAAATAAAATACTAGGAAACGGATTTGGAACTATAAAGATTGAACAAAAGGTTATTCTAATGGTAATAAATAATGGTTTCTGAAATGTTAACATTAAAATGGCCTGACGTAAATTTGAACACAAAAGAGAGAAATAAACCTCCTAAGAGAAGACAATAATAAACTTCAATTCACTTCATTTAAAAAGAGATAAATCTTTTAGTAAAATTTTAAATATCTCATTTTATAACAGTTAATTGATATAATAGTATGCATTACAGACGCAAATGTGCGTCATCTATGCTCCTGAATTAAAATGAGACAAGGCAAAATATTTGGGCCGTTTCATTGTCTTGGCATAGTGATTGAAAAAAGATACATAAAAGTGTCTTGGTAGATGAAAATCTATGGAAAATTTAAAGTAGTTATAAGTATGAGGAACCGTAACTCTGCAGAAAAGCGTCGGATATTTGTGCTTTTGTTTCTGCAGTTGAGCATTAAAAAAGGCTTTTTTTTCCCTTTAGCCTTCACCAAGCAATTTCTAGGTGAAAAATTGCCTGAGAATTATTTCTTTCTTTGTTTATTATGTAACGGCAAATAAAGTGAAATTCACTGCCCATATATTTTAGACCTGAGCAAGATATTTATTTATCAATAGTGTGGAAAATGACTAGAAATAACAATGTTGGCAGAATAAAAGGTCATTTGAGCTTTAAAAGGAGCAAACCGTGTTTTCTCTTGTAAGTTATTTTCATACACTCTTGGCCAAAAGTATAAAGGACACTATGTAGTCATTCATATGTAATTAGATACTTTTGATAAATAAATTCAGTATACATTATATATATATTTATAATATTTATTTATTCTTAATTATTTTAGTTATTACTTAGTTAATTGCAACCATAATTTGTCGTTGCATGGATTTCATCTAATTTTCACAAATTTCTAAGGCTTTCCCCACTCAGCTTGTAATTTTTCACACAGTTATGTCTTTTTTGTACTGTATTAATTCCTATTACTTCACGAACTCCCACAAGTGGTGTATAGCATTTAATTATGTGCTCTGTGTCAGGCAATCCCTAAGGGTGGTGCCGAATTCTACAAAACAATTCTTAGTGTGGTTAGATATATGGCAGAGGCCATTGTTCTCCTGAAATTTATCTACATTTCTTGGTTTTGTGGAATGCAATTTCTCGATTGATGGCTCTAAAGTAGGGACAAAATGTCGGTATAAGTGGAAATTTCATTCTTTCTTGGCAAAAAAACACAAATCACTGGCCCTGATGAATACATGCATCTTTACACCATGATGTAACCACCTCAATGCTTCAGAAATGGAATTACGCAAGTAGGATGAAGTGCCTCTCCAACTGCTAGACTGTTACAAAAATGTTGCATTTTAAATAGTTTTCTTCCAAAATATATTCAAATTGAATCACATGAATTACATATAAAAAACAATAAAATAGTCTTTTATAATTACTCGATAATTACTTTCATCTTACCAGATGACTTTGGACCATTGTCAATATGTCCAATTCTTGTGATCTTTGTGCCACTAATGACTAAGTTTAATTATTACAGCTCTCTGATAGTTTTAAGCATCGTTTATTCAAATCTGAAGGTTTCGTAGAAACATGGTCCAGCCTAGAACCGCTGAGAAAACACCTCTCTACAGTCAGAATATTTTGATTTTCTGGTCCTATGGCCTCCTACAATTTTACAGTCGAACTGTACCTGTGCCTCCCTACTAATATATCAGTCGATGTGCTGCTCTGTTCGCCTACTAGTTTAGGAGTCAGGTTGATGCTGTGTCCGTATACTAATTTTACAGTAGAACCTAGCTGTGGCCGCCTAATGATTTATCTGTCAAACTGCTGCTGTGGGCGCCTACTAGTTTCACAATCGAACCTAGAATAAAATTTGGGAATGACAAAAGTAATCATCAATAGTTTTACAGATACCGAACCTCGCAAATGGGGTTGTAGATAGACTGTTGCATATATATATATATATATATATATATATATATATATGAAAAGGAACCTTAATGGGAAACTTACTTGTATCGTTCATGAAAAGTCCTAGAGCCATTAAGAAGGGCATCAGCATGAAATATTTTTTGATAAAATGTTTCGAAAATTCAACGTTTTCCCATATTTTTCATGTATTATTGGAACTCTTTGTTTAAACAGTATCAAAATTGCAAGTAAAAATTAGAGAATATGAAAAATCTGAAACTACAAATATCAAAACAAACAGAATATGAGTGTTAATAAATTACACAGAACCCCATAGTAAAACAAGTATTTTCTATTCATTCTGCTGAAACCTTCCTCGATCTATTCAAGGAAAATTTATTAGAATAAAATCAATTATCTATATGTTGTTGAGAAAATTTTAGAATAAAGTTTGAAAAAGACAACCAATCAACTTAGATTAATGACGACATACCACCAACAAACACGCCATTTAAAGCATTATTTGTTATATATTTAAATGTGTCGAAGTAAAATCATCATTGAGATTTGTTTATGCTAATATATAGTTTCCAAAATTATTAACTTGTTGGTTATATTTAGAGTACAACCCTTTAAAGTCATCATAGAAATGTGGGTCTTGCATTTTATATCTACTATGTTCTCTAGTCACAGATTTTTTTTTTCTTAGTATGTTACCTTTTCGTTAACTAGTGCACATATGGGTAGAGAACCGATCCTAAGGAGACCTACCAGCGCTGCTGCTGAAAATATATACGATATGGTTGCAGTCCTCAAAAGGGATAGGATCTTTGAGTAAAAATTATTTTCCATAGAGTTTCTGTTTATCAAAATAAATTTTGGATTTATTTGTGGAAAATAAATTTGGATGAGAAAGACAAGTTTTCTTCAAAAATATTCCTTAATAGAACTGATTTCTCATATAAGAAATTTAAAGGCATTTTGAGAGCAGTGCTAGTCATTTTCTTACATTAATATGTAAAAAGAAGTAGGATAGAGACTTGTATGTAGGAAATGTCTAGCCGTTGAAATATCAATGTTATTTGAAATTCACCATGCTCATGCAAAATTCAAGCTGTCTAAAAAAGGATATATTATTGAGTTCTCAAACCGAAATTAATGTCCAATTTTATAGAATAAAGTTTTAGGTAGTATTCACTAAAATAGTGCCTCTTGTTATCATTTAGGAATGCTACAATGAATAATTATATCTTTTTCTTTCAGATTATAAATATATTGTTCTTTATCTTCCTCGGTATTCACCCCTATGCTTGTCCCATCTCAAAATCCCATTAGGCTTGTTTTACTCCATGAGTTTCATAAAGGGGTCAATTCAAGTACAGCGGCAAAAATCCAATCAGAGCATATATGGGTATGATGCAGATATGAAAGAGATTGCAGGAGGTGGTTTTGACGGTTCCAAAGGTCTTCCAAAACAATTTAATTCCAAAGAGTTTGAACCTGTTGTCACAACAAAGCCTGCTACAACTTCCTGTGAACTCGTAGAAAAACTTAACATAGCACATATTTGACTTTCTTACGCTAACTGAAAAAGATAGGAAAGGTTCAAGTGATTGGAAAATGGGTGCTGCACGAACTGTCCATGGCTATTCTGCAACAGCATGTTGCTTGCTGTGAGTTGTTTCTTTCACGAAACTGCCAGGCACCATTTATGGGCAGGTTTGTTACTGGTCATGAGGAGTTCGTAGAAATAGAAGGAATTATCCAATACAAACTATCAGACAACAATAAAACCATTAATGCTAATCTCTACTGCGATCATCTTCGTCATTTGAAAGCCACTTTGACCAAAGGCGACCTTCTTTAATCAAAGATTGGGTGACATCCTCCATTACGATAATGCCCGTCATCACACAGCTCGAATGACCAAAGATATCTTGGAAGAGCTTATTTAAGAAATATAGCTTCAGCCTCCATATTATACTGACCTTGATCCGACTGATTATGACTTGTTAAGGGGATTACAGAACCATTTGGATATTCTTAATGAACTTGGTTTGACATCAAGGGATGACGTTGAAAACGAGTTGGATTAAAGTTTTGCAGCAAAAACTAAAGAATTTTACAGATGTAATGTAGCTTCAAGAAACAATGTAGGTTAAGTTTATGATTAAATATTGTCATAGCAATGTTTTTAATTTTTAAATTATACCTTAAAATCCGACATTGCTTTCGTTCCAACCTAATTAATCAAATGGAAAAAAATGTTTCATTTTTCTTTTAGTATCTGTGATTTCAGATATAAAATTGCAGCGATTTAAACATTATTACAATGATGTTTTCGTCTTAATTCTTTTCGTTAATGAGATCGAAGGAGACTATTTCAATTTATTCGTGAATATTTCGAGATAAAAAATCTCATTTTCAGTGGAATTCATAAAAGACATAAATCCTAAAAAAAATAACATAAGGCAAAATAAATAGCACTAACACTAACAATAAAAGAAAATACCGTGAATTACTTAGGATGAAACGTTACGTTTGAAAGCTTTCTGAATATTATTAAGGCAGGGTTTACATTTGAATCTAGAAAACGATTCGAGGAAATTTAAATAACTCACAACTGATCCTGCTCAAAACGTTTAACTTATTACTTTCATGGGTTGTTTTACATGACCAAGTATGATCGTAGATCGGCGAGGGAGTCAATTTTGCGAAAAAGAACAACATTTCATAAACATTTGACAACTTGTGAAAAAACACTATGCAGATTACTTTTCAATGAGTTTGACATAGCTCATGTCATTACATGAAGCACGACGGTAAAGATATACACAGTAGGATATCAACTCGTTAGGAAGGCGATCCTTGATGTAGAACATATATATATATATATATATATATATATATATATATATATATATATATATATATATATATATATATATATATATATATATATATATATATATATATATATATAAATATACACATATATAAAAGTATATATACATATATTGTAGCCAATAAAAAAACAAACTTATCAATAACTCATCTTTTGCAACATTATATACTGAGTTGGATGCACTATATTTTTTATTAAGGAATTTATTTAAACTTTAAAGAAAACAGCTGCTTTAGGTAACCATTTCCAAGTATTTATTATTTAGTTAAAGTGCAATAAACGCTGCAATGGTAGGCAGTTAAGATAGCAATAGGTGAGAAGCGTCATATTTATATTTGTAAATTTATTATGGTAAACTTCGCTCAGCTAATATAGCAAACAACCAATTCAGGGAACTCAAACAAGTAATTGCTTCACCCATGCATATAAAATAATTGCTTCTAGAAAAAAACTAAAGTTATATAGTAAATAGGACATCTTTGATACCTCTTGAAATGGCTCGTTTAAATTAACCCTTCTGGACTGACTAGAAATTTTGTGAATTATAACGAGAAACTGTGCGATAAAATACGACAATAAAGGGCTTAGTAATACTGGCACAAAATCAAGGGTGTCTTCAATTTGTACCTCTGTCTCCCTTAGACTGAGCAACTGTGTGTATTTCTGTCTTTATGAATTCGTGTCTATATTATATTTAAATAGGTCAATATTAGGCATTCACTTCCGATTCGACTTCTATTTTTGGCGTTTGCTTGGCCAATATATTCTATTTCAATAATGCCGCGTGGCAGGTTCAGTGCAGCTCTTGCGTGGCAGGTTCAGTGCAGCTCTTGCGTGGCAGGTTCAGTGCAGCTCTTGCGTGGCACGCCCCTAAAAGATATGTTTCAAATCTGACATTTATTCAGAATGAATCAGGATGTTTAAAGTTCAAAAGTAAAACATTGGACGTGAGTTCTTTGTTAGTTACTTAAATGTGAGTGGTTATTTGCTGTTTCAATTTTGCAACTGGGGTTAAAATGTTTCTTTCTGAGTGTTTTTGTCACCTATACCAAACTGGGCCTAGAGTAGGTACGACCACTCAGGTCTACTCTTTGGAGTTGATGATGTATCTAGTTGCAGTCTCTGTCATCCTTGAAGTTTATCACTAATTATGTTGTATGTATTTACCCAAGTCGTCCTTCATCATGCAACCCATGTCCTTATTTTTTATTTAATACACAAGCTTCCTTAATTTTTCTTAATAAATATCAAGTTTTATTTTTTGATCTTTAGATAAACATCATTATCTCAGTGGCCTTTGACATATGGAGTTTGACGCATGAGAAAAATGTAAATCATATACATAGTTAATCCTCAATTTATTCGCCTTAGGAAGGTCATATGTATTTGTAAATTTGACCTCCGGCTCCTTCTCCTTTACTCAAGTCGACGCCTGTCTTTGTTTATCAATGTAAATGCCGTGTTTTGACGTAAAATAAATGAAGATATTTCAAACTTATAATTAAATTTTTGTGTTTAAATTAGTTGGGAGCATTTAAATATACAAAACATACTTGTCTATTGATAAAAATCATCTCAATAGGCATGGCAGCATTGTTTGAAGTTAAATCTGCCGTACCTTTTTTTTATGATATTTTTTCATTTGAATTCTTTAAAAAGAAACCAGAAAAATATTTAATTATGTTAGCATTAAATTTAACACCAAATGACTCTAAACGGCAGAGGCAAACAAGCATTTCGTTATGCTTATTAGTATTGCCTCTTAAAAGAAGTTATGCAAAGTTCTCGTATTCTAGTTTCCTCTAACGCTTCTGCGCACAATAAGCAGAGCGCGA
This sequence comes from Ceratothoa steindachneri, assembly GCA_963969495.1. Taxonomy (NCBI): domain Eukaryota; kingdom Metazoa; phylum Arthropoda; class Malacostraca; order Isopoda; family Cymothoidae; genus Ceratothoa; species Ceratothoa steindachneri. The sequence continues at coordinate 174,594,109 of OZ018322.1, read as the reverse complement.
TGTAAGGGTTAGATAAGCTAGAAAATGAGTGTACTTAATTATGTTCGTCGAACCGGGTTATTATTTTACCATCGTATGTTTTTCTGTGCTGATGTTTGTCATAAGTTCTTAAACAAAAGTGGATATATCTTTAGGCTCGTGACTTGTTTTACAGGTTCTTAAAGAAATTAATTTGGAGGCAGAGTATAATACTGATGCCAAAATTAGCAATAATATGTTTTGGTTTTTGTGTTTATCCTGCGATAAATGTGAATCGTTCGAGTTAATCTCTTCGCTTGACCCTGATCAGATAATGTTTTGTTTATTAGCGTAATTGCGTGGAAGTTTAATGTATATTACTGTCCATAAATACTGACACCCAAATTTGTTTTATGAATAAAACAAAAAATGACACCGGGTAATTAAATTAAGTGCATTAGAGGTATTTTAGATGAACTTTAATGTAAAGATGAAAATGGTAACAAAAGAGAACTGATTTAAAATATTATAAAATTGAATATTTTACTCATTAAAACATCTTTTTGCTTTGATGACTGCAGAACATATTTTTGGTGTACAATTTAACAAAGAAGCCAAATTTTCTTGTGGAACTTCATTCAAACATTCAAGCAAATACACCCATAGCATCTGTGGCTTTGATTGTTTCTTCTGTCTCATGGCTCTGGACAGATAATGTCACAAGAGTTCGATAGGATTTAAATTAGGAAACTGGGGTAGCCAATCCATGATTGTAAGCTTTACTTCCTGTTTTTCACTAACTTTATAATTTAAGAAGGGGGATTTTTTTGAGTATTTGAATAATAATTTCATCTTAGTTTGGTTATGACTTATGTTTTTTTATCAAAGTTATTTCTAATCATTCTTTTATAATATCCAAAAACAAAATGGTGAAGTTCAGAAATAAATATAAGTATCGAAATTTTGTGAATTTTTAAAACCCAAATAGTTACAAATGGTGAAGTTTAAAAAAAAAAAAAATTATATATCTTCTTCTATTCTTCTATAACTATATTTTAGCAACGTAATATTTTTAAAGGGGGAAATTTATTTTAGAGTTCCTTTTTAAAAAATTTATAATTGGCGAAGTTCATAAAATTTATAAAAATCTAACCATGGCCATTTTTTTTAGATTTTAAATTTTAATCATAGCAGCGAAGCTGTTTCAATTTTGCAACTGGGGTTAAAATGTTTCTTTCTGAGTGTTTTTGTCACCTATACCAAATTGGGCATAGATAGGTACGACCACTCAGGTCTACTCTTTGGAGTTGATGATGTATCTAGTTGCACTCTCTGTCATCCTTAAAGTTTATCACTGATTATGTTGTATGTATGTATCCAAGTCGTCCTTCATCATGCTACCCATGTCCTTATTTATTATTTAATACACAAGCTTCCTTAATTTTTCTTAATAAATATCAAGTTTTATTTTTTGATCTTTAGATAGGTCGGTAGATGAGGCCGTTGAGTTCTTCTCCGGCAACCTCATCGCCGTGGGCCTGACTACTATTCCTAGGACGTCTGGCCGTTTTGCACGCCAACCACTCCCATGGTGGTCGGCCGAGTGTGAGACGGCCCTCAAACAGAAGCGTTATGCCTACTTGCGCTTTAAGCGCCACCCGAACGATTTCACTGTCGCTGAATTTCGTTGGGCCAGGGCTAGGTTCCGGTATATTCCGAAGCACGCCCGCCGCTCTTCTTGGCGGACATACGTGTCTTTACTTAACGGGAAGACCCCTTTAGCTGAGGTGTGGAAGCGAGTTAAAAAGATTCGGGGCAAGTTCTCGCAAGACCCCCTTCCCGTTCTCCAGGAGAATGGGACCGCAATCTCGGACCCCGCGTCCATGGCGGAATCCTTAGCGACCGCTTTTCCGCATTCTCTAGCCGTAATGCTGCTCCGCCAGCATTCAATGCACGTCGTGATGTCGCGGAAGGCCGCCGGCTGGAATTTACCTCCAGAGGCAGAGAACCTTTTAACGACAAGTTTACTGTAAGTGAGTTGCGTTCCGCTCTCGCTTAGGGCGTAGACACCGCCCATGGTCCGGACGATGTCCCGTACGCCATGTTTCTACCCCTGTTGAGCAAGGCATGGCCTTTCTGTTAGATTTGTTCAACAGGATCTTGGTGGAAGGTCTTTGCTCAGACTCCTGGCAAATTGCTACTGTGCTCGCCTTTCGCAAACCGGGGAGAGATCACTCTACTCCGACCGGTTTCCGCCCAATCTCTCTAACCTCTTGCGTGTGCAAGTTGATGGAGAAATTGGTAAATGTTAGATTAGCCTTTTTCCTGGACAGCGGAGGCCATCTTTTTTCCGCACAGTGCGGCTTCCGCAAGTTCCACTTCACGTCGGATGCTCTGCTCCGACTGGAAAATGCCGTCTGCGAGGCTTTCCTTCATAGACAGCACTACGCCACGGCCTTTTCTGATCTGTAGAAGGCCTATAATACCGCATGGCGATACGGTATCATGGAGACTCTCCACACGATGGGGGCGAGGGGACGCCTCCCAATGTTTATATCTGAAATTTTGCGAGATCGTCGATTCCGCGTGCGGGTGCGAAAGCCCTCTCCGGCCCAAAGAAGCAGGAAGAGGCTGTCCCGCAGGGAAGTGTCCTCAGTGTCACACTCTCTGCCTTGAGCATCAACGGCATCACCTAGGTGCTGCCGGAAGATGTTCTCGCTACGCTTTACGTGGACGACCTTTTGATCTCTTTTGGCGTGGCCCAGATGCCAACTCTGGAGCGTCGACTCCAACAGGCATTGAAACGCGTCTCTCGCTATGCCTAAGCGCACAGGCTTCTGTTTTCTTTGGCCAAGACTAAGGTGGTGCACTTCTGCCGCCATCCACGGCTTCACCCCGACCCAGATTTGTTTCTTAATGGGGTGCGCCTGGATGTGGTTGAGTAGCACCGTTTCCTTGGTTTTGTATTCGACCGACGCTTCACCTGGGAGGCTCATATTCGCAGCCTTAGGGTCTCTTGTACCCGCGCCATGGAAATTCTCCGTTCCGTGACGTTCAGCACTTGGGGCGCTGATAGGGCTACTGCTCTTCTTTTTTATCGATCAATGTTCGTTCGAAGCTCGACTACGGATGCGAGTTTCATGCATCCGCAGCCGAGCGTTTATTGCGGAAGGTGGATTTGATCCATCACACCAGCCTTCGCCTTGCGACCGGTGCCTTCTGCACTTCCCCCATTGAGAGCCTGTTGGTCGATGCTGGGGAGATGCCACTCGCTCTGCGCCGCGTGCAGTGCATCAGTTGCCAACAGCTCTCACTGCATCCGCAGCTGATCTCGATGGTGCCTATGCCGCCGAGAAACGCCATTCATACCCTAAGCCCTTTGGGTTTAGGGCCAGGAAACTCCTTCAAGAGTTAGACATAGCTCTCGGGCCGGTGGCGCCCCTGGTTCTTCTCAGGACGCCACCTTGGAGGGTACCACATTAAGCTATTTGTCGCCACGCCTCTGCTCCCAAAGCTTGTACTGCGCCGGGAGTATTGCGTTTGACCTTTTTGGAGCACACATCGTGTCACACTGGAACCGTGCCAGTGTATACGGATGGCTCCAAGCCCGCAGAGGAGTTCGGCTTCCACGCCGTATCCCCTCTGTTTGAAGTTAGTGGGGCTATACCAGGCGCTGCGTCTGTCTTCGCGGCCGAGCTGGTGGGAATACACCACTCGGTACGGGAGATTACGTGACGTGCCTGGTTTGGAGACCGGATTGTGATCTATAGCGACTCACAAAGTGCCCTGAGTGCTCTCGAGGCATTGGAATCTTCGCATCCCCTGGTTCGCGATATCCTTGACGCCACGGTTTTGGCGAGCCGAGCAGATGTCGAGATTATCTACTGCTGGGTTCCTAGACATTTTGGAATTGCGGGGAATGAGCGCGCCGATGAGGGCGCCAAAGAGTCCGCGAGGACTCTGCGACTGGACCAGCATTTCGCTCTTCCTCACACCGACTACATGGCAGGAATACGGGCAGCTCTTCGGACTGCTTGGCAAAGAAGATGGGAGACGGTCGAGGGAACTTAAAGTTGCGTGCCATTGCGCCGCGACTGTCTTCATGGACCTATCCCTCAATGCTGTGGTGGCTTCAGGTTGCTTTCTGTCGTCTCCGAATCGGACACACTCGTGTGACGCATCGCTGTTTGATGGAGCGCTCGCCTGCGCCCTATTGCAACGACTGTGTCGTCCCCCAGACTGTTCGGCACATTCTTGTCGAATGTCCCAGTCTGGGTGATCTTCGCGCACGATACCTGTTCCGGTACCGGGATGGGCGGGGTCGCTACCACCTGTCCCTTGTACTCGGGACAGATTCGTGCACATTGACTTGTGGACTTGTTGACTTCTTGGGGGAGGCCGGCCTTCTCTCTATTATTTAAGAAAGGTTTGTTTTTTTGTTTTGTTTTGTTTTTTGCATTTGTTTTTTTTTGTTTTTTTCTCTTTGGTTTCACGCTCCTGCTCCGGGGGGACCTCTCCCCGACGCACCAGCTTGCTTCCTCTTATCCTTTTTAGGGTGTTTCTTTTTTCTCTAATTTTATTTTAAAGTAGCCTAGAACTAGGCCAGTTTTAATACGGCGACTAATGCCCAAGTAGGCAGTCGCCAGATGAGCTCTTAAAAAAAAAAATCTGATATATCATAAGGGTTCATACTTATAAAATTTTTAATTTGTTTATTTGCAAAACTTTATCAATATGTATTTTAAAACGATAAGCAAATCCTTTAAATATAGTAAATTGCACTATACATTAGATATTCATGTTCAAAGTAAATGTTTTTAGACATTTAAATGTTTATTTTTGTCAATCGTGGAAAACACAACTTAAATAAATTCAACATTGACTGATAGGTAAATCTATAATACTTTGATATGGAAAAAGACATAGGTTCAAAATCAGCTCGATTGAATTAGTTAATAAATGTAAAATCATTTCAGAACCAAATTCGCTGTTAAACATTGTTCTTGAATAAACAAGCACTAACTGCTCTTTCATCATTTTATATATCATTAATAATTATCTTATATCCAATCGTATAAATCTTTAACCTCGTCAGTGAGATCACCTAAGAGTTCATCAAACGGTCGTAGCGGATCACTCTCTCTAGAGATAAAATACTATGTAGAAACGACTTTAAACGAAGCTATATAGGAGACCGGACATGGCCACCCACACGTAAGGGTGGCTGAATGCAGCAATATAGATGCTGTTAACCGATGACTCCGCATTAGAAACTATGTAGGTGTGGCCATATTTTGTCATATATGTGCTCACGGTGCTTTTTAGTGGATAGGGATTTCAATGTTAGTGCCACGTATTCTATGTTCTAATTTGTTACCCAAACTGTAATAAAGCAGAACAGAGATCATTTAATATAAAATTATTCACACTTTCCACAAACTACTTCTTTTCCTATCTTTCTTGCAGTACACTTTTTATATATTTGGTGGAGAGGGTATGATGTTTTTAAATTTCTTCTAAATCATAATTCGCTATGACCTCTTGCAGCCTTTTTCCAGTAACAATTTTAAAATTGAAAAAAGTAATTTATTTCGAAGCTCAAAGTAGAACAAAGGAGTTTTCTTTATAGTTTCATTTAGAAAAAAAGAAGAGAAATGCTTTGATCTCTTGATAAAAGGAAAGATTCATAAGCATTAACACTTGTAGTATAGTGACGGATGATAAAATTTGTAAAGTTGAAGCATTTAAGGTGATAATTCTCGTATGTAGTAAGTGATATAGTGCATCTCATTTTTTTTGGTAGATCTGAAATATGATAGACATCTATGCATGAAGCGATTTTTATGCTGTCCAATTCTTTTTGGACCTTGTGTGATCAACATGGATCTCATATCTGATAATTATTTGAAATGATCTTGAAAATGTTTACATTTACATTTAATATTTTACTCGTAAAAGTAGCGTGTGGTTGTCAATAATTGCAAAACTTTTCAAATATTCTAGAATTTTACTCAATTCATTCTTTAAGACACCGATATGAAACATGTTTCCTTGAGCATGACCTGAACAGAATTCAAAAACACTTGGAATTGTTGTTTTCCTTTTCCTTTTGGATATATTAGCATTATCCCCAAACTATATAAAACTAATGAGCTACTATTTGGAAGAAATAATCACGCAATTATATGTACCAACAGAGAATTTTATTTGGGTTATTCATTTCGAAAACTTATTATAAATTGTCCCCTTAATAAAAGACCATAAAAATGTTATAATTTACTACGCTTCTATGCAACGACCAAAATTACCTATATAGAGTGTTAAGGATGGTACTGGGTTTACATATCTAATGTATTTTATTTATTTTGGAATTGAATGTTACAGAATATGGTTCTCCCAAATGTTGAACGGGTCTCATTGAAATCAGCAGCGTTTAATGATTAATTCTAATATATTTCGCAATCTATCAGGGAACTCTCAGAATATAAGTTTACAACCATTATCATTCAAAAGAGGATTTTTTGGGGTTCTGTATGATTTATATATCATCATACTACAGCGGCGGCGCTGTTGGCGACGTTCGCTTCGTCGTCTCGTCCGTTGTTCCTCGAAGCGGCATTACCACGATGACAGGCAGCGCGCCACCCATCCTTGTCAGCAGCTGTGGCTTCGAGATGGTCCGGGTCGATGTTGATTTTTTTCAGTGCCCCTTTAGCTTGGTCTCTGTGCCTCTTTTTCTGGCCGCCATAAGGGTGTCTCCCCTCCGACAGCTGCGCTTAAAGGGTACGCCTTGTCAGGCGATCAGCGGGCATTCGAAGCACATGCTCCAGCCATCGCATCTGTCTGCCAGAAAGAATGCATTCTATGCTTGGTACACTGGCGCGCTTTCGCATATCAGTATGAGGCACACGATCTTGCCAAGTAAGGTTGAGAATCCCATACAGTAACACGCTCAGGCAAACAGCTCTATACGCGGCGACCTTCGTTGCAAGTCTAAGGTTATGGTTTTGTATCAGCCGTCTGCGGATCCAGTCAAAAGATGCTGATGCCTTGTTGATTCTTTGGTTGACTTCTTCATCATCAAAACGGTCAGCTGACAGTACACTACCGAGTTAATTGAACTGCGGAGAGATCTTGAGCTCAGATCCAGCGACATTCATTATGGGCTCTACTTTGGGAGTAACACCAGACCACTGGTACATAACCTCAGTTTTTTTAGAGTTGATGACGAGCCCAAGAGTGCTGTAGATGTCTGTAATGGTGTTCAGTGCTTCCTGTAGGTCTTCAGGGCAGTGGGAGAGAAGTACGCATTCATCCGCGTACTGGAGTTCGTCTTTCGAGAACTTTGTTCGAACTTGAAGGAGGCGTAGATTGAAGAGGCTCCCACCAAGCTGGTATGTAAGACCAATTCCCCGCCCCAGTGTGAATCTCTCACGAAACAGGATGGTTGCTGCAGTAAGGTAGATGTTTACCATGACGGGAGCAATCAGGCAGCCCTGCTTGACACTAAGTTCTACGTTAAACGACTCTAATTCTTCACCTCCAATGACCATGCTCACCCTCATTCCGTCGTGAAAAGCTCGAGCAACAGCTGTGAACTTGTCAGGGCATCCAAACTTCCGCATGACGCGCCACAACATCTCTCGGTTGACTGTATCAAGTGCCTTCGTCAGATCAATGAAGGAAAGACACAAGTTCTGAAGCTATTCGCGGGACTTTTCTTGTATTTGTCCAGGCATAAAAATCATTCCCTACCGAAGCCACACTGAGTTTCCAGGCATACGTCATCAACGATGTATTTGTTCAGCCTCAGGAACAATACCTTTGCCAGGACCTTCCCAGCGACAGCCAGGGGCGAAATTCCCCGGCTGTTCCCCCACACAGCTCGGTCACCCTTCTTCTTGTAGATTGATATGATCCTGGCATCTTTCCATTGCTGCGGTACACGTTCAGCCTGCCACATTGTAGAGATCATTTCATAGAGAGGAAAGTGCAGAGCATCACCACTATGCATGAGGACCTCACCGGGGAGACCATCAACGCCGAATGACTTGTTGTTTTTCAAACTACGGATCGTATTATTGACTTTCTCTAGTGATGGTAGGGTATCCATCTCGTGAATAATTGGCCTGTTCGAGATGGCATCAAGTTTAGCGGGGTCACAGGGATTACGATTATTGAGAGATCTCGGTAGTGTTTCCTCCACCGTTCCATGATTTAGATCCGTCTAGTGAGTAGGACTATTCCATCCTGGGACCTGACTAGAGCAAAGAAGCGGTTCGTTGGTCCATACACCTGTTTAAGAGAGCTATAGAAGTTCTGAAGGTCTCCAGAATCCGCAAAACCCTGCAGATCCGCAGCAATCCTAAGCCACCAGTCATTTTCAATACTTCGAAGTGTTCTCTGAGCTTCAACTTGCTTGCTTTGCCACTGTCCCTTCAAGTAGTCCGAAGAAGGGGTGTTCATGAAAGCCTGATAAGACCTGTTCTTTGCTTCCAGAAGCTCCCGTATGCCAACTATACTGTCATCAAACCAATCTCTGTTCCGTCGCTCGGCGTAACCAAGGACCACCTCCGCAGCAGCAGATACCAATTGTGCGAAGTGACCCCACCTACCCTCTACACAGTCATTGAGTTCTTCGAGGGGTGGAGCATCAGCTTAATGGTGTAAGATGGCAATACCAAGATCAGTTTGGCAATAACATTATAACTATTCGGCCCATTCTAACGAAATTTAAAACCTTTATTTTGTTTTACATTCGTGTTAGAATGATAGAATTGCATAGGTCCTCCCAAGGTTAGTCCGGGAATTATTGAAGATTTTGAAGGTCGTAAGGTCATAAATCAAAATAAGTGAGAGGACACGACTTTTCGTTCAGCAGACCTTTTTGTAGCACAAATAAATCTTTAAAAATTTTACAAGTTATTAAAATTTATTTTACTTCTTATATTTGCTGAACAGCTTCTTCAAACATTTGTAGCAATAATGGATCAGTGTGAAATTGAAGAAAGTTCTGACCTACGGTAAAAATCAGAAATTCAACAAAGGAAGATGCAATCTCTCTTTTTAGGAAGAATGATTAAACCGGAGTTTTACTTTTTCCTGGATATAAAAAAAAATGCATAAGTGAATAAACGTGAAAATCCCAATAACAGGTGATACGATAGATGCTAATAAGCTAGAGGAAATAAGGAAATATGATACGCAAGTGATTTCATCTTATAAGACCAAACCAGGATCATACATAGTTGAAGAAAGAAAGAAGAAAGAGATAGAAAATAGAATAAAATAATATAAACTATTTTGCCCTTTACCCGTTCGAGAAAGTGAAATAATAGGTTGGGTTCGAACCTTTCCCATCGAGCGCTTTTTGTTTCTCAGGTCACCAGCTAGGCGCTAGGTTAGCTTCAAACGGCTTATTATTTCACTTTTTTTAACGGGTATAAATCTTGAGACGCATACCGATTAGGTAGCGAAGCGAAGGATGAAGAACAAAAAAGAGAGAGAAAAATGACTAAAAGAGGGGGGGGGAAAGGCGTCACTGCTGTTTATCATCAAAGTTTACATATCTGTTCTCGAAGTGTTCTTGAAAATCCAAAGATATATGTTGATAAATTTTTAGATATTCGAATGGACAAATTTAGAATTTACTTTTACTGGAATCACACTAAAGTAGTAACAACCATTTGTCAAAAATGAACGAAAAAGAAACGAAACATAGGTAGGGGAAAAGATTACACAAGGTTTTTTTTTTAGAAACGCCGTGAATATTTAGTTTTCATTTACGACGTAAAATGATTTATTTGTTAATTCGGGAAGCTACTGAACGTAAATTGAACCACTACATCGACTTGATTCAGGAATTTAGTTCCCTCTAGGGACAATGAATGTATACTTGTAGATTATGTGGACATGTAATTCTGTAGATGATGTAAACAATCGATGAGCGGAAACAGAAACGGGAAAATTAAAAATTCCTTCCTTGTATCTAGATTCTTTATTCTTCTAGAAACTTTTTCCAGAAACGTTATTCAGGTCACAAAATTTTAAGAACGAACATTTCAAATAAAATTTCTTAGTCAAATATAGTTATTGTTATAACAAAGTGCATGCCTTTGCATCTCCAACAATGAGTTCTCTGAGAAGGAACATACAAACGGCAGTTTCCTGCATTAGGTGTATACTATTACTATAAAAAGAAAGATGTTTCTGCGAAACTATTTTATCTATACTGCATTCATGTTATTAAGGCCTATGTGATATACATGGAGAGGAACATTATCAAAATCTGCGGGATTATATAGTTATATTAACTTCATTAAAGACCAAAGTTGGCGGTAAAGTAGAAATGAAAGAAAATTAGAGGAAAATTTAAATTATCTTCAGTTCAGTATCATCTTCCTATGCGTCCCCTATTATTAGAAATTCACTCGCATTCAGTAAGAAAATCAGTATATTGTTCATGAGGATCCCCGTGATGTCTTCGTATGCTTTTAGAATTCTTTCTGAATTCTTAGCATTTTTCGCTAATAGACCTCTATCTTCTTTTAATATAATTCGGAACACCTGTTTTCAGTGAAAAAACAGGTGAGTTCTCATAAAAAATGGCATGTGTTTCTAACGTAAAACAATTTGACCTTCTCTTTGTAAAGACGACGGGAAAGAAACAAAGGAAAGGAGCTTTTATTTTAAACTTATTTTTTATGTTTGTGCTAAGTTTTAATGTCAATTGCAATTTATTTTAAGAGGAACTTTTTTATCCCTCCAGCATTAAAACCATCAGTGAGACACTTGCAATAGACTCGTTTACATCTGCACACAATATATTTAAGTTTACAGTTCGTTTGAAGACGCTTATTCCGACAAGCTTCTTTGCTCCCCTCATTCCCAATTGCTTGATTACTTCATTTTTATTTCTCTAATGCATTATTCTTTCTATTTTCTCTCTGTTGCCTTTATTATTCATTTATTTCTTTATTTCAATGTTAGCACTGTGAAATTATGACATTAATTACTTTGAAGATTACTTCAATTTAATTTTATCTATTCTATCTTTCCTGTATTTCTTCCTTTGAATGTTATCACTGTGAAATCATTAATTTAAAACAGAATGGAACCTACTCTACATTGAAAATATTCATCCTCTCTCTGTTTCGTCCCAGTGCAATTCCAAATCCTTGATATTTCTGCACTGATCTGTCTACTGTAGTCAATATTTCTATATCCTCTAAACCCAAATCAGGATCAACGGCAAACTTAATCGAAACATTCGTTTGAATGTGTACATTATAAAACGATTAGCTTTTTCTGATAATAATCCTTTTCTAATAGATTGGAAAGAAAAGAGAAAAGGGCACTGCCCTCAATCAGGTCGGATCAAAACTGACAAATGTGTGTAAGATTTCTTCATCTTCCTTGAAACTTGCCAACCTTTCTTTCGTAATTGAGTTCTCTGATGGCACTTTAGGATGATGAATGCTCCTCCTTGTTTCGAAGCAAACTTCCTTGATATCCTGATTTAATGTAATTCTCTTAACTTATTCATTTATTTTAAAACTTAACATTGTTTCTATTCTTTTTTTATTATCACATTATTCTGCCCTATCGCTTTCAGTTTTAAGGCAACCTATTTAAGGAATAATATTTTTTTACTATTAAAATTCAATTGGTTATCTTTTTCTAACACAAGCAAACTAGAAATATGAATTTTTGGTAAAAAATTCCTTTGCTCTTATCATTAATTGGTTCTGCTGGATGTAAACAAAGATATTTAATGAGCAAAAAATGTTAATGTCTTCTCTTACAAACGCTGTTCAGGAGAACAAAGAATTTACGTATTAAAAGCATAATAATAAACGTCAAATCTCTATTCACGATTCAGTGTTTTCCTCGCCTTCAGTTTTTTAACACAAGCATTTTAGATTTCACCTAGTTTTAGAGCAAATTCCAACTATTTGTTCTTTTCTCTCGTCCGTTTGGCTATTCTCCTAGTGCTGAGTTAGTATACTTAGGTATCTGTTCCCCTCTTCCCTCCCTTTCTATTTTCCTTTATTCTGGCGGCCTTACGTTGCCCTTACCTGATCACTTGCCAAGAAAGATTGGCAAGATTTCATTGAGAATTGAGTAACAGAACGAAACAAGGCAAAATTTAGGCATAGAATCGAAAGTTTAAATTTGACCCTCGCCTTCACCTACACACAAGATGGTTTATACTTTCGTTACTATTATGATGAAAGATACGATAATTATTATTACGAAAGATAACCTTATTTCCGATGAATATTACAAAGATAATAATAAATTAACAAATTTATTTTTAACTTTGGTAGCTTTCATCGTAAACTATCACAGCTGAAATTGTCACAACATTCAATTATATTTAAAAATCGTCAACATTCAGGCAACGTATATACGTTCTGAAGGCAATGATGAAAGTATTGATAGTGGAGAAGATAATTACAATAAGCTATTACTTTTATTTGATGAGTTTATTATTTGATTGAGCAGGAGCAAATTTGAGTTCCTACTCCTTGACCTTGTTAAACCATAGGCGCTTACAGAGCATATAATATGTAATGCAAAATCAAACTAGAATAAAAAGCAATAAAAGTGTCATTTATTTTGGAAGATGATAATTAAAGAGCTATATTATTTCTTATTTATTGGCTCTATTATCAATACTTTCATTTCCATTTCCTCGGTATAAGGGTAAAACTAAAAAAATGTGAAAGCCAAATTTTCCTTTGATCACCGAAAGTTACTTTAGTGTGAAAGAGTTTTAATTAAATATCCGGCATTTTTTCGCTCTAGTAATTAACTAAAATTTGCATATTGGTCTTCTTAAACCGATATTAAGTGAAAATGACAAAAACACCAAAATGGAATGAACGCAACCAAGCACAAGTATAGTCTCGGTTATTTTGAAATTTATCAGATGTTAGCTGCTCTATCTACTGGATAAAGAAGAGTGGGGTTTTTATTCCCATGCATTAATTATATTGTCGATAATAACAATTAAAACATCTCAATATTCATTTCACAGACTAATTCGTAAATTAGATGTTTTATGAGATGTGGCAACTAATAATTTGGTTAGATAACTAAAAAATTAACTTCATTGCTTGGAATTTTGGCGAATGAATATTTTTGGCTAGCAAAGCACTTGTCACTAAATTATTTTATATTATAGCCCTATATATTCCTGTGTCTCCTTTTATTTATATGTAAACAAGCCATAAATAAGTTGATTTGTAAGTGAATAAATATTTTGTACATTCTTACTCGGGGGATTCGAGGCACGACCACCTAATATCTTTTTATTTACTATTACATTTTCCTTCATTTACTTTTCTGCTCCATCATTTTTAGATAGAATGCAACCTTCATCTTTGGACGTTAAAAAAACAGATAGCGAATATGACCTCCTGCTATCGAAAATCCAGAAATTGAATACCAGCGCCCTGTAATAAACGTATTTTCGAATGTTTGTACTTCTTTTCCCGACTGCACTATAGGATGCTGCGAAAGTTTTCAATTGCAATCTTTCTAATTGGCCTTTTCATTCTTTATGCTGTATTTATTTAGGTCAAGTTTGCTCATTTAACAATTTTAATCTTTTTTCGAGTTATTTCACGCTTTTTCCTATAACTTTGGTATTCGATTGAGGGGTTGTTAAAGTTAAACATACTTACAAGTAGTATTGATAGATTTTGGTTCAAAATAGAGCAAGATTAGATTACTGATGTACTCAGGTGAGACATCTTTGAAAAAATGAGATCTTTCTGCACTATTAAAAATATTTTATGCATGTGTGTGTGCGCAAGCGTATCAAAGAAAGTAAGAATTTCGTCATTGGTTTAACAAATCTCTCCAAGGTAATAAAGAAATCATTATGTTCTCCAACTTCCCCACAAAAAGATTAGCTAAGAGTTGAGAACAGCTCTTGCTTTACAACTATTATTGCTTTCTGTTGTCTTCAAATTGCGCACACTCGCAAGACGTACAGCCGCTTGATGTAGCGTTCGCCCGCACTTTATTGCACGACCGCGTTGTCCCTCAGTCTGTTAGGTACATTCTTGTTAAATGTCCCAGTCTGAGTGATCTCCGCACACGTTACTTGTCCCCTTATCGTGACGAGCGGGACGGTTGCCGCTTACCCATTGTACTTAGGACGGATTCGTGTACACAGACCTGTGGACAATCTGACTTTTTGGAGGAGGATGGCCTCCTCCATTCTTTTTCCCTTCTATTGTAGGTCGTATTTTCTTACGCCGGGGGGCAGGCGGGCCTTCTTCTTGATTTTTTGCTTACTTTGTTTTTTTTTTACCTTTCTTATTTGTTTTTTACATGTTTTCTATTTTGTATTTTTAATCTAGTCTAGTATTAGTCTGTAACGTGATTACGGCGACATTTTCCCTAGTAGGCAGTCGCCCGATGGGTTTTTAAAAAATATATATCCATTAATACCAGTTCCTTGCCATGCATTTTATTCCAATCTCTACAGATTGTATTTTTAGGTCATTATTTCTGTACAAAGGAAATTTGAGAGAAAGATAACATAATTATCAGATCACATATTTGTGATGTTTTATCATTAATCTATGTTATTAGAGCAGCCATTCAACACTTTCGAATTTATATCCTGAATCATTGGCAATTTGAATAACGTGTGGAATATAAAAAAAGGCAATGGCTTCGCCACTCCCTCCTACGGGGGGGAGCTCGCGCTTCGCTACTAAGATTAAAAATTAAAATCTTAAAAAAGCAGCCATGGTTAGATTTTTAGAAATTTTCCGAACTTCGCCAATTATAATAATTTTAAAAAGGAACCTAAACTAAATTTCGCCCCTTTCAAAATAAACGTTGCTAAAATATAGTTATAGAAGATATATTAAAATAAATTTTCTGAACTTCACCATTTGTAATTCTTTAGGTTTTGAAAAATTCACAAAACTTCGATACCTATATTTATTTTCGAACTTCACCATTCTGTTTTTGTTATTATAAACGAATTATTAGAAATAATTTTGATAAAAAAACATAACTCATTACCAAACTAAGATGAAATTATTATTCAAATAATAACTTGCCAAACAAATAATCAAAAAAATCCCCTTCTTAAGTTATAGAGTTAATGATGATGACGATTACGAACTTGTGCTCTTAATTTCTGAGATAACAAGTATTTTCTCATTTGCCAGATCAAAGCCCTTTAATGTCACACAGAGTAGAAAGAAAAGGTGTAAAGTAAAGAGTCGCTATTAATGTTCTGGAAATTAATTATCGTTATTGTGATTTCAACATTTCAATATGCGATGTGTATTATTTAAAATTTCTATTCCATTAATTTTACCTGTCTTTGCTAGGTTTGCCCAGTTTATCAGTCGTTTTTATCGATTTTTTTTTTTATTTAGATATACATCCCTACATACATATGTATAGGCGACGTTACGTGTCCGCCCTCGGCGGCGAGCAAGCGCTCCAGGCAAGAACTGAAGGCAGTTCACATGTTGCAGCCGAAGTCCTTCCTCATAGTAGCTCATACGCAGTTGATGGAAGACTTCAGCTCATCGACGTTGCTGTGGCAGACCTTGCCGGCCTTGCCCTTGACATGCGCCTACAAATTGTAGTCAATGGGATTGAGGTAGAGCGACTGCGTCGGCCAAAGGTCATTCGATCGGAAGTTCAGGTTCGACCCCAAACCCACTCGCACACTCTTGGCCGTGTGGTCCGGGGCACCATCTTGATGAAATCAAGACGTATTCCGCCTTTTTCGTGATCGTTCTCACCCAGGTCTGGACTTTCGTGGCCAAGGTGCCCCTGTAACCGGCCATGGTGAGCCTGTAACCGGCCTCTAGTATACGGTCAGTGAGCCTCGGCCTTTCCACACACCTCAAGCTCTTGCTGCTCACCTCCTTGACGGCTTTTAGGCAATGTAGCCACCAACATGTTCTTCTTCGCCATTTTGAGCTGGGGAGCATTTTCGAAAGCCTTTCTCACAACCAAACGGTTGACAACTTGAAGTATGCCTGAACAAGGTCGATCTTTAGGGTTTTCCCAGTTCTTGTGGGTTTCGGCGACTCGGTGGACGATCATCCGACTGACGATGAGCCATTTGGCGATGTCGGACATCTTGTGTCTACGCAAAGGAGAGTAGATATCTCGATTTTTTTTAATTCCATCTCAACACACCAGCACACAATGGAAAATATGTTTTAATGACATATGCTGGAAAATTAGAGGTTTAAGTTTGTTTGGCTGAAATTCTATATTACACTCGTTAACCTCTCGAAATATAAAAAAAAATCGAGTGTAACAGAACTTTTATAAAAGCTGGTATATAGTGTCTCATTTGTGTATTTATGTTTTACATTAATATTTCATGCTAATATTATAGCAGAACTTTCTGCTTCTTGCATGATATAAATAAATCATTTAGAACAGTAGATTATAGTAAATAAATGTTGATTTTCGTATAGGAGTCAATATTATGCGAGTGGAAAAGTATACACAACATGGTTAGTTTTATTGTTCTAATGAATGCATATGCATTTTTTATTATATACTAACATTACAGAAGTTGTTAAAACGTTTGTGAAACGATTCTGGAGTAACTAGAACTTACGAGAATGATAAATCAACTGCGAATTTATGTGATAGATTTGTCATTTGTCAAGATTGTTATCCCGGGTTTAGCGTTTAAAGTTTTCCCCACCCTTTAAAAATTGGTCCCTATTTACTAAAAGAAGGTCTTTCCATTTACCATATTTTCGCTCTGCAAGCAGCTCCAAAGCAGCTCTCGATCTAAGATTAAACTGTAGCCATACTATGCTCTCTTAAGAACCATTCCACAGGAGATTTTGAGTAGAAGGAAGCCCCCTTCACGCCTCTATGTAGCTTGGAACCGGCCTAGATCAACTCAGAGTGATGGCCTCCACACGTTTTTTGACCATAGATTGGTCACTCTCCAGGCAGCCGTTGAACTAGTTACTACGTTGTTTCCCCTTCACATCGGAAATTGATTCCAATTTGCTTATCCAGATATAATCTACCATTGGTTGTATCAGGCGTGATCCTTGACGTCTTGAATTCTCCAATTCCTACGTGTGAAAGACCACGGAAAATCGGTAATTGTTTTTTACTTCGTCATGGTCTTTTCAGATTTTTAACTTTCATTTCAAGCTATCACTTTGCGTGGCTATACGGTATTATGGACACTCTACATTCTATAGGGCGAGGAAACGTTTCCCATCTTCGTGTCAGAATTCTTACGAACCGTATCTGAGTGAGTAGAGAAATACAAAGGTGTCACACAGTGTCCTGAGTGTCACTCCTTTTGACGTACCATCAACGTTATCACCTTCGTGATACCTAATGATGTTCTTCCAACGTTAAACATAGACGATCTTTTGATTTTTAGCGTGGTTAGAAGTCTAGACTAGAATGTAGACTTCAACAGACTCTGAACCGCGTCTCTCATTAGGCCAAAACACAGGATTTGGGATTTTTTTGCCCAAGACCAAGTTAGTACCCTTCTGCCGTCGAGCTATCCATCAACACGACCCGGACGTTTTCTTACCTGGGGTTCGCTTAGTAGAGATTGTTGGCACAGATTTCGTAGTTTGTAATTCGACCGAAATCTCCCCTGGGGGGGTTCATATTTGCCAACTTAAGGTACCTTGGCGATTCTGTGATCTATAGCGTTCATCACTGTGAGGGTTAGTAGGAATATTGTATTATTGTTTTACCGCTCTTTTGTTTGTTCAAAATTTGACTACTGGACCAATAGTTACTCCTCTATTACAACGAGCAACAATTTGAAAAAAAAATTCTGATGAGTTAGATTTTTGTGCTGATTTAGACTAAAATTAGCATGCTGATTCCAAATTTGTAGTCATCTTTTTCTAGCACGTCTTTTTTTTCCTCCACAGCTTACCCCCCAGACAAGTAAAATGCCACTGCTTAGTTTTAATAATATTTACTTGCTGATACGATTGAATTCATCTACAGCTACCTACAACTTGTTTGTGCAGCCACCACTGAGACAGTTCGGTGAGAGGTGTGTGATGTATGTTCTCTTTCGTTATATGCATTTTTTTTAGTTTACAAAGCTGGTAACTATTCCATTTTAGAGTTTTATTTACATAAGTATATATTTCCTTTGTTTCAGATCATGTCTGCTCCTGCAACTTCTCGTCGTAAATGCCTAAACAACCCTGACTCCTTCTGCTACATTTGTGGCAGTTTCACCATTCCAAGTCAGAGGACAAACATCAGTGCATTTGTCAAACAAGCATATTTCACATATTTTAAAATAAAACTCGGTGATCAAAACAAGCCATGAGCCCCCCATAAAGTATGCAGGCAGTGTGTCGAGAGTTTACGGATGTGAACCAAAGGAACACGTGAAAGGGTGCCATTTGGTAACCCCATGGTTTGGCGAGAGGTAAAGGAGCATTGCACAGACTAGTACTTTTGTTTAGCGAAAATATCAGGATTTAACAAGAAAAATAAAAGTAAAATAGAATATCTTAATCTACCGTCAGTTATAAGGACAATGCCTCATTCAGCTGAAATTCCAGTGCCAGTTTTCGAACAACTATCTCTAGAAGATCTGAGTGATGTTGACAAACGCAGTGACAGCAATGATGCAGGTTTCGAAATTCATGAGGATTCGGTTCGTAGGAGATTTGATCAGCACGAGCCTAATGATTTCGCACGTGTTTTTGGCCTATAAAAAAACCCTTCAGAAATCCAGGCATCAACACTAAATGAGAAAAACTTACTTGAACAAGAAGTGAAAGTATCATACTTTCGAACTAGAGAAAGTACATCTCTGCAGTACTTTCGAAGTGACAGCGGCTTTGTCTATTGCCATAATATTCCTAGTTTACTGAAGGAATTAGGGCTTTCAATCTACAATCCAAATGAATGGCGAATGTTTATTGACAGCTCAAAGCGCAGCTTGAAGTGTGTCCTTCTACACAATGCAATTTATTTGGTGCAGTCCCTATTGGGCATTCTGTCTGTCTTCGTGAAGAACATGGAGATATAAAGAGGGTCATTGAGTTATTGAAATATAACAAGCACAATTGGATCATGTGTGTTGAACTTAAAATGGTGTGCTTCCTTCTTGGTCAGCAACCACAAAGTATCCCTGCTTTCTCTGTATGCAGGATAGCAGAGCTTGAGGGAAGCATTGAGTTGAGAAGAATTGGCCTCCAAGATCTGATCTTAAACCTGGAGATTCCAACATTTTACATGAGCCACTTGTTGATAGGAAGAATATAATATTCCCACCTCTGCACATAAAACTATGTCTCATGAAGCAGTTTGTAAAGGCATTGCCAACTGATGGCGACTATTTTAAGTACATCATCTTGACATTTCCTGGTCTGTCAATTGAAAAATCAAGGCCGGTGTGTTTGATGGTCCCCAAATTCGACAGCCCATCAAAGATCAACAGTTGACCGGGACTATGGCAAACCTTGAGAAGAATGCTTGGTTATCATTCAAAGATGTCGTCAAGAACTTTCTTGAAAATACACGTGCAAGTAATTGCACATAAATTGTTCAGAATATATTGGAGGGCTACAAGGCGCTTGGTTGCAACATGATTATTAAACTAGCGACGAGCGACGAGCAAGATGGACGATTTCACCAAGATTTGAAGGTGATAGAAGAACGTTATCAGGGTAGATGGGATGTACATATGATGGCTGACTATTGTTGGAGCATCAAACGCGATAGTCCTCAAGATGACACTTCAGAAAGAGCTATAAACGTAAATTTTTACCTAAACTACTTGCACACAATTATAATTATATAATTACAGTAGCCATATCCTTTGTTAGAACATAAGTGTTAAATAAACATTGCAATCATGCCTGTTTCTTTTATATTTCATTGTATGTCAATATTTGAAAAAGTTCAAAAACTTGACGTGATAGAGAAAAACGGAGATCAGTTTTAGATTCAGCACCGAAAAATTAGTTAAAAACAGCTCTCAGACCTAACTCAACAAAAATTGTGTTCTCCAGTGTTATCGAATATTGCATTGCAGAGGGCGGGATTTATCAACCACACCGGTTTCCGGTTGGCGACTAGGGCATTCACTACGTCCCATATAGAAAGCCTTATCAGCGCATCTGGGATGTCACTTATTTTAAATCATGCTCAGTGCATTATGCGCTCGTGCGCGTGGGTTTAGCTTCTCTCACACTCAAAAACGCTCTCATTTCATTAGTTGCCAAAATTTCGGATGCCCATTTCGTTATATGAAGCTAATATTTGCCTAATTTTGAGAGGTTAAGAGCCAGAAACCTCCTTTGGGAGTTTGATGCAACTTTCAGACCGGTGATACCGATT
The DNA here is from genome assembly GCA_963969495.1 of Ceratothoa steindachneri. Lineage (NCBI taxonomy): Eukaryota > Metazoa > Arthropoda > Malacostraca > Isopoda > Cymothoidae > Ceratothoa > Ceratothoa steindachneri. The sequence goes on along the minus strand of OZ018322.1, from coordinate 174,573,784 downwards.
GTTCTACAAAAGATCCCACCTTGGAGTGTGCCCCATTTGTAAGTTTGCCACTACACTTCTGCTCACAAAGCTTCTATACCAGCGGCATTATTGCGGTCAAACCTTTGGGAGTCTGATTTTTGTCACAAGTTAGTCATGCTACCGATGTACAAAGAACGCTCCAAATTCGAATAATGGTATGGAATCTATGTTATTTCTCCCGTGTTTGAAGCCGTTGGGGCTTATCAGGATATAGCATCCACCTTCAGCGCTAAGTTTATTATAACCCTCGGTTCACAATATGTTACACCTTTCTCAGCTCAGAGATCGTTTTCTAATATTTAATGAGCTTGACAGCGAGCTGAGTGCACTTAAGACATTGAAATCTCCTCTTACTCGGAGTTATAGTAACCGTGAGGTAATTGCTGCTGCGAGCTTATTTACTTCTCTATTCCTAAATATGTATGTGTTACTATGACCAAGCGCACTGATGAGGCCACCATTTTTGCTTCACAAACGACCAAGTGGATTAGTCTTTCCCTCTCTTCCCTACTCTGACTAGATGATAAGAAACAGATAACCCCTCGTGCTGAGTGACAAATAAGATAAGAAACTGTGTTGTAGAATTTAATATTATTTACCATTGTGTTTAGGGATTTCGAGTGAAACTATACCGATTGCATCCACGGTATCGAGTTATTTAATGTCATCTTTGGATCAGACGCACTCGCGGGACGCAGTGTCATATGATAGACGACCCCTCTGAACCTTTCTCTAAAGCTTCTTTTTGACCCAGACTCTACGTCACAATGCAGTTGAATGTCATAGTCTGGGTAAGCTTCCTGAGAGGTACTAATACCATTCCTGTGACAATTATATTGGCTACAACTTCTCCCTGTTGTTGTTAGCTGTCTCTTGCACAACTAATTGTGGGTTGATAGAGTTCCTACTGGAGGAGTTAGGCTGCCTTGTTACTACTTTAATTTATTTTGCACCAAATTAAGATATCTCAACAAAACCCATGTTTACTTCGGCTATCCCCTCGTTTTCCATCGCAAAATGGGATCGTTACAATTAAAATAGATCATACAATATGTATGCTCTGAATAGATCGCTAGCAATATGATAAGGTCAGTGATTTCTAATCCAAAAGCTCCTGTTCGAAAACACTTCAGCCCCAGGCATCTATATTATTTTATCCTTTTATCATTTAGTAGCAGTATGGTACTGAGTACCATTTTCAGTTGTGATGATGTGGAACTCTCATAAAATTATAGGTCTCACTTATTTATCGTACAAGTGTGTGTCATTCTTTTACAAGAATGATATTTGGAAGAGTATCCAGTGAAAGGAATCATCGAACCAAAAGTAATGACATCAAGTAAACTCGTACCGCGGATATAACCTTGGTAGTAACCTGTCTTACGCGTGAAATACACACTAGGATATGTGTATATATCGACTAGGTATTAGTAAACCGAAGGAACTTGAAAGAATAAACATGTAGGTTTTTGTACAACGTATTAACCATAATTTCCCTCTACTTAAATATCAGTATTGCAGGCCCACCTTTAAATGGCGTTCACACCAAATCTATTTATTCCGTGCTGGACCAAAATAGAACTTTGTGTGTACCTCCTAAAACTCACATACGATTAAAATAACGCATTTTTTTCAGCGTCATTTTTGTGATATTAATAGAGGTACATATATTTTTTCCCTTATGCCCTCACTATTACTTGATTATCTTCATAATGTTGCATTGTCACTATAAAATATTTTTTACATTTTAGCTGAAACACTTTAATGTCAGGATAACAGATATTGAATTATAAAAAAAGACTGGCAGATATTTGACTGTAAACCAAATGTTTTGGCAGATACCCAACTATGCCAACTAGTGTTTAAACTATGTCAAATTTTGTCCTTATTTCACACTTCTCTTACTTTGTTTTAAGATTTGTACTATATAATGCCCATAGTTGTTTGTTTGTTTTTGATTTCTTGACCCTTTGTCTGCGAATTAGAGAGGGAATACCTATCACTACGAAAAGGAAGGATTTGGTATGCTAAGTTATGCGGCAAAAGATGAATGGAATATACATCGGAATTACCAATCAACTTGTCTTATTAAGTCTTCTTCATGTTACATATATCATAAGGTCCGGCGATCGGAAATGAAGATCCGAATTATCTTAAATATAATTTTTTTATCTCACTTTATTTAGTTGGTAATTATCGATGATAAGATTTGAATTGATATATATATATATATATATATATATATATATATATATATATATATATATATATATATATATACATATATATATATAATATATTACTCTATAATTTTGGAAGGCAATTTTCAGATTAAACTTTATTTTGAGGTGTTAGAAATTTCGCGATATAGGTATAGTTATAGCGAAAAGTTTTGATATTAGTTTGTCGATAAGATTATATTTTAACTTCGCAATTTTTAAAAAACAAAAAAGAGTTATAAATGGTGAAATTCAGAAAAAAATAAATATAATTATCAAAATTTAGGGAACTTTTTCAAACAAAATGAGTTACAATTTCTTAAGTGCAAAAAAAAAAATAACAAATTGATTTGAACTAAGGCATGGTTGTTTTGTTTGTTTTTTCGTATATTTGAAGGTTTTATCAGATTTCTTTCTTAAATACATTTACCACTTTAATTACACTTTGGTTCAATGTGAATGGTTACCTTAAAATTAAAGGAAAGAGTGTCTCGGCAGCCCCCTTCCGCCCGAAGATGAAGCCTGGTCGTCTTGAGTCCTCTCCTGCCACCAGGAATCTTCTCCGCATGGTCAAGATGCGGGTCTGAAGTGAGCACGCCTTCTTATTCGTTTAAATCTAGTGCAGGTCTGATGTCCTCAGCAAACCGACCCTAACCAAGGTCGGAGACGGCCCTGAGGACATCCTTCATCATCGACCTCGATGGACTTCCCTAAGCTAAGCCAGCAATCATTTTGCTACAGAAATAAAGAGTAGTTTTCTATTGTATTGTTTTTGAGTAGATTACGAAAATGAACTTTATTTTTTTCATGAATAGACTTCTTTTTTCGTAATCCGCACATTTAATTTTTTATTAATATTAGATTATTCAGTATATAGAGGTATGAAATATTTGTTATTATTTTTATTTTAATTGTCACAAAGTACAAGATGAGTGGAAACAAAAGCTTATTCATCAAAAGAAATTAATAAGTCCTTTTAATACATTTTAGATTATAAAAATATATTTAATTAAAGAAATAATGAAGATTTCACATTTTTTCAAAATTGCTGAAATCTATACAATAGTCATATACTTGTATATTATTTAGACTTATTTTTATGTACAACATCTTGTCTGTCCTTGTAAAAAGTCTAGCAGAAGTCAGCAAGTATTGCAGGACTTCATTTTCCTTAATAACGATTTTCTATAGTAGCAATATCTTGGTGGAATCTTTAACCATGCTCATCGCTGACATTTGCTACATTCTCTGTAAAGAAAGACAGATAGGAATGCAAAAAATGCACCTTTATTGACATACTACATCTCAACTCATTATAAGACCTAATCAAATTCTGAACAATAATGTGGTAATTTTCTGATTTGTTCCTTCCAAGGAGACCATTACATACACCTTTGAAACTTGGCCAGGCCTCAAATTCTGGCTTGCTAAATTTTGACTTAAACTCACCTTCTACCATAATTGTCGAATCTGAGGCCCAACAGATATTTCTTCTTTAATTTTAGCATCACTAATCTGAGGAACCTTTGTTTTTAAATATAAGAAGGATGGCTGGTCATTAAACCTAATTTTATGTGAAGTGGTGGCAAAATTATGTTTTCCTTAGGAACCAATGTTTCACGTATGACATTATAACAACCTAATTTCGTCTCTTCTCTTAAAGGCCATTCTGAGCGTATGTAATGTTCTCCCCGAGCTCTACTGTCCCACTGGCACAAAAAACACATGAATTTTGTGAAACATTTATGTTCACTGTATTTAATGCTTTTCAAAATGAAATCTAAATTCTCATAAGTTTCTTTCAAAGCAACAGAGTGAGCTCCTGGTATCGATGGTAGTTTATTTACATTATGCAGAAGCACGGCTTTACTACTATATAAAGAAGCGTCAATGAAAAGTCTCCATTGACTGGATTCATAATGTATATCTAATTCTTCAAAGAGACGTGGAATATTATTAGAGTAGCATAAATTGTTATCGAATGAAAATTTGTCTTGTAAACTGTTTGATCGAATGCGAAACTTAGTAATTCGATCATATTCTACTACTAAATTTCTTTCTTTCAGTCTCGAGGCCAGTAATTCACTCTGTTGCTTTAGTAAATTTAGTTCTCTTACAAGTTCATCTAGATCAAGTTGGGAGAAAGTTTTGGATTAGTATCAACAGTTTCAGGAACATAAATTTCAGTCTCTACTTCACATGATTCCATATCTGATTCATCAGAGTTAGACAAAACAATTTCTGCAGGTGGTTCAGGTACTGGAATGTCTTTTTAGTGAGGTATAGGCCGAATAGCAGATCTAAGGTTGGGATATACCACAGCTGAAGCTGTGTGATTACAATAAAGTGGGTCTAAACATAATTAATTTCTATTTTAAAAAATAACATTACAGTATACTACTTCAAAATATAGGTACAGTGGACAATAAACAATTAATTACTTTGTATATCTACCAAACAGAAATAGCAGTCAGTGGCATGATCTTGTGGCTCTCGCTATACCATTGGAACACCAAATTGAAGGCTTTTTATTTAGACCATTTTGATAAAGAATTAAAACACGTCGTATAACAGATATGTGGTGCCCATGGTTTATCTTGGTCGCCGATTTTACCTACAAAATACAAATTATATAGGTGTTTCAATAGAGAAAAATTTTCATTTTTTTTTTTTAAACCACATATGTAGCAGAATTTATCTAGATATTTTTACACTGTCCTCTCGGCATTTTAACTAAAAATGTTGCTGTTATTTAAAAATTTCCTTAGTTAAATAACTTGAAAATAAGAAAGAGAAGAATGAAATTCGTTAAAACCTTCAAAATTTGACAAAAATAGTAATTGGCAACTTACAAAAAACTGGAGTCATTTCGATAAAAATAACTTCCATTTTGGAAATGTACACATAAAACTACATTAAAAAATGTTATTCTAATCGTTTTAGTTGACAAAAAGTTAAATTTTGTTAGACAGTGTTATTAGGCAATATGTATTTGAAATCTAAAAAATTATAACACGGTAATCTTTATGATCAGTCGGAAAATTTGTGCCAGGGAAAATTCCGTGTCTTAAAGTTTGTTTATATGATCGTGTAAATGAATTGTGTAGTTATATGGTATATATATATATATATATATATATATATATATATATATATATATATATATATATACATACATATATGCGGTTAAGAAGGCAATTTTAGTGGCTAACTAGCTGTTCATCGAAGCCCTCGGCAGTAGCTCTTCTCACATACACGAGAACATAACGCATAAAATAACCGCATAATTATGATTGCACTATTGCAAATAATTCTCGATATATATATATATATATATATATATATATATATATATATATATATATATATGCTAAGTAAAAGCTATAGTAAGAAATCCTAAATCTTCTAGAAATGTTTGCTGGGCTTCATTAACGCTCTTCAGGAGGTCCATTTCTACGCTGCTGACGCTCCTGAAGAGGGTAGAGGAACACAAGGAGAATTTTATAGCGAATTAACGATTTCCTATTTTGGCCCTACTTTAACCGCATCGACACGAAACTTGATCCTTTGTCTATTTCTCTATCTATTATATATGTGACATGGAATAAAGGCACGATCGATCTATAATTATTTGTTCACTAAGCTTTCAAATTCAACCTAGGATTCTTTTTAAGAGCAGAAAGAGACTACAGTAGGTAAATCCGGTTTATATTCTACATAAGGTGGGAAACTAAATGACCCATGACGAGACGGAGGGTAGGTAGGGAACATATTAGTGGTCTTCAGCTACCATCTACATCTCCCTGCCTTGTTAGCGATGTGGCCTGAAACGAAGAGCGTTCAATAGCATAGGTTCGTACCCCACCTATTTCTCAATTTCTTTAATGGATAAAAGTATATATTATTATATTTCGTTTCTATCTCTCTTTTTCTTTGCTTCTTCCCCTATGTTTCATTCTTGTTTGGTTTTATAAACAGATGTTATCACTTGCATATGATCTCTCCTTTTATATATATATATATATATATATATATATATATATATATATATATATATATATATATATATATATATTATAAACCATACGATATATATGTATATATCAACATTTTCCAAACGTTATCAACATACATAAATGACCATGTCTCTTTTTTTATTTCGTTTTTATCAATTTTTGTCTGCATCAATCTAAGTTCACTCAACAAATCTTATATAAATCGTACTTACAAACTGAAATTGGTGATATTGCTTGCTTAGGAAAGTCCATCGAGGTCGAATTCTTTCTTCAAGAGCATCCTTTAATCGTTGTAATTGTCGAACATATAGATCAGAGCAATCAAACTCATTTCCAAACAATCACTGCATCAGGATACAGACCAGAATTATGCAGTCGTCAATGAAACGCCTATAAAAGACCGGAACATCAAAGCGCCTACATGAAAAGATGCATCTGAGTAAATATTAAGATTATGTTATCTGTCATTTATGAATCCTGAGCTAGGTATTAAAAACTTCCAATTTCTAAGCTTTCGGGATTTTTTTTCTCGTACCAGGATTTGAATCAAAACTAGAATTTTATAAAATATCTAAACAAATTTCTTCCTTTATTTTGAAACCATAGCCGTTCACATAACGGCTTAACCTATCAAAAATAATTACTAGACCATTAGAGATAAAAGTGTTGTGATCCTTGATATAAATGACTATTTAATAAAAACTATTTTGCCCAACTGGTAAACAAAGTAACTAGTTTGTCAACGCAACTTAACCAGCCAAAATGATAATTAATTATTTGTTTCTTCGAGCCATTTGATATCCGTTTTGCGTACGCCCAAAACAAAAAGGAAGCATTCCAAAAAGAAGCATTCTTGCGTTCTAGAATCTACCATAGAAATAACTGGCAAAACATTTTGTAAATCTAGTTTCCCAACTATAAGAATATATCTTATCATTCTAAATACAAATAAGCTATTTAATTCTTTGAAGAGTAATTTTCTGAGTAATTTTTGGAACTTAACATATGATATAGAGTATCCTACTAATTACTGTGTAGTGGCCTAGGAAAGACTAGGCCACGACACATTGACTAGTCATACTTCCTGAATAATCTATATATAAATAAACTTTTAAAAAAAGATTATGCGAGAACTTTTTTCCAACGTAATAGTTTCAGATGTGCAATTAAAAAAAAAGCGTCCAATGAGAACTTATATTTTGTTTAAAAATATATTTCACACAAATCAATACTAGAATTGTTTTTTTGTGAATGTACCTACCCTAGAAATTCTTTTTAACCAAAAAGATTCTCTCTCTCTGGAGGAAAGCCATAATGCCCGCTATTTATTCGAATATCTAATTGTCTTGGCACTAATTATATCGGCAGGACTCAAGACTCTTGTTATTTATTTTGTCAGAGAAAATTGCAGAAAAAGTAAAACTGATTTATTGATGAACAAAATGAAGATTATTTCATTGATAGCTTTAATAACTTTTAAGAACTTGAGATCCTCTCCATAAAAAAATTAGTATACAAAACATAAAATATACATTTTTTTTAGTTTCTAATCATTCACTTTCCTTTTTAACTGCAAGTTGGATTTTTATTCACAAAGATATTTTATATCTTTATTTTTTAACATTAGCTTATTTTTATTATTATAAATATACATGTTTTTTCTTTACAGTTATTTCTAAAGATATTATATATTTATTTGAAATGTGTCCATATTTATAATATGATATTTATTTACCACACTCTCTTAGTTTGAAATCTAGAATATTAGTAAGTAAATATGTTCTATAAATTTGATTCAATATTTATTTTACTGGCTGATTTTTATCATACTAGAATCAGTTATGCTTTGTATGCGAAAGAAACGATAAAATTGCTGAATTCAATCCTCTCAAAGTTTTTCAAAGGCAAACCGTGCTGATTGGGATTCACGCGGGGAGCTCCAATTCGAAGATCTGCGAGGGGTTGGGTGTTAATCTGAGGAAAGTGCAGAGGATCAGGAAAGTGTTGGATGAGTCCAGCTGTGATTACAAAGGTAAGGCAACCCCCCCCCCCTCCCCAGGAGATCCAGGCCATCATTAAAAATGATCTTAGCAAGTCAATGAAGTCCATACCACGGACAAGGAGGTGTCAGAGTCTCTCATCAGGCAATTAGTGGATAAAAACATTCGCTATTACTTATACACGATGAAAAAGGGTTAACTCCTCCCGTCAAAGATGAAAAAAAAGTGGTAGGAGCATTTTTCGACGCTTGCCATCAAACTGAAGCCCCCAGGCCTCAAATTTGACATGTTTAGGTCCTTCTTAGACGATAATTTTTTCTGCCAGGAAATCAGGTTATATAGACCATCTATCTTTCCGTCTATTAGATGGATTAGTGGGTGTTTGTTCTTATGTATGTATGCCTCATTCTTCTTGTTCCACTTTCGAAGAAACGAATCAATGCTGAAAAAGTCGAGCCCAGCATCATTAGACCGAATAAGTAAGGAGCTAATAGAATTCCTGTAATTTGAGACCGACTTCCACTTAAGATCTTTCGACATCCCTTTTCATCTCGCTTGAAAAGACCAGACTCGGGAGGGGAAAGTCTGTTACTTATAGTCATAAGTTAAACAGCCTGTTTTTTCAATAGTCTCTCTCAGCGGCAGTAAAGAAATAGCCTCGGTAGCAGAGGGTGCTAAGAATTCCATCCATGGTTTAATGAACTGACTGCAAATGGTAGATGACTTTGGCTAGAAAGAATATTCGGGGAAAATCTAGAAAAAATTTTTTTTTAAATTTAGAAAAACAACACGCATACTATTGCCGTGTACGTATTATGCGCAGCTCATCTGAGCTTAAACTCCCATAATTTGTCACCAAATGAAGAATGTGACGAATTCTTTGATTCACACGAGAATGCAAATACGCAGGCGACACCACTAATTCAAGACAATAATGGACGAATTTAATGGGAAAATGGAGGACAAGCACGATAGTCGACCAGTAAAAAGGAGGGGGGAGATGAACGTGTGAAGAGACTAGTGGAATTGGACGCTCCATTAAAACTTCTACATATTGAGCGCCCCCCATATGAGAGAAATAAGAGAAAAACATGTATGGTATCTAAAGGAAAGAAAAATTAAATCGATTCCTCACCCTTGAACCAGAAAAATTCCATTGAGGTTACCAACTCGTTCAAGTGGAGGGCTCACTAGCCTAGTAGATGCGGCGTTGATTCATATCGTCAAGGCACGGGTTCGTCCCAGCGAGCGCACACCTAAAACTTTCAGCAGTGCCATCAGCTGGACGCCCATGGAGCTGATAGGGCAATACCCCTACCGGCCGGAATAGGAGGTCCCATACGCACGAACCCGTACATAACCAATCAATCTATTGCCGCCTTCACAGCTCAACATAACCTTTATGTTCTGAAACCATACAGATGAAGTAGTAGTGTCCCCTATAGGGGATATTCATATCCATATAAACCTGACGCGGAATGCTACGCTCCACTTTAAAATGATGAATGGTTCCACCACCGCTGGTTCGTACTAAAAAACTATACAATTTGTTAGAACTGCCTATTCGAAACGCCCTCTACCAAACAGGGACCGGCACTTGGTGTCGTCGGCCTCAGCAATGATTCTCGTTTAGATCGGTCTGTGCATTTCATTATTCGGTCCCGTGAGATAGTCCAGGATACGATGGCCTAATGGCGCAATCTTCATTGACCTGCCAGGGACTACTAATTCCTAGTAATTTGTTAGTTACTATCAATATCAACATCGATTTAAAACAAGTGAACTAAAGTAATTACAATGACGAAAAACACACCCACACTAGAGAAGTGAATCAGAATAAATACGTCGCAAATTACTCTAGAAAACAAGTTTAATGAAATTATTAATGAAGTGACAGATTCCACATTAGATAAATGCAACAGAAATTTGACAAAACCTGATTACGAATGCAAAAATTGGGCAAATAACAATAGACAAGGAGAATCGAACACGAACGTAGGGGAGGATACGCCAAGACATGTACACAGGAAGCGAAAAAAAACCCAGAATGGAAGGAAAAATCAAAGAAGGGATCGAGTCTATTGAACTCAACAAGCTTATTATAGGAATTCCGCGCCCAAGATAGAATTCATAGGATACATCGAGAGAAAGAATGCAGAAGCAACAACGCAGTAAAGCAGATGAAAGAATAGATTTGGCATATAACAAAACGCAACAGTAAAAGGTAACCAGAGAGACAGATTTGCGACAGAGAAAGAACATTGAAAGAGTGCAAGAATTATATCAGGACCTTGTTTAGGGGTTCTTAGCCTTTTTACTACCATACCCGCCCTAGGATTTAGTCCTTCCATCCACACACCCTCCTTTCATCAAAATAACATGCATAAGCTTCTCAATATTAGCCCATGCTCTCGTTAAGAGAATAACAAATGGAATTAGAGAAATTTCTGTTTTTTTCCTAAGGTATCGCGCGCCCCAGTTAAAAACCCACTGACTCTCATGATCGACAAGGCCACTGCAACTTACATAATGAGGCGGAAGTCTCACTTTAAGATTAACTTCTGATCCTTTTTTTTATAAACTGTAATTCTTTTCGATTCAAAGCGAATAATTCTATCTAATCTGCAAACTGAAGATGACTTATACATATATCTTACATTAATTTTAATTTCCTTTTATTCTCACACCAAAATCTTCTAAATCTACTCAGTTTAATAAGTTTAGGTAGATGTTCTCCTCCTGTCTCACCCCTTGTCAATTTGTATTTTATTAGGGATCGAGTGCGGTCTAAATGAAGATGTTGAATAACGGTATGTGTAAGAGAATACGCAACTACAGGTTCTCTTAAATCTTTGCTCCTGCAGATATTTATAAATTGAATGTGGTATACTGAGTCGAAGGCCTATTCATAGGTGTAATAATGCTATACATATAAGTGTAGGAAAACACAGTTTGAGGAGATTTACATAAAACGATAAATATAAGCATATATAGCTTTATAAATTGCTTCGTAAACTGTCTCCTTACTCATTTGAAAGATAGATACTGATTTAAACTATTTAATGTTATATAAATATGTATTTCATATCTATTTGTCTCCAGCAATTATTGTTAAAGGGACAGCAGAAGCGTTGGACATGACATTGAAATCCTAATTTTCCTGACCAATTTTGTAAACAGACTAGCTATTAGATAAGCGAAACAAGCACTCCCAGGGTTTATAAAGCCGATTCTTACACTAACCTCCCCAGGTGTTTTAGCGTTTTCAATTATCATAAGTGCGAAAAAAATTTTGATCTTCCATACTGGTGTGGATCCTTCATTCATATAAAAAATTCATCCAGTGTATGACGGCCGTTGCTATTATAAAATCACTGATAAAATTCCTCAAATCTTTCTATTCTCTATTTTCTGTTTGATATTTTGTTTCACTCTTTATCCTTTAGTATTTCCATTTTGTCTTTGCCAATGTTTTTTTGGGGGGAGGGGGGTTACAATAAAAATTACTATATTTATATTCTAAGTTCTAGGTTTCTACCTTATTTTTAATAAGCTTGTTAAGGCCAATATATTTTATCGTTTCACGTTTTGTTTCATCCTGTATTATTTGCGCTTTTTGTCAAAATGTCTAATTTTTTAGATGACCTTACTTAGTTATTTACCAAAAAATGCAAAAGGTATAATGGTTTTGCTTATATTATATTATATTTTTTTGCAGTTTTCTAATGTGAATTGTGTAATTTTTTAATTTCGTTAACTTGTTTATTAGAGAGATTTAGAGAGCTTTATATCACTTTGGGTGCAAAGCTACCGTTTCCTTTTTTTGTCAAAAGTTTGTGTTTTTCTTCTTTTAGATGTTTTATTTGTATTGCTTCTGATCATTTATATTAAATCTGAAAGCTCCATCTGGAGACCTTTCGTCGCTAGTACAGGTTCCAAACGTTTGGGATATTTATCTATGAGGTTCTTACAAATATTTGTAGGTATCTTGGCCCATTCTTCTTGGCATGTTCTTTTTAAATATGTTAGATTTCTTGGGTCGCTTTTCTGAATCTTTAGTTTTAATTCTCGTCACAGGTTCTCGATAGGATTTAGGTCTGGCGACTGACTGGACCATTCCATAACCTTTATTTTCTTCTGCTGAAACCACGCTGCAGTGCCCTTGGTTGTATGTTTTGGATCATTGTCCTGCTGGAATGTCCATCCTCTTGGCAACTTCAAGTCATCTGCAGACTGTAAGAGATTATCATCCAGAATCCTGCGATACATCTGAGCATTCATTTTCCCTTCAATAATATGGAGTCTTCTAGGACCTGCAGAGGAGAAGCAGCCCCATACCTTTATCCTGCCTCTTCCAAACTTCACTGTTTTTTTGCTTCCAAACGTGATTTACACTATTCTGCCCAAATAACTCAATCTTGGTCTTGTCAGACTATAGTACAGCGTCCTCAAAACTTACAGGCTTCTTTAAATGTTCCTTGGCAAAATTCACACTATTTCTGACATGAATTGGTTTCAACAAAGGTGTCTTTCTTGGTGTGTGAGAATGGAATCCCTCGTTCCTAAGAACTGCTCTAATTGTATTTTTGCATACATTTACCCCAGCTGCTTCCAAATCTTTCGGAAGTTCAGATCGAGGATCTCGTGGATTCTCCTTTACTTTACGGACCATATATTTAGCCGCACGGATCGAAATTTTAGATGGACGCCCTGAACGTGGTAGACTTGCAGTGGACTGATATGAGGTGAACCGGCGAATCGTGTCACCAATGGTTGAGGTTCGTATTTTAAGTATAGATGTGAGTATAGAATTAGAGTTCTGAACGATTACCTCCTTCTCATGAGGCAGCATTCCGTCAAAGGAAACCACTCTGGAATGTTCGAGAACTATTTATTATCGCTTCTAAACTAATTTTAGGGGTATGTTGGATACTTTTTGAGGCAATAATCTAACACTTTTGTCGATATAATATCAATGCTTTACTATTTGTCTATTCTAATACCGAATTTGTATTCAACGCATACAATACATAAGAAGCTCAATTTTGGATTACTTTGCTGTTTTGTAACTATTGTAAATAAACTTTTGACCATGTATCGAAAATTTATTGCACCCACTGTATATATCATCATCATCATCATCATCATCATCATCATCATCACTAACTATAATTTAAGAAGGGGATTTTTTTTAGTATTCGAATAATATTTTCATCTTAGTTTGGGTATGACTTATGTTTCTTTTTATCAATATTATTTTTAATAATTCTTTTATAATATCCAAAAGCAAAATGGTGAAGTTCAGAAATAAATATGAGTATCGAAATTTTGTGAATTTTTTAAAACCCCAAGAATTACAAATGGTGAAGTTCAGAAAATTTAGTTTTATATATCTTCTTCTATAACTATATTTTAGCAACGTGATATTTTGAAGGCGGGAAAATTTAGTTGAGATTAAAGTTCCTTTTTAAAATTATTATAATTAGCGAAGTTCCGAAAATTTATAAAAACTTAACCATGGCTGCTTTTTTTACATTTTAAATTTTAATCTTAGTTTCGAAACGCAAGCTCCGGAGTGGCAAAGCCATTGCCTGATATATATATATATATATATATATATATATATATATATATATATATATATATATATATGTATATATATATATATAATATTGAGGATAAATCCCAGAGCCACGAGAAACGAATGCAGCATCTTTTAATTTTTGACAACGTTTCCAAAAATACAAGTTTTCATCTTCAGGCTAGAATAGGTTTACAAAGTTAATACATATGAAGAAAACTTGAAAAGGCCATCAAGACATTATTTTAAAGGGAGACAAATTAGAAAATATCTTTAAAAAGTACAATAAATTAAAATTTTAAATATGACTTGGTAACAGTTAGATTTGCTTTAAAACTGAGTCAAAAAATTGTTACGAGGAACGGTCAATAAGTTTTGCTAATCGGTAGGGAAAAACAGAGGACGGGGGATGGCTGTTTGTGGGGGTCTTAGGACAAGTTATGACAAGCGAGAACCTGCAGCCGCACGCTTCTGCATTGTCTATTTAAGAAGCAGTAGCTGATCGCAGATCGTCATCGTCAGTCACAATTTTTTTAAGAATGGAGAAGGTTAAGCACCGCGCAGTGATCAAATTTTTGACCAAGGAAGGCAAGAATGCAGGAGAGATCCATGAACGCATGTTTGCAGTGTACACCGACACCGCCCCTTCCTTTTCAACCATTGCTCGCTGGAATAGGGAGTTCCGCCATGGTCGTGAGACCCTTGAAGATGACCCCCGTCCAGGATGCCCGTCAGACGTGACCAACGAGGACAATGTGGCCCGTGTGGACAGGATGATCCTCGAAAATCGACCGGTAAAGGTCGAAGAAATCAAGTGAGAACATGGAATATCCCATGGAAGTGTTATGAACATCATCCACGACAATTTGACCATGACCAAGGTCTCTGCCCGTCGGGTCCCTAGAAACCTAACGCCTTATGATCGACATCAACGTCGTCAAAGTTCGGAGGAGTTGCTGCTCCTGTACCACCAAGAACCGGCGGGATTCGAGTCACGCATAGTGACAGGTGATAAAACGTTGGTCACACACTGGGATCCCGAGACCAAGATCGAAAGCATGGCCTGGAAGCACAGGGGCTCTCCGACCCCCATCAAGTTCCAGACCCAACCCTTAGCCGGAAAGATCATGGCCACCATCTTCTGGGATTCTGAGGGAGTGTTGATGGTGGACTATGCGCCTGGTGGCAGGACCATCACAGGCCAATATTACGCCGAGGAACTGGCTGGGTTGAAAAAGTGCATCCGTCAGAAGCGGCGCGGCAAGTTGACACGCGGTGTCCTGCTCCTTCACGACAATGCCCCTGTCCACAATGCCAGAGTTGCACAAGCTGCCCTGCGCGAGCGCGAATTCGAGGAGCTCAACGATCCCCCTACAGTCCAGATCTGGCCCCTAGCGACTACTTTTTATTACGCCAGCTCAAGGCTGCACTGCGTGGACGCCGGTTTGGAGACGATGAAGATGTCCAGCTCGCTGTCCAGGAGTGGATTGAACAGCAGTCGGGAATTCGAAGCCTCAGGGACAAGTGGCGCAAGTGTATTGAAGTCAAGGGTAGTTATATTGAAAAATAATAAAACACTTTTCCTCATATCTCGTTTCCTTAATTCCGAATTGTAAAACCTATTGACCGCCCCTCGTAATACATAAGAAGAAAACTTGAAAAGGTCAACAAGACATTATTTTAAAAGGTGACCAATTATAAAATATCAATAAAATGTACTATAATTTAAAATTGTTTAAATATGACTTGGCAACACTTAATTTTTCTTTAAAACTGACTCAAAAATTAATTAATAAATTTAAAGTTTATTGCATAAATTAATTAAAAACTATAAGAGAAATTGACCTGCCATTAGTTAAAGATAATAAATTTAAACTTTGTTTTTAATTTTTTAAAGACTGTAAGAGTTAAAAAACATTTAATATAAAAACGGTAAATTTGGGTACTTACTAAAGTGGATCCATCCTACAGAGTGAATGGTGGGTTTATAGATGCCGCCAAAAGATTTCGGAGACGTGAAATTTTTGTTATTCCTTTCGTATGTCTATGAATATGTTGGTGTAGGTTTGCCATCCAGCTGGAAATCAAAAATAAATGCTTTTGAAATATCAAAAATGGTATCAATATTTTGGTATGTTAAAATCAAAATATCTTTTATAACTCATATTTGTCGATTAATATTCTATACCATATCGACACCATATGATATTGTTGAAAACAAGTAACTATACCCTCCTCGTTTAGCGTGCAGCGCGCAGGAAGAGGAGGGTCTCAGCTGTCGACAAATCGCTCAAAGGGTCGGTGAATCATATTCCAGTTTGCAAAAAGGTTGAAGAGGATGCGAGAAAATGGGAAAATCCAAGACCGTTTCAGCCCGTTTCAGGACGCCTCGCGTCGACTGGTCTCTGTACGCATGAAAACCGCAGTCCAGCTGCAATATGAATGGACTGAGGGTGGCCAGGTTAATGCATCTCTCAGATGGGTTCATCCCAGATTTTTTCCACAATGCCTGGTGCCATGTACAGCCGGCCAGATGACACTAATCAATCTTCAGCAGAAGCGAGTTCGACTGGCTTCTGCAACTGGACCATGCAGCAGTGGGGACGTGTCTTATAGTCCGATCCTAGGGAACATTAGATCATAGAGGAGGCACAGGAGTAGTGGAATCAAGGGTATAATTTGGTGGTAATATTAAAGCAGTATTACCACTCAGCTGTCGCACACTCATGAGGAGCATTTCCCGAAATATACATGCTCTCATCACTACAAAGGGACGCTATTGAGTTTCCTGTATTAGTTGGGTGTTGCTGTAATTTTTATAGAGCTACATCTGTTTATATATACATATGATGTTACATGTATTGTAAAATTTTGTATTTTTTAATTCTTGTTAATTTTGGAGCATATATAACTTAGTGATATTTATTCCTCCTTATTTCCTTATTATATTCATATTGATATGCAAATAAAAACTTCACGAACCTGCATTGATCTAATTTCCTAATTTTTTGAGGTGGTCGAAAACTTATATATATATATGTGTGTGTGTGTGTGTGTGTGTGTGTGTGAGGGAAGAAATGTACAATCAATGATGTTTTGATACATTGACATTATTAACTTTGCATCATTATAAAGAATTTCTTATTCCAGTACATACAAACAACTGCAACGGGAATTCGCTGCTTATCCTTTTCTACTTAAACATAGCTAGTACTTCCCTAATAGGGGATTATTTTAAGCTTCTTTTTATTTCCTAGGAATCCCTTAAAACATAAACACTCTACTTATGATTATAACAGAAATCGCCTTGAAATTTATCTCGCAGAGATAAGATTTTAAAAATGGTTGCTTAGTTTTCTGTTAATTCTCTTTTCCAGTGACCCTTTTGTAGGTCGCTAATATTAATTATGTTTTTAGATAGAACCGTAAATTAAATGATCTTACGTGTAAGTTTAGATTTGATGGAAAGAAATAACACATTAAAGACGAGAGAGAATTTATAAAAACGCAAAAGTTGACTCTAGTCAAAGCACATAAAAAGGCAAGCGAAATCCAATACTTGGAGGTTAAGAAATTAATTGAACGTAAAATTGGGTTATTTAATCTTTGAACAATGATATATGATAGATAGATAAAAGAGAGAAAGAGGATATATATATATATAAAGAGAGAGAGAGAAAAAGAGACAGACAGACAAACATGCGAATGGAGATAGTGAGGAAGAGAGAATTCAAAATGAGAGAAAACTATCGAAAGATTAAGAGAGTGAGATAGGGAAATAGTGGGTGAGTTTGCAATAGAGAGTGAGAGCAAGAGCTATAGTCAGTGAGAGAGATTGATGGATTGAGTAACAGAGAGTGAATTTAAAAATGAGACAATGACTCGGGAAGAGAGTGTCTGAGAGACATTGGTACGAAGATTCCGACAGAGAGAATGATAAATAATTGCGTGCGTGTTTTTATGAGACAGGAAGTGATAAAGAGAGTGCTTGAGAGTGTAAGCGAATGATAAATAGTAAGAGAAAGCGTGTGAGATTGTGTGGTAAGACATAGTTGAGGCAGAAGTGTTTTCAACGTGTGCGAGAGAGAGAGATAAAGTTGGTGTGTGTCTTTATGGTAGAGTAAGAAAATGAGCGTGCGTTTGTGCGTGTGAGAGAGACACAGACGGTCACACGCAGAGAGAGATCGGGCACATCAAGACTGTCGTCTCGTTGCTGCATTCATTTCTAGACTTGACTCCCGCTCAAGTTCTAAATATAACTCCGGTGATGAGGTGTTGTGTGCATTGTCGATTGCAGCATGAGTAAATACGGTGGCCAAAAAGCACAACAATTCTCTCAAGCTACACTCATCGAGAAAGAAGGTGCCCTCACTTTATTTGGCCCCCATTTAGGTCTCGCTACTCAGGGAACAGTAATAAATTGTTTCCCCAATGAACAAGAAACCAGTCTTCTGCTGCCGCCTTATCGGGCCCATCTTATACGGTAAATAAATCAAAGGTTTATATGGAATTAGTCGAGATTCTTGTACCATCCTTAATTTCTACCAGATGTTTAGTAAAAGTTATATTTGTAAGGAAACATTATGTACAAGAAATTAATATGTATACAGTTCTAAGGATTTATTTAAAATAGCATTATTAAATAGGTAAAAGTAGAAAATGTTTCCTTGTAATTTGCAACCGAATTGAGGCAAGAGATTAAATAAATAGTCGAAGTTAGGTTGGTAGCGGAAACGCTCTCCCAAATCGAGAGTATCATTTACGTATCTTGAGATTTATTTTGCTACATTCTGTTAGTAAATTGAATTCAAGGAAATTGATTTGTTTATAAATAGTGAAATGTTTCCAACAGGGGTAAATTTAAAACTGTTTTAATGTGTATATGCCTGGGCATACTAGATTTTTATATACAGAATTTAATTAGAAAAAAAAACCCTCCGAAGCACTCTTGTAAGTTAAAATTAACTATTATGTCTCATTTCTTCCTCCAAGGGCATGTGTTAAAAAGGGTTTGAAATGCTCTCCCTTCCATGATGGGTTTTGTAATTCTCATCCCCTGGAATAGCTGAAGGGTTATGATCAAAATTTCAATGAATTAAATGAAAAAAGTCAGTGAAAAAAAACATGGTCTATTTGTTTCATAATGGAACTTTGCTTTCGTACCTAAATGCGATTACCTGACTACTTATCAAAAATTGAAAACACAAAGTAAAAATGAAAATTGCCAATTATATCAGAAAAATTGACCAAAAAGTTCTAACTTTTCTTTTGCCAATTTTTGTGGAGATGGAGAAACCAGGTTTTCCTTTTTCATTTGTGGCATTTCAGAAATCTTCTGGAAATCGACGCATTATAATGGTCCCATCCATAGTACCACTAGCCCCCCAAAGTGGTTTTTATAATTATGTGTTCAATGAGACCAAACATAAGTCTCTAACTTCAATAATTTAGCCACGAGGATTTTTTGAATCTTTTTTTAATTTTAGATTTGCTCATTGGATTCTTGTTTGAGTTTAACTTCTCTATGGGTTCTTGGGTTTTTGTTTCAGTTTGAGACAACCACCACCACCACAACCACCCACTGCTACCACCACCAACCACTACCATCACTATCACTAGCACACCACCACAACTATCACCAATATTACTACACCACCACCACCATCTCCACAACCAGTAGCATTCGCTCTCTTTGTGTGTGTTTCTCTCTCTCTCTCTCTCTTTCGGTCTCTCTATTTTTCTGTCCCTCTCTCTATTTCTATCTCTCACTCTCTCCTTCTGTCTCTATATCTCTGTCTGCCTCTCTCTATCACCTTTTCTGTTTCTCTCTCTTTCTATCTCTCACTTTCTCTTTCTGTCTCTGCCTCTCTGTCTCTGTATGTCTGTCTATCTATCTGTCTCTCACTCTCTCATATTCTCCCTTTTTTCTTCGTATCTCTCTTTCTCTACTTCTATTTTTCTCTCTCTTTTTTTATTGCCACCTCCTGTCTGTCTGTCTATCTGTCTGTCTCCTCTCGCGCTTTCGCTGTCTTTCTTTCTCTCTATCCAGTTGATCCTTCCAATTCATGATCACTTTGGTCTGAAACGGTAACTGTAACAAACAAGGTCAGCTGACCAAAAAGTCGCGTGCCCTCACATATTCTGATTTATGTTCTTACGACTTTGAAAATTTTCAATAATTCACGGACTAAACTTGGGAGGACCTTGGCAGTTCTATCATTCGAAAGAGAATGAAAACAACTCAATGGTTTCAAAGTTTTTGAATCGGCCAAATAGTTATGATGTTATTACAAAGAAAAATAATTCCATGGCTAACCTTGAGTGACTTTGGCAATTATATTATTTGAAAGGGAATGTAAAACAATATAAGGGTTTCAAATTTAGTTATAATTAGTCGAATAGTTATGATGTTATTGCCCAAAAATTAATTACTGGGCTAACCTTAGGAAGACCTTAGCAATTATATCATTAAAAAGAGAATGTAAAACAACATAGTGGCTTCAAATATCACTAGAATCAGCCGAATAGTTATGATGTTTTTTCCAAAACAAAACAATTCCCTGGCTAACCTTGGAAGGACTTTGTCAATTATATCATTCGAAATATAATTTAAAACAACATAAGGGTTTCAAATTTCATTAGAATGGTCGGAATAGTTATGATGTTATGGCCAAAAGAAAATAATTCCCTGGCTTACATGGGAGGACTTTGCCAATTGTACCATTCGAAAGAGAATGTAAAACAACATAAAGGTTTCAAATGTCGTTAAAATTGGCTGAATTGTTACAATGTTATTAAAAAAAATCAAAACGTGGAGAGACCGACATAGTGAGATGTAGAGTCATCCACGACTAAAAAGTTACAACTTTCTAAAAGTTTATTAAAAATAATAGCATATTATGGCATATTATAGCCTAGTCTAGTCTAGCAGAGTATCGGCCGAAAAGTTATCATGTTATTACCAAGACAAAATAATTCCCAGGATAACCTTGATAGGACTTTTGCAATTATATCATTTGAAAGAGAATGTAAACAGCATAATGATTTTAAATTTCGTTAGAATCGGGCGAATAGTTATGATGTTATTGCCAAAACAAATTAATTCAAGAGCTAACCTTGGGAGGACTTTGCCAATTATAATATTCGAAAGAGAATGTTAAACTACATTAGGGTTTTGAATTTCCTTAGAATCGGCCGAATAGTTAGAATGTTATTACAATAAACAAAGTAAAACGGGGACCGACCGACCGATAACCGACGAGCGACTGACATAGTGAGATGTAGACTCACTCGCAACTTGAATCGCACGCGACCTAAAAACAGTAATGATGAATTTGCTTCAGGAAAATCATGTGAGGTCAATTCTTTGAAGGAGTCTTAAAAAAAAGGTATGGGGAAACGAATAGAGAGAGTAGAGAAGAGATAAAAATATTCAGACCTGGCATTTGAAAAATCAACCAAGGACATTCAGTCGTCCATGAAGTTCTAGTCATTTTTCGTCCTGATTTTCTTTCATTATCCAAGCGGAAAAAACTACTTACTTTTTGCGAACAACATCTCAAGGATGCCTCTTTTCACCTTCACCTTCAGCAAAGATGATCATGGTGCAGTACTAAAAACTGATCCTATGAGCACATGGGATTTAAATTATTGCATACTCACAAAAGTTACTGAAATCAATAAAATATCTTTCATCAATTTGCCAGACTATCCCAGGGCCCAGACACATGAAACTTTATAGGAAAACCAAAGGCCAAGATTATCTTAAGATGTTTCAAAAGTTTGACAGCAAGTGCACCATCGAGTTTGATAAATTTCACTTCTCTGCCTGTAAAATAACTTTACAGCAACAGAACTCAGCAAAAGAAAAGGTGCCCCTTATCTTTTGAATGAAAATCCAGGCACTATATCAACCAACTCAAACAATACCAGACCAAATGTCTAAACCAATAGAAATCTAAAAATAAAATGTTAAAAAACATATGTATGGGAACTTCGAGAGAGAGAGAGAGAGAGATGTCGTATCAGGTAATTGCCTCTTACTGCTTATAGAAACCATTTCTTATATTTCTTGATTTCTTACATTATGAAAAGCTTTAGACCATAAACTACCATGATGGCCCAATGCAGCCATCATGGTTTTAAATTTCAGCTCGCTAACCACTACATTAGATTTTAAATCTAAAGATCCCGCGTTCGATTCCAGTGGCAAATTAAAACATTCTAGTGTCAATTACTTTCACTGACGGTCTCTTGTTACCAATCTGCATTTAGCCAGCATGATAGCTTATGGCCCAAAGCTTCTAATCATGAAACAACTTCAAAGGAAACTTCGATCGTTACTGTTGGATCATCTGATTTAAACTAAGCTCCAACCAGAGTGCTTGTGTAGGCTTTACTGCTCTGAGTTAAAAGGCGACTGGTTACAATTTTAAACCCAACGCCGACATTGAAAACCTAAATGAAATCTTGTACAATGCATCAAACAACTTCGGAATACTATTTGAGGAAGTGCACCTCACAGAATTCCTCACTGACCTCAATGATAAAAAATGAGATAAATTGGTTTGTGTGAAAACAATAGATACGGGGAAACTATCACTGAAATAAGTGACCATTACCCAGAAAGGAAAAGAAAGTCAGAGCCAGGATATTTTTGGATGCTTGATATATACATAGAAAGCTAAAAATTTGTAGTAGCGTTTGACGGAATATCAAAAATAGGCCTTCTCAATTATCCAACTGCTCACTGGAATCTGCTAGTAAGCAGGAAGAGTTAAATAAATTGTATAATGTAATACATCAGGATATGAATAAATAACCAAAGCCGATTTCAACATTGCTATAAAAAAAATTCCATGCAAAAGTTGGGTAATGTAATGAAACTTGCATTGGAAAGATCTTAATGGGAAACAAAATGATAGGATACAAGATGTGGTTGACTTTACAGTGGAACAAAAACTCCAAATTACCAACATTATGTTCCACAAGGAGCAGCTGGAAAGATGTACTTGGAGAAGTCTAAACAAAAAAATCACTGTTTATAATTGCCAAGCCCTAAAAAAATCAAAATCAGTGAATATGGGATGATCAGATGTAGGATAAAAATTAACTTTCAGAAAAAGAGAAGAAAGCTCTTCCTTTAAAAATGAGGGACATTAAATTATTCAAGAATTACAATGGAACCTTCATAGGAAACACCATGAGAATATCCTTCAGCAACACCAACAATATTCAGGTAAAGAACAATAGCTTCATGAAACACATGGCAGACAATGCATAAAAATGCAAGTAAACACAAAATAAGAATAAACTAAACAGAGAAAATAAAGTTAACCTAATGAAGAAGAGCAAAGACCCTAAGGCAACAAATGAATTAGCAGGATTAAACAAACTCATTAAAAAGGAAATGATAAAATCATAAAATATAATACAACGTGTGCTAAAGACACATTGAAAGAAGGAAAGAGATTTAAAATGGCCAAAAAGATGTCTAAAAGGAAAATATCATCTAGTTACTATAAAGTATCGAAGAAGAAGAGTAAAAAGAACCAAAGAGCTCTATGAAATGTTTTACCTAATCAACAACACCAAGCAGAACAACAACCACCCGTCAACATCCAATAATGTCACAGCTCTTCTCAAGTCAGAAAATGAAATAGCTATCAAAGGAATGAAGAGCCACAAAACACCAGATCAGGAGAACATTACTTTGCAATTGTTGAAGGATTCTGAATAGGTCATATTGTAAACAACTAACTTGCCTCATCACAAAGAATAGTAAACAACTCGAGTTTCCGGAAGAAATGCCGCAATGCAATACTTAATCTTTCTATATAAAATAGGAGATCAAACGTGCCTTACAAACTACAGACTAACCAGCCTTCTTTCCCCTGTCTATAAACCCTTCACAAAGTCATTACAAAGAGACTGAAAAACAGGTATATGAAAAACAACCAAGACAACAAACTGGCATTAGAAAAGTTCGAAGGAAATTGAAACAATAACTGTCCCTAAAGAAATTCACTATTTATATTCCAAGTAATAAATTTTATAAAAATAAATTGTCAAAACTAAGCTAATTTGACAATATTATTTTTAATTAGAATGTAAGATTTCTTTTACTAATAACAGCTATTCAAAGCTATTTTCGTGTCCCATCCAAATCCTTATGCCCAGGATATTCTTAGGCTTCATATATTGGCAAACCTGTATTATCTTTGGGGACTCATTTCTCTTCCCATATATATATATTGTCGTAGAATTGCTCATAGTCTGGTCCAATAATTATTCTAGTCCTTGATCTGGACACACCGCTTTTGTTTAAGTCGATGGTATTGACCCTATGACTCAATCTACGATTATATATATATATATATATATATATATATATATATATATATATATATATATATATATATATATATATATATATAGGTAGGATTTAATTGCTACTGAAGGTGCGAAAGCTGGTTAGAGGCGGGTTGTGCCGTAGCCAGGATTCTCACTATAAAAGTCCCACTTGTTACTGGGGGGAGGTTTGTGATTGTTGAATTCTAACAGTGCATAATACAGGTTGAATAAATTAGCCGAAGGGATTCTTAATTAAAGTCTTGTGAAGGGTACGTCAAAAAGGAGGATCCACAAATAAACACACGTACAAAAAATAAACTTTACTTTACACAAATATAGTAATTAGCAATAGTTAAACGGGAAAAATTAAGGATTAAATATTAAACACTGACGTTAAGCGCCTAGATTTATAATGACTCAATAGGAGTATCAATCACTGTTAATTAAAAAGGTAATTTAAGAATAGAGGGACACTGGGTTTACAGATTACCATTAATTGTGATGGATTGGAGAGACGACTACTCAGGTCCAGACGGGGTGGTTCGGGTGGCGTTAACACGAGTTTTCGGAAAGAGGGGGGATAAGATGACGGGTTCGGGGCTGCTGACTGCAGCTCCGGTTAGTTCACTCCTAACTGGGTATGACACTAACAAATAGTAACTTACAGTAACTATTTGAAGGTTCCTTTTCTTTCTCAAGTTACGTTGAGCAACAGAGCGTATTTTTCTAGTCACAGACTCTGCGGGGCGGGATTTACCTCAGGAACACTTTGAGACAGCGATCAAGTTGACTCGGTGGCGCGTTGGCAGTCGATACGTTACGGCAACGACTCTCGTTCAACGTGAGGGTTACGCGTTACGCGAGTAGGTTTGGGACACTGCTGTAGAGGGATGAACAGCGATGTTATTTATACCGCGGATTGTGGGAAATCGAGAGAGAAATTCCATTCACGACAATTCGCTTATCGCAGCGCCTTCTGGACAATCTCCATGGTATCATAAAGAAGTCAAATAGAATTTAAGCTTCTCTGTAAGATAGGCCTTCTTTCGTCAGACTTACTGTCGCCAGTTGGGGAAAGGGTGGGTGGGGGGAGAGAGAGGAGACGAAGGTCAACTCAAACGACAAATTTCTTTCGTTCCCACGATTGTCTGGCGGCATGCGAGTATGTACGTACCATACCCTCACACACATTTATATATATATATATATATATATATATATATATATATATATATATATATATATATACATAGAGCACAGAATGACACCAGGGAATATCAAGTATAAGTTTGCCATTACCAGCGAGCTAGAAATGGCAAACACTTATGCATGATCTTCCCTGGTGGTAACTAGGGCGTTCCCCAGGGGGCTATATGAAGCAAGTGGTATCATTCTGTGCTATCTATTAACCGCACTATCTGTTATTATTTTCCATATATATATATATATATATATATATATATATATATATATATATATATATATATATGGATTTCTTAAATTTTGACTATATATCTATACCAGGTAATGGCTTCACCACTTCCCCATACGGGGGGAAGCTTGCGCTTCGCTCCTAAGATTAAAATTTAAAATCTTCCAAAAAGCAGCCATGGTTAAATTTTGATAAATTTTCTGAACTTCACCATTGTTAATTCTTTGGTTTTAAAAAATTCACAAAATTTTGATACTTATATTTATTTCCCAATACTTTACCATTTTGTTTTTGGATATTATAAAAGAATTATTAGAAATAACTTTTATAAAAAAATAAGTCATAACCAAACTAAGATGAAATTATTATTCAAATACTCAAAAAAATCCTCTTCTCAAATTATAGAATTAGTGAAGTAACGATGATAGAGGCTAAATAAACAAAATTTACATATTAAGATAGGATATATTTTCGATTATTTTGGCAGACCTATTATTATGTGAGCTAGTTTGACCTCCTTAACAGAAACAAGGGCTTCAACACGTCGTAACATGCCATAAAGAAATGTTTTGCATAATTCCTAGATTTTGTCGGAATAGAACCAAGCCTCAATGAGGCGACAGAAAAATGTTTCGTGGTAATTGCCATTTGTTGTAACTCGTCCTTCTAAGTGTATTATAAACTATCTATGGGATTCATATCTGGTGAATTTCCTTGCATGATACCAGTTCGACAACATTTTTTTTATAAATAATTTCTGTAAAGATGTTGCAGTCTGACATGGGGCTGAGTCCTGATGAAAAATCTATAGCGTCACCATACCATTCCCATGTTTGATGTAGTAGACGAGTTCTTAGTACCTATATATAGTTTTGATGGTTCAGCTTCCCTTTACAATCTGCAGGCGATTATGTTCCGTGTGCACATATTCCCGCCCAAACTATAATATTTTTGCAGATATTCCACCGTCTTCTGGATACATTCGGATTTAAATTCTTCTCTAGGCCTCTTTCTCATGCTCTGCATACTATCATCAAGCACTGCAATTGATGATTCGTCAGAAAACACTATCTACACTAATATTAAATATTATTTTAAATTTAGGATAGCCAGAACGGGTGACTGTTTTATAGTATTAGATTGGAAACAAAGTTCCCACACAGCCTTTTTGAGGTGTATTTATAGATTTATACAAGGTGTACGATTAGTTAATAGGTAGTGCATATAAACAGCCAAATGGGAGAGAGGCATTTGTATTATAAGTGTATTTCCCTCAAACTGGGTGACTCTTTCCAACATTGCACACTATATATACCATAGATCAACCTCAACCGACACACGAGAGTGCGATGTAAATCCAATTGGCAGATGACATCGCACAGATCATTAGCAGTAATAGAAAAAAACACCCAGAGACATTGCACAGAGAAAAGCGAGAGAAATTAAGCACTTAAACGACTATGAGAAAAGGAACAAATTTCAAACAAACAGAAACAAGTTCAAGTTGATTACCTTAAACCGAAAGAAAACAGCTACTATAAGAGTGGATGGAGAGGCGTATCCATATACCAGGAAAGGGCGAGTCATCGTACTCAAATTAACGACAAATGGATATACCTCCCATTAACACAGAAAGTGTCTGAAGCAAAAACGACCATAACAGCACTCCACCTATTCCAAAACCTCTCAAGCAACAATAAAGAAAAATATACACAGCCCTCGTTCGCCCCAAGAGGCTATATTCAATAATTCCTACCAACACGCCTAGCAATACACAAATAATTAAAGGCCAAAGGATACAAAACTGGGCCACAAGATTTATACAAAAATTTATTGGAGACCACGTGCAATGGTATCCTGCCATGGACAACGTCACTTCCTGTTCGAACATTCGCGAATTTTCGACTCCTGAGCGCATTGAGGAAATATTCCTCAATCCTGCAAACTCGTCCCAAGCCTCTTTCCCCCGGGTGACGAGGCGAGAAAGAGCCGCTCTTTCTCGTAACTTGCTGTTAAATGATAAGCTTGTGACTCCTTTCTCCAAATTTCCCCTTCCCCCTCAGAATCAAAGAGTACAGCACGCACCTCAAGGCCGTCCTTATCGTCTCTTCCCGTTAGCATTCATCAGATAGCAGACATTCTCAGCCGTGATTCTACTCCATTCAATTGGTAGCTTCTCTGATCGGTGAGCCTTTGAATTTGGGCAACTGGCTCCCTTCATTTAATCGAACCGAAGAAAATCTCCATCGATTATCTTTGATGAAAAGAAATTTCCTCTTCCAGTGGAATTACGAGAATTCCCATATTTCCCGTTGAACGTCATCTTTGAAGCTTAGCTATCTTCATCGAATGGTTGGTTCGGATCGTGCCCCACCTGCCTAATCGGATTGTTTCCCACTCGCCTCATCGAAAGAAGGACCTTCCTCGAAGTCACCGACCCGTAGGACTGAAACCCCATCTCTTATTAGTATTGTCAAGTCCCCCTGTTGACCTGAGCCTATTGACGCTAATCAATTAAATCTATTTGAGAATCTCTCCTCATAATAATTATCTAGAGACTATTTCAATTTAAATAATTCCCTTTTGCCATTTTTTTAATTCTTATTTTGATATTTGTAAATAAAATTATATTTTTGTTAATTCATTGTCAACTAACCTTGAACGATACTCTCGGCCTATTCAAGTAAATCTCGCCAACCAATTATGCACTCTGTCTGATTATTAAGGATTTGAAACTCAACGCCTCAAGTTTAACCTCTTAGTTGGTCGTTAATCCCTGCGAACAGTCCTTAAACGGTTCGCGTTGCAGTAGGTGATTAAGTCACCCCCACATAATATAGAAGTAGTGTATGGTATAGAGTGGTGTACCACAACAACCAAAATCGAACTTATAAACAAAGTCCTAAACAAACGCGCAAAAAACCTGTAAGAAGGGAAAAACTTAACGAAACGCTACCCTAGGGGAAATAAATAAAATAACAGTTCCCACCAACGAAATCTGTCAAATCAGATATAAATAACGATTTGACGGAAGCAATAAAAACACGATAATGGACATTAACCTAATATATAAATAAACGAAATGAAAGTAAATCCGAATAAGACCGAAAATAAAACAAACAACCAAAATGGAATAAACTGAATTCGACACATGAGCAATAAATAATAAGGAGAAACCCAAAGAAAAAAGAAGATAATAGATAAGATATCTATAACTATAAAACAACTGAAAAAGTGCGAAAGAAAGCACAAAACAAAATAAAAATTGCAAAGGATAGAAAAGCTCTAATGAAAAAATGATAACAAAGGCTCGAATGCTAAAAATACAACAAACTACACACAAATATGTCAAAATAAATTAAAAAACGAAAGCATTTGCCAGGCAAATCATTATCGTCCTCATTCGTATCATCTCCATATTTCACTCTCTCATCATAACCATCTCATCAACACACCATACACAATATTTTCTAACTATCCCATCTTCTTCTTTCACATTCACCACTTATGCTATCCCTTATCCCTAAATTGTATTTAGCCTCAAATCCAGCTTGATAAGAACTTCGGCATCAGAGTGAAAATAAACAAATCTTAAAGTCTTATTGGGTTTCTTTGCGCTCAAGTAAGTCGGAAACGAGCGGATAGAATTGAGTCTTCAAAAGAGAAACGCTCGTCTACCTTGAACCGTGAGCTTAGAGGCTGGATCCAGCCAATCTCTCCCCTTTCAAACCCTGTTCACCGTTATTTTTCAAACACCTCAATACGGGTCTCCAATCTCTCTTCCACCTTTATAATCTTCGCACTCACAAATATGTCACCGCTTCTTGCGTCAGTCACCTAGTCTTATACTTCATCTCAATACGAGATGTTTCCTAGGCTAAGATTTATTAAAGGAAAAAAACATATAAAAACGATTGTGACGAACAGAGATCCATCAATGAAAAAAAAAGAACGCGTCGATTAAGAATTATTTCCTTCGAATTTTAAGCGCAATTGCAAAGAAGGGCGTATCACACAAAATTTTTGTAAGGAGAAATCTTAAAAAAAAAATCCAACTAAGATATATATCTGAAAATCCTCAGGAAAGTATTGAGGCAAGAAGGTCAAACTGCGGGTGTTGGAGCCGGGAAGGGAAACAATCTTCCAGATGTCAGCCCCAACAAGGTTGTTTATGCTACATATCACCTCCCTGTCCCAGGAAAATAAAATTAAGATTTAGAGGAAAATAATATATAGGGTAGAAAGTATAAATAAGATATAAGAGTTTGTCCTAGTGTTGAGAGCATCGCTATCTTCCCATTTTAGGTTTTATTTGGAAAAATTTCTTACTATGACCACCGTCACTTTATCGCATAACCCTGAGCCCCTTTGACTTGTCTTCTGTTAAATTTTATTTGACATTACTACACCTGTCTACCATTCGTAATAGTGGTTGATTTTGCGAGCATATCAGGGGTAAGCAAAGATTTCTCGCTTAACTGCTATTTCTAGGGGTCGTTGTAACAATTCCTAACCATTTTTTTTTCTTTATCAGGTTCCGAGTGGTTGAATTATCGTATTAAAAAAAAACTGCGTTCTTTATCATCATCACTAACTCTATAATTTAAGAAGGGGATTTTTTTGATTATTTGAATAATAATTTCATCTTAGTTTGGTAATGACTTATATTTTTTTTAGCAAAGTTATTTCTAATAATTCGTTTATAATATCAAAAACAAAATGGTGAAGTTCAGAAATAAATATAAATATCGAAATTTTGTGAATTTTTAAAACCCAAAGAATTACAAAGGGTGAAGTTCAGTAAATTTATTTTTATATATTTTCTTCTATAACTATATTTTAGCAACGTGATATTTTAAAAGGTGGGAAATTTAGATTAGAGTTCCTTTTTAATATTATTATAATTAGCAAAGTTCAGAAAATTTATTAAAATTTAACCATGGCTGCTTTTTTTTAGATTTAAAATTTTAATCTTAGTAGTGAAGCACAAGCTTCCCCCGTAGGGGGCAGTGGCGAAGCCATTGCCTGGTTATTAGGAGTAAGAAACAAAACTCAATGGATTCAACTCTGCCAGAATGTTTATGAAGAGATTTGTAAATAAAGTGCTGATGTTTGAAGAAGTGAAAATGTGTGGAAAGTACATATCCAAGTAGTTATCACATTTCAAACCCTGTCGCTTGTGGTTGATGTGGTAATGTGGTATTTGTTGTCTTCCATCATACTTTTTCTCTGCACATTCCCACGCTAGGAGCCAAGTCTTTTTACCAATCACTATTATTATTATATAGACCATATAAAGAGCCTCAATGAAAGTTTTGGAAATTATACAACCAAGAGGTGTCAGTGCAGGTCAAAGCACAGCAAGAAAGAAAGAGAAATAATTAAACGGCCCCACGGTTACGCACCAGAAAGACATTAGCCAATCTTGTAACTTATCAAACATAGGAGCAGTCAGTTTATTTGTGGGCAAGGTATTCCACAATCTCAAAATGCTCGGTAAAAAGCATTTAGAAAACTGAGATGTAGAATTGCGACCAATTTCGAATGCCATGGAATTTACAGTTCCAGAAAAACTTACTAGTAACTCTGCCTGGTTGATAAAATCTCAGCAAAGATTTACGCATATGATGATTCACATCATTCACTACTTTAAATAAAATACAAAGAGCTCCAACATCTCTACGATGCCCAATGTCTAAATCCAAATCTGATAGTAAATATTTTACAGAATTAAATACACGATCAAGCAGTCTCAGATAAGAGTTTGCAGCAGAATTCCATACAACAGAGCAATATTCAAAATGAGGTGGAATAAAAAAAAAACACACTTGCGAAGAACATCATCATCCTTATAATTTTTCTTAGATTTGCAAAGAATGCTTAATTTCTGCGAGATATCCCGAGACATGTATCTTAGATGCGTTTCGAAAATCAGTTTCGAATCTAGAGCTACTCCCAAGATCTTGAGCTGGTCAGCATTGTTAATCAAAGCTACATTTATTAACAAATTGGGATGTTCAGGTAAGAGAGATCTAGAATGACTTACAATCATTTTCTTAGACTTACTAGGGTTCAATTTCATATCCCACTGAAGACACTAGGAATGAATTTTATTCAAATCCTCAGTGAGACTGTCTGCAACACTCAGTCTTATTGCAGGAGATGGAATATGAGCATAGAGAGTGGTGTCATGAGCATATGCTAGAATTTTATTATTGATATTAAATCACATGTCACTAGTATATAATATAAAAAGCAAAGGCCCAAGAACGCTACCCTGAGGAACTCCAGAATATACTCTAGAATAATGACTAAAACAGCCATCGACAACAAGACGTTGTTTTCTATTAGTTAAAAACTTTGCCAAAATATTCAAGAATCTACCACCAATGCCAACAGACTTTAATTTATAAATCAAACCATTATGGTTGACAGTGTCAAAGGCAGCGCTAAAGTCAAGAGAGGGAGCCTAGACTCACAATTATTGTCTAAAGCAGACTGCATTTCATGTACCAGCAATAATAGTGCATCAGTAGTGCCTACCCCTTTTTAAAGCCAAACTGAGTCACTGAAAGAAACTGTCTCAAATAAACAGTAAGACGTTTCATTGGCCATTCACGGATGTTTCCATTCTTTATTTCGAGACTTTCAGATGAATCGTCTAAATTTTGCATCCGCGGAATTTCTTAGTTCAAATAGATTTATAAAACTCCCTCCATGGAGAGGAAAATCGGTAGATGGAAAGTTACCGCTTGTCATCAAAGATTCATGAATTTTCTTCCTTGGATAATTTATTCTTTGGAAATGCTTAAATAAGGCGGATTAATGTGTATCTAGTCATTCAAAAGTCTCATAATCGTTTTATTCTATTCATTTTTTCATTCATTTGTTTATCCCACATTTTATTCTTCTCCACGCCTCTAAATCCTCACTGCGTTAGAAACAGAAGAGGAACGATTTAATAAATTAACTTGACCTGCAAAATTTTGAAAGCCTATAAATAATTATTAGATGGTGTTAGTTTTACTGGGAATTGGGAAAAATAAGAAATATGATGAAAAGGAACATCCCAGAAATAACTCGAGAGCATTGGATAAGAACTCTAAAACCTTTGGTGGAGAGCAACCACCCATTCAGCGATAGTTTGGACAAGGAGTAGAAAACCAGCTAAATTAAGCCTTTCCCCCGGCAAGTTACGATCAGGTGTAAAAATATGAAATTACAATGAAAATTAATTAAAATTTATTCCGGTTCGTTTTCATGTTTACCAATTAAAATTTTACTTCGAAAATTAAACCCAAAACAAAAAGCAAATTAATTGTAAAACTAAAATTCTAAAAAAACCCTGGTTACTCGCCACGTAAGCGGTTACCATAGCAATGAGTATCCACCGTCCAAGTGCAACGGACACGCTTGGAGGTGCTCTTCCACGCCAACCAAGTGACTTTATCTAATAGACTAATTTAACAGCACTAAAAAGAACTGTATCAATTAGGTTTTAGAGTAGTCTATTGGATCCAGTCATTGCTATACTAACGGGATATCATCACCGCGTTAGAAAATAGCGGTCAGACGGACGATGACTATCTGATTAATCATCATAATAATAAATTTTACTCTTCCCTTTATAGGAGATGTTTAAGTTTCCTTATTGGCTCAAAGACTGAGGTTCTTATGTATATTTAAGGAATCGAGAAATAGGGTAATTTTCCCCCCTCCCCTAATGAAGTCAAGCCTCTTTGCGGTTTAACTGGTGTCACGTTTCCGCTGTGATCTGATCACCGACATCTGAATAGAATCAATATAAATCTTCCCTTCAGTCGTGAAGGTCAAGAAGATCTGATGTAATCCGATTAGCAAATGCGGTCAGTCAGGAATCATATTCATAAGGCCATTGATACCAAGGCAATCGCCTCATTCACTTTTTATTAAGAGCTAACTGAAAAGACCTTGGAAATTCAATCGCCTACTCAGTCTTTATTTATTTAATTAATTAAAAAAAATATCATCCAAATTATTTCATGCATGGAAAGATGGAAAGTAATATTATTATATTTATGACTAAAGGGTATATTTCACATGATTAAAAATGCGTTTCTGACCTTGTTTTTTAGACTACGTCACTCAAGATTGATTTTTTATATCGGAGGGTTTAAGGCGCCGTCTATTTATTACAAAAGCATAATTTGAACAAAATTAAAAACAATAGCAGTCTTAAAACTTTCGATCGAGAAGAGTTAGAATATTAATCACAGCTCCCCAACTTGAAAGAATTAGAGCTGATCTGAGTTTACCATCGCAATCTCGGCATTTGACAGTTAAATCGGATTCAAAATTTTAAATAAAAATAATTTGAGTAATCCTTCAAGAATAAATTTCCGCCCTAGTCCCTTCTTCCTGAAAATCTTTTTTTGGCCAATATCCCTCAAATTAGAATTCTAAACCTAGCTGATTAATATTGCCCATCCACTCATTTGCTGGTTTGGTAGAAAAAATATTTCTAATATTTAATTGTAATTTAGCTTGCCGCAGATAACCCCTCTGATTTATTTTTTTTACTCTTTTATTTAAAAAATAACAATTTTTACCTTAATTTGCAGATATGTTAGTGGAAGATAAACAAAAAAGAATAATAAATAACGCGTGGAGATAAGAGCCACATAAGTTATAACTTAAGGCTTTAATAAACATAATCAAACAAACAAAAAAACAAGTAAAATTTTTTATATTGCCTCAGACAAATAAGTCCGTAAACTGTGTATTCTTACTCCTTTCTTATCCTAAATAAGACTCATCCTTCGCGTCACCATTTAAAATCTGTCGCGTTTAATTTTTCCATTTGTGCTCTTATATAACAGCATAGTTTCAAGTTTTCTAATTTTCTACAAAGAGAAAAAGCTATTTGAAAGTCAATTTAATTTGAAATATTTTTTTAAAAAACAAATGCCATTATTGATAATTCAAAAATTCGGAGCTGAAACAAGGGGTAGTTGATGCCTTGGATAAAACGGGAATGAATAAATTTGTCGTAAGGTCCGCCTTTCTCGAGAAGGAAAGGTCGTAATAATTAAAAAGCAATTGCTTCAGAAAACTTCTAAACAATAAGTAAAACCTCGTACAAAGAGAGGGAAGAGAGCAAATTCTAACTGTTTTTTTCATCGTCATTATGATTCTAGTTAAGGGTTAGTTCTTGGCCCTTATAAGTATAAAGAAGCCAGAGGAGCGGCTTCACTACTCTTTACCCTTGGAGCTTTCGCTTCGCAGCCACACCTTTAAAAACTTTTATAGGAACTGTTTTGATATTGGAAAATAGTCCTCAGAACGCTTTTATTCTCTATCTATATATAAAAATAAATTTTCTGAACTTCACCATTTGTAATTCTTTGGGTTTTCAAAAATTCACAAAATTTCGATACTTATATTTATTTCTGAACTTCACCAATTTGTTTTTTGATATTATAAAAGAATTATTAGAAATAACTTTGATAAAAAAACATAACTCATTACCAAACTAAGATGAAATTATTATTCAAATAATAACTTACCAAACAATAACAGTCGTATCTTAATTTTAATCAATATTCTGAACTTCACCATTTGTAATTCGTTTGGTTTTAAAACGATTAAAAAAATTCGATAACCATATTTATTTTTTCTGAACCTTACTATTTTTTCTTGCTCAATTTGTTCATACATAAATAAACTGAGAGAAAAATATTTATTATTATTATTCACCCCAGCCAGAAAATCCCATTCTCTAAATAAAGTGTTAGGGAATATTGGAGTTTGTTTTAAACGATCTCTTCCTTCGACTGCTAGCCAAGACACAGCTGCCGAAATTGCACAACTTTTATACTAAAATATGTTTTAGCCTATAATTTTTCAAAATTAATTTAAAAGGTAAAAAGGCAATAAAAAAGAAAACAAAACCAAATTAAAACCAAAAATAAGAAATGAAAAACATGATCAGAGGCTAGAGAGAGATCCATTCCCTCACGGTCTTGAGCATACACCCAAATACCACACAAAAGAATTATATACTTTAAAAAGTCGGCCTCCTCGCAGAACTCTTCGAGTCTACAATTAGATGGGCTCGAACCCATCCCGGTACAAATAGTAGCGACACCATTCGTACTGTATCCGGGAGAGGTAACGCGCGAAGAACCCCGAGAATGGGACATTCGGCAAGAATGGGCCCGGAAATCTAGAAACACCAAGCGGTCGTCGACGGATGGTGAAGGGCCGTGCTCAACAGATGGCAAACACAATATATCGAGAAAGAAAACTGCTCTTATCTTTTCATAGTGGCTCTTATTTCCTTTAAACAGTACAATAAGTCTAAATCAAACTGCAACTTTCGACCACAAAATGAATGGATTATTTTCCTTAACGTCTCAACTTTTCAGAATATAAGCCGCTGTCTATGTACTTTTAACTGATTTTTCATTTCTCTTAAATTTTATATTTATTTTGCATATACAGGGTGTCCTAAAAGTTAGTATGTACTGGAAATAAATATTCCAGCCTGGATCACAATGAAGAAATTACACCTCTTAGGGTCCCTACAGGAGATCACGCTTAGTAACTTCTCAGAAACTCTCTATATGAAAAACGGAGGGTTTCGTTCAATCGTTTCAATTTAGATCTCCTGTAAACCCCCTCAGTTGCAATTTCCTTTAATGGAAAATAGCGAGACTATCTATTTCCAGTGCATAGTAACTTTTCGGACACCGTGTATGTCTTCCAAACCTTTTAGGTGCTCATGTTCTCTATGTTTTAAGTATGTTGTTACTCTAATAAAATACATTAAATCTAAGCTCATATTCAATGGCGTTTCTAATTAATTCGTTTTATTAACGAGACTTCTGTTAATTACATCAATCAAATATTGGCCAATACAATATACTTTTCTCTTCAACATTTCTAATTCCTTTTCTGCTTTCTGGTATTATTGTAGTGGACTCGTTGGCAGAAAAAAAACACAGCTCTCCTTAGATTAAATTTCTCTCGTTTTTTTCTCTTTGTAACGTGAATATGGGGTCTATATTCATTTTTATTTTGTTAACCTAGAAAGTTAAGATGAGATGGTGTGTTTGTGAAGTTTAGCCACACATTTTTGACGTATGATGATATGGTCCTTGGATGACTTTAGACAACTTAGATTTCTAAGGTTAATTTGAATACTTTCCCCCACTTGGATTTAAAGCGCAGTAGCATCTAGTCAGTATCACGCAATATGGGTGTAAGGAAAGATCTGTAAAGATAGGGGGGAACGAAACTAGTATAAATATAAATGTGTGGGATATTTATTGGCACAGATCCTCTTACAGGCATTGATTCAAAGAAAGAAAGCTACTGGTGGTGGTGTTGGGAGGGCAAAAAACAATACAGATCTAAGCAGCATCAGGGCTGTCTATGCTACACTTGGAATTCCGTTGA
Source organism: Ceratothoa steindachneri (assembly GCA_963969495.1). Lineage (NCBI taxonomy): Eukaryota > Metazoa > Arthropoda > Malacostraca > Isopoda > Cymothoidae > Ceratothoa > Ceratothoa steindachneri. Next base: position 174,536,723 of record OZ018322.1, on the reverse strand, counting down.
TGGTTTAAGTTAGTAGTACTGTTAAATTACATTGACGAAGTTGATGTTTTTATTTTTTCATTATCTGGGCTATTTGAAAATCTGTCGTTGCTCGTAAGGTTTTAATTGCATCTACCCCTCCACCACACACATACCCACACACTCAAAGTGGTTAGAGTTGACAAAGTTCACCTATTTTTATCAAGCCAGAGAAAATAAACCTATCAGATAAATCTACTATCACTTAGGTAATTAAAAAATATATAACTCTTTAAAGTGTCTTATCAATAATGCATTCGATAATAATTTTAAGTCAATTTATTATTTATTGTGACTTAAGAGAACGTAATATTTGAAAACAATATCACATTTCGTATTTAAAGATTTAAAATTTGTTTCATTAAAGTAAAAATCTGCATAATGTATGTTTATAATACAGCTACATATGACCATGATATATTATGCTCACATAGAGAAGTATTTTTAACATTCATTAATGGCATAACCAGCCTGTTCTCTGCTGATGATCAAACAAATCGAATAAGCAGTTGTTATCCAAAAATTTGAAATGCGTAAAGTTTATACCATTACTTAGTCAAAGCTCTTTTCCATTTAAAATGTTTATTCTTTTTTCATCTCCTTTTTTTTGAAGTTTCACCTGATATATGTTATCAGTTAGGATTAGAAAAAAGCATTTTCCGTAATATGATCCTCCGTTTTCGTCGTAATATGTCTCCAGCACAGAGTGATTTATCCGAAATCAATACGTAATGATTTAATAGAAACTACTCCTACATGATACTCGTATAATTTATTTCGTGAATATCAACGGCTAACTTGATCCGAGGAACTTATTTGGGTTCCTTAACTGCATCTAAAGTTTTTCTTGATGAAAACGAAACGGTACAAAGAGTCGCTTTCATTCCCTCCAAATTTGATCACTGTCTATCTGAGAGATAACCATAAAACAAACAAATCCTGCGGAGTCAAAAGTTTCACAAATTTTGCATTTTTCATGCTGATATCTTCAGGTTTTATTAAAATTCTAAATTAGTGTGAATGAAATATATTCAAATAACCTATTTTTGGTTGTAGAGGCCATTTATAAGAATTTTATTTTTTAAAGTAAGCATATCAAAATTTCATGTGCTAAAATTACTACTTTTACTGAGTTTTAAGAGTCTAGAAGATTGGAAAGTATTTTTTTAATTAAACTTCTAGGGCATGAATTATATTCTGTAAGATAGAAAAGAGTGTAATATCAACTGAGAAGAAACAAAAGGGTTTTGAGTTAACATCTAATTCAACCTATAAAAGTATCCTCAAATTTTTACAAAATTACCCTTTTATAGAATATTATAGTTGATGATTTTTTCAACGCATAATACCCTCTTTCATCCATTGTGGGTTCTAAACATGTGTTAAAAAGATTGGCATATTTTAAAGAGGAGCAAAAAATAAACTGAGAGCACCATTTTCAGTTTGGGCACTGTGGTGTCGGGAAGGGGGGGGAGAAGTAATGCCCCTCTACAAAATCTAATCCCTTCGAGCTGCAATGGAGCAATGCATGACGGGAAAAATGAACTTTCATTTCGTCTTCTTGTAAAGAATTTCGATTTACACACCTGCCCACATCAGTCAATATAAATCTTTATGGCCCAATTGTTCGCATTTGACTAATATTTCGTATTTATATTTCAACAATTTACCGTCCTATAAAAATACCTTAATCTACAAACTTAAGTTAGGTATAATTTCGTGAATAATTAACCAAAAACATAATTCCAAGAATCTCTTCTCGCCCCTTTATCGTAAATTTATTTTTAATTGAATAACTTAAGAGGGAAAAATGCATAAAAAGACAGGATAATGGATTTGGCAGTTTTCCAATATACTAAGTTAACTGGGTAGAAGTTAGCAGTGACGTACCTCAGCATCATTTTTAGATGATGCTCCACATCAATAATCTGAAAAATCCTATACATAGTGTAATAAAATTAGACAAAAGACAGTTTCAATTAATATAATTGATGCAACCTTTATAATATTTGTTAGTTCCTCTTTTGTGTTTATTATGAATCTTCAGGTTTAAATGGATTAGAGGACGAATGAATAAAAACTGTGATTGAAATACCACGACTACGTTACATCTGTTCTTTTTCTTTAGAGACTTCCTCGTGAGTTAAAAACAAGATCTTTTAAGAACCTTTAACACCCTCTTTTATCCTTTACTGGACATGGGTAGGCGGGAAAAGATAATAGATTTAAAAGAGGCCCAAAAGACAACCCGAGAGAAAAAGCCAGTTTTCCTTTGGGTATTGGGGTCGAAGGTACGTCCTTCTCATCTAGGTTTCACTTTTGGCAGGATCAAAGTCGGGAGCTTTACTTTTTAAATTTCTTATCACACTTTTCATCAAATTAGTTCTGTCAGTTTTTCACACGTTATTTTTCTCCGCTCCTTATCTTTTCTCTCCGATCAGTCAGACTTGAAACAGGAGGAGTACGACGCTTCTATAACCCTAACACGAGAATTTTAAAGCCAAAACCTTTCATGTCATTATTGGGTAGCAAAGAATTTGGTATGATTGACGAGATTTGCCAATCTGAAGCAATTTTACCATAAATTCATCTATTCCCTCTATATTAAGAGATCTGGAAGTGAACAGGGATAAACCTTGGGAAAAATGCAATTAACTAAAACTATTAATAAAAATAATACTAATATAATAATATATATATATATATATATATATATATATATATATATATATATATGTGTATATATATATATATATATATATATATATATATATATATATTATTTTCTCCATCCTCTTCTCTGATTAATTCGAACAAATCTTCTTTTCAGTAATTTCTGTAAACAGCTAAATTAAGATTGTCCAGCTTAACTCCACCTTCATTTTGGTGTAAATTTTGAATTCATTAGGAAACCTCACTCTTCTTGACAATTAGCAACTTTAAATTATTGTAATTTAATACCTTTACTCTGGAGTTAATTTTCCTCATAACTGACTTTAACTTTCCTCTCAGGTGGAAAATTAGAGGCGTGGCTCAATCGCATATCCCTTAGTATTAAATGGCACATATTTTGGATTTGCTTCCCTATGTTAATTATTTTAAGTGGATATATAGTATATATTCAACGTCACATTTCCTGCTAAATTGATTCAATTGTCTGATATATTTATTGTCTATATGCATTTTAAAACACGCTAAGCGAGAGTGAAATACAAGATGAGAGTTACCTTTAGACCATTAGTGAGCTTTATTTGCACCTGGGCATCCCATCAATCAAGTCGAATTAGATGGAAGCGAATATTTTATCCGCTCAAAAGGACAATGCAGCCTTGAATCTATTCTGTTTTTCCCGATAGATATATTTATTTTATAAAACAAAAACCAACAAAGGAATCTCCTCTAGAATTTTCGATAAAGCATTGCGAAAATAAGGTAAATAAAATGGCAGTGAAGCTGTATGGAAGGTACAGAGGAAGAATTGCTAAAAGAAAAGATTACTCCGGTAACCTGGGTAACCTTGGCACGGGACAACGCGCATTTCACACTCTTGAAGCCGGGCTGCCCATAGTCACATAGTTATCTGCCGCAGGATACATGCCATAAAACCTAATTTCTTTGTCATGATTAATTAAGAAGTGAGATAAAAATACAAGGGAAATTTCATTAAGTAAAGGAATAAATTTGGGGGAGCGATTAACGAACGAATGGCGCATAAATAGCCCGATTCGTCCTAGGAAGAGGTTATTTGTTGGGCTCTCGGCATGAAGGGATGCACATTTTTGTGAACTTTTGCAAACTAAACCATTAAAACACATGTTGATTAAGGCATCGGTACACAAACTACGTCGACCTCTCCTTGCCTTAAGTACAAATATTGACCCTTGTGAGAGGCGTAGCTTGTCAAAGGCCCCGAAGGGAGGAAAGATATGAGGCTGCACCCCGATAGCATTTCAAAGGCCACCGAAAGGAGGAAAGAGAAGAGGCTGCCGCTCAATCATGCCATCTTAAACTGCTATATTCGCTCTCCTTATCCATACACCCATACTTCCTTTGGGAAATATTACTTGGGTGAAGAGTCTTGTGCTACTTTCATATTAGTTTGTACTCCACCTTTCCATATTCTCTCTAAGTTTGACTACTCTTATTTTGTTATTTTTCTTTATTTACTCTATTTCAATTACAGAGGTACTTTATAATGTGTAAATCTATACTTGTGATTAAATTTACCCTAGAAAAAGTAAGCTTTACTTCAGTATGAAAAAAAATATTCTACACCAAGTGTGACACGTGTTATTTTTGTGTTCTTTTACACAACATTTTATTACTGCATCCTCCATCACTCGGCTCTTGCTCAAGCTATTTCCACTGCTGCCAATATATATTTCGATTAAGTGAAAATCAAGGTCTTCTTCTTTCACCACCTCATTTCATTCTCCCACAGGGAAAAAGGAAAAATGACCCCTAACTCATCGCCCTTCTTCGTAGGGTGGATGACAGACATTGTCTTAGGTGGGAGGGGGGAAGTGCTGAAAGATTAAAGCTGAATTCTGAGTTAGGACAGTTGCTAGCAATTTTACTCTTTCATGGAATTGAATTCTTTCACTTTCTCCACTTACGGTCTTTCTCCCTGTCTCAATCTCTCTATCAATCTATTAATCAAGTAAAGACTCAAAAAACTTATGGCGACTTTCCTATATATATATATATATATATATATATATATATATATATATATATACAATTTTATAGCATCTTTGGAATTATTTAGACATTTACAAATATTTAATGGTTCAAACAAATATGAGGAGATGAGTAATGTTTAAAGAGTCATGAATAAAGCCCCTCAAATTGGTTGGGTTGTTTTGGCAAAAATGCAGAAATCGCTTTTATCGTCCAGATATAAGGGCATATGAGAGGAGAAATAAAAATGACTGCTGAGAATCAAAAGCTCAATAAATTATAACTCTTAAGATTTTCCTCTCTTTATTCTCTCTCTCTCTCTCTCTCTCTCTCTCTCTCTTTCTCTTTCTTTATTTCCTTTCAATTCTGGCACTTCAGTACATTGTGGATTGCAAATTGCTTTTTGTGCCGTAGTTCGAATAACTGACGAAAATCGAGGTCATCTCGATCGCAAGGCAACCATGACTAAAACATGGCAAATTTGCGTTACTTGTCTTAGGCGAAGAAGAAAAGTTATAAGAGAATTTATCGATTGATTATATGTAGACAAGCATTCGATACCTGTTTAACGAGGGCTGAGACCTTGTTATAAACATTTTGATTGAGTTTCATCAGAAAAAATAAGAGCAATTGTTTATTTTTGTTCTTACTCTAATCATTTTATTTTCTACCTCTCTTTTTATATATTTTTTTCCATTTATATTCGTGCAGTTGAATCCACCATCAGCTTTTGCGCTTTTCTCTACCTTTTCTTGCCTTACTTTATTGAGAAATGACCCCAAATTAAAACAATAGGTAGGGTCACGAGTAAACGACGAAGGATTAAATACGAGGGGGGGAGGGAGGTTAGTGCTAAAGCGAGCGCGCGTTAAAAACCTCAAGTGCATGCCCCCTCTTCTGACGAGCCGCGGGTCGGTTTCGGCGACTCAACTTGAAATAGTTTCGCGGGTGACGCCGTATGGCTAGGATTGAGAACGGGGCGGCTGTGCGATATTTTCGCCAACTCGCATATGCTATAGCACAGCAGCCGCCCATCGCCCTGCCCGGAGGGTGTGTGTAATGTTGTGATTGTGGGATGGATTAGAAAAAGCGGACCCTCCTTTTCGCCGGGTAATCTCTTCATAGAATGTGAAATCCGGGGCAGTGTCAATGAAGGGGCGATTTTGTGGGGGCTCCTGTCATTGTTATCATGTTAGTGCATGCCACTATCGAGTGTTGACAGACAACCACGATTCCCCTCTCTTATTGCGGAATCTCCCCCGTTTGTTGAGGTGTATTACACGCGTGATGTAACAACTAGGAGTGATGGTGTCAGATACCGCAAACTGTGTGCAGCGGGATTTAAATGTGCATTACTAATTGAATATTAATGATCATGCCAGATTATTAACCAAGAAAAGTGGGGTAGGAGGGTGTTATTGTTATTACAGCCGTAATGTGGTTGTGCCGCGTTTCGCTTAATGACAGGAAACCTTTCTTCGCCAGGTCACAATATTCAGTTGATCACTCATTATTATTGTCAAAAATACACAAGAAAATATGGGGACGGTGAAAAAGAAAAAGCGTAATTTGTTGAGTTTATTCTTTTTACCACTGCAAAGCATTCCTTGTAGCTCAGTCAAAAAGAAAATCTTAACATCATAACGCATCCGAGTGGTTCTCTCTCTGCGTGTGTAGGAGAGAGAGAGCGTTAAATTTACTCTACATAATGTAGTTGCTTAATAAATTATAGCTCTTTTACTCCTCAGCGCCATCAGTTTTCTGCTCTTCTTTCAATAGCTTCCGCCCATTAAGCACTAAGTTCTTCTTCAGCTTCGTCTTTTGCACTCCTGAAGCTTTTCTTGAAATTTCTTCATCAGAACGTCCATCCCAAACTCATCTCAAGATGCATGCTATGAATGCCTTGTTCGAAAATAACTTTGGATTCCTCATGATGCCAGTGTAAGTAACTAAGGCGTGGATATTATTTTTTCACCTGTCTTTCTATCTAGGGATGTCCTTATGATCACCTACCATAATCCTTGTTTATGGTCGCTATTTTATGCTAAATGGAAAATTGGTCAGTTCCTCTTTTTTAATGTAAGCAGAAAAAGGTCAGTTCTAAAGAGCACATCAGAGCCTCTTTCATGGGTTACTCTGAAAGGAAGATTATCTCTGGTGATCAAAATTATTCCACTAATTTCTCTTTTCACTACTCTTGCTCCTTCAATTTATTTTAGGGTCAGCTTCCTTTCATAAGCTCTCCGATTAAAGCACAGTCTGGCCCTCTTATTTGCCTTTTCTCCTAAGTTATGAAAAGCGTCCTTAAATGTTATCATCTGGAAACAGAAACAGTTTTATTTTAAAATTTAATTTCAATTTTGAGATATAAATATTTAATTTATAAAAAGCAGTGGACGTTATGACGTCCAAATATGACAATATTTTTCCCCAGAATTAGAATTATTCGAATGACAAGTATTGCTTTCATAGATCTCCATATTGGCTACTTAATAATTAATGTAGTCTTTAAATACGACCAAACAGTAGCTACAGAAATCGGAGGTAATGTCCCTTTGCTGTAGCAATTATTTCCATACACTAAAACATTGATTTCTCAAGACAATTTAATAATCCTTATTTTTTATGTTCATTCCTATTTTCTCTTACTCTGTTTCTCATTTATGGCTATGGCTGGATAGATCTAACCAGAGATGAAAGAAGAGGTAAAATCCATAAAAATGTATCTCTAGAGATACGACTACCATGATATCACTACCAAGGAATTAACTCTTAATTATATTATAGTAAGGTAAATAATTTCCTCATCTATATAATGATATTCCAACCCGGAATTTATATTTGATTATTGAAGAGGACAACGAATCTGGTATACTACCTGGACTCTCAACCAATCAAAAAGAAAGAATATGGTTGCGAAAAGACTATAAGGCAAACTCGACAATTGAGAAAGGTCAAAAGAGTACGGTAATGCCTACGCATTCTCACGTAATCATAACCCATCCTACCTTCTGGGTTAGTGAAAGTGAATTGTAATATGAGTAGGAAAATTATCATACATAGACTGTAGCAACAGAAATGTACAGATTTAGGTTCCCATTGCTGATATTTCAGCAATGTACCTTTAAGATGTGTAGAAGTTTTTCAAATGTGATTAAATATCTTTCTACAATTTAAATAACATTTATTGCGTATTCGATTAAGTAATATGAAACTAACTTTTAATTTTATTAGAATTTTTGTAATCAAAATGCACTTAAATTCTAATGAAAAACAAATCACCATATATTTGGGAAAAAACATTATAAAATAAGGACAGAAGTTTCATGAAGTCCTGTTCTTTCACAGACAAATTGCGGTTTGTCTCGCAATATTCTTCTTCTTTTAAATGATTTTTGTCACGAAAATTTAAAAGTGATGCAAATTTGGGGGGGTTAAATTTCGAAAATCTTCCTTTAAATCTTATTGTCCATCGATACCATTAATTCAGGTATTTCGGTGAGATAATGACAGCTGTAGAGACCTACGCACATAATAATATTATATGATACAAAAAAAAGATAAATTTTATATATGGATGTGATTCTAAAAGATGAAAATGAAATACATGGCTCAGTAATTTAGCTTTATGTATTATAAAAAATATCCGTTATTCATTCATTTTCCCTATTTCCACTAAAAACAAATGTGAGCTGCATAAATTATAAAAATCACAAAATCTCTCTATATGATTGAAAATATTAGCATTAATAATATATCCTAGTGTGACAACCAAGGCCCTATTATGAAAGTTTCTTGGAAAAAAATTCTAAAAAAAAAAGTTTATTTAAGGATTCTCCACATTCCTTGTTACCAAATTAGAAATTTTAGTCCCATATTTCAATTTCTCATGTATTTGAAAAAATAGCTTTCCTTCAATTTTTAAGTCGAGCCAATGATATTCTTCAGGTATTTTCATTTCTTCTTTTCAGCAGGCGAAGGGGCGTGGTGATGTTCTGCAAGGGTCGGTTCTTGATACGCTTGAGTTTCATCTCTACCTTATCCCTCTTCTCTTCGTATGCGTCGTTTTAGTGTATTATTTCATTTTTATGCTGATGATGCACATTTCTATTTCTTTTTTCCTCACTCTCGTATGTGGAGACTTACAAACATACAATCCGTTAATTACATCATCATTGATTGGCTCCCGGAAAATTTTCTGAAATTAAACCCGAACAAAAGATGAGTATTACTGATGGGCATTCCTGAGGATGAGTCTCGCTCCCTGAGTCTTGGTTCCTCTCTTAAATTTGGCATCTCCTCTACCCCTTTCTCGAACTAATAATAAATCTTGTCTTATTTGATATTCATTAACCTCTCAAAATTCAGATTGCTAACGGCTTTAATTACTGTCTCTCCTTTCTCCGTAATCTCCGCCGCATCAGTTCACATTTTAACATACAACAGTTTTGACGTTGTCAGTCATGATTTCGAAACTTCTGACTACCTCAACTCCCTTCTCTAAAAATCACGGGCTTCCACACATACACCTTTCCAAGTGTATAAAAGCTCTTCATCCCTTGTTCTTCTCCGCGGTGACGTTTCTTTCGAGCAACTACCGAAGTTCGCGAACTCCCCTGGCTGCCTATTCAAGAAAGAGTAACTTTTCAAGTTCTTTCCTACAAATTAAATATTTAAAGACCCATCTCCCTCTTACCTTTCCACCTAAATTAACTTACCACATCTCTTTGGTACCCTACTCTCTGCCTGTACTTCCAAACAGCACATACGACCAATCTGTGCTGCTTGGTTGATCGTGCTTTCGCTATAATTTCCCCCAGAATGGAGACTGATCTCTCAGCTGCGAAACACTTATCGATCCTAACTCGGGGAATTCAAGTGCGCCCTAAAGAGCCATCTTTTCCCTCAAAATTTATCTTAATTGATGGACAGACGCTTTGCGAAGGGGCGTGATATCTAAGATTACGATACAGAATCTTTATTAATATTGGCATGTGAGTCATTGCGGCTAATATCGCAGGCCTGTATATGTTATCACTTCTGTAATATAAGCACAAATATCTAACATAGAATTGTAATAGATTCGAGATAAAATAAAGCTGACATCCCGTCGTCCAACCAAAGCGGCGTCGTTATAACATTATAAGGGATGCTGATATAAAAAAAAAATTGATAGAAAAAGAATGATAAGAGGAAAAGTAATATAAACAGACCATCATTCTAGGTGCAGTAAAGCGATAATTTGTATTAAAAAGAGAATAAAATTAATGTGAGAATTTCAAACGAAATTTCCTTAGAAAGAAGCTCGTAAATAAAGAAATGAAATCCGAAAAAATAAAAATGTGTAGAAAGAACGCGTGATGGTGCGTAATGCAGCTTAACAAGCCTCCCCTCAAATCACTACTGAAAGTAGTTCCTGTCCGGGAAGAAATAGAGACGGAAGAGATAATGACAAGTTATGCATAAGGAAAACTCTTGCTTGAATTGGCTACATTTGATTGTTTTATAAACATCGCTGTGCGTCATTATGCCTTATCAACCTCAGACGATGGCCTTGGTGTTGTTACATTGGATCATTTCAAAGTGAAATGTTACCTACTATTTGAATGTGGACGGGAAGTCGTGGAAGGGATCTTTGACGGTTTGAATCGGAATGTCATTCCTTATAGCTGTTAAGCGATATCAAGTTGTGTTCCATTATGTTCCTCGTGCCGCAGTGGTAAAGCCTAAAATAGGAACGCGTGTGGTTCTGTGTTTGAAACCCGGTGGAACTCAACTTTTAATAATTTTGCCAGAGATCAATTATTTTTTCGTCACTTTGAGCCTAGAAACTTGGTGGTAGAGCATCTGACAGGCAACTTTTTCGAGTATTTTCCCAAATCGACTTTCCTGTCTTCTAAATTATGAATTGCCTTTAGGGTGCCTCTCCATTCATCTCCTTATTTTGAAGTTTCTTCCAATGTCTCTTTCTCTTGTCTTGACCTATAATTTTGAGTCTCACGTGCTTATTCATCTAAATTCTCTTTGTCATGATATATATATACACGTAAAGTCCCTATAAACACCTGACACAGTAAATTTTCAATAACCCGGAGGAATAATGAAAGAATGATGCACAAGAGATTTTGGCTTTTTATAAGACCAAACATAGAATAAAAATGAAGAAAGAGAAAGCAAACGGAATAAAATAATATAAACACTTTTATTCCGTTTGCTCTATCTTTCTTACTCTGTCTTTCTGTCTGTTTCTCGCTCTCTTTGGTCCTTCTATCGTAAAGAATGTTTGATACGTGTTTGCTCTTATAAAAGACAAAAATCACTTGTGTGTTATTTTATCCTTATCCGTTTTGGTTATTGAACATCCACTGTGCTATTTTTTGTGATTGCCTTGCCCGTTTATTTACGAAGCCCGTATCCTTCTTCTACTGCCACTTTCTTCTTAAACATACCTACACTATTCTGCTTAGAAGCATCCATTTTCGGTGATGTGGACTGCATTATTTTAGTTAGCGCATTAGCCTAAAAAGCAGAGACCCCACAATGGCATAGGTTTGAGCCTTACATAATTTTAAATTTAATGCGTAAAACAATTTATATTATTTTATTCCACTCGCTTGCTCTCTCTCTCTCTCTTTCTCTATTCCTTCTTTCTTATAAAAATACCAAATCCCTTGGCTATTATTCTTTCCCCATCCATTCTCCTTATTAATAATATATATATATATATATATATATATATATATATATATATATATATATATATATATATATATATATATATATATATATATATATATATATATATATATATATATATATATATATGCAGATTTTGTTAAAAACCATAGTATATTTTGCCTTTATTTATTTTCTTTGGAAACTTTCCATTTTTTTATTATATGTTTTAGTTCATCTTGTAGATGGTAAACAACTTCTCCTACGTTCTCTCTTTTTTAAATGATATGTATTTGGTAAAAAACAAACTTGACTTTAATTACTGAGCTTTCGATCTATGCGATCATCTTCAGAGTGTCTTTCCTTCTTTATCGGTGAAGAATGGTGGAGTCAGAATGAAAAGAAAACGGATTTTAGGGGATATTTATTCCTCTTCGCTTGAACGCTATGTCACCGGAAAGGGCCATTCCGGTGTGAGCAGAATTTTAAAACAACTTTAATGTTCGATTCCAGTCCGTAGACTAGATGCTGATAGCTCGCCTTTCTTTTTTAATTAAGATAGACTTCTAAGGTGTTTAATCTATCTTTATTTCCCTCTTTTCTTTTGATCGAACATTAAAGATGTTTTAAAATTCCGCTTACACCAGAATGGCCCGTTCCCTTGACATAACGTTCAAACGAAGAAGAATAATTACGAGCGGCGGTCAATAAGTTTTGCAATTGGGATATAAGGAAACGAGATATGAGGAAAAGTGTCTTATTATTTTTCAATATAACTACCCTCGACTTCAATGCACTTGCGCCACTTGTCCCTGAGGCTTCGAATTCCCGACAACCAGAAATCTCCCGACTGCTGACAATACACTCCTGGACGGCGAGCTGGACATCTTCATCGTCCCTAAACTAGCATCCACGCAGTGCAGCCTTGAGCTGGCGGAATAAAAAGTAGTCACTAGGGACCAGATCTGGAATGTAGGGGGGATGATTGAGCTCCTCGAATCCGCACTCGCAAGGGCAGCTTGTGCAACTCTGGCCTTGTGGACTTTGACGACGTTGAATTTGATCATGGGGCGTGAGCTTCCTAGGGACCCAACGGGCAGAGAGAGAGACCTTGGTCATGGCCAAATTGTCGTGGATGATGTTCATAACACTACCATGTGATATTCCAAGTTCTAGCTCGATTTCTTCGACCTTCACTCGTCGATTTTCGAGAATCATTCTCTCCACACGGGCCACATTGTCTTCGTTGGTCACGTTTAATGGGAGTCATCTTCAAGGGATTCACGACCATAGCAGAACTCCCCATTCCAGCGAGTAATAATTGCATAGAGGGGGCAGTGTCGGTGTACACTGCAACCTGGATCTCTTTTGCATTCTTGCCTTCCTTGGTCAAAAATTTGATCACTGCGCGGTGCTCAACCTTCTCCATTGTTGAAAAATTTGTGACTGACGATCTGCGATCAGCTACTGCTTCTTAAATAGACGAAGCAGGAGCGTGCGGCTGCAGGTCCTGAATTTTCATAACTTGTCCTAAAATCCCCACAAACAGCCATCCCCCTTCCTCTGTTTTGCCCTACCAATTCGCAAAACTTATTGACCGCCCCTCGTATCCCCTAGAATCTATTTTCTTTTCATTCCCATTTTCAATCTGACTCCACCATTCTTCACCGATAAAGGAGGAAAGACACTCTGAAGATAATCGGATAGATCGAAAGCTCAGAAATTAAAGTCAAGTTTGTTTTTTAACAAATACATATCATTTAAAAAAGAGATGAACGTAGGAGAAGTTGTTTACCATCTACAAGATGAAGTAAAACAGCTAATAAAAAAATAGAAAGTTTCCAAAGAAAATAAATAAAGGCAAAATATACTATGGTCTTCAACAAAATCTGCATACAAGAAGGTCTGCTACTTATTTACACTAATATATATATATATATATATATATATATACAAATATATATATATATATATATATATATATATATATATATATATATATATATATATACATATATATATATATGAGATACCACCTAGCCAAATATTAATACATTCTCCTTTACAATCCATTATACAAGCGAAATCAAATTTCATTGGGCGTGGTTATTTGCATGAGTATGTACCTATTCAAGTTTACTTTACAGTGATTATCGTTCACAGGTAGACACCCGTGTTTTTGATTGCACTGGACGTCTGAACCTAAAATTATAAAGTCTCAAACGAGTGCAAATTTCTGTTGGTAAAACCCATAGCAATCCCATTTCATCCAACTGCTCTTCAAAGGTTTCTCCAAAAATCTTCCACTGCCAACGGTCCAGCGTTTGAGCCTGACCTGTTGCAAATAAGATTGAGCGAATTTCAACTTGACAAGTTCTACCAGGTTGTTTTACTGTTATCTTTATGTACAACGCTGTTCATATCAACATTTCTTACTTACACCTTCTATAGTTTCTTCGTGCACTGCGTCCTGTCAATTTCCAATTCACATATGTCATTCCTCTTTCTATACCTGTCAACGCAAATTTGTTTTCCTTAACGTCTTTATCAAAGTTGCTTAAGATTTAAAAGTCATCAACATGATATAACATAAATAAGTCATTATAAATGAATATATTTTGATGAGTGCTGGTTAAATTCATTATTATCCTCAGCGAAGCTTAATAAGGTAGTTCATAAGAAAAGCTTACCCTGCCCTATTTTATGTTCTAACTAGGGCTTGTTTTATGTAATGACAATGAATTACCGGCTTACAATCAATGAAGTATCCCCCTCCCCCTGTTTTACTATTACTCCTTATCCGCAATCCAATCCATCCCAAGCCTCCTGCATTTCATTGTTTCTCTTGATGATTAAGTCCTCTATTGGAACAATAAAATCATTTTCCATAATTACAGAGGGTCCACATAAACTCAACTCACGTAAGTTCTACGCCATGACCTAGAGATTCGAGAGTTAACGTGAAGATTCATTATTATGTCGCGCCTATTAGCGAGCTCTATCTACCCTATTTGCAGTCTTGCTGCCCAAATCAGACTTTAATGGCAAAAAGGAGCAACATTTCATATTTAGAAGTGCACCCGAGGCAATCAACTGACGATATTTCAAAAACAATTAAAATATTTTCATTTTCAGTTGATGGCAAAGAGTCATTTATTTCATATCATTATACATGTACTCTTGTCTAACAAAGTATGAGGTTATAAGTTAGTCGTTTATGAGCATTATGAATTATTTGGTTGCGGTTATCAAATGTTCTTTATTCTGTCACTCTTCTCTGTTCGCTTTTAGTTAGAAAGGGGTGTAGATGCTGGATGTAATTCTCTTTAAGGGGTGTATATTGCGTCAGACGAATTAGGCGGGATGCAGTTCGAAGTTTTATTTCCTATTCTCACTCGATATGTAGAAAATCTTAGCGTTCTCAACAATGGTTTATTAACTGTTAATTACTCCGTGTTCTATCGATATTCTATGTCATAAACTCGGATATCATCGGAAAAAGTGTAAATAAACCAAATTAATAACGAATTAAACTACAAATTAGTACAAGGCAATATGCATGAAATCTCCATTATTATAGCAAGCCTAATTAAATAAAGCCTATTTCCAACTCTTTACATTAAAATTAGGAGCGGTTTGATTAGGTCGATCAGAATCTATTTTTTTCTTGGGGGATTTACTCGAACGCGATGATTATATTTTATATTTACATATATAAGGACACTCCGTAACTCTTTTAACCTTCAATATTATGCACAATTTTACCTACGCAATTTCCTTAACGGATTCATGTCTTAGTACACAATTTCATGACACAATTTTAGTGTCTCCTAAGGAGTAATGCAATTCCCTTCCTCTTTACATTGATAGCGTAATAAGTAACAAGTATGACATCAATTTACACCTAAATGAAATCAACAAAACTCATGAAAGAGGAGTCTTCGAGAGGCCCTTATGTTCAGCTCTCCCCCTTCTTATAGAGGTGCTCATCTGGCGACTACCTATAAGGGCAAAAAAAGAGAAAAAAAAACAGGAAAAATAAAACAAAAGAAAAAACAAGAAAAATAAAAACAAACAACAACGAAAATCCACAAAACAGAATCAAAAAGAAAAGGAACGCTTCGGCGTCGGAGTGAGTCCGCCTCTCCAGGCTCCGAAGAATGCATCATATTCCCCCCAAAGGCGTTTTGGATCCATTAACAAATTAGAAAGGAAACTCTTCCTTCAATACGGATTTTGATCCTCGTTTCACCTATATTTCTGTTAACAATAACAACGATCAATTATTTTTACTCATTCAATCAGCTTAAGAATAACCTATTTTCCATCCTTTTTATTTATGTTAAAATCTTCACCCAATATATATTTAGTGAACATTTGTATGTATATTCTATACCTAATATGAATATAAATGTTGTTAAGGCTGACATACACCAATCAAATTTTCATCGTAAAAAATACAATATTGTTAAATAAATTCCTAGGGTACATGGAATCTGCGAATAAAAAGCATAATCATCTTTAATATGTAATGATGTAATGTAGGAGATGTTGCTAAAATAAATATGTATATCTTCCTTGAACGCTTTCAAAACAGAAATAACAAAACAGGATTTATATGACCAGGTTCCTAAGAGAAAATGGATACGTAGTTTGGCTAAAGAATTACATAATATTTAATGGGAAATTACGATGCGATAAAATTAGATATAAAAGGAAACGAGGTCATGATGCTGATGTAGCCCTTTGGCAATTGTTCTGCCCCTAATAGAGCCGTTTTGACTAACTCTGCTTTCTGAAAAGGTTCTACCCTAACACCCTACACTCGAACTACCTTTAGGTATTTAAAAAAAGATAGGTGTGCTAGATTAGGTGCTAATGCCGTAGAAGTAAAGGTGTGTGGGGGGCGAATGTATTGCTTATCTGTATGGTTGCGTGATTCTTTGGATTGTCAAATTACGTTGCATGCCAATGTGCAGAGTGTATTTGTTTTTTTTTACTTTATATGTTTTCTTCATTATGACTTGTCTGAACTTGAGTCCTGTATCTAAAAGGGGGCCAAGCATCTTCCCGTTGTCGTTTAAGCGGAGTGGCATGTTTTATAGTATAGAGATTAGGAGTTGGGTATATATCTTGATGAAAAATGTAAGCAGAGTGATGCAAGATTTGAGCTGGTTCTTCTGAAATACTGCGCAATTCAAGTGGTTGTAAACTTTAGGCTGCTACTCAGTGGTTTGGTCATTATGAGAGTGTTGCAATATTATCTGCATAGATATAAAGTGTGTAATATTTAGATCATGTTGTAGGATTTCATGGATAAGGAGGCCTAAAAAGTTGGGAGCGATTCTATTTTCCTTGTGACTAAATTGTGTATTTTGTGTGGTGGTGATGTAGTACCTTACTGTATTACTTGTGGTTGTCAGCCAGTTGACCATCAAATTTCTGTGTTTTCTTTCGAATCTGCTGTTTGTTCTTATTCTGATGTGTAATTGTGAGGTGTCGTGCATTTTAGTCATGTTTATTGTTTCCATAAGCATCCTTTATGGTGAGTTAAGCTTGTTATAACTTCCTTGTATTGGCTTTGTGATGTTAGCGTGTATTGGTCTTGTTTGAAGGAAGCTTGAAATTTGTTTGACGACTCCAGTGAAATGTGTGGGTTTAGGTTTAGTGAAGCTACCAAGAAGATTCATACTTTGGAACAATATGCAAAATTGGGAGACGGAGCGGTAAGATTTTGTTGAGTCAGTGAGTGGTTTGTTTATTTTGTGGCAGGAAAAGGATTTTTATGTCTATTTTTATATATTTGCGAAATTGAAGAGCAGATAGATCTTTCTACCTACCATAACGCGAGATAGTATATCCGTAGAGATATTTGGTGGCATAGCGTGAAAAGTTTAAATGTAAAAATATTATTGATTGTATTTTGGGAAAATGTTTACTGTAATATTTTAATAATGATTTTCAAAATTATTACAGTATTGGTGATTTTAAAATATATGGATTTGTTGAATTTCACAATTTAACTCCTTAAAATCAAATTCACTTTGACATGGAAAAGTTTAAGAAACAATAATAACTCATTACTTCTGTAATTATGCTAAAAATAGATTTTGCTTTAAATTTAACCTGTTTAAAAATTTTATTTCCAACTTAAGAAGTATTTATTTTACTTTCAAGTTTATTTTAAAATAATATTTGTGAAAAACAAACAGCAACCTTTAATTATTGTCGTATTATTCATATTTACTAGACTGTCACTTGTGAAATGGTGTATCATTTAACTATGCATATTAACGCATTGAATTAAATGAATAATATATATGTGTAATAATAACAGCAAAGTATTTTAGAATTTTTTAAATGATTTTCGTTACTTTTTTTCATTATTAGAGATTCCGCTAATTCTAGATCTTAATTCAAGCTTAATCTATACGTATACGTCATGAAGTACCGCGCTATGTTATTATTTTGTACGAAACGTTTTGTTATTGGGGGTTTGTTTTATTTTTTTTGCTATGAATGGGTTTATGTGCTCTCGTTTAGAGCTCTCGTTGTCATTTTGTACCCATCATGATTTATTAGCAGGTGTTTGTTGTTTGTTTTTCTTGGTATCGATGTGCTTATGTGTTCTCGTAGGAGGTTATTTGTGGTAGATCCGATATATGAAAACGTACATTCATCATTCTAGAGGTTCAATTGATTTATTACATAATTATTTTTTTTTATATTTTGGTTTTGTGTAAATTTAGATGACGATTGGGCGATATTGAAGTAGCATTGGATTTTTGGTTTGTTTCAGGATGTTAGAAGAAAAAAAATGCTTTTATAAACTGCTTTTTAATGACAATTTCTTTTCCATTTTTTATCTTGGTTTTGTGATTTTAATAAAATTTGATTTCTGCTTTATTTATTTGCTAGTTTATTTAAATTTCGTTTTTATGTATAATCTTTATTATGTTGTAGATTGTTTTATCTGCTTTAGCAAGAGGAAAGTTGTTAATAGGAATATTTTTTTTAATTCTGTTTATTTTGAGATCGAATAGTTACCAAGAGCAGCGTGTCTTATCTGCTTCTGAGAATGAGCGTGTATATGAATAGCATAGTTACTATTTTGGTAAGAGTTATAATTTAAGTAAACTCTCATGTTTGTTGGCTTTACATTGACTCGTGTGTTTATGTTTACGTTTGTTTTATGCGTTAATTTACATTGGAAACGTTATATGTGTTGCTTGTATGAAGTACTGATGCAAATTCTAGGTTGCTTTCATCTAGCATAGCTTAGCATATTATAGCCTATTTTAGGCTTGCATAGCAGAGTATAGCATATTATAGCCTACTCTAGCCTGGTAGAGTATCGGCCGAATAGTTATGATGTTATTGGCAAAACAAAATAATTGCCGGGGACCGACCGACCGGCCGACATAGTGAGATGTAGACTCGCTCGCGACTAAAAAGCAAATTTAGTATAAATTTAAAACAATCCAAAAAGTAATAATTGAGTTATAAATTCTTGCATTCCTCAACTTAATTATATTATTTTGTCAAAAGTAAAGTAAAAATTGACAGGAAAATATTTTTTAAAGCGTCACTCAATTTATCCCCTCCCTGAAGAAATACCTTGGCTCAAATGGATGGAGGTACATCATAAGGAGGAGAGAGGTTAACATTAATCAACTTTGATTATTATTCATTGAAAACCAATAATAACATCTCGTTGAAACTTTAGAAGGTTTGCTCTCTAAAGAAAGTGTTGAAGATAGAGGAAGTAAAAATGTGCGGGAGATAGCCAAAGATCCTCTAGGCAAGTTATGAAGAGAGAGAATACAATCATTCAGATATCAGCTGCACCATTACATGTTAGTATTTAATATACAAACTAAGTTCATGAAGGAAATATACATGACTAAGGAACGTAGAGCTCAGAGAAGAGTTTTATAGCAAAATTATGGGATTATAATAAGGATTTCTTATTTATTGTCATGTTTCAACGACATTCCTAAGAAAATGTTTGTTTTGTTTAATACGAAAGGAAATTTGGTGTTCTCCCAGTGGTAAATATTATTTTGAGACCTTATTTCTAGTGGCTGCTTGGTTAACTAGCTTAAATATTGGGTCATAATTTTTATTAGGGAACCTAATTATTATTTTAATCATCACATTAAATTGGCTCCGTAGATGCCGATCTTTCGTTGAATTAAAATTAAGGTGCCTCACTCTATCTTTGTGGGATCTATTTCTAAATTAGATAATGAATTTTTACGCTCAACGCTGGCCACGTTACCATATAACAATGTTTTATTTGCACGTAAGAATAACAGAATTGCTTTGTATACTCCAAAAAGAAGTCTTACAAGTGTTTTATATATGGGAAGAAGAGTTTTTTGTTTTAAAGCAAAATGTCTACACATGTATCCTATAACCATATTCGGTCATGTCACGCTTCACTGCATGTTTTTGGGGCAAATTTTAGCTCCTTGAGATTAAGATATCTAAACGCTTTTTGATGAAATTGAATTTAAAAATTAGTAAATTATTATGACCTATGTGTATTTACCTAATTATACTTGTTCACAATGAATTTCATCTGGCAGCTTCCCGACAATTTGATTATTATTTTCAAATCTTTTTCAAGTCTTCACAGACAATATAATATTTTGCCTTAGTATTTAGTTTCGTGTCCCCAGATATATATATATATATATATATATATATATATATATATATATATATATATATATATATATATATATATATATATATGTAACACTAAAATGAGAAAGGATTCAAGAAAATATCACTAAGAAACATCGGTAGTGAGAGATTTAAAATTAATACGTAAATTTTGATAGAAAATTTAAAAAAAATATATTAATTTCGAAAAATAAATAATACTTTGGTTTTAAAAAGATTAGTTTTGAAGACTGAACACATATACTACTTACTTATTTATAGATACTTCAAACTTGGATAATGAGAAAAAATCAAGCTTCATCATCTCAACTCATGTTACGATATATATATATATATATATATATATATATATATATATATATATATATATATATATATATGGGTAAAAATCACGTGAATAAGTATATATATATTTACTTATACCACGTAGGGAAGAAGAAAGATTGATTGGAGTCAGTACTTTCGTTATCTGAACATTTTCAGACTCACAATTGTGAGTTTGAAATTTTTTAGATAATGAAGTTACTAGCTCCAATCCATCTTTTTTTCCCTACGTCGTTTAACCAAATATATGTGTATATATATATATATATATATATATATATATATATATATATATATATATGCGTCAATGACAGGATGAAAACATAACGTATAAGGTACACTTAATCAAGGTCAGTCACGATTTGCAAATCCCATGAGCAGACCAAAGACATTTACCCTTTCATTGGAATTATTACACCAGTTTGCGCATTTCGAAATTACTACTTTCACCAATTTCTCTTTTTCCGGATCTCGTCATATTCACATCCACTTTATAACGCTTCGCTGTCGCCTTAGTGATGCCATTCTTATTCACCGCAAAGTGGAACAAAATAAATGAAGGCTTGCAAGCAAATTTATATTTTTGACTAGAATGTAGTTGTTTAAATAAATTATTATTGAGCTTATTGTTCACTCACTTTGATATTACATTGCAGCAAATGTTCTAACATTCACGGTATTACAATAATCCTTTAGCTGAACTACTTCTCTCCAATAGGATTTATATGAATTATTATGATCATATATGTAGACAAAGAATAATGTATATAAATACACCTGTTAAATAGCTTCCTAAATAATTGAAGTTAAACTTTATATCCAATAACTATTTCTAGTACCATTTGTGACCCAAAATTATAACCTTTGAGAAGAAAGTATTATAATAGAATGGAACTAAAAAGTACTATTTGATCATAATGAAAGAAGACTTTTTTAGGGTAAAGGTGGTGCAGCAACTCCTTTATAAACAACAACCAATCGTAAAACAGGGTGGAAAAAGCGTACTGCTATGAGATTTCTTCCATTCTAATATTGGATAAACGCTTGTTAAGATCGCTGTAATAAGTAGAAAGGTTGAATATTTGGCTATTTTGAAAATAAACACTCAAACTATTAGCAAGGTACCTCAAATCTGGTCAGCTCTATTACTTTTAATACGATAACAATCCAAAAGTACAGTTTCTATAGTCAAAAAATAGTTTATAAATTCCTAAATTGATGCTTTATAATGTCGATCCAAGAGACATACCTTGACTTGATGGAAAATATGTAGATCAAATTTTAAAAAATCACATTTACCAAAGAAATTCTTAGCGAATAAATTTAGAGAGTTGGGTTAATCTAATGAGAGAGAAAGATTGCTAAAATTTTACTGAAATTTAATAGAAAGATAACTAACTTTTGACAGTTAGGAATTGCTTAAAAATGTCAATAGCCAATCTTTGTTGCCATTAGTGTTTTGTGTGCAATTGTGCAATGTTGCTGAAATCTTTTTGCGTCATGAAAACTTTAGCCATATTTTGTATTAAGTTTTATAATGAATAACATAGATTTAATATGCTTGCCAAACTATTCACATACTCTCAAGTAAATAGTTAAAAAGTCTACACCATTAACATGTATTTATATTTCTGATAAAAACTTCATATAATTTGAGACAGAAAAGGTTTGGAAAGACCACGATGTGTGTAAAAACATCCAAACACCTTAAAATAGTACCTTAAAGTACACCAAAAATGAAATCTTGAATTCGAAGAAAATTCATCACAAAATAAATTCGTAAATAAATGAGATAAATAACATAATTCCACGGATGAAAAAGCCACAAGGGCCTATCAAAGGTCATCCCCATCTGTCAAAACCCACCCACAAAATGCATCCATAGGATTGTATCAGATTATGCATCTACAATATACAATTAGTCCCATCCACAGCAAGGTGTCCAAAACAAAAAGCATCATCATCAAGACCCATCAAAATCCAAAGCAATCGTAATATACAATAATAAAAAAACTGCATCCAGAATACCCCCCAAAGTTAACCTTCCCTCCCCATAAAATCATCTAATCTGCGTTTGAATACATTCACGTTTCGACTGTCTACCGTCTCAGATGGAAAACTATTCCAGTAATTTACTATTTAATTGGTGAAAAAATATTTTCTAACATCTAACCTGCACCTTCAACTCAACTAACTTGCTAAAATCCAACTTATCCATCCCAGAACAGATTTGAAAAAATCCATAAAGTCATTTCATTATTCGCAGAACACGAAGATGATTCCTTTTCTGAGTGAACGATAAGGTTCAAGGAATGAATTACAAGCTACCTATAACCATAAGACTTGATTTTAGTACCAACTCCGTTTGTTTTACTTACGTTCTTTCATAGTTTTACACTGAGCATTAAAGATGAAAGTGCCAAATTCAATCTGGAATTTAACCTTGCTTGCTCGAACCCAGGCAAATTAACGGAAATAAAACACATTGGAGAGATTTGAGGCGCGATTGTAAACTTTGGAGATAGTTTACGTAGATGGTTGAATTTTTTAGTAGCATCAAATAATATATATCAGAATTCTTAATGTAATTAATGAAAAGAGTATCACTTTAAAATTCTTTAGCTCTGTTAATAACAAATTCTGTAAAAAAACGAATTATGTCTTTAATATTTTTAAACCTATTTTTGCGAATATAGTGTTCTCCGTGTATATAAAGCTATTAATCAGAAGGGCAAACGGCAAAGGAACATAGAAAAGAATGCAAAACTTCCTTTCACAATTCCCTATGCTTAGAGAGATAGATAAGAGGTGTGGGTCCTGCATCGTCTTAAAGCAGCATTGGTCCATGACATTTTAACAATGCAATCTCATTGATGATCAAACCTGAAATCATTTTAGCAAAACCTCGATTTTGCGATGGGGATGAGGTTTTTTTGCCCCTGATTTCAAAAGTAAAAATTGATGATTACTTTATTATTTTTTTCACCATACTGTAACAATAACCTTTTGGCGATGTAACAATAAACTTCGCATATAAATTTTGTCTTTTATTCATCTAATAATTCTCAGGAATACGTTATCCTTTTCACGCATAGGATCGCTGTTTAATCACTAGTAGAATTCTCTTTAAAAATGGATACTGAGAATCTCCCAACATATCAGGCACATACATATATTTCTCCTATGTCGAAGTCGGCTTCTAAATACCTAAATTCTAAGAACAAATCATGATAAAAGCATTTTTTCTTAACCCGAATTTAGACACACTCCGTAGACGACAAACAAATATTATTTGAAAACCTGAGTCATATCCCCGTTTTTATTAAACCTCTAGAAGATGAAAGCAACCTAAAATTTGCATCAGTACTTCTTACAAGCAGCACATATAACGTTCCCAATGTAAATTAACGCATAAAACAAACGTAAAAATAAACACACGAGTCAATGTAAAGCCAACAAACGTGAGAGTTTACTTAAATTATAACTCATACGAAAATAGTAACTATGCTATTCATATACACGCTCATTCTCAGAAGCAGATAAGACACGCTGCTCTTGGTAACTATTCGATCTCAAAATAAACAGAATTAAAAAAAATATTCCTATTAACAACTTTCCTCTTGCTAAAGCAGATAAAACAATCTACAACATAATAGAGATTATACATAAAAACAAAATTTAAATAAACTAGCAAATAAATAAAGCAAAGATCAAATTTTATTAAAATCACAAAACCAAGATAAAAAATCGAAAAAAATTGTCATTAAAAAGCAGTTTAAAAAAGCATTTTTTTTCTTCTAACATCCTGAAACAAACCAAAAATCCAATGCTACTTCAATATCGCCCAATCGTCATCTAAATTTACACAAAACCAAAATATAAAAAAAAATAATTATGTAATAAATCAATTGAACCTCTAGAATGATGAATGTACGTTTTCATATATCGGATCTACCACAAATAACCTCCTACGAGAACACATAAGCACATCGATACCAAGAAAAACAAACAACAAACACCTGCTAATAAATCATGATGGGTACAAAATGACAGCGAGAGCTCTAAACGAGAGCACATAAACCCATTCATAGCAAGAAAAATAAAACAAACCCCCGATAACAAAACGTTTCGTACAAAATAATAACATAGCGCGGTACTTCATGACGTATACGTATAGATTAAGCTTGAATTAACATCTAGAATTAGCGGAATCTCTAATAATGAAAAAAAGTAACGAAAATCATTTAAAAAATTCTAAAATACTTTGCTGTTATTATTACACATATATATTATTCATTTAATTCAATGCGTTAATATGCATAGTGAAATGATACACCATTTCACAAGTGACAGTCTAGTAAATATGAATAATACGACAATAATTAAAGGTTGCTGTTTGTTTTTCACAAATATTATATTAAAATGAACTTGAAAGTTAAATAAATACTTCTTAAGTTGGAAATAAAAATTTATAAACAGGTTAAATTTAAAGCAAAATCTATTTTTAGCATAATTACAGAAGTAATGAGTTATTATTGTTTCTTAAACTTTTCCATGTCAAAGTGAATTTGATTTTAAGGAGTTAAATTGTGAAATTCAACAAATCCATATATTTTAAAATCACCAATACTGTAATAATTTTGAAAATCATTATTAAAATATTACAGTAAACATTTTCCCAAAATACAATCAATAATATTTTTAAATTTAAACTTTTCACGCCATGCCACCAAATATCTCTACGGATATACTATCTCGCGGTATAGTAGGTAGAAAGATCTATCTGCTCTTCAATTTCGCAAATATATAAAAATAGACATAAAAATCCTTTTCCTGCCACAAAATAAACAAACCACTCACTGACTCAACAAAATCTTACCGCTCCGTCTCCCAATTTTGCATATTGTTCCAAAGTATGAATCTTCTTGGTAGCTTCACTAAACCTAAACCCACACATTTCACTGGAGTCGTCAAACAAATTGCAAGCTTACTTCAAACAAGACCAATACACGCTAACATCACAAAGCTAATACAAGGAAGTTATAACAAGCTTAACCCACCATAAAGGATGCTTATGGAAACAATAGACATGACTAAAATGCACGACACCTCACAATTACACATCAGAATAAGAACAAACAGCAGATTCGAAAGAAAACACAGAAATTTGATGGTCAACTGGCTGACAACCACAAGTAATACAGTAAGGTACTACATCACCACCACACAAAATACACAATTTAGTCACAAGGAAAATAGAATCGCTCCCAACTTTTTCGGTCTCCTTATCCATGAAATCCTACAACATGATCTAAATATTACACACTTTATATCTATGCAGATAATATTGCAACACTCTCATAACGACCAAACCACTGAGTAGCAGCCTAAAGTTTACAACCACTTGAATTGCGCAGTATTTCAGAAGAACCAGCTCAAATCTTGCATCACTCTGCTTACATTTTTCATCAAGATATATACCCAACTCCTAATATCTATACTATAAAACATGCCACTCCGCTTAAACGACAACGGGAAGATGCTTGGCCCCATTTTAGATACAGGACTCAAGTTCAGACAAGTCATAATGAAGAAAACATATAAATTAAAAAAAACAAATACACTCTGCACATTGGCATGCAACGTATTTTGACAATCCAAAGAATCACGCAACCATTCAGATAAGCAATACGTTCGCCCCCCACACACCTTTACTTCTACGGCATGAGCACCTAATCTAGCCAGGTCAATTTTCTCAGTTGACGTTTTTCCTATATTTGAGGTCATCCCAAAGTAATGAAACATTATTTTCATGTTTTCATTATTTTATGGATATAAATAATTATATAATTAACCAAAAGTTTAGCCAATTTTTAGCTGGATTCTTCGAGGAGACGAAGGGTGGGTAATGTACAATAATATCCAACGTTCTAGACAATGGATTACTCAATAGAAAAGGCAATACCCCAACCAAAACAGAGGCTTCATACGGGGAAGATTCCTTTATGAGATATGAATGGCATAATCCATTTTGAACTTCTCAACCAAAATAAGAGTATAAATACAGCGGTTCCTAGTATTCAGTTGAATCGTTAACACGTATGTTTTGAAGAAAAAAGCCCAGCATAGAAAAAGATTGCTCTTTCATCAAGAGAACGCGCAACCTCACATCGCAAAAGTTATACACCATGCCGACACGACTTAGCTCCATCAGATTAATATCTTTTTGAGAATTTAACAAATCACTTACGATAATGAAAGTGTCCACAACAGAAGAGTTAGAAAGGATTTATACAATACTGGTATTCAAAGCTAGTAGAAAGATACGGACGATTGGTAGAAACCGGTGGAAATTATATTACGCATAAATTATTAAATAAATATTTATTTATTTATTTATTTCTATCCATAAAATAAGGATATACTTGAAAAATGATGTATTAATTATGGGATGACCTAATATAAAAAAAAAATATATATTTATAAAGTGATCATTTTGCTCTTCTACAACGATGAGAGTTTAGGAAACATCGAAACATGAAGGATGAAAGAATAGGTTAACCAGTATTTTATTTTTTAAAATAACGACAATTGTGTAGAATCATAATATCTACTCTATCAACAATAACTTGATCTCATTTTTTTATTTTTATCCTCTTTAAAATATTCTTTCTTTGAACAAAAACGAATGTACACATGACTCAAAGCATTAATGCTGGGTTTACATATTCTATGAATCAGGAAATAGATTTTAGAAACCATGAGCGATAATGGAAGTCATTGAAAAAAGGGAGTGAATCAATACAACCCTAATTACCCGAAGCTGAGAGGATACAGTGGCTATTTTATGTTCATCGATGGATGCATTGTTCTTCAGCGTTCTTCTAACAAAAAAATAACAGAACGGTAGATGTTCTTATGTCAACCTTTTTATTTTAATATATTGCATTAGCAATCTTGCGCACCGAACGTTTGTACAACTCTAAAACCCTCACTTAAGGAAGATTAAAGCGGAAGATTTTGTTTTTGTTTTTACTTTTAGGAGCCCATCTGGCGACTGACTACTAGGACAAAAGTCGCCGTACTCATATCATATTTTACGACTAGGCTATATTAAAAACAAATGATAATATGTAAAGAACAAATAACAACGATAAAAAGGTAAGGTTAAAAACAAGAACAACAAAAAAGAAAAGGCAAATAGGTAACAAGAAGAAAGCGCGCTCAAGCGTCGGGGGTAGGCCCACCTTCTCCCGGTGCAGGAACATGCGACCCACAACAAGCAGTCAAATAAAGTGGCAGAGGCCAACAACCTCAAAAAAGTCGTATAGTCCGCAAATCCATGTGCCCGATATCGAAGCGTAAAAATTTTATTTTTAATGGGAAGAGGCTTTCCACTTAAATTCCAATAGAGACCATATTAATTGCCTCTTAGCGTATGTGTTACTCTATTTTATCACACTTAAGTGATCCAATGCTTTTATTTCCCCTTGTCTTATATCTCATGGCATATTAATGAAACGTTATTTTTCAGTTGTCTCTGATGTTCCAAAATTATGCCTGTTTATCCCGCAATACTTCTTAGGTCTGCTCCTGACTTTTCGTGTTAAGTCGGAGGTTCGTCATAGGTTCGTCACAAATAATTTCTAGTCGTCTTATTCCAGAACAGGTGTTCCTTCATTCTTGGCTTCAACCGTGTCACACACTTTTTGTGATATATCCTTAATTCATTCACTAAGTACCTTTACTTTGCAGGACATAACAGAAGCAATGCCTGTGAATACAAGATCTCAATGTGAGCTTCAGCAAAGAATATACTGCGCCAAACATTACTACAAGACAGGCTCGTTTAAGAAAGTGCAGGACACTTTCGTACATCAGTTCGAATGTTAAAAATCCCCCTCCAAGAGCAGAATTCAAGACTGGCTGAACCACCTCGATAACTATGGGACAGTGGAGAACCTCAAGACAGCCAGTGACAACCGTCCAAGCCATTCAGGATGCCCCAGAAAGCGTACAGCTGAGCTGGTTGAGAGCGTAAGAGAGTCAGTTCAGCAGATTTCAAAGCGCTCTATGCACAAGCGAAGTCAGTCCCTCGGTATATCCAGTGAGACTTGCAGGAAAGTGCTAGTAATGGATGTAAATGCCCTCCCATACGGAATACAGACGAAGCAGACCCTTACAGCCTCAGAAAAGGAGCAGAGGAAGGCTATGACAGTCAAGATACTGGAGAAGATTCAGGAGACCCCAACTTTCCTTAACCTCATTTGACCTCAGATGAAGATTACTTCCATCTTGAAGGGAAGGTAAACTCGAAGACAAATGTCTTCTGGGGGACCTCCAGGCCAAATAAGGTAGCATCAAGCCCCTAAACTCCCCTAAGTGCACGGTAAAGACTGCAATCTCAGTCAAAGGTACCATCGGACTATTCTTCTTCGAGGAATCTGGCTCAACAGTGACAGTCACCAAGAAGAAGTATGTTGAGGTCCTCAAAACCTTTAAGAGAGATCTGCAGACCCTGTTTTCGTCGCTTATGGGAAGGTTCTGCTTTCAGCAAAATAGAGCAAGCTTTCACACCTCAAAGAGGTCCCGAGATTGGCTGAAATAAAACTTTGGTGGCCGTGTGATCAGTCTCAAGACTTATTTTGAATGGGCACCTCACAGCCCAGACCTTAGCCCCTTAGATTTTTTTCTCTGGGGCTACCTTAAAGACAGAATGTACGCAGGGAGACACAGGACCATCCCGGAACTCGATGAAGCCATCATGGAGGAGATCAGAGCCATTAGTCGGTAGGTTTATAACGACGTCATGGACCACGTTGTGCTGTGCATCAAGAAATGCACAGAGCTAAGTACAGGTCATCTCGAACACGTGCTCTAGAATAAAGAAGAAAAGTCCAAAGACTCTCATGTTTTGATATGATGTTTTTAAACACAATAAACTAGTTATCACCATATTTTCATTCAATCCTTGCCGTAAATTAAGAAATGAGGCCTATCGAAAGTTAGGAGCCTGTTTTGGGGGGGTCACCCTGTACTAGCGACCAAATTGACTTAATATTTATATTTCTATTTTCACCGAGTGCAGCAGAAGTAAATAGCTCAGATGTATGTATTTGCTGTTGAGCCACATAATATTGGTTATGTGCAAATTGCTTTAATACATAAAACCGAAGAGGTGAACAGAGAAAAATGAGAAAAAGCAGACTGGTAAATAGCAAATAGCTCGGATGTATTTGTTGTTGAGTCACATGATATTGGTCATGTGCAATTTGCATTACTGCATAAAACAGGAGAGTTAAACAGAGATAAAATGAGAAAAAGCAGACTGGGAAATAACATAAGTGACAACAAGTTATGAAATAAACAACCAAAAAAGACGGCCACGCAATCATAGACATAAAGAGGAAGAAAGCAAAATAGGTATGTTGCCAATATATTGCCTGCTAAAAGTCAGCCTTCATTCAAGTTAAAGCTTGGCCTTGGAGCTAAAAAATTTCCGTTCTCACCTCTGTCATAATTCTCACTAGTCTGCCTAAGTTCTTCTGCTCTAAAATATCCAAGGCTTGGGTAGGTAGGTTACGCCATTAATCACGCGCATCGTTGATGGGATTCAATGACTAGGTGAGAAAATGAACATATAGATCAGAATGACAAACTCTGTTGCACTAAAATGCAAGGCACCAGAGACCGATCCTTGTTTAGGGAGGGGGATATCTGTTTTTACACCAACTATCGATGCTAGAACCCTATTTGGCACCAAATTGGCATCGTTTCCGTAGCATAGGTATGTGAAAATGAATGGCTCCAAACGGAACACTAGAACAGGGTTACGCAATTGAGGAATCAGAGTGAGTCGATACGTTGTGAAAGCGAGAAGGGAAATGATAACAGTGTTGTGACTGGCTATATGCATGATGATGGATGTTGGGCTAATAACCTCTGCGAGGAAGTGGTGCGTGCATTAGCGTATTTGTCTAATGAACGTCTAGCTCATAACGTTGCTGGAAGTTGTGCCTCTGACCGTCTGGACTAAACCCTTGCCTGGCCATCAGAAATCCAACTCTGTATTGGCAAGGCTAGCGATCGCTCCTCTGAGGTTCTATTCTTTGTTCATGCTTGCAAAACTTTGCTGTTATGCTTAACCTTGTAAATGTGAGTAAATTTCCTCGCCTTATATAAGATAGAGTTGGTTCAGGTAGTAGCATTTGTATGTATATTCCATACTATGCTCAAATTATACCTTTAAGTCTGAGGTATTTTATTTAGTACACTTATTTTTTTCTAGCGAATACTAATCGTTTGTGGGTCAAACAAATACATCGAAGCCAATCACTTCCTTATTATTACTTCTTTTTCCTCGATTCTACCTCTCTTGGTCGTAAAACTTTATTTTCTTCACTTTTCTCCACTTAACTCGAGTTGATGTTTCAAAGCTACATCTTTAACGTCAAAGCTTATGTTGCACCTTTAGTGTCTGACATTTATGTATTATTTATCTCCCTATATATACAAGGTTGGCTTAATTTAATTCATTTTTTTAAATTTATGGACATATATAATTCAAATACATTTATTTTAACTTTGCTTACTTATAACAATCACGGAGTTGTGTCATAGGAGAAAGATTGTTTTCGCCTTCATTATATCAAGCATTTCCTCATTTAAATAAAGATGAAAAACCTACGGTGGTATCTCCGCCTCTAACCTTTTCATCATGTGACTAAAATATTCTTCAAAATAATGAAGGGAACCTTAACACTGGCAGTTTTAATGGCCTTTTATCGATTTTATTTCAAACGGAAAAAATAGACAAAATAGGCAAAATGTAAAGATTTTTATATTAATTTAATCACTTTTATACATGTATATTTCCACCCAATTTTTTATAAGTAAAGTCAACTTTACTTTGTGTTCCAAATCGGCCAATTGTTGCATTTAGAATTTACTTTCATCGAAAGATTATTAAATTCTCTCCTTTAGTTCATGAATGGTGGTTGGATTGTCCCGTAGACTTTCGACTCAACGGAATTTTATTAAAAAAATGACAAGGGAAGAGATCGGGAGATCGCTGACTCCAGGCCATAGTCGGGAGCCAGCGCACTTCCCATCACTTGGGCAGTGTCAAATTGAGCCATTGCCAGACATCGGTTCACCAAGAGAGAAAAAACGCCTACGTGATAAACATCAGTTCATCACTGAACCCTCTAGCTTGACCGTTTGGCCAGAAGTGATCGCTCAACATAGAAATATCTTCTATTAGTGACCCCCGCAAAGGGAAGAGGGCTTAGCAGGGGTGAATAATGGCACACTCTCCCAGCCGCTGTGATGGGGTGGCCTGTGTACCAATGGACACCATGCCACTCCTGAAGTTTGGTTGATTGCGTGCTGTTCTAGCCCTAATTTCCATAGTAGAATCTTCGGCTGAACATCTTTGACACGTATTCAACATTTTCCTTATAGATCTCTCCTTACAAACCTTCGTACGAGAGATGCCTTCGTTTGCTTTCTCTTTAAATTCAATTAAATAAAATTACACTGGTGAAATTTCATCCCAAAATATGTCGGCCGAAAACAACACTTGGTCCAATATAAGCCAAACCTGAATTCTTAGAGGATGAAGGGTTTCTTCCTTCACCCATTTATACTTTCTGTGTCTCATTGCTACTTATTTTCATATATATCATTACCTTTCAAGTGAAAATATCCCTCACAAGACCATAACATAATTGACGAATATAATATATTTGTTTCCTTCCTGCCAATTTCATCAATGATATATGGCACTTATGCTCTTCGTAAAGTTTCTCCCCAATATAAACTTTGTCCAGATATTATTTTCGTCCATTCCAAATTGGTCGATTTTCTGTGCGGTTCATTGGCATTTCCAAAGGGAACTTGTCTTGTTGAAGCATACCAATCATTATCAAATTCGTTCAAAAATGAAATATGTTTCATCTACTATCTTTGTACGTCTTTTTCTGCACATTTTGCACTTTTCAAACTTACATCTACGATCCATACCAATTAATAATGTCGTTACTTGTAAAATAATTTGGATAGAATTATCCACAGAATTTAAGCTGAACTGTTATCAAGCTGTTTTTCCTCTCCAAACATGCGGCTCACTTGGCTCTCTTATTTAGGGAAACTGAAAAATGCAAAATTACACCAAGAACTATGTTAAGACAAATAACCTACATTGCGCAAAACATTCGTTATTTTAGACATTGCAATAACATTGAATTGTTTAAAACTATATTATTTTACCCTTTCTTCACTTATACTCGTACACATAGAGAAAGCAGCTTAAAGAAAACAAATTGAATTTGTCTACCTATGTTTTGTTAAAAGTATCGCAAAATTATACCCGCCCACCTCAAATCGCCAAAGCCAAGACATATTTCTAATCTACATAGAGTTTTTTATATGTTATAACCAGGCAATGGCTTCGCTACTAAGATTAAAATTTAAAATTCCAAAATGCAGCCATGGCTAAATTTTTATAAATTTTCTGAACTTCGCCACTTATAATAATTTTACCATTTGTAATTCTTTGAGTTTTAAAAAATTCACCAAATTTCGATACTTATATTTATTTCTGAACTTCACTATTTTGTTTATTGATATTATATAAGAATTACTAGAAATCACTTGGATAAATACATAAGTCATAACCAAACTAAGATGAAATTTTTATTCAAATACTAAAAAAAATCCACTTCTTAAATTATAGAGTTAGTGATGATGATGATGATGATAATAATAATATCATTTGATGGACAAAAATAAACGGGAGGATGTGCCATACACTAGTCCACTATTCACTTAGTCTGCAGTAATTATCCAAATAAACCATGGCACTTTGTATGTATAGTCATAATTGTATGTTCATTCTATTTTCATCTATCAAGTAGTATGGCTATTATTCAAAATAAATAAAGGGCACCACTCTTTTTCAGAGAAGAATTAGCCATCTACACATTTTTTTCACTACTCAGGAGAGTTTTTCACTACCATGATAATACAAAGTGAGTCGAAGAAAAGAAAAAAACAGCCATATTTTGCACTTTCATTTCCCTTGCTATCACGCGACCTAACTAAGGTGGCTTCATATGTAAGATGGAGAACCATGGAGCAGTTTGAATCTTTAAGAGTGTGTCCTTACAATCAAATCCTCCCCAAGTATTTTTGCTTTAATTGTAAAGATAAAGTAGGTTCTGGAGCGTTTCACGCCCACAGGTTTCGAGCATCCCAATATGTCTCCTCTTTAGACTGCTTTGGAAGAGGTAATTTTCAGTCATTTTCAATTCATATTCACCAATTTAACATCCTTTCATCGAAAACCTCCAGACAAATGCTTACTTGAATAATAATAATTAATCCATCCACATCTGATAAGTATATACGTGTATTTCAATCTCTACTCACTAATGTGCTAAATGGGAGAATTTTTTCATCGTAAACAACTTAATTAATTTCAGCATCTGGCACAATTCCATCAGAGACCCATGACTGAGTAGAACTGGCTCGAGTTAATGGGAAAATATCCATAAAGAAAATGGCAACCAAAGGAATCGTGAAAATATCATTGCTGAAAGCATTTGAAATCAACTTTTCCCAAGCAACAAACCAATAAATATTGGAAGATTTTATGCCTTTTATTTTAAAGAAATCGATTTATATGGTTCTTTGCCACAACCTAGATGTCATAGTACTAGAAGTTTATGATTCATCTCTATACTTGCTTTTTTCAAGCATTATCACTTGATATTTGTTGATTTTTAGCTATATAACTTTGATAACTTTAAGAGTACATGTTAATAATTACCTATACTGGTGGCCAAATGGCTATGAGAATTAACTAATTTTTTCTACACTTTCTAACAAAAGTCACTGATTTCTCAAAAGTGCCATATTGGTAGGCAAATGGAATAAATGAATTTAGTACGGATTTTACCACAAATCTTCATTACTATTGATGCATTTATTTTCTCATTAGTGGCACAGTTTAACATTGGATTCAAACCAGGGTATCTACAGCGTATATCTCCAGCGTACACTCTACCCCATCCGACGGTGCACCGCATGTGATGTGGCTTAGCTTCGCTCCAACTGAGTGGCAAAAGCGCTTTGATAAAATTGCGCAACGAAATCAGTTTTCTGGTGAAATAGAATTGGATATTTTTTATTTAAAAAATTACACTGGTAACCATATTTTTAAAACTACCATTACACAAAACCATATTGATAATCTGGGTAATATTTGGGTTACGCTTATCGACAGAACTATCCTATTTAGGTCTCTTACGCTAATTGGTATGTATCATTCAGAATTGCTTGAACTTGAAGAACTTTCAGAAATGAGATGGATTCAAAATTTTAGTTATTTCACATCCATTACCTGTAATTTTAGTAAGTGGTACACATTTAGGTAAAATAAATATTAGTAATATTCTGTTACAATTGATTGCCTTCAAAACTCAACCTGTTGCCTTTGGTTTCCTGAAAAACGAAATTTGCAGATCAAATTTCATAATTATTACTAGAAAGTTTTATTCATTTATTTACTTTAGTCGCGTATTATAGTGTTAACATTTATATCCTTGTCTAATTTTCGTAGAGCCGAATCTCTGTCATTGCTATAGGCCCCTTTATCCAACAACTTTGTATCAATGAAAAAACTTTATAATATTGCACTAACTTTCATTTTCTAAATATCTCGGTCGTTTACGAAACTGTTAACGAACAAGGGGCAAATCGAGAATCGATCTTTGGAAAAACATGACCTGTCGATAGTTTACATCATGAAGAAAAGGAGTAAAGTGAATGATTTACTAATAAAATGGCATCATTTTCGATGAATCTATGAAACTAGTTTGAATGAGTGTTTTGTTCAACTTTATATCTCTAATAGAGAAATTAAATGAGAGTAATTTCAAGTATGATCTCAAATTGGGAAAGTTTGCCCTCTAAATAGCTAAGAACATGAGCAAAACTTTTAAAATTAGAACTTATAAACGTTCTTTCATTATGTTTAGGTTTGTAAAAATGGACACCAGTATTCAACCGCGAGGTAAGCTCAAACTTCTTCTTGAAGATGAAGATTTATAGGCCATTGTTACTAATAACCTACGAACATCAGCAATTCGAGCACTTGAAGACTTGACAACTTCAATATTGACTATATCATGACATTTCAAGGTCAAATTATAAAGTTGAATAGGAAATTTCACATGAATTGAATGAAAATCAGAAATTGAGATGTCTTGAATTGTGTTCATCGCATGGTGCGGGACTGATCCGATTTTAAAGAGAATTGCTCCTGCCTTCCAAAATAGAACCAAAGCAATAAAAAGAAAAGGTCTAGTGAAAAGTTAGACAAGATTTAAAAACAAAGTCATAAACCGAGGCCATTTTGCACCCGAAAAGGTTTATAGTTAGTTTGGTGAAATAATGAAGAACTCTTGTATTTTATTGTTGGAAGAAGGGAAAACAATATAGGTAAAGAATTTGAAATTCATATAATTTAATGATCATTGGCAAAAGTTTATTGATACATTTGGATCAAAATTTGATTAATTATGCACTTTTTATTTTTATGCCATTACCTATAAAATTTGCGGATGTAATTAAACGAGGTGCAGCCACCAAAGGACCCGAAATCTTAAGGAGGAAATAATGATAATTTAATAGGGAATTCCCACCGATCTACATCAACTTAAGACCTATTTTATCTGAGTGAGGATGCAGAGTTTAATGTAAGAGCAAATTCAAGGGTTTCTAGAGTGCATTGCAGTTGCTATGAAATCACCCTTTATCAAGAGTCCAGCTGGTGCCTTATCACTACCAATGTGGCTTAACTTCACCTTAATCGGAAGAGATATTTTCCCTCGGCTAGTATATAACCCAGAGATAATACAAACTAGTGTTAGATGTCCTGTAAAGAAGAAATATAGCACGATTTCTAGAGAAGCCTGTCAATAATTAAGAGAAAACAATAACAAACGTTTGACAGTTTTGAAAACCGTCACATAAAAATGTTATTTTTTCGCTTTGTATACAAGACATTGTTCTTTTTCATTGCTGATCATTATTTCACGGTCACCCTAAAATATTTCAATTTTATCTTTTAGTAAATTTGAGATGATGAGGCATAATCTTCTTTATCAAAAGATTTTTCACCTATTAATTTAATAAATAAAGAATACCTGCCCTATTTACTTCTATTTAAACTTCTGCTCTAAACTGTATATCTCTATTTAACCAATGGGCTGTGGCCTTCAGGATTTTCTATGTATTAAAATGGGAAAAATGTTTCCTTTATCAATGTTTTAATCTAACATCATAAAATTATTTTTACTGTATGGAGAACTGATTACGTTAAAATTATCGAAAGACATTGTTTCTAAATTTAAGAACACCAGCCATCTTTAATTTCCACAGTTTATTTGCTGAGTAAGTTCGGGGAGGGATTAAATTCAAGTAAATCCTACAATTACCTCTATAAAGAGATTTTTCTATTACCAAATTATTATCGATAAATTTTTTACTTATCTAATGTCGAAAATTTTATTGCCTGTAAGTATTGGTAGTTTTCTTGCGAATACTCTCATTGTTATGTTCTTACGAAATGGTGTAATATCATTCTCATAAACCAGGAGGATGAAGACATTTAGTCTTTTATTGAGTTGGTGCAACGAAACAATTTGATACAAAGTGAGTGATGAGATTGTCTTATATGCCTATATATTGTGATTATTTTCCGGAAGTAGTCCCGATTTGAGACGATGAATTCGTTAGCAAAGTGAAGCTGAATTAAACATTTCCCATTAATTTTCATAACAATTGTTTCCATTCAGAAATCCTAAATATATCCTCAAGCACTTTTGTATACAGTTATGGGAGATGTGATCCTTTTGTTTCAGTCGCATTTTACATTTGGCCTCTATAACTGAATGAATACAGCATAAATGGCAATGTCGGATGACTGTGTATGTGAGAGAGTATTTTAGAGTTTTTTAGTTCCTTTTAGATGTCACGTTATAAGAAGGAAATAGAAGTTTACTCGCTCAAAGCTTTGGAGGGACGCCGGTTTCTTACACGACTTGCAACAAAGCACACGGCACGGTTGAACGACTAAGAAAACTTCAGGCCGAGCTTCCTCCTGCATTTACGACGCCAGAGAGAGGGAAACAAATATTCTCGTTTTGCAGATTAAGTTTTTGCTGTCCTTCTTATTTCATCTGTAGTAATCAACTTCCATGGAACCGAACTTCTCCTCTAAAAGGTGACAGGCCAGACTACCCCGATTTGGTAGGAAATAAAACCGGCTTGTCGAACAGCAGCATGAACCAGGTGAGTTAAGACCAGAACCACTCTCTACATTCGGCAAGATGATTTGACATTACGCTTGGGATATTAGACATCTCACTCTCTCCTGGATCCACGTCCAAGATCACCACTAATCGAGCTACTTTCCTTGACATATCTTTGCAGCACAGCAGCCTACTTCTTACATTGCCTTGCAGGTTCTATTTATGCTTTACTTAACTTCATTGAAATTGAAGACCAATTAATTTATTCATCGCATACACTAACTTTAACATACGCTAAAAAGCCTAATGATCAATTCACATTAAATTAGGATCTTCATAATGCCTAAAGTGAAGCTAATTAATTCAGTGCAAATTAGAGTGATTTAATTCAGAGTAGCAATCCTCTAGGAAAAATATTTCACATAATTGATATCGATAAATTAATTATTTTCTGGAGTAAAACACAAAATCCAATCTCTTTCTTTGCAACTTTCCAGATTAGAGAGTATACATTAAATGCCACCTCAATTCACTACTTCGAACAGTCACTTACCTCGTTGGTTTCGGCGAGGAATCAAAGCAAATGCATTGCTGCAACAATGTGTTGCCATTTGTCCATACATCCTTCTTCAGAGTCACGAACCACGTGTCAAAATATATTTTGCATCCAGTAATTTACAGAAATAATTGTATATCAGTCTGCAGATGTTTTTATATATTATAGTTACCTCTGGGACCTGACTATTCCGCTAGCAACTTTTAATCTAGGTGCTTGTTATTTTGTCGGTGTAGATATTTTGGCTAAATTTTTATTTTGACGATAAGAGAATGATGAACCTGTAGCTCTTTAAATTGTCTTTGTTAATTTTTTAAAAGTTACTGAAACTCAAACGTTTAACCATGAATTTGGCATCTTTATGTATGGTACAGCCACCGAGCGCTGGCAACCCCATGATGGCGACACCTCGCAACTGCAGGCCATCTGTGGCCTATTAATTCTCACACCCTCAAGAGAGGCACTATTATCGACTGGTCAACTTCGACCCGATTCACATCGTCGAATTTTATTTTTCCCAGCGAAATAAAAATTTACAAGCAATTTATTTTGCATCGAAAGCTGGATAATTTAGAAAGAGAGGAAAAAGAAACAAAGATTAGTTACTTTGAAAGTCAAGTGAGCATTTCTATAAGGAATTCGACCGTACTCTCCCTTCTCTATTCATACGACAAACCTCATTCTTTCAGCTTTCTTCTACAGGGGACTTAAAAGAGATTTTTTGCAAAGGTTGCCTTAATTAATATTAGGGCGGCCGAGATTCATCACCTGCTACTGTCCTGCCTCCTTGATGGGGCATAATTCTAGATGGTGGGAACGAGGATTGTGGCATAGCCAGTTGTCAAAGCTTCCGTCATAGGCATCCCGGATAAGAGGCGAAGAGGCAACCTTTGGGAAAGAGTTCACTCTATCTCTAAGGTCTGAGGCACACAACCGTCTCTATGTAAGCCAAAAGCATTTCGATTTCCAAGGTACAACCGAGTTATAGTAGTTGATTTGATCATCAGACCACCATTAAGTCAGTCGATGAATCATCCTTCAGGAGGGCCTCCCCAGGTTCATCCACTCTTCCATTCATCATCCTTATCCAGGCAGCTATATCGACTATGCAAGAGTTGGAGGGGGGGGGGCATTCTCATAAAGTACTAGCCTCACTTAATCCCAAGCAAAATAAAAAATATAGTTATAAGAATAAAAAGGAAATAAATCAGAAAGTAGGCTTCGTACGAGCCAACATGGACGCCGGCAAGGAGAAGCCAACTCTGCGACACGGAAAAAGATTTGAACTTTCTATCAAGTGAAAATACAACGATAAAATTGGCTAAGATTGGACTCGCAACCTCATTACTATGCAGACGTCTCCACCCCTGGGTAGGAGCGCACGCTGCCAAAGAAGTACAAAAGCCACTGGGAAAAGAACAAAAGTGGGAAGCCTCCGATGACATTATTAAGTGAAAAATTCAAAACACTGAAGAAAATACTCGTCTGCAAAGTTATTTGCTGGACGACTGAAATGGCACAAAAGGCAACAAAACACGTCCTACTTGCTTTATACGCAAGAATATCACCCTATGAACTAGACCGCGAAAGATTTGTCTCTGTCCAGGTATCCTTTATATCCTACGCCCTGAACAAGCACACGACCAAAGAACGCACCTACTTGGGAAAGATTTGTTTTGAATGTGCAAGTTAAGAATAGAGGTGGGAGGAGTGTAAAGGCATTGAAAAGAAATGCTTCAACTGTGGAAATGCACAGAGGACTTTAGGTATCTTATGCCCAATGAAGGAACAAATTATCAGGGAAAAGAACGCAGACGTAAATGAAGAAAAAGACCACCTACGCCACGGCAACAGCACGAGGACCAACGAAAGCACACTTGTCACAAAGTACGACTGTAAACATCGAAAAGAGCATGAAAGTATTCCTCTTCCCCTAAATAATGCATGCTCACTTTGGGGTTAGGGCAAA
Organism: Ceratothoa steindachneri; assembly: GCA_963969495.1. Classification (NCBI taxonomy): domain Eukaryota; kingdom Metazoa; phylum Arthropoda; class Malacostraca; order Isopoda; family Cymothoidae; genus Ceratothoa; species Ceratothoa steindachneri. The sequence continues at coordinate 174,496,492 of OZ018322.1, read as the reverse complement.
TCCCGGATCCTACCCTAAAGGACGAAACATGATGCTTGAATAAACGGCCTTAAGAAAATGTGGTTCTCGGAGAATCCGCCCTTAAGTGAGATTTACAATATAAATATAACACCAAACCGAAGAAAAAAAAGGCATTGATGGAGGCCAACCAGTACACATAAACAGAATCTACGCATGAAGGGGAAGAAATGCTTAAAGCGACAAGAGATAATTATGATAAACTTGAAAAGGAAAAGCAATAAGGTGAAACTCATCACATACGAACTAAATATCAAAATCTACGGTTCTTACATATGCCCCCTTCCTAAAGGTAACAAGCAGAAAGAAATAGCTGATGGATTAGTTAATCATTGATTGTCCCTATGCATAGGTTTGAAGTCACTATCTTCATAATTATCACAATCGCTTGAAGACATCGTTAAAATATACTACGCAATCAATCACGAGTAATTTCCAACTGGCATAGAACATGCTTTCGTCTAGCGAGTATAAACAAACCCCACCCACAAAGTGCTTCTATTGGTCAGTTGAGAATGACATCATTATAAGATAGACACGTCAAGTAATGCTCAGAAATGTCCATAGCGTAATTCGGTAAAATTACAAAACAGAAAAACAATCATTTATTTCATCACGATAACACTTTCGTCGTCGGAGACACGCGCAACAGTAGGCGTGACGAAAGCTGTTTCGTCATCGTAGGAAAGGGGTTAAAATGAAATTTAAGTTGGATTACGACACATATTGATTAAACAGGAATACACAACGCGCTGAAGCAAGGAATGATCGTAATTGCCACTGAATCCTGTTACAATTTATCAAAGACCAGTTCCAAGAAAAACGTATGATCGCTCTCGATCACTGGCCCGAACAGAGGAAGTGAAAATAGGAAAAGAACAGATGCACGGGCAAAAAACACCAACCTTTATACGTACCAGATAATAATGAAAATATCCAACCTCAATGTAAAAGATAATCTAACATAATAAGGAAAGAAGACCCGGACATCGTCATACTCACGGAACTTGGAATAAATATAAATACCACGGTGTAATGATTGCAATAAAAAATTATATTTATTACACAGAAATAAAAGATCTTGAGGAATCCTACGTTTCCGTAAAGATAAAAATGACTACAACAAACCTAGTAGTATCAGAGGCATACCAACCCCCTAAACGATCGTACTTTCCCATCCCCAACTTCATTACGATCTTTCATCGCCCAGCATTGACCATAATGTTTGGCGATATCAACGCCAGCTGGAACGAAGCAGTATATACATGCAACACAAACGAACCAGAAGGAACGCTGCAAATGCTAATGCAAAGGAATCTGGTTCAGAGATAAGAGCCAGACTTCTTAACATTTCTCACAGATCGATCATCGACAACCCACGATATCGTTCTGACAAACTTCTCTTCAACTTCAACTTCCCCACAGAACAAAGATCCGCAAGACCATATGAGCACCTAATCATGGTGACTACAATATCCACATCCCCGATCCAAATCAAGATCCCACAAGGAAAAGAAATCTGCAAAACAAACTGGAGACATATATAGAGAACATCTGAATACAATAGAAATCGGATCATAAACAACCTAAGAAATAGAAGCACCTTTGGAACAAATAATCGCAAAAATAACAAGTCGACAAACTATGCACGCTAAAAATAGATTACAGAATTTTACCTGCACCACGATGGGACGAAGAAATCAAACAAAAGATGGAAGAATTTCAGAATTTAACTAGGGAATTAATGGAATTGGGCAATACGATGAAAAGGTATCGTAGGCTAAGAGATATCAGAAGTCAAGTAGGAAAACTGATAAAAAAGAAATCAGATCTGGTCTGAAATGAAATTCTAAACAAAATAGATAATAAAATACTCGTGGATACAAGGAAATTTTAAAATCAATAAACAAGATTACGAAGATCACAACCAAAGAAACAGATAAAAATAGAATATAACAGAAGGAAGTGTACCGGAACGACGAACTTCAAGAACACTTCCAAAAATGCTGGACAAAAATATTTTCCACTTCACCGGAGAAAAAATCTTGAATATGAAATGGAACACAAATAAGAGACTATCGAACACTGCAAGAACAACAGGAAAACATCGCACCCTACTCACACATCAATGAGGATGGATGGAACCTACGAGGAGAAGGAATGCCTTTCACAAAAGAGGAGTATTGACAGCGGTAATGTCCTTCAGAAACAAAGCACCAGTTGGAAGCGGCTTAACAAAGACCCACCTGATTAATGCGCTGAACAATGTGTGTGAGTCAATAATGATCTTCAATGCCTGATAAAATATTAGGTATTTTCCTCAAGCATTCAAGAGGGCAAAGATAATCTTACTGAAACCAGCTCAAATCCGATAGAGATAAAGATTTGATGGGAGAGGAATATTGACCCAATATTGCGCTAAAAACCGAAATAAACAACTGAAATAGAAAACCGAAATAGGCAACCACAAAAAGAGAGAATAATGAGAAACACGAAAATAAAATAAAACCCCCAAAAGATTAAGATAAAAAAAGCGAAATGTGAAAGAAAAAGCACAAAGAATGCGTCAACAAATAATTGATACCAACTCTCTAATGAACAAACGATAACAAAGGGTCGAATCCTATAAATACTACTAAATACATACGAGTACCAAAGGAAGCAAATAAAAAAAATGAAAGCGTTTGCAATGCAACCTGGGAGAAATCATTATCATCTCCCATATTCATCCCCTCTACTCATCCATATTATCAACATTACGCACTACACTTATACACAATATTTTCTGCCTAGCCTATCGCATTCTTCCACACATTCAGCTCTTTTGTTCTCCTAATCCCAGGTACTATTATTACAATTATTTTGTTTGGCTACTAAACATTGCTCCACTGACAGTGCCAGCCTTCACATCAACCCCCAAGAAAGCTATTCCTTCATGAGAGGTTCAAGTCCCCTGATTTGAGCTAAACAAGAATAATTCTAACAATAGACTTGTTAATAAAGACAAATTGTCAGCGTGTTTACTTAAGCAACCACTCTATTCATTTTAATTAATTATTTTTAACCGACCAAGGAATTAGATAAGAAAAACAATTACCACAGCTTATATTAGGTGGAATTTTTCTCCATCATCCCTGCTCTTTACCATTTTTCATGCTCTTAAGTGCCTAATTAATTTCGCTTTTCTTTATTAATTGGACTTCCTTATTTTTTTAGATTATATATGTTGTTTGGTAATTGTATTCTTCCTGATCGTAACTTTCAACTCTTTTAAAAGCATTTTCTCTGCTTTCAAATTATTTCACCCTTATTTGTTAGCTCTTACGTATTAAGTATTTTAATATTCTTGTCTAATTGGTTGTTTTCGATAGTTTTATCACTAGGTCTGTATCATTTTCTTTTTCAAAGAGTTTTTTTTTAGTTATTGAATATTTTAACATAAGTTTACATTTCATAATTGAACTTTATGCGGGGACATTTGTGCAAAGTTTATGAATATTTATCATATCTATTTATGCTCTGCCCATCTTACAAAAGAGGACTCAGTCAGTTTGCTTTAGACGTACAGCGCTTAGAAAAGCATCTCGCTGGTAAAGGAGTCATTGACAAACACAAAAGAGGAGAGAAAACGTGAATTTTTCACACCACCCAAAGAACGGAATTTTAAAGAGAGAAAAACGATATGCATCCATTTAACTGATTGGAGATTCCTCCTGTTTTCAGTGGACGGGGTAGCCAACCGAAAGGGGGAACAGTGAGAGCTTTTCTAAGCGCTGTACGTCTAAAGCAAACTGACTGAGTCCTCTTTTGTAAGATGGTCAGAGCATAAATATACATGATAAATATTCATAAACTTTGCACAAATGTCCCCGCATAAAGTTCAATTATGAAATGTAAACTTATGTTAAATATTCAATAACTAAATAAAACCTCTTTGAAAAAGTTTATACTTTTTCTTTCACACATTTCAAATGTTAAAAGCAATATAGCTCGACCACATCAACGCTGAGAACTATTCCAAATAAGGTATATTAATCACGGAAATATATTAAAGGCACCTAGAAGTAAAATGACTAATTAAGTAGGTTGTCGAGATTGCTACTGTCAATTGGAAGGCATTTAAGGACCCATGGGGCGTTAAACAGAGTAGGACCTGTCTAGCAATATCTCTATTTTTCAGATTCATCTGAGGAGTGAGTTGGCCAACACCGAATAGAAAAGCACTTACATAAGTAAAGAGCTCCCTGGGCGCCTGATAAGAGGATGGCGTGAATACTACCCGCGAAGTTCCACTAAGAAACATCGAACAAGGATCACCGAGACAGGACAAAAAGAAATTATGCAAGGCAATCTAAGGACACCTGAAAGTTGCATTTATAAGGATCATAGACGTCATAATGGGATACGTCATAATTTGCAAAACTTAAAATTACTTTGAAAATTTAGTCTTCCACGAAAGACTGAAAAACATAGGATCCCACACAAAGGGGGAAATCAAATCAAAACAGAAAGAGAGAAAAAACATAGAAGTAATAAATAACTGAATTCATCAAATTTTTAAGATAGCGTGTGAAATAATTGAAATGACAAACAAACTAGCACAGAATTGGCTCTTATTGTTTAATATGATAATCTCCCGATAACACAGGGAACGAGAGAAGGAAATCATTCTACATATATGCTTTAATTGTTACAAGACTACTAAGCAATGCTAAAAGAAGGACCAAATATGCTGTCAATGCGGCAAAACAGTACACTATTAGAGATATTGCGACGAAACTGAAAAGAAATATATCAACTGCTGAGAGCCACACAAAACATGGCAATATTGTGCCCCAAAAGCAAATAAATTATTAAAAGAAAAGGAAATGAAAAAAAAGGAACAGCAAGAGAAGAAAAGAAACGCCACCTATTCTGGAGTTGCGAAAGCCCCCTAAAATGTAATAAGGGAGGCACAAACCAACCTGGTGGTACCTAATACCGCATGAATGTAGGTATTGAAGGGTATTCTATACAATCACCTCATGAATATTGAGGCCGCCGAGCTCAGCCTCAAAGTTTATATCAGCGATGACTTTCCCCTACAAAAATGAAAGAAACAAACTAACATAATCAAATTATTAAAGGAAGTCACATGTAAATGAACCTTTAAAGGTTAAACCGGCAACTTGTATGAACGTAAAGTGGATAAGATGATCATGTAGTGAAAAAATCAGGGTTCATCCTGGAGTCTGTGTGACTCTCAACCACACCACATTTTCTAGTCGTCGTTGTGGAGAATTTGAAAGTGTGCCACATACTTTCAAATGGAAAACTACCAGATAAACAGACCCACCTGAACAAAAAACCCGAGTGAACAATGGTTTAGGGAAGAAAAATAAAGCTAAGAAATCTGCAGATTAGCATAAACGCATGTATCGAGAAAACATCAACCCATGTAAACATCTTCAAGTAAATTGATCCAGATAAAGTTTTAATATCTGAACATGGAGTAAACCTAAATAGAAGAGCAATGAAAGTTTTCAATTATACCCTCATTAATACTAACCCAACGGGTGAAACCTTTGACTAAGTGGCCATAGCAATCAGATAAGACAGATTACAAAAAGATCATTGGTTTAGATGAAGCAAATTTGGCCTTTTAAATTGGAACAGACAGATGTATCATATATTATCATATATATATATATATATATATATATATATATATATATATATATATATATATATATATATGTTAAAAGTATAGTTATAGCGTGAAAAATCATTATTAACACTCAGTATAGATGATGTGACGTGTCATATTTAACAATGTGTCAGGATAAAGTGTTATTAAGGGGTTTGTGAATGGAGTATAATTTATACATTTAGGTTCTGATAAGACCATATAGGGTAGAGTTATTGTGCCTATAGTTTTGTCTTAAAAAGGTCGTTGTTTATCTTCCTTGAGTGAATGACGGACATAGATGTGCTGATTCTGTCTACAGGACCTTGAGAGCCCACCTAGTATCAAAATACCGACATGTCGATAGTCAACCGCAACAATAGATCACGTCATTACATCCCTCTACCATTAGAACATAGAACAAAACTTATAGATTTGGCCTATCTACAGATACCTGAGTACATTAACTGAAGGAGAATCAATAACCTGCAATAAAAAATATAACACAGAAGGGACAGAAGTAGGATATAAATAGGACGAACTGTAGAAGTAGGAGAAACAGGTTTTAACACATGAGCCATTGTAGATCTAGGAATTACCTGATATTGGTGTCTTTTTACAACATTCCCTGTGGTTACACTATATCAATAAGATATAGCACCAGTCGGCTCCTGTGCCTCAGCAGGTATCCACTTACAACCATCTAGGAGTATTGATCGTGTTCCTCACTGGAGATGATGGTGATAGGGATAGGTTTGTAACAGACAATTAGTGGTTAACTTTCTGATATTCCTATTTATTGGCAACTCTAATAAGTAATTGTTTTTTCAGCCACAATAAAATTTAATCGAGACCTCAAGCATCAGCAAACATCACCTCAGCTGGAAAAAGTTCATTAGTAGAGTATCGTATCAGTCTATAGTTAAACAGAAACCTATCTATGGTTGTCCGAAGGGGATCGGAAGATGTACGGAAAGCTTTTATGAAGGACTAAACCATCTTTTCAACTAAGTCATTATGAGGTTTATATACTGCCAGAGTAATGTGATGAATAGTACAACTTATGACAAGTTATTTAAACTCAGCAGAAGTAAAACAAAGTCCATTGTCAGTAACAAGTAAAACTGGCAAATCAAACTGAGCAAAAGAATGTATAGGAAACTTAGTATTTCTTTTAATCAGTTTGACCTGCTCTAGTGCAAACTTATGCCCATTTAGAGTAAGCATCTACTATGATGAGAAAAGGCTTCCTCTCTACTCACCAATCATATTCGACATGCAAATTATGCCAAGGTGACTGTGGCTAGTCCAAAGAATGTAATCGGCCTTAGAATTTATAGAAAGTAGCGCTAAGCACTGGGCACACGTCCTACATATTTCTTCAAGGTCACTGTCCAATTTAGGCTACCGAAATCAAATCTAGCTAATTATCCCATGCGAGAATCACCCACATGATTAATCTGTAGCTCATGTAATACATAGAGCATTCCTTAATTTAGGGGGAATAACGGTATCTACTGCCCCACAAAACTGTACCTGACTGAATGGACAACTCATCCCTCCGTACATATGTAAGGAGCAAGGCCAGGATCACCAATAATTGAGGCTAGCCAACAAATCTCTCAGAACCTGTGTACTTCAGAAAGTACAGGATCTGTACTTGTGCAATCCCTGAGAGCAAAACTATTGACTGCTAAAATTTCTAGAAAATTCACCATTATACTCTAGTTAACTGGAACTGTGGTCTTGTCAGATGTTCATAATAGGAAGATGTAGACCGCTTAGAGCATCTAAACTAACTAATAAGGTTGCAGAACAATGAATAAGAGTAAAATTATAAGCCTGAAAAGATGAGTCAAAAGTTGTATAGTACCAGAAGCCATAGGAGTGATCGATTAAGTAGAAGAAAATAAACCAGGAACAGGTTTATTATTAGTCACCAATGTAAAATTGTGCTGACCCCCCAAAATAGAAATAGGATTTCATTAGAGCAAAACTATTGCTAAGCCTTCCTTTTCCAAGTGAGAATAATTACGTCTTGTAGCTTTTAGAGCACGAGAAACAAAGTGAACAGGGCGCCCTATACCATCTATGTAACAGATGGCATCAAAAAGCTTGAATGTCATAAGTACTTCGGTCTGAAACCAACATACTCCAGTCAACCGTAACTGTAATATTGTCAGGATTCTGCGGGTTAAAATACGCTAACGCCTCTGAAGATAGAATAATCTGCTTGAAGGCAACAAAAGCAGTTGTTTATTATTTTTCCCATGACTATAGCACACCAGCTCTTATTAAGCAGTTACAAGGCTCAATGACAAATTTTTACCTAAGAATGAACATCATATGAAAGTTGAGCAAGCCTAAATATGACTTTAGCTGAGTCACATTTGTAGGCATATGGGCACCTACAATAGCTTAAACTTTTTCAAAAGTGGTATGAATACCCTAAGCATCAATATGATAAACGATATAAGAAACAGTAGAGTCACCAATAGCATACTTCTTTAAACAATGTCTAGTGTCTCTAGCACAGATCTAAGTCACTGTTCATGTTTAACTTCAGATGAACCACATCATCCAAGTAGCAAAGAATACCTGGAAGATTCATTAATAAATCTTACATTGTTCATTGAAAGGTTCCAGATGCTCGGGAAACTCCAAAATACAACCTATGTATAAGATTTGAACAACCCCCGGTGCGTTTAACACTGTATAATGTTGTGATGCATACCACCTGAGGGGAATGCTTAAGAGATTCTGGATCATAGGAATGGTGTAGGTATCCAACTTAGTAGCTCTATTTACTGTAAGCCGATAGTGCCCAGAAATCCTGAATGATCCATTTGCCTACAATACTAGTACCACCTAACCAGCCAAGACAGAATGCGGTATATGAGAAATTACACAAATCTATCAAATTCTCTTTCTACTTTAGCTCTTAGTGTATCGGTAACTGTCCTGGCTTCACATAATTTAGGATTGATATCTGTATCAAACTCATTAGTGAAAGTTTGACCTTTAAGTAACTCAGACGAGTTGAAAATAAATAAGGAAATTATGTTACTATACCTTTTCCCTCTCAAATTAAAAAAATATGATCAGCAAATTTAAAAATTTGACTTTGATGTTTAAAAAATTAAGCTTCAAATCAAAAAGGTTGACTCTCATATAAAAAAAATGAATTTCAAATTTAAAAAGTTGATTTACATATTAAAAAAAAATTCAAGTTCAAATTTTAAAAATTGAACTTCAAATTTAAAATGTTGACATCCAAATTTAAAAAGTTGCCTTTCAAATTAACATACTTGGATTTCACATTAAACATGTTTACCTTAAACTTAAAAAAGCTGACTTTCAACATAAAAAAGTTTCTTTCAATTGAAAACAAATGAAATTCAATTAAAAAATGTAATATCTTCTTAATTTGTGTAACGTCAAGAGCACTAATTTCGCCACCAACCTAGACAATATTATCTTAGTGTTTTTGATTCTCGGGCACTCATTTATTGATGTAATACTATCTTTCATGCATAAAAACATTTGTAAGAGTCATATTACAGTATTACTTACCATATATATTCGTATCTAATGATAAACTGCTTAAAATTAGAAAAAAAAATAAGTTCTCCATCAGACATATTCCGAACGTTTCCAACATTTTGGCCAACTCTCTAAGTTTTGCCTCGCCAGCTTAGGAACATTCCCGCGATCATGCTAATAGGGCGAGACTGCCCTCACCTGCCGATGCTTTGGACCCTGGAACACTCCCCTTCGGACAGAAGGGGGGAAACCTCCATTCGACCACACTATAAATGCTCCGGCGCCAGAGTTGGAAGGCAGGATTACTTCCTCAGGCCAAATCTACGAGGTAACAGCCTCCATTGCCGGCCTTGTGTACGCTTAAGGTCATTCGAGCAACCATTCGGTTAGTATTTTTCGTTTGTGTGTACGGCGACCTTCCCTGCCAAGTCACCCCCCTTTAAGTCGCTGAGACTCGTGTAGGTCTAAAGTGTTATATAACTTGTTCAAAACCACTTTTAACCTTTGTAAAAAGAATAGTAATTTGCATATTAGTAAAGTTATTTTTGCACCCGTTTTCTTATTGTCCCGGAAAAAACAACATAGCTGACTATTTGGTCAAACTAAAATTCAGTTAAATTGCACTCTGTCTGTATTATAAGTTTCCCACGCACGCAGCCGTCATCTCTCTCGGCTGAGCAACGCAGGAAGGGTTGAACTCGACCCTCTTCTACGACATATATAGTAATATCTATTATAAATTAAACTGGCGTCAGGTTTAATGAGATTAATCTTAGTCATTTAATTGATTAAAATTTGATCAATCTAGTGGTTAACCTTGGTTAACCACTAGATTGATCCCTTGTGAAATGATGGTTGAGTGACTGTGTTTAACAATTATTTTTATTCCCCCACGGAATTGAATTGTTGTCCTCCAAGGACGCATCTCGTGCCGTAAGTTGAAGGTGTAATAAAAGTAATATTATTCTTCGTATGTTGTGCTAGCAGTGCTGTAAACCTTGTCTCAATCACAGTAAAATTTAGACCCCAAAAGCTCTCTCGCGAGTGTTTCGCCCCCTTTTATTATTCTTGTTTTCGTTTGTTTTGCGAAACAATTCGCACTCCCGTTCGTGCGTAAAGAAATTCATAATTCCGCCCTATTCATTGTCGTGCGTTAATTTAATTCTTGTTGTTGTGAACATCGCGTAAAACCAGCATCATGTCTTCGTTTGAAATTTACAAGACCCAAGGTGAGTCACTCGGACTCAGTGGCAAAGATTTAATAGTCTACATTAAGAAAGAAGAAAGAACAGAAAAAGAGGAACGATAAGAAAGAGAAAAGAAACAAGAATAAAAAGAAAAGGAACAAGAATAAAGAGAGAGAATTCGCTCTTACCAATTGTAAATAAGCTGAGCTAGGAACGAGACGCTCTCCATAAACTCCTCAAGTTCTAGACTAGACGCACCGCAGTCTGCGACAATAAAACTACCCGTCATTAAAGAAGGCATAGAATTCGGGTCTTATCTCATCCACTTCGAAAAGATATTCGAGGTGAAACATTGGGACATCGAGACGGACGGCGTAGCACAATTATTGTTCCTGCTGAGCTCACAACTCCTGGAGATATTTTTATCTCCATCCTATCAGAGGCAACCATTGATCAATAACGTTAAAAGCAGAATTGGTCGCCGCTTATAACATGATCCCGGATTTATACCGAGCTAAATTTTTGCACTGACGCATTCAACCAAACCTGACCTTCCGACAGTTAGGCAACTCCAGAGAGCGTAACTTGAATTTTTTGATTAACGCGTCCAAGGTGCCTCATGAATCGAGCCCTGGTCGATTTAGTCCTCAAGGACCAATTTCTTGCGTCGCTCCTTTGGAAATCAGATATATCGTGAAGGAACGGAGGTGCCGTACTCTTAAGTAATGCATCAAGGAGCCAGACGCCTACACGGCTAGCCACAACTGCTACCCGAAAGGAGGGAAAAAATTAGAACCCCTTTTCTTAAATCCAAAACCAGCAAGAAAAATTTTGTTCCTAATAATGAGAATAAGTTCGTTAATGTTCCTGGGCCAGCCAAAATCAAACTTCTCTTCTCGTTGGGCCGCCGTGATGTTACGCCATTTGCTCAGGACCTCCCTGCTTCGTCGTTTCCCAGAAAAACCATCATGTGCTATTCTTGTGGAGTTCAGAGTCACATGAGTAGCAATTTTCCTCAAAACTCGCAGTTTAAAAGCACCCCTCCTTCTCACTAGGTACACTGGGTCAGTGCCACTCCTACGCATCCACGGTTCGCAAAATGAAGCCCCCTGGTCTTCAAACCCGCCAAATACTGCTGGCCACCAGGAAAGCTTTTTGTTCGATAAAAAGTATCCCTGGGGCCCTCCAATTCAAAACTGGAGCAATGAATGGGTGCAGGATCTCCACCCTCGTCCGTGATATAGGCTGCACGTGCATTGTTGTATCCGATGAACTACTCCCCCTTGTGGCTTCGGACCACGATAAGTTTGCTCTAGTGCATGATTACCTGGGGCGCGCCAATAAATTCCCCATTGTTCACTGCTACATTGAGTGCGCATATTTCACTGGTTGGGCTGAAGTCGTTGCAGTCCCCATCAAGTTTTGTGCGGTCTAATTGGTCAGTCTCCCCGGGTTTCATCCGCCCCTGTAGCTCAGCCCGTTACTACGCGTTTCCGCGCGAAGAAAGTACTGAAAGCCCCTACACTTCTGCAACCTCCGTGTCCCTCCGAATTCCAGAGTGCGATGAGCCATGACTTTGCTAAATGACAGAGGAAATATGAGTCTCTTCGTCCTTTCTGGTCAAAAGCGCAGAACAAAAACGCGCGAAACCGTCAGAGGGAATGAAGTGATTACCTTCGTCATCAAAGACGACCTACACTATCGCCTGTGCACCGAGGAAAACGACACCGAATCCCCCACACTATGTCGACCCCACTCCCACGTCCCTGCAATCCTGCAACTCGCTCACGATAGCCTATTTGCTGGTCACTTCAGCCACACAAAGACCGCTCAGAGTATCTTTAAATATTTTTTATTGGCCTGGCACGACCGACGAAATTCTGCGATGTTGTCGTTCGTGCGACATTTGCCCCAAAACGGCGATAGAAGGACGAGTCAGACCTACGCTTTTCCAGAAGGGACCGCTAATCTCTGAACTTTTCTCCTGAGTAAGTATCGACCTGATCGGACCGATCCACCCCCCCTTCTACCGAAGACCATAATTACGTTTTAACACTGGTCAATTTTGCCACCCGATTCCCCGAGGATATGCCCTTCAATAAAATCGATAGCATCTCCTACGCCGAAGCCCTTATCTTCATATTATCCCTCGTTGGCCTTCCTAAAGAAATCCTCTTGGACCGTGTTCGTTAATTCACCTCCAAATTAATGGAATACGTCGGTAAATTATTGATGATCAAGCCCCTGTTTACCACTTCTTTTCACTCGAGTGTGAATGCAATGTGCGAGAGGCTAAATGGAAGCCTCAAATCCATTCTCAGGAACTTTTGTGCAGATCAGCCCACTGAATGACACAGCTTCCTTCCGGTAGCCCTCTTTGCCTACCGTAAAATCCCCCATCGTACATTAGGATTCTGCCCGCTTTGAACTTTTATATGGTAGAAACGTCAAAGACCCCCTTAGTAGCCTAAAGGAATTTTATTCCAATCAAAAATTGGATCAAAATATCCAGACTCCTTACCTGTATATACTGGATTTAAGAAGGAGGCTGGAAAAGTGCGCTTAAATTGCGTCTCAGAACGCTGACATAAATTTTCACAAGTATAAGATATACTTCGATTGCAAGTCCGAAGAAAGGAAATTTAACCCCAGGGAAGAAGTTTTGCTTCTCCTCTCTATGGACAACAAAAAATTGTTGAGCCAGTGGAAGGGCCCATACCGCATAGTCAAGAAGCGTGGCCCACTCTATTACCTTATTGAAACCCCCTACGTATTAATATGCTCAAGCGGTACCACCGGCACGCGAGCATCAACCAGATAGTTACAATCAACGAAGAATTCCTAATGGAATCTGGCTACCCCCGGTTCTGGAGTTTAAAAGGTAAGAAATAACCAATGCATACCTATTTGCGAAGTGTATTTGTTCCCATTTCCATTTATTTTGTTGTGAATTGATTGTAGAGTGACTGTGTTTAACTATTAATTTATTCCCCGACGGAAATAAATTGTTGTCCTTTAAGGCCTCATCTCGTGCTGTAAGTTGAAGTTATAGTAAAAATAGTATTATTTTTTGTATTGCTGTGCTAAGAGTGCTGTAACTCTGGTCTGAATCACAGTGAACATTCGACCCTAAAAGCTCTCTCGCGAGTGTTTCTTCCCCCTTTTTTGTTCGTTTTTTCGTTTGTTAAACAAAACTATGCGCACTCCCGCTTGTGCGTTAACGAATCCATAATTCCGCCCTATTCATTGCCGCGCGCTAATTTAATTCTTGTTGTTGTGCCTATCGCATAAAATCAGCAGCATGTCGCCGTTTGAGATTTCCAAGGCCCAAGGTGAGTCACACGGACTCAGTGGCAAAGATCTGATAGCTTACATCAAGGAAGAAGAAAGAAGAGAAAGAGCCAAAAAAAGACAGAGAAGAAAAGGAACAAGAAGAAAGAGAAAAGGAACGAGAAGAAAGAGATAGAATTCGCTCTCACCAATTGGAAATGAACAGAGCGAGTAAAGAGAAACTCTTCATAAACTACTCAAGTTATAGACTAGAAGCACCCCAGTCTTCGACCATAAAACTCCCTGTCTTTAAAGAAGGCGAAGACTTCGGGTCTTATCTCACCCAGTTCTAAAAGATATTCTAGGTTAACCATTGGAACATCGAGACGGACGGTGTAACACAATTATTCTTATCTTCCTCCTCTTCAGAGGCAACAATTTATTACTCATCGTTAAAAGCCGAGTTGCTCTCCGCTTACAGCATGACTCCGAATTTCTACCGAGCTAAATTTAGGCACTGTCGCATTCAATAAAATCAAACCTTCCGGCAGTTCGGCTACTCCCTACAGCGTCATTTTAATTTGGGGATTGACGCGTCCAAGGTGACTCATGAATACGACGCCCTGGTCGATTCCGTATTCAAGGACCAATTTCTTGCGTCACTCGCTTCGGAAATCAGATCCTTCGTAAAGAACCAGAGGTTCCGAACTCTCAAGGAATTCATCGAGGAGGCAGACGTCTACGCGGCTAGCCACAACTGCTATCCGAATGAAGGGAAGAAATCAGGAACCTCCATCACCTAAATCAAAAACTAGCAAGAACAAATTTGTTCCTAATAATGGGAATAATTTCGTTAAGGTGCTTGGGCTCGCCAAACCCAAACCTCTCTTCTCGTGGGATCACCGTGATGTTAAGCCCTTTTATCCCAACCTCCCTGCTTCATCGTTTCCCAGGAGGACCATCGTGTGCTATTCTTGTGGAGTTCTGGGTCACGTGAGGTCCAACTGCCCTCAACAATCGCAGTGTAGAAGCAACCCTCCTCCTCACCAGATACACCAGGTCAGTGCCACTTCAACGCCCCCACCGTCTCAAGATGAGGCCCCCTTCTTTTCAAACCCACCGAATACTGTTGGGAATGTGAAGCGAAATTGGAAAAGTTTATAGGGGATTCTGAGTCTTCACTCTGTTCGACAGTAACTATTCTCTTCTTGTCTCTACTGTGATTCTTGAATAATTAAAAAGATTCCAGCTAACTTAACTCTTTTTCAGAATATTCCATAAATCCCATGCTCCTCATATATATATATATATATATATATATATATATATATATATATATATATATATTGTCATTAGTGGGTGCATAGTTAAGGAATAGAGCTGCATACCAATTAGTTGTATATAGTCGTATATACAACCTAACATATAACGAAATGTTTATTGCATGATGATACATATTAGGTTGAATAAACCAAGGACCTCTTCGATGGGCTGCTGTTTCTGAAGTCGGCTGATAAAGTAGCCAATTATGACAGCTGCTCTGACATCCTGGATCAGTGTTTCGAGGTCATTTCTCTTAAGCTTATTCCTAGCTTGTATTAATGCTTTGAAAAGAAATATGTCGGAAATAGAGGAGGGTCTAAATCACGTAATGAAATCTTTTAAAGTAGAAATTCGTGAATATGATGTGGCTTTGAAAAATTAATTAAGTTTTTATCACGTTTTTGTTAAATTAGAGACAAACCTTAGAACACCCGGGTTGCTGGCGGTCGTATAAAAAAGCCTAACTTTAACTCCCTTCGTCGCATTCCACTCATCCTGAATCGTGATTACTCTATATAATATAGCTTGCCCGTACCGGATGTCAATTTGGAGAATGATAACATTTTTAGCTCATCGTGGCTGAAAGCTAGAATTGCTAGCATATTAATCGTAATGGCTCAATGTTTATTCATAAATTAGATTATCATCCCATTGAATGGCCAGTAGAGCATTCAATTCCTGGAAATTCTGATATAGCTGGGGATCGTTTTAACGTTTGCAATTCTTTTTCAGCTAGCTTTCTATTGGTATTTATCATAAAACCAAGCCTTACTCCTTCCCACGATATTTTAAGAGACGCAAATAATTTTCTAAAAAATGGAGTCTCCTTTACTGATCTCCGTCTTTGAAGACCCATTCATTAAATTCTCAAGATTTCGCCTCTCTTGATACAAACGTTCAATTTTAGGAATAATATTTGTATGTTCCTTCATAGGAATTCTAGCTTTTTATCAGAACTACTATCTTCCGCCACAGTTTATTATTACTGAGAAGATAAAACAGACACTGATGTACTTCTCTTGAAGAGGGAAGTCACTCATTAGTTAACATCGCTGTGTTTGCCAACTAACTATACTTCAGTTTTGCACCGTGTGATGCCATTGTGTAAGCAAATTGCATACATAAAAATGTGTATATGTTGTTATAATATTATATATATATATATATATATATATATATATATATATATATATATATATATATATATATATATATATATATATTAATACTAATGTAAATACTACTGGTGAAACGATCTTTATTCACAATTTTGGTAACAGTTAGCACTTTCTTTTTGCTGTTTCCTTCTACCTATTGTTTGATTTTCCATCCCTACATGAACCTATTTTATTAGAGGTTGACAGAATATTATGGAGTACAATTTTGGAACGCTTTACACTCTCTACAAGTGAAGAGAATAACTTTCCTTTGTCGAGATTGAACTGAAGATCGTTGCTATGGAAACGTAAAATCTTCTAGGAAACTACATATATGCTAATTACTTTTGTTTAATTCATCCAAATTTGCATACCTTTAACTATACGTAGATTATACCTGTAGGTTATATATATAGTCCATCAATTTTGGAAACCTTGGTTTTAATCTAAGAAAAACTATGGATAATGTAATAGAAATGCCAGCGTTCTGATTTGGGGGGGACAGTATTGTACATATATACTCCTGCCCCAAGCTATAAAGCACCTTTCATAGACTTATATATTTAACATAGTTAATCATATCTTTTATAATTGACCGTAATATTCATAAATATGTATGATAATAATGTGTATTTTGCTAATTTGATTGAATATTTTGTTAATTTGTTTGAATTATTTAGCATTTTATTAAATGGTGTGTAATTAATATAATGGTGTTTTGTCAAATCAGAATTTAAACAATATTTCTTATGCTTGAGTTTAAATTTATAACTATTGTGTATTCTCTATGGTTCTACATAAATAATATTAGTAAAATTAAGAATTTACACAAACACAAAAAAAGATCTCCAGAGCCAAGTAGAAATTGCTTAAAAAAAGTTCAAGATATGATGTCCAAACCATTATAAAACGATATAAAGAGACCAAGAGCATCGTATCAAAGAAGAGAAATCGCCAAAAACCTCTTACAAAACATAAAGAGACAGTTATATCATTTAAACTTCACAGAATTGAAGAAAAATATTCTAAAATTGCTGAAAGTTTAATGAAGCTTCAAGTTGAATAATATCACCCATAAGAGTTAAAAGGAATCTTAAGGAGCTAAAAAGATGCAAGACGAGAAAGTATCCAAGGATATCTGAGTTCAACAGAATGAAACATCTTCTGTTGTGTAAAGATCACAAAAATCGGAGAAATGGACATCGGTCTAAATTTACCTAGTCAAATAAAAGTAATTATTTCCTATCTAAGAAAGAGTATTGTATTGTTGTTTTGCATGAAAGTAATGTAATTTGATTTATATATATCTTGGAAGAATTATTTAAATAATTAGCTTTTTGTAACAATTATGCAGATTTTCATCCCTCCTGTAGCTACCCTTTGTGAGACGAATAGTGGTACCAACTCTGAAGTATGGAGATGGTTCTATCAAGGTATAGGTCTGCTTGTCTTTCTCATGCCAAGTGGAGATTTCTTTATGTCAGGGAAGAATTGACCCCAATACATATACCAACATTTTCCACATGTCTTAGAGCTATTTAAGTATCAAGCAATTTCATCCCACAATACTAAGAAATGTAGTTATATGTCAGCAGGTCAAAACGCATGCTATACATTCAATCATATAAGGAAATGAAGTTATACATATGTTAGTAGGACAATACCCCTTGCCATAAATCCAACCATAGCAAGAATTAATTTTGAAAAGTAGTCATTATCCTTATGGAATGGCCATAGCAGAGAACAGACTTAAATTTAATACAACATTTGTTGGGAGTGTTTGGAAAAGAAAACGTAGTAATGCAAGTCAGAACAAAACAGAAGTCTTTAAAAAATTACAAACTGAGTGGGAAAACGTAGCGTCAGATATTTGTGAAAATTTGGTGAAATCCATGGCACTAAGAATTGTCAATTTAATTAAAGGAAAAGGGGAATCCTAATAAGTATTAAAAAACTTTAAAGCAAAAATATGAAATATATTCACCACAAATTTATAATTACATTATATTAATGATGCCATAGGGTACTTTATAAAGGGTCCCCATAAAGGGTGCTGAATTTGAAAGGGGAATAATTGAAAGCAATTTTGATAATCATGGTTATATTCTGCGAATTTCTAATGAGTAATGTCTCCCGTTTAGGTATAGAACACAATGTCGGCCATATGTCGATCTTCACTGAGTCTGCATACATTTATGCGCTCTTCGAAATTTCTGATATCTCTGTCACAGATGTGTGGCTCGATGCCTCCAATCATATGCCTAGTTTCAGCCTTGAATTCAGCAATTGTGCGTGGTTTGGGGGTGTATCCCTGTTACTTTACCTCCCTCCCATATGAAGAAATCACAGGAGGTAGATCGCAGGACCTCGGTGGCCATTTCTGGTCACCATGCAAAGATATCACTCGTTGCGTAAATATTTCGTGGAGTAATGCAAGCGTTTAGCGGGAATTGTGGTTGGTTGCTCCATCTGCTCAAACCAGAGGTTGTCAATATCTAGATCTTCCAATATTTGTCATAACTGAGTGGATATCATGTATCGGTAACATTCTCCATTAATGGTAACTGCATTTACCTCAACATCTTCAAAGAAGAATGGTCCAAGCACGGCACCTGCCCCAAAATCACACCCCAGTTGCTTTCAGTGGATTCATTTCACGATTTGGCATTATTCGAGGATTTTCATTTCCCCAAATCCGATAGTTCTGTTTATTGACAACTCTACTCAAGTGGAAGTGTGCATCGTCACTGAAGATGATTTTCTTTCGAAAATTTTAGTTAGCTCCAAGTCTCTCAACAATGCAGTCAGCAAATTGCTTCCACCTCCCGTGGTCAGGTGGCTGAAGATGTTGCGTAAGTTGAATTTTGTACGCATGCATATGGAGATCCTTATGCAGAATTCGATGTTATGATGAGGTCAGGAATTACAACTGCTGCGAACGTCGGAAAATCGTTTTTCCCGGGCTCAGAGTCATACTGTCTCGCATAACAGCAATTTGTTGCTCTTTCCTACAAGAGCGATTCCACCCAGGCCATTTGGTGGTTTCAACTGAACTAGTTGTTTTAAACTTCGTCATTGGTCTGCACCCGTAGACCCGTCGGGTGCTTCAATTTTACCCAAAATGGCACGCAGTATTCGAACGGTTTGCCTTGCATGTTCTTCGTTTTGGTAAAATAGGTCCACGATAAGATCGCGCTGCTAAGTTCTAAACTGATCCATCACACACCGCCCACAAGTATTGTAAAAATCAAACAAACTTATTAATTGGAGTGAAGAGTGATAGCAAACATGATAAAATGATGCCTTCAAAGATATATATATATATATATATATATATATATATATATATATATATATATATATATATATATATATATATATATAGGCAGAAACGGTCTTCAACAAATTCCTCGGAAGGAGCTCTTCTCACATACACGAGAAGGTAAACACTTAAAATAGGCGTTCTCCAAAGCGTTCTCCTTGCGAGGACTTAGATGAAGCTACCAAAAATAGCCCTTTAACCGCATAATTAATTATGTTACTGCAGTAGATGGTGAATTACTTTTCCAGTAATCATCTCTTTTTTAAATGAATGTGTTTAGTAAAAACCAAACTAAATTGCTAAACTTTCGATCTTATTCGATGATCTTCGGAGCGTTTTTAAATGTTCTTGCCTCCTTTACCGATGTAATGAGTGGAGTAAGGATCTGGCAGAAAGTGAAAGAAAACGATTTTTAAGGGGTATTTATTCCGCCTTGGTTAAACGTAACGCTAGAGGAAGTGAGCTACTCCCTGCGTGAAATTTTAAAAATAGTTTTAATGTGCGATTCCAGCTTGTCGCTTGACTGTTGATGGCTGGCTTATCTTCATTCATTAATATGTCTTCTAAGATGTTAAGGATCGCTTAATTAACCTCTTTTCTTTTAATAATGGTGTTATAAACAAGCATATCTCTCGTTAGTTTAATATTATGTACACTTTCCATATGGTTCTTAGGCCCTCCGCTTTGTAGATGCATAGTTAACCTTCTCAAAAATGTGGTAGTTGTCATGCCAATTTATTTATAGTTTTTATAAAGCTTACAGTCTTTATTGGGGCAGGTGAACTCGTAAACTATGTTGGTTGACTTGAGATTCGAGGAGTTTGTGCAGATGTTGTTTTTCATCAGAAGATTGCTGGCTTTTGTTGTTTTATAATAGATGATGAGTTGGATTTTATCCATATGATTTTCAACCTTGATGTCACGGTTAATAATCTCCTTGATGTTTTTTTCATCTATTTTATAGGCTGTGGACATCTGGTTTCTGTAATACACTTTGATGTTGTTGACCTCTCCATGATTACTTTCAGTTTAATTCGCATGTTTGTAATGGTTATTTAAAAATGATTGGAGTTGTTTATCAATCATGCTGTTTAAGAAACCATTATTCACGAGAATTTGCTTTTGCTCGTGCAATCTCTTGGTGGAAAAGTTCCCGCGTAGAGCAGCATTTATTCGCACAGCGGATGTATGAGCCGATTAAGCTTATTGAGGCATCTTCCCATGTCCGTACTTTTTCTATGTACTTTAGTGATGTAGTTGCCATTGATGTTATGAACATCAACATCCAAGAAAGGGAGTTTATTGCCCGTGCTCAATTCATAAGTGAATTTTAGCACGGAGTTCTCCTCAAAATGTTACTTGATGTTAACGAGATGTTCTTTGTTTTGTACGTTGATGTAGATGTCATCTACGTATCAGCAATATGTGTGTGGCTTATTTTCCATGATGTCCAATAATCTCTCTTTTAGTTGACCCCTGTAATAGTTAGCGAAGGTCGGCCCTAAGGGTGACCCCTAGCCACTCCATCCCCTTGCGTGTATGGATTACCGTCTGGTGTCCTGAACGGAGCCTCTGATGTGCATGAACGTATCATGCTCCTTAAGATGTTTTGGTCAAGATTTGAAGGAGACATTGTAGATTGGTTGTACACGTTTTTTTATGATGATGTCGATGGTCTGAGCGATAGGCACATTCGTGAACAGGCTGATATTAGTCCTGACGGTCTTGTAGCGTGGAGCATGTCGATGAATTCCTCCCTGGATTTTATGCTATATTTCGAAGGGATGTACGGTTGTATTAATGCATTTAGGGTTTTGCTAAACAGTACGTAGGAGTCGTGACTTGAGAGATGATGGGCCTCAATGGGTTGTGCGGCTTATGAATTTTTACCTTTCCGAACAACCCATTGAGGCCCATCCTCTCCCAAGTAACGACTCCTAAGTACTGTTTAGCTAAAACCCTAAAGAGATATGCTCATTGATAACTCCATTATTCAAAGAAAAGAGGTTAATAAAACGATCCTTAACATTTTAGAAGACATATTAATAAATAAAGATAAGCCGTCCATCAACAGTCAAGCGACAAGCTGGAATCGCACGTTAAAACTATTTTTAAAATTCCACGCACAAGAGTGGCTCATTTCTTCTAACGTTACGTTTAACCAAGGCGGAATAAATACCCCTTAAAAATAATTTGCTTTCACTTTCTGCCAGATCCTCACTCCACTCATTATATCGGTAAAGGAGGCAAGAACACTTCAAAACGCTCAGAAGATCATCGAATAAGATCGAAAGCTTAGCAAATTAGTTTGGTTTTTACCTAAACACATTGATTTAAAAAGGGATGAATATTGTACAAGTAATCCACCATCTACAAGATGGAATAAAAAAGATAGTTAGAAGAAGAGAAAGTTGCCAAAGGAAATTAATTAAGGCAAAATACACAATGGTCTTCAAAAAAAGGTTCATATATATATATAAATATATATATATATATATATATATATATATATATATATATATATATATATATATATATATATATATATATATATATATATATATATATATATATATATATATATATATATATATATATATATATATATATATATATATATATATATATATATATATATATATATATATATATATATATATATATATATATATATATATATATATATATATATGAAAGAAAACACAGTGATAGGATAAATTTATTCGTGAAATCAGGCTTTGACGGAAAACTCCGTTATCATCAATCGCTGGAAGACTAATGATATACAAAAGATGCAAAACCTCCGGACACAGAAATTTCCAAGTCGGAATCGAAGTAGAGGAGGGGAAGGGGTATGGGGGAGCAACGGAATTTTTGAGTAAAAGATATGAAATTTTGCAATCGGAAGTATTAAAGTTGGGAATTTCCTTTATAAGCGCCGATTCAATTAGAAACCTATGCTTATGCATATAATTGTGATAATTATACATTACTTTTGCATTATCAATATCAATTGAATGGTTTTCATTTGACATATAGAGAAAGAAACTAGAAGAAAGATCTACGTCGCATATCGCATTTATGTTCCTTCATTGTCTTGGAGAACCTACTGCTTTTGATAATATATACTTGATTGCAAAATTTGCAAGGGATATAATAAACTCCCTGTTCTTTCTCGCTGGATCTATTTTTAGACAGACTATTTCGGATCACTTTTCGTATTGAAAGGCAACATTTATGTTGTTCACACTTGCTAACTTTATAAAATTAATTAATTGGGGCGAGTATGGGAATGTAATATAATAATTGTCACATACTTATTCCCTAGGATTAGCTGATGAGTAAAAGATGGTTCTAGCTTTATAATGACATTTTTCAGTGAACCAAAGAGGATACTACAGCTTAATGAATGTTTGGATGAACTTATTGGATTCGTCCCGCAAGAAACAAGGATCACAAATGCGATATGCTCTCAGAAACAGGGAGGAAACTACGGACCTTTAAACTGACACGTCAAGGCACGAGAAATAGCGAATATGGGCATTAGAGTTGGTTGGTTTCCAGAAGACAGAACAATATGCTTTTTTGTTTATTTTAGATATTTTTACATCCAAAAATGGCAATGAGTTGTTTTGTTCCCATTCTACTTTAAATGTAATAGTGGGGTGAATATATTCAATTTTTCGAAGAAAGAATCAAATGCATTATCATTAATAGGCCATGTGGCATATACATCACCCACATAGCCGAGTTATTGGACTAGGTAAGATAGGGGGGATGAGGTACTACTTTGTGATTTACTCATTTCATATATATATATATATATATATATATGGAAAATACTACACAAAAACAGGAAAACATACATCCTACAGGAGACGACCCCGAGCAAAAAAGCCACGAGAAAAAAAATCACTGTGCCCGGACAAGAAGTCAAACCTCTTGTTTTCTAGACTAGTGTTCTGCCGCTGAGCTAACGGGACCAATGAGGTTAACAACACATTCTTTCCAAGTCTGAGGATCGAGTCCTTGGCGGGGCAAGGTGTCCCCCCCCCCACACGGTCATCTCCTATAAGATCACAGTTCTCCCGTTTTTGTGTAACATTTAGCACACATTACCTTTATCAAAAAGTATATGCCTGAACGTATTAGATGCTTGCTAGTTTGCACGCCAACCATAACTTGCCGATAGTTTTTGGACCTAGAGGATCAATATATATATATATATATATATATATATATATATATATATATATATATATATATATATATATATATATATATATGTATATATATATATATAGTACCAATCAAAAGTTTGGAGTCCCTCATACGATTCTTAATTAATATGCTAAATTTGCGATTTAGTTAATTAAAAGTAGGAAAGAATAAAAATATTAATAAATACTCTTCCTTAAATGATTTGTTTTTATATCAATTAAGCAACGATAACACCAATATTTCCGATGACACCAAAATTTCCCAAACTCTGTCATTATCAAAATACTCTCCTTTTGTTTTAATCACTACCAAACAAATCCTTGACATCCTAAGGAATAATAAGTTAAAGTACTTGCTTGGCAATGAACTCCGAGCAATCTTCAAACATTCAAACAGCGGAAAAGCATTTTTTGGCCATGTTTTGCGCACATTTCTATCTATCTGGTTTCAAGCAGGTGATGATGGTGGACAAGTCATAATTCTTAGAACTTTTGGCTGTTTCTTTCCCGACAATATAATTTTTACATAAATTTGAGGCATGCTTTGGATCATTATTTTGATGTAATATAAAATTTTGTCCAATTAATCTTAAGCCAAATGGAAACGTATATCTGTGCAAGATCGAGTGATAGTTTTCTTTTTTCCTTTTTCTTTTGACTTAAACCAAATCTCAGTCCTTGCCCTGACCAAAACAATCTGATTTCATCACAACCCTACGCCAAATTATACCCTCGCGAATTTAATATCCTCGTTTACTCTTGCTCCAACCATTAGCCCAACATAAACTTTTATTATTTACAAATAATTCAAATTTGGACTCATCAGTCCATATAACCCTTTCCCAGTGACTTATGGTGCACTTTAATGATATTTAGCCCACTGTAATCTCTTATTCTTTTGTTGAGTGATCATAGTAGTGGTTTTACTACTGTTACAAGCCCCTAAAGCCAGCTGCTTCTAGGTTCCTCGATACAGTTTAGAATAATACTGGATTGTATATTGCGCTGTTACTTTGTGCTGCCAACTGTGTAGCAGTTTTTTTTCATTTTCTTTTATTCAAGAATATATTTCTATCATCTTTTGCAAATGTTTCTTTTTTCCTTACTTGTCCTTGTCTTTTAGCATTACTTCCGGTCTGTTGCTTTCTTTCGATCGCATACACAATACCATCCGTTGATATTTTCAGTTTACTTGCACTCACTCGCTGTGGATAACTTTCTTTATGTCAAATTTCTATTTGATCTCTTACTTTGACTGATAATTCTCTGCTTTTTGCCATTTCTAGCGACTAAAAGCTAAATCAATACAAAATGATCAAATAAACACATGTTTAAATGGCAAGCCAAGAATTTACTCAGACAGAACAAAACTTATCACTGCCTTCTTAAATAAATTCTATGGTGCCCCAAATTTCACTATAATATATATATATATATATATATATATATATATATATATATGGGTGATGGTTTAGCCGAAGAGAAACACCCCCTCCGATTTTAGGAAGTTAAGCTACATTGGTTGAGTTAAGTTAACGGATTTTATTCTGGTTCGAGTCTCCTTCAAGGAGGCTGCCATATGCTCTAGATACCCATGGTTTGGATGATCCGTTAATCCGAGAAATAGAGCTATCTTAATTGACTACAAATTGTCGTTAGATACCTGCATAATATATATATATATATATATATATATATATATATATATATATATATATATATATATAATCCAGGTAGTTTGCATTGTGCAGACTTAATTTAATCTTCAATAAAAAAACAATGGCGAGGGGCAGACTTAAATCCAACATCAAAATCTTTATTAAGGTTGAATAGTGCAACGTTTCGACCTGACGGGCATCTTCTGGCTCTAAAAAACAGTCACATATACATATATACATAATAGGTTTAGGTGTTTAACATGAATTATAGTTAGAAATACAGAGAAGTAAAATACAACTATTTATAGAAATATGTAAAGTAAAATTGTGCAGAGAAAAAAAAACCCGGCTAGCAAAAATCATTAGAAGAGACAATAACACGATTTTTAAATACCATATATTACTCTCCATTCCCTGAAATTACTGCGCTAAAGAAGCTAGATTTCTTGTTTTTCCTCAGATGGGTATTTTTGAATCGAACCTTCAAAAATAATAACTTGAAACTAATAACATAAACTTTTATGCAAACTAAATTTAAAGTTGTTTTTTCCAACAACCACACAATCGGGAATATTTTTTTAAATAAAAGATCAAACTCCTGAAGAGTTACGCAGTGTTGTTGTTTATTTTTACTCTTGTCCAGAGTCAACTTTTGGAAAATATGTTGGAAGCACCCTACGTACCCTTCAGAACGGTTTCTTCTCTCACATCGCCACCAGCCTTAGAACAGGGGAACTTCTTAATAAAAAAGAACATTCTTCTCGAAGAGAGCTCTCAATTAAATGTCAAACAATCCCACCACTAAAAGACCTCGAGATTTTGGACTCCATCTCTAATCCCCTGTCTCTACGTATCTCCGAATCTATTTATATCAAAACACTATCTTCCTCACTTAATTTTGATTCCTCTTCTATTACATTCAACATCCTTTAAACGACTACTACTAGCGAAACTGTTATATTTCCCATTACCTCGTTACCACACCATATACTAACTGGATATCAAAGATTCAAGGTAGGTTTCTAATTTGATCCGGTTTTTTTGTCTGTACAATTTTACTTTACATCTTTCTATAAATCGTTGTATTTTACTCCCCTGTATTTATAATTATAATTCGTGTTGAACACTTTAACCTATTATATATGTATATCTGACTCTGTTTTCTAGAGCCAGAAGATGACCGTAAGGTCGAAACGTTGCACTATTCAACCGTAATAAAGATTTTAATGTTGGATTTAAGTCTGCTCCTAGCCATTGTTTTTTATTAAAATATATATATATATATATATATATTATATAATAGCCACATATTGTTGGGCATAAAACAAAATATTAGCTTTTTAAAAAAGCCTTAGAGTAAGAATGTGACAAATTTGTTGGTCATAATTTTCCTTGCCGCGATACCTATGTAAAAACAGAACTTTCAATGTTAAATAACTTATGGGCAGGCATTCATTTTTTTATTTACATGCGTTTATTAATTGCGATGAAACATGTTAATGAAATTTAACGAGGTTGAAATGAAATTATTTTCTCTCGATGAATGCTAAAAGGCTCAGGACTAGGAAGATGAATTGCTTTTCAGTATTAACACTTCGAAGTTGAAAAAGTTGATTGCTATGCTCATTAACGGCGTAAACCAAATATCGATATCTAGGAACTCTTGAGCAAAGAAAAAAGATCGGTATAAGAGGAATAAACGAATAAAAAGTGTAATATTGAAAGGATTCAATATGAATCACGGCAAGAATACTTCCTTTATCAAAAGATACATGACGGAAATAAATCTCTAGGAGAAATTTATTCCCCCTGGCTAATTACAATAGATACTTTAACTTTTATTGATACAGACTTCCATACTCCAACCGATATGCTTCTTATCTCTAACAGGTCCAAAATTTACCTTTTTCATTAACCATTCTAAAACCATAAAATTACCATACACCACAGATTTCATCTCAAGAGTATCATCGCAGAGCAAAGATCCCAAACTTCCAAAACAGTTTAAAATTTTGTTTAATCAAATTCGTTCTTGATAGCCATCGATTCACTTTTATACGCACTATCAACAGAATAAGCTGAACCTTTGCCCAAAACACTCCTCACACTTTTCTCATTCAATAAAATAAGACTTTTACATATTGTTTGGATGACTATACATGGGTGTCTTTGATAATAAATGGAAAGAGAGCATAAGAGAAACTATAAGTGGTACAAAGTTCTTTATTACTAATGTATAGCTTCTATGGAAGTTTCATCAGGGTAATAAAAAACTAAGAAACTATGTGAACGGAAACGAAGGCTTATATTCGGCGGTCCTTAGTAAATATAAGCCGGGTGTGATGTTTATTTCGTGACTTAGTTTCTTGTTACTCTGTGGAAACTCCAGAGGACAAAAACTTCACTAATAAAGAATCTTTTACCACTCATGGTTTATCTTATCCTCCCTCTATATATGGAAAAAGAGAAAAGATTATGGATGAGGGATAACCCAACAGGCTCCAACATGCTGCCCACCTTCATGGCAATATTACACAAGATGACAAACTTAAAGCTATACTTCTTCACTTGTTTCTCCCAGTGGTGTGATCAAATTTGCTCACCTTCTACACACTTAAGACTAAGAATTAAGTACTTATTTTACTGTTAAGATTAAAATATTAGCAATTTTATTGAAGTTGACATATACTATCGAATTATACTACTGACTTTAGCCGTTTAAGGATTAAACATCTACTACAGAGACTTTTCGCTCTGCCTTTCATTTATTTTGTTTTTCTCAAAAAGGTCACTTTATCAACAAGCGATTTCGAACTCAACTGGTAGATTATTTGGAGTGAAGAGAAGAGTAAAGCATAACACTATAAAAGGTAGAATATACCTATGATGAAGGATATGATAATACATGTTTTCCTATTTTCTCGGTCAGAGGTCGACGAACCTTTAAAGGTATTACCCCAAAACAAATTTGAGTAAAACCAAATTATCCCCAAGATATGAAAGATGACAGGACTCTTTGATACATAAATCCTCAATGTTCAATTTTGTAAGCTTTTGCAGCTCTTGTCACCCCCCAAAAGGACAGACCTACGTTGTTTTGAAATTCAATGCATGCTTCATTGTTGGAATGAAATTCAAGAAGTGACTCTGTCAAACTTCCAAGCTCTTTTTTTCACATCACTAATTTCCCAGTTTATTTGATTTATATACGACACAAACTGCAGTATGTAAATCGAGATCTGTAAATTTATCGGAGAAACGCTTCCAGAGTTTGGTAAGATGTTTGCTGTAAGGCTGATGTAAAAAATAAAGATTTTCACAATCTTCCAAAAACACAGATAATTTTAAAAAGGCAGCTATTTCCTTTTGTCATCTTTTCTAGGTTCTTATAAAAAAGCTTTCAACCTAACGTTAAAATATTTTTTTCTGGCTGTAACAACATCGATGTTTTTCCTTTACAATTTTTTTTAATGAATTCACATAAGCATAGATACCATCTAATATTGCTAGCTATGTAACTCAAAAAGAATATGTCAACTGTTGTGTATAGACATACTTCTGATCAATTCGAGATGAGAACAAAACCAGATTTCCCGATGAATTGCATTGGAACCTCTGTAGTACATATGTATATATACATCATCATCTACAAATCGCTACTGTACTTTCATCAGGTTGAATAGCAAAATGTTTGTTCTCTTTTATTGGATAAATCACATGTTCTTTCACATTTTATGGTAAGATTAAAACTCTCTTTTACAACCTTTGCAGACAAGGATACGAATTCATTCCCATGACGTTTTTATGACCATAGATGATGTGCCATTTTCACAGCTGCAGGTTTAACCATGTCCTGAACAATATTATGTGGTTTCTAGTTCTGGGCAATCAACCATGCCACTTCAAAACTATCTCTTGATTTTGAGTGTTGATCGAATGTACCTCTCAACTTCTTCTTTTATTGACCTTTTTTGCTAGACGTTGAGGTCGGTCCTGTCAAACAGACAATAGTGTAGTTCAATTTTTCCTTTATTTTCTATTTTTCTGAAAAAATAATTGAGAAATTCTTCCCTGTATTTCAGTGTCCTCTTTTATGTCATCTGAAGGTTAAAACTGAATAGATTGAAAAAATGATGATAATATGATTTTAGCATATAAAATAAATTTCACATTGATACTCATAAATGCCGGGACACAAAAATAAATCAAGAAAAATAGAATTGAATATAAAATTAATACAAAACTCTCAATACTTTTATATTATTTTATAAGTACCTTCAAATATCTATAAATTGAATCATAAATTCAGATGCAAAGTAACTGTAAAAACATTACTTTGTTCACACATAATTGTTGTTATAAACCCGATAATGATACTTAACTTTAGTCAAAAAAGTTGTAAACCTTCTAACATAAATAATACACTTCCTTTGATACCGAGAAGAGACACTAGGCCAAAAGTTGACTGACGGTAGCACCGACAATGAAGGGTGCGCTTGTCCTACCTGCTTCCAAGTCAATGCTGGCGCTCGTTTTGTTGACAACTTAAGAAATGATACCCACAAATTAAGTTTTAGTATTATTAAGATACTAGAAATGATTTATTTAAATAAAATATTTAAATACCTGGTTAGATAATTTTAAAATGTCACTGTAATTTTTTCTTAAGTCTTCATTACCCCGAAACTTTCATCTTTACCCCATTCGGTGTAATTTAACCTAGTTCGCCGTTTACCCAAAAGACTGGGACTAAAACCGCACTTTTAAAATTTTCGTAGCAGAAGAACACGCCTAATTTAAGAATAGTTCTGCTTGAGTTGTCCTTCAAATGAATGATTGAGTATTTCCTTATAAATTACCGTGAAATATATTCAGAGAAACGTTCTTTAATAGAAACTTACATAATAAAAGTTGCCAAAATTTGAATTTTAAGAGCAAACCAAATGCATTATGGTCTTTGAACGATAAGTAAAGCGAGGAATATCCTTTAAATCGTAGATTGACAGCGGTTCTGCGATTGTAAGGAAGAGTTCTGGTTTAGTCTGCCATTTTGCGATACCAGAACTCACGATGCCAAGAACCTGCACCAACTTTTGTTTAAGACAAACAATCTGTGTACAGAAGCTCAAGGACTGATTCAAGAAGCCGTTTTGCGACTTTGAATGGCCTAAAGCTGAACTTTTATAAACTCTTTCAATCAAAACGTTGAAAAAAGAATATAAAAATGTTCATCGAAGAGGAGAAGCGTTTAGGATGACCATCTACCAGTGCATCACCAGAAAACGTCGACAAAAGGCTTTAAACTATCCTAAGATATCCTAGATAAATTAAAATGATGTTAAGTCTGTTGTAAGGCTGTCCTATGGTATTAAACTCATTAAGTCCGAGTTTACAACATAAGATGCATTGATGAAAACATTTTCCCCGACTTGTGAGTAACCGCCAAATGGACCAAGTTTTATTTTTTGCTTAGAACTTCAAGATTAAATCAAAGATAGAAGAAACTTCAGCCCCAAACTGTCATCTCCGTAGGGATGTCTTTAAGATGAATCATGAGTCCTCTCACTGGAAGTAAACCAAGTCATCAAGATCAAAACTGTGTGTCAGGTTTGAGCGATGTAAAGTCCTTGATGATTGCTTTATTCAACTTACAAGACAATTTCCACAAAAAATATTCCACAGTACGGTCAAAATCTTAGAGGAAAGGTTTACTCTATAGTTTAACAGCGGCTGAGGCAGTGCATCGGCTACAAACACTTAGAAATATGGGAGAACACCGACTAATTTCCTTCTAATTAAAATGCACCTACTCACGCATCGTTTGCTGTCAGGCATTTCATGACTTTCATTTAGATGGTAGTCATTCAGTACTCAAATTGCTTGACTGATAACCTTCAAAAGCAACTTTTCTTGTTCCGGACGCTAAAACTTCACTTGATTAAAGCGAGTGTTTAGTCATGATTGCGGAGATCCAGAGAGTAACGGAGAATGGGTACACGAACTTTAATTAATATAATCGTGGAAGGAACTTTTAAAATCCCGCATATTGGGCAAAAAGACTATTTAGAGGTTAATAGTGGAGAGTAAGACCGTAGCTTATTTTTTGTATGCAAAGATCAAATTCGAGGAACCTTTTTGTAGCATCTCGTACAAGATTCGATTTAACAGGGTGAATTATTAGTGGTCTTCCCCTTGAATAGACAACAGGTTGAAAGGAGAAAGCAATAGTGTGATTATAGTTTGTCTTTTCTGATTGTTTGTCCAATTAGTCCAAGACACATTCATACACAGAAATTCAATGTATTCAAGACTTCGGTGTGATCGCAGCGTGCTTAAGATCAAGTCAAGACAATAAATAAATCCTGAAAGTTGAATTAAACGTCCGTCATAATTCAAGAAAAGTGTATCACTAGCCTTTGAGTTGTTCATTGCTATCGTTCTAAGGCAGTTTGGTTTCCTTTCCTTTTATTTTCCTCTCACAAGGGTTGACCTTTCTATGAGCCCTTACTCTCCAATACGGTCTCTGAACTTTATCTACTTTTTAAGCGATAAATTATACAACGACCGTATAATGGCTAAGAGGCCACTTATCTTTTAACGCGTGATCCAACCAAAGGTGGATGCAACTTTATAACAGCCATTACAATGTCCCTTCAAGTCAAGTTGGCTTCATATCCGATAAGTATTTATACCAAATAATATTTTCCTAGTTCCTTAAAATCTAAATAATTTTAGCGTTATTTTACCACCTACAACACATTCTTTTTGACGCTTTTTTCTTTGTGAGCACCTAGACTTTGTAGCTTGATCCGAACCCCATGTATCTACAGGGAATGGCAGTGTAAATGGTGATTCTTTATCTAAACAACAATATCACCTCATAGATTTTTTTATTGCAATATTTTTTGTCGCGTGCGCTTAGTCGCATGCGACTCTATATCTCAGTATGTTGGTCGGTCTGTCGGTCTATCGGTCCCTGTTTTGTTTTGTTTTTTGGGGTATTAACATCATAATTACTCGACCCATTCTAACAAATTTGAAACTCTTATGTTGTTTTACATTCTCTTTCGAATGATATAATTGCCATAGTCCTCTCTTTCAAATTATATAATTGACAAGGTCTTTCCAATGTTAGTTTGACAATTATTGAATTTTCTGAAGGTCGTAAGGTGGATTAGAATAGGCGAGAGCACGCGACTTTGGTCAGCAGCCCTTGTTTTGATTCTTTTTTATTATATTTTAGGTTGTTTCCCATCTACTTTTATATTTCCAAGATAAACTTCACGCTAAATTTCAATGCAGTTGCCCTACGTGCAATTATTTCCTTGAAGAAAAACTTTATCAATTTTATCCATTTAACTGGAATCTTCTGCAATCGTTCTATAAAACTTACGTGTTGAATCCTTTTAAACTAGTTTTTGGGGAGACATGCAAAAAAGATAGTACACATGTCTCAAATCATAGCAAGTTTGAAATTAAGAAGTTTCTTTCCGAAAATTATTAAAAGGTAAGAACATTGATAAGTTTTACAGAGTAAACAAACCGAAATTTTCCGTAGGCCGCTTCATGAACCGAATTCATCAAGATTTTCTTCTTAGCTTTGAAACGAAACGTAATCTTAGATTTGATCATATGTAAGTTTTGGTAGATACATTATTTATAAAATCCGATGTTCACACACTTTTCCAGGATTGGGTTGATTATGCACTAGTGTACCTTATTAATTAATGAACGATCCACGGATTGAGTTGAATAATTGCAAAGTTTAAAAGTCACTACATTTCACTTCCAATCGTTTCTGAAGATGCAAATAACAACCCTTAAAAGATGTAACAAGTGATAAAGATCAGTTGATTATTTGAAAAGGAGAAATATGAAAATTTAGCGTCATTTATTACGATTTTTCGGTCTTTAAAAGGCGAAAGGAATGCGGTTTATGTAACATAAATTTTCTGCTTCCTCGATCCCGCCTCTCCTGTACGGACAATTCTGATCTACTGGATCACGTCGCATCAACGTAAAAAAATTGCCACCCTCTATGAAAAAGTTCGAAAAACCTAATTTTAAAGGTTTAAAAGAAATTATTTTTTTTTAGATTTTGCAGAGCTACCGCTACTCCCCTCTACCTCCCACCATTTCACAAATCTTTTCCAAACCTTAACATCACTAAGGCGATTATGACATTTTTGGATTAGAACACGGCTTCAATCCCACTTTAAGACTTTGTTTTGACAATATGACCGAATTCCGAGTTGTTTTCCTTGACTGATGAATTGCGTCGATCTCCTCATATATTTCTTGTATATATTTTGTAAACACGAATATATATCTATAAAAGCAGCATAATTTAATTACACTATTTTCTCTTAATGTAAAAACCCTTATTTAGATATATTAAGACAAAAAAGAATTATCCCGAAGAATGCGAGAGAAGGTAATGAGGAAACTGGTTAGAAGTATACGTATGGAAGAAAGGAAAACAGGAATAACAGCAATAGAATCTCAGTGAATAGGAGGACCTTAGAGTGAAATGATGAAATTAAGAAACAGTGATTGGTATCAGTGGTGCATTTAATATTTATGAATCTTCTTTAGTTAAATATCAGCATTTAAAAGAATAGATTTTATGTCTCTCCTCTTTTTAGTAAATATAATTATTATTTAAAATAAGTTCTCTTGTTATTTTTTGAACCTACAGTAATTTTAGTGGAGATTATCCGGTTTTAAAACCATGATAATTCTAATTTACATATTAATATACGTATCATGGATTTGTTGAATTTTTCTCTCGTTATTTCTCTTTAAAAAGTATTTTATTAATCTTATATAGGGTGATCCAAAAGTGACGAGACAGTAAGAAAATTCTCTCGTTCAATAGGGAATAATAACTGTCCTCAGTGAAATTTAGTAAGTAGAAAAGTAGGATATAAATCGTTATAACGTCCTTGCCACTCAACTGAGAAGTTTAAATCTTTGTGTTAGAACACATTGTATGACGTTGTATTTAATTTACTTAGCGCGAAAAGACGTTGAAATCACCCTGTACAATACAAAAGGAAACGAAAATCATTCCAAAGTGACTCTCCTGGACGGCTCGTAGGGAGTATAGTAATACCATAGCAACTTCCACAAAATATATAAGAATATAGATCTAGTTGAACACAGGTTCTCATTCCATAGTAAATTTATAATTAAAGTTTAGAAAGCTTAAAATTATAGCGTATTACTTCTTCTGGGTATTATTATTGTTTATTATTCCAGCTATCCCGTCAACGTTTTCTACCCGACGTTGCACCAGGAGGACTGTTCCCACCTGTACAGATTTCGCTCCAGTAGCCATGCTGCCTCGGTGGAATGCATGCAATCCTGAAATCATTTAGCACCACGGTATAATAATAATAAAAATAGGTGATCACCCACCCTACTCGTTAGTAGATCCACCTATCTCTACTTCTCTTTATTACATACAATCCTAACCCTTTCCGAACTTGTTCTATCTGGTGCACTCTCGTCCTCTTATGACTCTTAGTCGAGCGGCAGTGTATAATGTGAGGTTCTTACCTGCTGCGATGGTCAAGGGGCGTTGGCAAGGGTGAGTATTAGGTAGGCAGTCTGCTGGGCGTCGACTCTGCTCACCTTCCTCCATTTCACAAATAAGCAAATAAGCTGGCTACGACGGTACGTCTTTTATGGTTAAAGCTCCAGGGCAAGGTCAACTGAATGGCGGGCCAGGTTGGCAAAGCCCATCAATGATAGACCAGGCCTGATTTTGTGCAAATGATCACATTCTGGAATTTCTGGTCCTATGGAGACTTTTTCCTTAAGGAAATAGCACATTTGTTCATTAGTCACTTTTCAAATTCTTTCGTTCAAAATTCGCATTTTTTTCGTTTTGTATATCATTTTATTGCAAATTTTATGCACGTTTTAGGGTATAATTATTTTTTAACAACATGACGAGAATATAGTGAAAATTAAGATAAATGCAAAATTGTATACATTTGTGGAAAAACAAAACATAACTGCACCATTGATTTTTATATAATTTTATTGCAAATTTTATGCACTTTTTAATAGTATATATATTTTGTTTTAGCAACATAACTAGAACATAGTCAAAATTATGATAATGCAAAGTTTTATACATTCGTGGGAATTCTCTGTAGACTTTGTAAGTTGATTTGTGGACAAAACACAAAACTATACCATGCAATTTTAAATATTTGCTACAAAAAACGGTGCCTGAGAACTGGTTTATATTCTTAGCATCATTCGAATATAGATTGAATTAAATTATAGGACATTCAGAACACCACTACTATACACCTAACACCCCCTTTTCCAACTGAGAACAAAACCTATAGTTGACCTTGTCCGAAAATATATGTTTTAGTCCACCATTAACACATATTTACATGGAACTAAATAAAACTTTATTTCAAATGATAAATAAATCATATATGCATCGTTTGCTCGTGAATTGAGTTCGAATGCTTAACTTTAGTAATGCTATAACCATTTAAATGGTATCAGGTTTCAGGGGGGAGGGTCTGAAAGAACCCCCTGTATCTCAAAAAAGGCGCAGTAGGTTATTATGATTTGACCGGAATAAAAGGGCTTTTAAGGAGTTTTAATTTTATATATGATAATCTTATGTAGTAAAAAGTTGAAAAAATGAATGTAGTATCTCTTTAACCTCCAAAGTCATTAGGGAGGGGGGAGGGTCATAGTATTTAATTTGCATGAGTTCTCCTTTTATTTATAAACTATTGCGACAAACTAAAAAACGTAGTGAGACTGCGCATGAGGATCCATATCCAAGCGCGGCCTCATCCTCACTAGGTGTTGGGAAGGACATGGTTAAACTGGGCACCCCTACCACCTCTGGAGGCCCCCTCCCCCTCACATCCTTTTTCGGCACAGGAGCTTCCAATTTTCCATCTTTTGAACCACTCTCGGGCAGCTCCACCTCTGAAAGGAATATGCTCACCTGTACTTTCCCATGAGCCCCTCGAAACTTCTACTACTGAAGAGGAGGCTTATTACCCCTCGCTTCCTCACTGGAGGCGGCTCAAGGTCCATCTCCCTACCTGCGGCAGTCCCTCATTTACTATCACAGGGGACTGCCTAGAGAGCAGGCAGACATACCAAAATCAACCTTTCCCGGTGGGAGGAGCTTGATATGGCCAATCCATTTTGGGAGCTAAACGATGGGTTCGCCTGACGGTCTATGCCCGGTACATTTCATCAGTCCTGCATTTACAGTTTGCGAGGGGTAGGCGCGCCTGCCACCTCTCTTCCCGATGGAGGTCGGTTCGCCAGCCAAAGACGACACGATAAAAATACTTCGAAGGCGATCCGTGATGCCTTTGGGGGCGCATCTTTGATTACGTCGGGACCGCTAATTTTAAGAATACCTGGCGTTTTTGTAGCTCAGTGGCTTCAAGCCCTTTCTGATTATTTACTCCACTGATGGCAGCAGGTTAGCCCAGGGCAACATCATCCAACAGAGGATAACATTAGCTCGCTTGATTGGTACAGAGCCGAAGGTGACCCTTTTCTCGGACGAGAGCCTTATAGCGAATGCGTCGTATCATTATGAGGCGGCCATGATTAGTACCCATCGGAAACTTAATGACTCCCTAGTGAGTATGACGCCACACTCTACCTTGCGCTTCGTGAAAGAAGGGGTTTACGCGAGGGAACTTGTGGACATTTCTTTCGAAAACATAATATTGGAGCTGGCGGAGCATGAAGTGGTTAAGTTCGAACGAGTGATGATAAACCAGGGAGAGAGACCTCAAGACCCACCCCTATACTCTTCATCACGTTCAACCGTGGCAGGCTACCTGAGGCGGTGTGTGCCTATTGCTATCGCTACCGTGTGTAGTTAACCGTGCCACTGCCTCGTGATGCAACTACTGCCACTTAGGCCATACGAATCACTCATATAGATGCAAGGTCGGGATTACCCAAAGTCTGTGTTAGTTGCTTCATGTTTGGTTTTTGTTTGTTTGTTTTCCTTTTTTTATTTTTATTATTTGCTTTTGCATGTTTTTTAATCTATCCTAGTCTTAAGCTGTAAGGTGATTATAGCGACTTTTTTCCTCGTAGGCACTCGCCAGCTGTGCTATTTAAAGAAAATATAAACATCTCTCTCCTATCAGACAGGTTTTGTTTCTTCTGAGTTTAAAAGGTCTTTTTTAACCCCATTTGCATGTTTTTATTTCAATTAAAAGTTTGCTTTCCCTTTCTAGCAATGTGTGGTATCACTTGTTCATTTTACATTGCCACTTGTCAAGACACGTTTCTCTATAATTACTAGGTGTGCTTTCCTCCCACCCTTAGTGTCACGCCTATGACAGTCTGACCTTAATTTCTTATTATTTCAAGCCGAAAAGGAGAAAATATAACCAATTAAGAATATTGGGAAGTAGCAGTGCAAACACGTAAGAAATAATAACAAAATGATTGATTTCAGAGAATAGTAAGATCAATTTTAAATATGATTTCTCCTTTGATTCGTCGGCTAATGACGTTGAGCTTATGTAATGTATGGTGCGCTGATGGAAGTAAAAAGGCACCTTTAAGCGCTTAAGCATGATGTCGGGTAGTACTAGGAAATCTTACAATGCCTTTTTGGCTTCTACATAGTATTTAAATTCTTATTTGCCTCAAAATGTAAAGAAGAAGGTTAAATCGTTCACGTTTAAGAATGGCAATAACCTAGTAGTTGTGCCACTGAAAACCAACCAATCACGTTTAAGAACGTCAAAATTGTATCTATTTTCCCGGTTTGAAATTTGAAGGTTCACTTCATATAAGCAAATGCTAGAAGTATAATTCACAATGGTCGCTCATTCTCTCTCAAGAAGGAACCTTACTTCGTTGCATCCTCCCTTTCCACCCCCATATGTCTTTGGAGGCCCCCTTCTCTCTCTTTCTCTAACTCTACACCTTTAGCAAGATATTGAATTGAAGAGTGGCAGGTTGTGTGAGAAGAGAGCAGAGATTAAGAATAAACGGTGCAGTGAAACGCTATGTATGCGTGGAAAGAGCTTTCTGCTTCTATACCCAGACATGAAGCATCGGGTCATTGGCGGCTACCCCCTGCGAGCGCCGAAATGTTTTGCATCCGCTCTACCGGGGAATTGAACCCAGTACGCAGACATGGAAATCCAACGCTTTATTTCGCTTGCTTAGCGAGAGCTTCAATAACATCGATAACTGTCTTTTATACTGCCACTGCATACACCCGCAAGCAAAAGTTTCGGACATTTGGAATTTTTCTTATTCCTTGGGTATGTCCATGAATATGTGGGTGTAGGTTTATATACATATCTAATACATGTGTAAAGAAAAATAAAAGTACAAGCTCCCCTAACACCTTTTTGAACTATTTAAAACGCGATGCTACTGAAATGTATGAAATCCTGATATCAGTAACTATACTGTGGATGAAGGAAGTCTGAATCGCACATAAAAACTTTACGACCGTGATTTTTCTAATTTCCTATATTTTTGAGATGTCCATAAACCCTTGGTTACGTCTGTATGTGGGACCATGGTGTGGAAACTTCTTATATCTTAGATCCAATTTTAAAATTTTATGCCAACATCAAAATGACTTGTTGAGAAACAGAACCTCTCAAATTATGCAAACGTTCGACCGTTATTAAGCCAAGAATGGAGACATCGCAAAGATTTGCTAATGAAGTTGATATCCAGCCAGAAGAACTGGCTGAATTTATTCACTTTAATGTTTTGCGAGAGGGGTCATTGACTTATTAAGCTTTTATCACGAAGAGAACTCTATAGGATGTCATGTCACAGGAGGATGTGAATCCTGCAGATAAATAGTCTGAAAATTATTATTTAGGAAAATGTATTTTCCTTGGCCAAATGTTTGGCAAAATATTTATTTCGTTAATTGAAACGCACCAAAAGGTTAACATCCAAAACGAAAATGGTATTATTATAATTATTCCAAATAGTCAATTTTTTAATTCGTAAAAGTACAAACTATCTGAAAGATTTCATACTTATTTCCGAAAAGTAAAATATGTTGTTTTATCCAGAAATCTAACTATAACTGTTTCCATTTTTCTACCATTCTAGTTTTCTTCATCATACTATGAAGAATCACTATATGAAACCTTTTGCTGAGATTTTGAAAAACTATTAAATAAAAAGATTGCGAAATTTAACCTGATTTATGAATATTACAATTCGATGCGTCTTCTCTTGAAGCCTATATTGGTAAAAGATGCAAAATAGCATTTTAAGGTATAAATTTTACAGTTTACTTCCGAGAAGCTTCCAGAAGAGCAGAGGACTGGAAATTTGGAGCTTTATTCCCCTTTTACTCTTTCAAGAAGTGGTTCTAAGCGCATCCGCTAAAAGAAGCATTATATAATGTAATTTACTAGAGAGGAAAATGTCTTTATTGGTGCTATTGATCAGGAAGGAATTGGATGCCTTTTATAGCTTGAAATGCCATCCCAGATAAAAGTCATAAGAACGATACGAAGGAAATAATCAAAACTGTATTAGGAAATGAATAGAAGAAGCCAATAAACTGCAATTGATAAAAGTAAAATGGGAGTTTTAGTATTATAAACCCAAATAATATGGGCAGTCGTAATAAATTGTGAATATAATGTAAACTTAAGAATAAATATGTTATTAAATACTGCTGAATATGGCTAAGAATTGTATGTGTTGCCTTTATACATATTTAAAAGGATAGTAGTGAGTCAGATGAATACCGTTCGTATTTAGGGTTTCAGCGAATTAACTACATTGTAGAGTATCTCACGCCGTTGATTACCATCTGGAAATTAATTCAAAATTGGCACGTCACACTAATGTCTCTTCAGAGCGATACTCATCACATAAATAGAGAAACTGCAGCCATTCGATGCTTTCGAATGATTCAACGCTTTGATTTATTTTAATACTTATCTATGTATTCCGGGAGCTTCCAAAAGAGATAAACGATATAAGTTCTTCATATTGGAACCATAAGCCATTACTAAATATAATTCTGGACAATAATGGATTCGTTCAATAGTACATGCAAGAAACAAACTCAGTGAAGTAATGTAACCTTATATCTCTGCATCCAATGTTACGTCATAATACGTAATAAAATAACATATTTTGGCTACTTTCCATCTTTATTTGAAATTGGAGCAATTGGTAGGCGAAAAAGGTAACAGGGGTAAAAAACGCAAGGTGTTTATTAAATTAAATGATGAATGTTGGCAAATATTTAATTATTGAGGAAATATATTATGGGGATTGAATTAAATCGACACTAATAAAAGATTAATCAACGAAAAAAAATGTGAAAGAAAAGAAAGAGTTAATTTTACAGAAAGGTCTTTTTAGAAATACATCTATATATCATTTTCTTTTTACTTAGGAGACAGGTATCTGAAATGATTAGCTTCCATAATTAGTGCAAGCATGATGAATGAAAGGCCTTATATATCAACCGTTAAAAAACTCTATAGAAAAGAATGAGGGTAAAATGTTTAAAGCAGAGGGAATTGTCTAAGCCGAAGTAATTAGATTCTATATACATCATCCTCTGTGTTCACGACTTTCTGGCTGATTTGTTAAATATTTCTGATGACAATACTATGGGCAGTAGTATAAAAACTGTCTAAAGACATTCAAATAAAATTAACTTTTATTTATTTTGATTTTTCTCTCTCTCTCTCTCTCTCTATATATATATATATATATATATATATATATATATATATATATATATATATATATATATATATATATATATATATATATATATATATATATATATCTGGCGCCATCCTTTTTATTTAACGGCGACATTTCTAGCACAATACGTTCATCTTCTTAGGCCGATAAAACAAATTAACGGACACAATATTATGCAATGTTGGGAGAGCACAGGGTTAAAGGTTTCAACTAGAACCATGTATCTATTTTTTACTTTAAATAGGAGGTTTAACTTAAATTAAAAATAGAAATAAAGCTTAAATTTACATTAAAAAGAACAAAGAGATTTTAAAAAAATGTAAATTATTAGCTCGTGTTGAATTGCTAAAATCTCTTAAGTCATGGGAGCTTTGAATTCTGAATCTTATGATTATATAAAACTGTTTTAAAATTAATTTTAAACGAAGAAATAAAGCACAATTATCCAAAACTTGCTGAATAAAATCAGTACCCCGCAACCCACCTGCAAAACAATTCAGTTAACTATGAGAGGAACCAACGACAAATTACTATTTAAATTTGAGAAGAGCTGTTTATGTATGAAATACGCAAAATAATTTATTTGCACAGAGTCAGTAATAGTTTTCTCTTTTCAGTGAACGTGTATTCTCCGCAAATGAAATCAAAACATCTTAATGATATCAACACTTGATGAAGACATGTAAACACCTGAAATAGGAAAGAAATTACGTTAGTACATGTACATCTATACATAAGCCAAACAGCGACCTTATTAAACCTCTCAGTAAAATCAAGCTATAATTTAATTATACAAATGCATTTAGATTTAGGAGCAACTTATATTACGATTCTAGAAGAGTAATAAAATTGGTAATGACGTATGCAATATCTCCCAAACTAGAGCTGCTAAAAAAAATAGTGGTATTTTCTGAATCAGTAGCATGGAAAGATCCAGAATAAGGTCTGAAATCCTATGCTGCACGAATATATGGGGCTTCCGCAATGTTATGAAACCCCTTTGTCCTGCCTCGTGATATAACAAATATTCCACAGGGGACTGAAATAATTATCATTAATGTCATATTATTTTGTGGGTTCACATAAAAGTTATGTAGGCAAAAAATTTATATTTATTTTGTTTTTCTTGGGAGATGACAAAATGTGTCTTAAAGCTACTATGTAAAGAGCTTCCTTCCCATATTTTCATCCATGCATTTCTTCGAGCAAGATGGATAACATCTTCGATCAATTTTCTGGCATTTCTCCTAGAATATAACTCACAAATTTACGATTTTGATTTTTAAGCTCTTCTGTGGCACATTGGTGTATGTTTCACATATGAGGTAGCTCCACGGATTGAAGACGGGAGCCATAAAGTCTGAAGACCTAGCCGGCCACTTTGTCATCAAAGAGAGAAATAAGACTTCCATGTAACATGTCTTTCAAACGCCCATGCTCTCTCTAGCAATAGAAGAGGTTGCGCTCACATTTGACTACCAAAACTCATGGTATTTTTCCAGCTCCTCAAGTACTGAGGGCTGGTTGACATAAAAATATCTGTATCAATCTTCATTAGCAGTAAGCATAATTACGGTGTCGGCCTCCTAAATGCTGCTGCTGCTCACGAAATCTTTACATTGATGAATTAAAGGAAGTTTCTTGTATTTCTCATGGCTATGTACAGTACTGGCCAAATAAAAAGTAGTTATGACCGTTCACATCGCCATTAGGTATCAACAGTTTGTCCGCAAACTCTAACACTGTTTGTTTCAAATAAAAAAATTGGCAGAACTCACTGCGTTTAATTTTATCCAAGACACTAAATTCTTAGTTTTATTGTATTGACGTAATTTCAGTGATTGCAATATGCAGAAATCTACGGGTACTAAAAATTGCGAAGAGAGAGAGACGATCTTTTTGTAATAGAAAGCCTCATGTAATATGATACACTGATTCAAGAATACGTTTTATATTCTTTCATTTAAACTAGAAAATCCGAATTTGGTCACCCATAGTATCATTCTGCTATAACATGGCATTCATTCTCCGAACTATGATCTGTAGTCCAAATTTACGTCGGAGTGCAGTGACA
This sequence comes from Ceratothoa steindachneri, assembly GCA_963969495.1. Classification (NCBI taxonomy): domain Eukaryota; kingdom Metazoa; phylum Arthropoda; class Malacostraca; order Isopoda; family Cymothoidae; genus Ceratothoa; species Ceratothoa steindachneri. The sequence continues at coordinate 174,453,308 of OZ018322.1, read as the reverse complement.
AATTTAGACTAAAAAAAACAACATTCAACGCACAAACCGCGTGTTCAACCTGCCAGACAGACATCCATTGCGGAGGGACGCAAATGTTAAAATGGTATCTTTTGTTGACTGAAGATTTTTAAAAATATTTATCCTAAAAATTATTCCATAAAATGTGAAGTAACTCATATTTAGTGCTTAAAGTTCTTTCTTAAATCTGTGTTGTGAAGATATAATGTGAAACTTCCAAAAACATACATCATTTTAGATAAAATGCTGATTGAATGTTGCAGTAATTGTTTTAAAAGGTTCCGTATTAACCGTCTCCTCTGGTGAACTTTCTGCAAAGATATAATATTACCACCCAAAAGCAGTTCAATCTTTACATTCTTCTAAATAATGAACCTTTTGATAGAAAATGTTCACAGTTAGTTAACAAATTAGTTTAATTACATCAACCTTTCCTTTCAATTGTGTCGAGGTCGACCAGAAAATGAAACTCTCATAAAGATAAGAATGACAATAGCTGGTGTGCCCGTGAACATAAGTGGCGGATCCTCGTTGAAGAGTTGACTTTTATGTAGCTGCGTGGAGAGCACTAGGTTTCGTAGATTTGGTAGTCTTCTTTATTTAATCTTCCGCACATTCTCTTACATATTACCGGTTACTACTTCGCATTACTTCTTTGATAAATAGTAATTTTTAAAACAATTACCGCCCTCTCTCCCCTTCAGCAAAGGAAAGGGTTGTCATTTTGGTAATTTGGGGGAATTATTGTCTTCCGTTGGTCCTTTTGAGGAGTCATTGCTTTCCCTTGGTCATTTTGGGACTGATTGTCCTTACTTGTGGAAATGATTTTTTTTACTGGGTCAACTTCAGGGGGTTTTTCTTTACTTGTTTTGGAGGAGAAGTTTTCTATATTTGATAATTTTAGGAAGGGATTGTCATTACTTGTTGATTTTATGGCGGCATAATTGTCTTTACTTGGTTATTTTGGGAGACATAAGTTGGAGAGATATTGTATATATTTAGTTGGCTTTGTTCAGGGATTGCAATGGTCATTTTTCGGAGGAATTGTTTTACCTAATTATTTTAGGGACAGAATATCTTTACTTGGGCATTTTTCAGAGGATTGTCCTTGCTGGGTCAGTCGTAGGAAAGAATGTCCTGAGTTCTTTTTTTAGGGTGAGGAATTTTCTTTACCTGGTCATTTTAGGCAACTATTTTTTATACTCTTGGGCACATGGAAGGATTTCCTTTACTTGGTCATTTTTGGGAAGAATTTTCATCACTAGTTGTTACTTGGAGAGGTTGCCTTTGCTTGAACCTAATTTTAATCTCTTGGATAAAATTTTAATTAATGGGCCAAAGAATTTAGGAGGGTTGTATTCTTACACAATGTTTCCTATCACGCCATAAATATAGAAAAATGAGTAGGGGATTTTTCTTAACTTATTTTGGGGGAGGGGTTTTCTTTATTTGGAGGGATTGTCTTTACTTTTTGATTTTGAGTGGTAATTGTCCAACTCAGGGAATATGAGGAGGTTTTTTTATAGAAAATATATTTTTAACTAAGCTATACGAATAATATTATCTAATTTGATGGGTAATTGCCCATTATTGTGTGCTTAAAGATATACATACATAATATTGATTATTTTATCTTTACCACGAAATCTATCCTAAATCTTACTATTTCTCGTGCAATCTAATGAACTTTTTGTTTTACTGTAGCTTGTAAGGAGTTAAAAGAAAGCATAAAACCTCAAAGGTCTTACAGCCCACTCTTCCAGGTTTCCGTGCTTGAATGCCTATTTAAAACAATTATCCTTATTATAATTATTGTTAATTACCGTACTGCCTTGCCCTAATGTGAAACAGAGTCTAAATATTTGTGCAAGCTATTTACAAACACATTTATACTGGAACAATGATGATATGTATATCTACCAGTCAATGCAACGCATTGACGAAAAGTAATTGCCACATACATTACTGAGGAATCATTTGGCCTCTTACTTTCAACCATTTCTACGACTAAGATTTTCTCCAATCGAAAATAGCATCCCTTTAATACAAACAGACTTCAATTATGTAATATTTTATTTGCAATGTCAGGTAAATAACTTGACTTAATTGCTCAAGTCAAGTGGCTGCAGGTCGCGTAACTGGAGAGCTTGGAGGTTGACCGTGGAGGTTGAGACTTGGCGTGAAGCAAGCAAGTGTTGAGCGAGTGGAGATCCGATGAACAGCACAATATAATCACAACGGTCAACGGTTTATTAAGAGATGAATTAAAATTGAGAGAATTACATATATGAAAAATAGCGAACAGTGGGGAAAATAGAATTTAGCAGAGAAGAGATAATTATTAGTACAAGTAAGAAGATAAAGGTTCCGGGAGACATGGAATTCAATTAGTTATTGCTATATAGTACACTATTCTATTTACATTTTTACTCATAAGAGTTGAAAATATATAGTCTTATAAGTTATATACATACAATTATTCTACATAATTATGATACACCGTTAGTTCTAAATTATACAATTTTAATTACTTTTTGTTAGTTTGTTCAATATTTATACACTTCTTAACGGTTAGTTGGTTATTAAATACTTTTGTTAGCTACTTAGTCCAGCTATTAAATTAAATCACATCGTATTTCTATGTTAATTTACATTGTCTTTTAATACATTATATTAACTTATTTTGAATTAGATTTTTTGTAGTATCTAAGTCGTTAATTATTTCAAATTGAGTTAGGTTATTTGTTTTATTTTTATTAATATTCGCACAATGATTATTTTCTCACTTTTACCGATTAAATTTTCGTTTCATCACATATATTATTTTATTTATTTAATTCACTTATTGGGCTCGTTATTATTAGTTTAACCGCTTTAACCTTTAGTCACTTAACACTTTACTTTGATTATTTTATTTCAGATGTCTTTTGACCACTTTTGATGTTTTTAAAGGTTATCATATTCATTGTGTGTACACACTTTGCCGGTATATACACTGTGCCCTTCAAAACCAATGCTGCCATTTCCTCGGGTGAGAAGAGTCCCTCATAGGTGAACTTGAACTGTCCTGCGGCTATGCCATGCAGTATTCGTTCTGGGTCCTCTTTTGAGGGCAGGCACAAGGGTGAACCAAACACCCTGAAGCCCACGTTCTCACCGTCAAAGAACTACCCTTTTTCGAGTATCTCCTTATTTTCGGTGAAGAGTACCTCCCGGTAGTTAGTTTCCAGTTCCTTCTCTTCATCCGTGGTTGTTTATACGTTGGTTGTCTTCTTCTTTCTTTTTTCTGTTCTTCTTCGCTCCTTTCTTCCTTTCTTATTTCCATTCCGAAGTTTCTTCTTTTCCTCGCTTTCCTCAGAGAAAGAAACAGGATTAACCAGGTTTGCCGGATGAGCGTATATGACCATAGTCATGACTTCTCTACCCGCCCCTGTCATCACCAGCTTTGGGGTATTGGTTCTCTCGTTGTTCTTCAGTGCCGCTGATTTCGCGTAGTTTATTTTTGTTTTTTCTTGCTTTTCTTCTTGTTTTTTCTCCCTTTTTACACGGATGGCTTGCTTGCGGATGAAGCACTTGATGGCCAAAACCCTGTGCTCGCCTCCATGGTTAACACATTTTTGTTTCCTTTCCTTGCATTCTTTCTATCCGTGGCCAGTTTTGGCGCAGTTGGAGCACGCCACCTCAGTTGCCGTGCAGTCTTTTATGTGATGCTTCTCGACTGCAAAGCACTTACAGACAGCAGCAGTCTATAGGGATAAATGTTTCCCTTTGTATTTGTTCGGGTGATACCCTTACGTAAGACAGGAGCAGCCCTTGATTTTTTGTTTTTTTCGCCATTTTTATATTAGAAAATATGACTTTAACGTTGCTTTGGCCTTTTCCGAACTTTTCCACCTTGGTGATATTAGCCCAAGGTTGTGTAGCGGTGAACTCTTCTTTAATCTCTTTGCAAGAGTTATCCGTGAAACGAGGGTACAAGCGCCGTAAGATGATTGTCAGCTGGACTAGTATCTCCTGGAGGATATTAGCATCCAGCCCGATTTTGTTTAGGTGGGTCTTTGCTTCGTCAGAGACCAGCCGTTCTACATCCTGGAGTGGCAGATGGCAAGTGGTTGCATAGCCGGTAGGGGTGTTGATTATTCTAATGAGGAGCATGTGAAAGTTACGATAAATAACTTCGATGACGGCCGTCCCGTAGGTTTTGTTCCCTCTCCCCCCGCATAGTGCGGAGGGAAACCCGCTTGCAGCCTTAAAGGCCGACTTCATGGCGCACCTTGCTTCTTCTGGTTTGTCAAGAACTTCCCGTTATACGAGCGGAAAAAAAGATTATCTGGGTCTTCTCAATTTAAACCGCCTTTTCCAGGACCAGACATGATGAAAAGCTAAGCTCTTCTTAGTCTCACTCAATAGGCTTGAGTAGTGTGAGGTTGTTAGATTTTGCCATCTTGTGGTTGTCAGGCTGCGCCATTCCTCTAATCGAGTTTGTCAATGTCATTTGAAATTTTGTAAACCGTGATTATTTCTTCTCGTCTTTTTCTTCTCTCCGAAGAAAATAAGTGGTCTATTAGGCCAATTTCATATTTTTTCCACCAATTTCTCTTGGTAATTTATTTAGAGAATTAATTCCGAAAACAATCTCGCGTAAAGGCGGAATAATTATATATATATACACGAGGGGCGGTCAATAAGTTTTGCGAATCGGTAGGGCAAAACAGAGGAAGGGGGATCAGTGTTTGTGGGGGTCTTAGGACAATTTATGACAAGTCAGAACCTGTAGCCGCACGCTCCTGCCTCGTCTATTTAAGAAGCAGTAGCTTATCACAGATCTTCAGTCACAACTTTTCAACAATGGAGAAAGTTGAGCACCGCACAGTGATAAAATTTTGACCAAGGGAGGCAAGAATTCAAAAGAGATCCATGAACGCATGGTTGCAGTGTACACCGACACCGCCTCTTGCTATGCGACCATTTCTCGCTGAAATAGGGAGTTCTGCCATGGTTATGAGTCCCATGAAGATGAGCCCCGTCCAGGACACCCGTCAGATGTAACCAACGAGGACAATGTGGCCCATGTGGAGAGAATAATCCTCGAAAATCGACGGTGAAGGTCGAAGAAATCGAGCGAGAACTTGGAATATCACATAGAAGTGTTATCAACATCATCCACGACAATTTGGCCATGACCAAGGTCTCTGCCCGTTAGGTCCCTTGAAACCTCACGCCCCATGATCGACTTCAACGTCGTCAAAGTCCACAAGGCCAAAGTTGCACAAGCTGCCCTGCGCGAGTGCGGATTTGAGGAGCTCAACCATTTCCCCTACAGTCCAGATCTGGCCCCTAGCGACTACTTTTTATTCAGCCAGCTCAAGGCTGCACTGCGTGGACGCCAGTTCGGGGACGATGAAGATGTCCAGCTCGGCGTCCAGGAGTGGACTGAACAGCAGTCGGGAGATTTCTGGTTGTTGGGAATTCGAAGCCTCAGGGACAAGTGGCTCAAGTGCATTGAAGTTGAGGGTAGTTATATTGAAAAATAATAAAACACTTTTCCTCATATCTCGTTTCCTTATATCAGAATTGCAAAACTTATTGACCGCTCCTCGTAATGCCCAGAATCCTTCCTAGTTAAATACCAAGTTTACAATTAACAGTAATGCTAATGTTAAATCAATTTCTTTAATAATAAAGGTATTACATATAATTTTTAGCCCTCTCTATCAAAATAACGACACACTATTGAAATAAATGTTTTCTTTTCACTCAAAACTTGGTAAACAATTTAAAATGTGAACGCAAACAGCGCCATTATGTTTACTCAGACCTATTTTCTTTGTGTTTTTGCGTACATGCTTACATACCTTGGAAAAAAATAGCAAGACCAAACGGGAATTATGAAACGACATATATGTCATCCAATTTTCCCTTCTCAGCTTAATTTTTCCTTTCCTACGTCCGAAACCAATACTTTCCCAAAATATTTTACGATGAACGCAGATTTTTGATATTGGCCTTCTAAGATTTGCCTTTATATGTCTTTTTGTTAAATTATGTGCTTATGTCGAATTATTCAGGTAATATATATGCTCCGTAAATGGTACCCTTTCCATTCATTGAATACATCCGTTTTGGTTTGTATGATATGTGTCGTTTTATAATTAAGAACATATTTAAATACTATAACTGTTATTCATCATAACTTGTTACACAGCAGTTGTATAAAGAGATTGCCGTTGAGGTTAAACCAAAGTGTAACTAAACCATTCAATAATTCATACACGCACTTTTAAAGCATTTTTCTCAGTTATTTCCCATTTGGCCACTATCATTTTCACAAAACAAGCAATTTATTTCTTATATTTGTTTGTTGTAAAGAAAATATTCTGGTTTGCAGTGAGTTTCAAACGCTTTTCCTTAATTTTTGGGTTCGACCAAAATTTCACAGCTCTCGCCCTTCCATGTTATGCAATTAAAACTTAATCCTTTCTAATAGATCTCTTAATCTCAACTTAAATGCATAATTTTCTTATCACGGTTTTATATTACAATTATAATAAACATTAATAAAACTCCCTCCTTTGATTCTTGTAAAGGACGAAGTGACTCTATTTTTCAAACTTTAATTCATGCTTTAATATTAGTCGTTATTTGTCTACTGAATTTTTTAACATCATCTTTAATCGCAATTAGCCCTTTGTATAATGCTTTCTTCAGTTAATTAACACCAAATTTCACTAGGAATTATCCGAACTGATAGAAGTGGCTCAACTTTATGTTGATTTTTGACCATTTCCAAAAATGCTCCAAAAAGCGCTTATTTGGATATAGCGTACACCTGCTCTACCTGGAGAGACAAATTGCTTCAGTATTAGTGTATAAACATCAAGGTACTTAAGCCATTTATTGTTTTCCCTCTCTATGGAGTATTCGTGGTGTTGTCTGCGATGACTAACAAATCACTCAAAATTATCTTCATTTCATTAATATACCTCAAAGGTAAAGTTTCACTATTAACTAAAATCGAGAAGAGACCTTTATTCTCAAACCCTAAATACTCAATTATGAATTACATATATAAACTATATTGACCAAAGTTCCGTTATTAGGACCCCAAATCGTGAACGAGGTCTTCGGACAAGATAATGATATTCATATAACCATCAGAATAACGAGCGATGGCAAGCCCACGGGAACCGATGAGAAAGCACTTAAAGATCGGTAGTTTAAATTTTTCGACTGTTCGAGGAGTAGAGAATCTTTGAGGGCCCGTAGGAGGGCCACACGTTCCTCTTCAAGGGAGTGCAGTGGATATTGAAATCCTTTTTGCAGGTTCCGAAACCGAATAGTGATGGATTGTTTATGCAAAAAAGGGACGAGGAGACAGCGGTGCAGTAATTAGCTATGTTTGTGAAAATGTACGAGGGTGGAGCTGTCTGTGCTGCCTCAGACTCGACGGACCGCCTGAGATGGGGCAGTGCTCTTTCAGCGCCGAAATAGTTTGTGCCTGTTCTTGCTGGCAATCGAACTCTGATCCTGATGTAGAAACCCAACACCTTATCCATTCAGTTTAGGGAGAACTCTACCATTATATTTCGGGTCCCTTTAGAATGCCCTACTTCCTTATCCTTCACCTCTTAAATCCAATATATAATATTAATAATTTTATAATTCCAATGTAAACACTAATAAAATACAGTTTTGTTAAATCGGGAATCAGCTATAATAATACTCTAAACAAATTTTTTTTATTTTAATATAAAAATGTATATTACTTTGTCTCTCAAGATACATTTAACTACATAAACAAAGCCAAAACGAGAAAAACGTGAGTAGCTGATGTATGTCATCCATTTACCCTTGGTTCTAAATATTTAATCCCATATTTTGATTTTTTTATCAAATTAAATTCCTTTTTTTAGTATCATTTGTAATAAAGTTTTTTCTTCCCTTTTAGAGGTGTTTCCTTTTCTCTTTCATCACTTTGCATACTGTTTTAAGGAAAGATCTTAGTATATTAATCCTTTTTATAACAGTGAAATATTATTCTTGGTATGAAAGTTGAGCATAGTTACATAGATACACAGATCACACGGGCCTTACGGCCCAGACTAAGGTGATCTGGCCTTAAATCTTCGGTATGAAAGTTGAGTGATTAAAAGAGACTCAATTATGAAAGATTATAATTGTGATTGATATGTCTTGCATTCTTTGGGCCCAAGGAGATAGCTTGTATTGCATCCCCATTCACAATACGAGAGCGTGAAATAAGGCATTTTGAGCATTTTTGTTCCTTTTACGAGCTGATTGCGGAATTTGAGATTTTCTTCTTATTTAAATATTTATTACCTAGGAAAGTTTCATCCAGACGGTGACTTATCCCCTTTGCGGAATCGGATGGGTGAGAAAAATTATGCACCCACCAAATTCCTATCATCCAAAGGAATTCCCTCTTTTGGCTCGGTATTACGCGTAATATTTTACTTCTATAAATATATCGCACACAACTGATCGGAATTCTCGTCTTTGAAGAGAATTTCAAAATACAAAAATGCAATAAATCAAAAAGGGGAAAGGACACCACTTAGCTGACTGGAAACATTGTTTTCCATTTGAGCTATATCAAGCAACATTGAGTATGGTTAGTCGAAAGATGGACTGCCTATTCGAGACGACTTCACGGTCGATGCCCTATGCTGTATATTACACGTGGTCCGTCCCCTCCATTAAGATATAACTGCATCCTGAGACATAAAAAGGGTCTAAACGAGTTAAAATAAGTGATAAACCTCGCAAGTTATTATTTTTTACATCTGTAGAAAGAGACTGAAAACCGCGGTTGCCTTTAAATTTCTGTCCAACGCATCTTCGTGGTGAGTATTAATGTAAATGTTGAATTAGCACAATCAGTCAGCCTTGCAATTTCACTTACTGTATGGTTCAAATTCCTAATACCTAAGAGTTAAATCAGATATTTAGCAGACGAATTAGCTACTACACTAATAAATTATGCAAAAGCTTCTTATACTTTATAAAGGAAAGAAATTATAAACAATAAGCAGTACGCTTTACCTTTCTTATTCCTTAATTATTATGGAAGAAATTTGCTCCGAAATGATTGTAAAAGTGATTATTTTAGTATAACTAAATAATCACTTTTACAATCATTTCGGGGCAAATTTCTTCCATAATAATTAAGGAATAAGAAAGGTAAAGCGTACTGCTTATTGTTTATAATTTCTTTCCTTTATAAAGTATAAGAAGCTTTTGCATAATTTATTAATGTAGTAGCTAATTCATTAAGTTAGTTTCTCTCTTTCCAATACAAATATATCTTGGATTTTCATTTTTTTCTCTTTGTGCAATTCTCACGTTCATTTAAGAGAGGACAATTGCTAAATTTGTATCTCATTTCGCCGAGTAACGACAAATACTTTCGAGTTTCATCAGAAAACATGAAAAGAAGTTCACAAAAACCGCATGAGATAAAGGATGTTGATTATCTGCAAGAAAAAGAAAGATGAGTCGAAGCACCTTTGCTTTGATTAACGAAAGACTCATTGTGGGAATGAACTCGTTACGTTTAATTCGATTTCTTTCTTTCCATGACACATTGACGAATAAAGACCAAAGCGCTTTAAAACTAGTTTTCTTTTAACTGTGCGTGATCTACATCTTCGCGAAACTTTAATTCCACCAGACATTCCACAGGAATTAGACTCACTGAATGCCATATTCATCACACACACAGGGATTTTTTTTTTTAAGCGAGTAATTTTTTTAAAGTGAAACTTGCTACCCAACTTTCTTAAATCGAAAAAGGTTCGTAAGTTCTAAAGCGAATCCCAAACTTTCTTCAAAATGATATAGTTTTACATTTAAAATAAGAGGCTAATATCTTACGATATTTTTGTTAAGGGATTTAATAGCATATTTTATCTTTAATAGGAGATCTATCCAGACGTGAAAAGAATAAGGAGAAAACAGAGAGGAATGAAAGAAAATCAAAAAAGTTTTAATAAAATCTCCTAACATATTATAAGTAAATTGTTAAAAAAAACAAATGATTGTAAGTTAAAAGTTAAACCCTGTGGTTTTCAGTTCTATGAGACATCGTATAAATAGCCTTGCTACATTTTTGTGTGTTTGAAACTCAAGTTATTTGATTTTCTCCGAAAAATAGAAACATTTGCGGTTCCAATTTGTCGTCATCGATTTGGATCTTCGATATTAAATGCTTTCTATTCCATCTCCTTTCCTATCTTCGCTTCTTTTCTCCATCTTTTCATTTTGAAGATTTAATTTGCACTGTCGTTAAGGTTTTACTTGCGTGTTTTTTTTGCCATGAGTGTTTTAATTTTCATTAATGTTGTACCAGTCTTAAGAACGGATAAATGTCGTTGCTAATATTATGTCTGCAATTCCGTACGAGCTTTTTAAGCTGCTTGCTACTCATAACGTCTAATTATTTCAGCTGGTTAATTTTTTTAACAAGAATTGCTGCTTCTTTTCAGGACATCTTGGGTCACATAAGATTTATTTATACATATGATACGTTTTTTGCTACCCACAAGACAACAAGCCGTTTTAAATATTGATGCTATTATTAAGAATACAGCCAGAATTCACACTTGAAGGGAAAGTAAATTAGATTCTGCTAAGGTTTATCCAATAACGCATATTGCAATTCTCTTCTATGTTTTAATTCAAGTGATAAATTTTTTATTGTTGCTTCCGTGCATTATCCTGTATGTTTCATAAAATATCTTAAAATAATCTCATAGATTTACTTCACTTTATAGCATTCCCTAATATGAACCCATCTAGTGAGCACTGAATGTCATGCTATAACTCTCTTTTGGCCACACATAATTTTCTCGGATGTTTATAAATTGTTATTGGTTGCTTTATTTCTTCTCTCTTTCTTGTTTTTCTATTTCAACATTGTCTCTACCCTCTATTTACATCTTTTAATTTTGAATGTACCATGGATGGACGGCATGTACCCAACCTACATAAAGAATTAAATCATTTTTTTTTTTTAAGTTAGTTGGATACACCCTGTCATGGGGGGGAGGAAGTGGAGATATGACATTACAAATTGGGAATATCTAATTGAGAATATCTTAGAAACGATAATTAGAGATAGGTTAGTGAGTCCTCTTGAGACAAATAATTTAATCTTGTGCACACAACATAGACGCCGGTGTGGAACGTTTGTTCGTAAATAATGTGCTAGAAATTTCTCAGAAATTGATTTCATTTTAAGACGAACCTAAGGTTGCGGCGGACATAATTTACCTAGACTTTTAAAATACCTTTAATACCGTTTCGCATGAGAGTCCCTTGATGAAAATTAGAGAGTATGGAGTAAGAATAAAAGTATCTTAACTGGGATGAGAACTGGCCCTTAAATCAATGAGAGCGGATTGTTGTTCTGGGCCCAGTGATATTCATTTTTTACATAAACGACCTAGATAATGGACTGATTTGTAGGATCTCAAAATTAGCAGATGGCACAAAGCTAGGAAACGGAACCCTTTTTAGGGACGATGCGGAGGAAATGCAGAGTAACCTTGATAAAATCTGTGGGTGGGTGGGTGGATAAATGGCAGATACACCTTTACATCCGTGAATGCAAGGTGTCAAAACTTAAAAACCAGAATATCATAAGAACTGAGAGAAATTTTCGAATCTGTTAACTTAGACAGGGAACTGGGGGTTTTAATTTCAGATGACTCAGTGTCAAACAGAATAATTTCGCCTGTAATTCGAAGGATATAACTCTACCTCTATATAAACCGCTAGTTTGACTTCACCTCGAATACCTAGGGTAATCTACATTAACAAAAATATAATGCCGCTAGAAAGAGTGCAATGGAGGGCTACTAAATACATTCTTTAGATTATAAATAAACCGTGAGAAAAACTATTATGCAGACAATTAATCATCCAAAAATTACTTTAGTTTTAAAATGACACAATCATGGAATAATCATCCCTAACTGCATAGTGGAAAGCACATCATTTAATGCATAAAAACCTAATTGAAATATATTTTACTCGTATAGTCATCTCACAGTATGAAGCATAGATGAAAAAGTCTTGTAAAAGAAAGAGTTTAGGACTATAAAAAGGAACGAGAAATAAGAAAGAAGTCAGCGCATTTGCATGAATGAGCTTTTGCATTTTCTTCTCTGTTTTTCCTATAAATATATTCATTTCATCGCTAGCAAGTGAAGCCAAACCTACATAAAACGAAACCTGCTTGTCATTGGTATATCATGTAGATAAATGTGCACCGTAGCTACATTAATAGTAGTAAAGAAAGATTTTTAAAAAAACATGCATGTTTTACTAACAGTAAAATTGCCATTTCCCTCCAAACTATGTAACTAATAGGCTAGTTAAACTCCTCTTGTAGTAACAGGACTGGCATTGAGTGATCCTACGCTCTTGGATGGATAAGAATAAATGGATGAGATCTGATCGGCGACTAGCCTGCTAATTTCGCCGCCTACCTAGAAAGATGGCAAAAAGAAGTTTGTAAAGAAGTTCGCAGAAAAAGGATAAGAAGAAGCAGCTAGGAAGAATATAGTCCTCGGAGTCTCCATCTCATTTGAGACTGCACGAGGATACTGGGAGTACCCCTTGGAGGTACCCTCCTGCAAAGCGAGTACTAGTTGCGCCGCGGCAAACTTTCGGTGGAAAGTGGGTAAATTATGCAAATATAAAAGCATTGGTGATGCCCCAATCATGTCCATTTATTTATAAAACAAATAAATTATAAATTATTATTGATTTTCTCCTTTTGTACTATATACAAGCCATGGCTTTGCCCCTCTCCCCCCCTCCTAGGAGAGGATGTTGCGTTTTGCTGCGCTCGGTAACAGGCCTTCGGGCTGTTGGTTTCAGGCGTATTTGGCCTTTGAAGCCACTTTTTTTAACCCCTTTCACTAAGTTTTTATTACTATTTGTTTAAACACCCCTTGAACCCATTTAAAAGTAAAAGAAAATAAAAAACTGAAATACTTTACTGGTTAATTATTGATCCACACCGTACAAAAGTTTATTCAGTCCGAATTTCTTTCTTCAAACAGCTTCTTTCTTTTAACAACATTACGATTCTTCTTCTTCTTTTTCTTCTTCTTCTTCTACTTCTTCTTCTTTTTCTTCTTCTTTTCTTTTTTTTTCTTCTTCTTCAACTTCTTGGATTAGAAAAGGGACCACATTAGTCTGCGGCGATTTTAATTTACCTAATGTTAACTTTAGCAACCTTACTTCTGATAAACCGGGTGAGAGGCTATTAAACTTTATGTTGGAGAATTTTCTCGTACAAAAAGTGGAAGAGCCTACTCGTGATAGCAATATTCTTGATTTAATCATGGCAACCGATGAGTCATTGTTAGAAAACGTACGTGTGGGTGAACATTTAGCTTCCAGCGACCATAATGCGATTAGATTCGATCTAAACACCTGCGTAGAAGTTAGAATGAGCTCGCAGCTCATCCCTCGTTTTGGTAGCTGTGATTTCGATATTTTTCGCGAAAGGATTAAGGATATAGACTGGGGAATACGATTCGAGAACAGGTCGGTAGGAGAGATGTACGCAGAACTTCGATGTACGCTGCTTCGTGTGAATTCTGATTTGGTTAAGTATGTGCGTAAGAGCGGGAAGTCGGTGAGAGCTCCGTGGCTTAGTCCGTTAATACTACGCTTAATCCGGGACCGAAATAGAAAATTTAAAATTCATAAAAACAATGGGTCAGTTATAAGTCGGCAAAATTACATAGATTCTCGTAGGGAAGTTAAACGTGCGGTCAGAGATGCGAAGAGGAAGTATGAAATAAACCTCGCTAAGGATTCAAAGAATGAACCGAAACGGTTTTATGGGTACGTAAATAATAGGAAACCCGTAAAAGGATCGATAGGGCCGATCAAAGATAAGGATGGTCGTTTGACTGAACTTCCGACAGAAATGTCTAAAATTTTAAATGAGCATTTTACGAGCGTGTTTACTGTGGAAGATTCTTCCGAATTGGAATCGTTAATTGGGGAAGTTCGTAGTGCTGATAAATGCATATCCGATGTAAGTATAAAGGACGAGGAAATTCTTAAATTTATTAACCTAATGAAAAAGTCGAAATCTCCGGGCCCCGATGGGGTATATCCAATTCATTTAAAGGAGCTTCAAAATGAACTCGTTAAGCCATTGCGTGAAATTTTCAATCGCTCATTAGAGGATGGCGTAGTTCCGTTGGATTTCAAGCGAGCAAACGTTACACCTATATTTAAGAAGGGGAATAGATTTGAAGCAACGAATTTTCGGCCTATTAGTCTAACTTCGGTAGTTGGGAAGCTTTTAGAATCTGTAATTAAAGATAGAATAGTGAGCCACCTCGAGGCAAATAAGCTGATTAACGATACCCAGCATGGATTTAGGCGTGCGAGATCGTGCTTGACTAACTTGCTCGAATTCTTCCACAAAATGATTTGCGTGTACGATGAAAGCAAAGCTGTAGACGTAATATATTTAGACTTTAAAAAGGCGTTCGACACCGTCCCCCACCAAAGGTTATTAATGAAAGTTAAAGCGATTGGGGTGACTGGTAAGATTTTAAACTGGATTAGAAATTGGCTGAAAGATCGCTCGCAGCGGGTAGTAATAAATGGGGAATGTTCAGATTGGGCCAGCGTTAGTAGTGGGGTACCGCAGGGCTCTGTTTTAGGCCCTTTATTGTTTTTAATTTATATTAACGATTTAGATAAAGGCATACTTAGTCGGATTTCGAAATTTGCGGACGACACGAAGCTGGGTAATCGTGCCTATGTAAGATCGGATGTCGATAAATTGCAGGGGGACCTAAACTCGATTGCCAATTGGGCGGACAAGTGGCAAATGGAATTTAATTTAAGCAAATGCAAGGTAATGCACTTGGGTTGCCATAATTTAAGAGTAGATTATACCATGAAAGGCCAAGTCCTCGACGCGGTTAAATTAGAAAAAGACTTGGGAGTATTAGTCTCAGACGATTTTAAATTCTCGAAGCAATGCGCGGATGCGTGTAAAAAAGCAAATCGCGTTTTGCGTTATATCGCGCGCAATTTCATCTTCAAATCTAAGGATGTAATTTTACCTTTATATAAATCCCTTGTGCGGCCACTTCTCGAATACGCTGTTCAATTTTGGGCTCCATATTTAATGAAAGATATCGCGCAATTAGAAAGAGTGCAGCGTAGGGCTACGAAATTAATTCCAGAGCTGAGGAATAGATCATACGAGGAAAGGCTCAGGGCTTTAGATTTGCCATCGCTAGAAAGCAGAAGATTACGTGGCCAGCTAATTGAAGTATTTAAAATACTAAAGGGTTTCTCAAACGTTGACTTTCGCAATCTGTTCGAACTGGATCATAGGGGAAATACTCGTCAGCACGGGTTAAAATTAGTGAACAAGCGTTTTAACACTAGTATAGCCCAAAACTATTTTACATTTAAAGTTACTTAAAATTGGAATCGGCTGCCCACCCACGTAGTAGATAGCACTTCGGTTAATATGTTCAAAAATCGTCTCGACGTGCATTTGAATAGTTTAAATATAACGTAGTTGAGCACTGTGAATTTGGACGTCCTTGCAGAGAGAGAGAGTTTGGAGCGGAGGTTTAAGGATATGAAATTATGATGACTAAAAATGATGCCGGCGATTCTCTGCATGTGTAGCTTAGATGTCCCATTTCTTTTCCGCCTATCCTATAAGTAGTCTCTATCCCTAAATTAGTTTTTCACCACTAGCAGTCGAGTGGCTGCGGAAGATGAGAAGAAAAACTTTCTATCTCCCCCGACCCCTAGTTTGATTAGTTAAAATTGCACGATAATGTACACATGTAGATAAGTGTGTACAGTAGATAGTATTAAAAAAAAAAAAAAAAAAAAAATAGCATGTTAGAGATACACTCGTAGATAAGGGTGTATCGTAGTTTTTGATTTAGTGTAGCGGACTAGCCTCGAGCGGACCTTAGGGTCTTTGCTGGTGCTAGATTCTGTAGTCTGTAGTTCTGTAGTTCTTCTTCTTCTTTTTTTTCTTCTTCTTCTTCGTTTTCTTCTTCCACCTCGAGGCAAATAAGCTGATTAACGATACCCAACATGGATTTAGGCGTGCGAGATCGTGCTTGACTAACTTGCTCGAATTCTTCCACAAAATGATTTGCGTGTACGATGAAAGCAAAGCTGTAGACGTAATATATTTAGACTTTAAAAAGGCGTTCGACACCGTCCCCCACCAAAGGTTATTAATGAAAGTTAAAGCGATTGGGGTGACTGGTAAGATTTTAAACTGGATTAGAAATTGGCTGAAAGATCGCTCGCAGCGGGTGGTAATAAATGGGGAATGTTCAGATTGGGCCAGCGTTAGTAGTGGGGTACCGCAGGGCTCTGTTTTAGGCCCTTTATTGTTTTTAATTTATATTAACGATTTAGATAAAGGCATACTTAGTCGGATTTCGAAATTTGCGGACGACACGAAGCTGGGCAATCGTGCCTATGTAAGATCGGATGTCGATAAATTGCAGGGGGACCTAAACTCGATTGCCAATTGGGCGAACAAGTGGCAAATGGAATTTAATTTAAGCAAATGCAAGGTAATGCACTTGGGTTGCCATAATTTAAGAGTAGAATATACCATAAAAGGCCAAGTCCTCGACGCGGTTAAATTAGAAAAAGACTTGGGAGTATTAGTCTCAGACGATTTTAAATTCTCGAAGCAATGCGCGGATGCGTGTAAAAAAGCAAATCGCGTTTTGGGTTATATCGCGCGTAATTTCACCTTCAAATCTAAGGATGTAATTTTACCTTTATATAAATCCCTTGTGCGGCCACTTCTCGAATACGCTGTTCAATTTTGGGCTCCATATTTAATGAAAGATTTCGCGCAATTAGAAAGAGTGCAGCGTAGGGCTACGAAATTAATTCCAGAGCTGAGGAATAGATCATACAAGGAAAGGCTCAGGGCTTTAGATTTGCCATCGCTAGAAAGCAGAAGATTACGTGGCCAGCTAATTGAAGTATTTAAAATACTAAAGGGTTTCTCAAACGTTGACTTTCGCAATCTGTTCGAACTGGATCATAGGGGAAATACTCGTCAGCACGGGTTAAAATTAGTGAACAAGCGTTTTAACACTAGTATAGCCCAAAACTATTTTACATTTAAAGTTACTCAAAATTGGAATCGGCTGCCCACCCACGTAGTAGATAGCACTTCGGTTAATATGTTCAAAAATCGTCTCGACGTGCATTTGAATAGTTTAAATATAACGTAGTTGAGCACTGTGAATTTAAACGTCCTTGCAGAGAGAGAGTTTGGAGCGGAGGTTTAAGGATATGAAATTATGATGACTAAAAATGATGCCGGCGATTCTCTGCATGTGTAGCTTAGATGTCCCATTTCTTTTCCGCCTATCCTATAAGTAGTCTCTATCCCTAAATTAGCTTTTCACCACTAGCAGTCGAGTGGCTGCGGAAGATGAGAAGAAAAACTTTCTATCTCCCCCGACCCCTAGTTTGATTAGTTAAAATTGCACGATAATGTACACATGTAGATAAGTGTGTACAGTAGATAGTATTAAAAAAAAAATAAAAAAAAATAGCATGTTAGAGATACACTCGTAGATAAGGGTGTATCGTAGTTTTTGATTTAGTGTAGCGGACTAGCCTCGAGCGGACCTTAGGGTCTTTGCTGGTCCTAGATTCTGTAGTTCTGTAGTTCTGTAGTCTTCTTCTTATTATTATTATCAATCTCCTATTTCTTTCCTTCTCATCTCGTCCTCATTCTTATTCTCATCCTTCTCTTTTTTTATTTTCTTCTCTTGCTCTTTAATCTTTTCTTCTCTTCCACCTATTTATTCTATGCTTTTCATCCACCCTATGTTCCTCCTCTACTTCTCTTTTTCTTCTTCTGTATTTTCTTTTTCTCTTACTCTTCCTATTCTTCTTCTGCTTCTACTACTCATCCTTTTCTTAAACTTCTCCTTTTTCTCTTCCTTTTCTTCTGCTTTTTTCAAGTTTTTCTTCTCTTTTCTTTCTTATATTCCTCCTCCTTCTTCTTCTCCTCATCCTCGACTTCCTTCTCTTCCTATTCTCCTACTCTTATTCTTCTTCTCCTCAAGCATTTCTTTCTATTTAACCCATCCCCAAATTTCCGTTTTTCAAATATATTGTTGGGGACAAAAGGAGTGGCTTCTCTGCTCCTCATTTAGCTCTACTCGTTTTGAGGTGCCAGTAGCTATTTCCTCCCGAAACATATTAAAACTTAAAATCTATTTTAGAAATAACTTTGATAAAAATTTCGAATATAGAAAAAAATAAAATTAAAAAGCAGCCATAGTTAAATTTTTAGAAAATTTCTTAACCTCACCAATTATAATGATAATGAGAATATCTTGATTTTAGAAAAATTCAAAATTCTACCAGGTTACTCTTGAACTAAGCAAAATATTTTTAACATTTTTACACCTTCCAAAATACCCATTTTAAAAATATATCTAAACATTATATAATAAAATAAGATAAGATTTATTAAGTAATGAAAATAGAAAATGTACATTTTACATTAATCACGTAATTAATTACCAAATACATAATCATTTGCAAAATATAAGGATAGTTAATAGTAGGGAAAAAGGGAAATTATGTTTAGAAGAGAAAGCTATGAGTCGAAGTTAGAAGCTAGGAGTATTAGAGGTTCCATGAGTCAGTGGAAATCGGATATTTAGATATTATATGATACTAATTCTAATATATACATATTTAAAGTTGAAAATCTCTAGTTTTATATTGTAAAATTATGAATTTTTAAATGATTATTATATAATAAGCTTTATTTTGAAAAAGTTTCATTCCTAACTCTATAATTTGTATGGGTGATGTTGAAAGCTTTTCTTTAGAGGGATAGTTGTTTTTTTTTGTCTAAATATTGATCAAAGCTGTTTTTTAATTCCTTTGGTGTTTGAAAAAACAAAATGGTGAATTTCAGAAAAATAAATATATTATCCAATGTTTTGGAATTTAAAAAATTAGTAGTTAGTTGTCCGTCGATTTCTGCGATGTCATCAATTCGCATGCCCTTAGAAAATGTAAGTTGGTCACAGAGATAAACTTGCACAAAAGATGCTTAGAGTCGGAAGGGGGTGTGCATTCCTCAGCCTACTATCTTGGCACTCCATAGTTGGGCTGATTGCAAAGTGGACCAAGACGACCGGTCATTGTGGAGTGTTGCAGGAGACGAGCGATTTCTTTTTGTCCTTCAGTGATAATTTAAAGGACAAATATTACTTTGTATTATTCCTGAAAATATTTATGCAGCAACTTTAGCTAAAGTTCCTATACAAACTATTTTCTTATTATTTCTGGATGAAACCTTTGCAAAGACACAATACTTAAAGGAAATCTCTTTAGTAGAAAATAATAAATGACCCGCAGCAAATTTACGATTGTCATGTAAAAGAATTATTCTGAAGAAGTGGTTGGTTTATGAAAAAAGTTAGCTCGTTTTAGAAGGGAAAAAACTTTTGAAATGTTATGAGAAAGAACCCCTAACGTCTTTTTCCACATAATTAAACCTAGAATTATATATTTTATTTAGCTCATTGAAATTAGTCCAAAATTTTCAATCTTCCAGATGGCCTGAATTTCGAATTAAAATACCAAGCAATTGCTTCGCTAATCCTCCCCTATGGGAAGAGCTTGCGCTTCGGTCCTAGGATTAAAATTTAAAATTTAAAAAAAGCAGCCATGGTTAAATTTTTAGAAATTTTATGAACTTCGCTAATTATAATAATTTTAAAAAGGAACTCTAAACTAAATTTTCCCCCTTTCAAAATATCACGTTGCTAAAATATAAGCTATAGAAGATATATACAAATATTTTTTTGGAACTTCACTATTTATTATTAAAATACTCAAAAAAAATCCCCTTCTTAAATTATAGAGTTATTGATGATGATGAAGAGGCAAAAATATCGAGGATATTTTTCATCTAAAAGAATAAAAGATGGGTCAAAGAGGGTTGAGGTTCAACAAAAGGATTGAATTCATTACTTATAATAATCAAAAAAGACATTCAGTTTGCTCTAAATCTCGCTTACGAAAAGGGTCCTTAGATTTCCTTTCCCTCCTCGTGCAATAATGCAGGCCCTTTGAATAGTGTGCTTTTTGGTAAAAAGAAATATTTTTACCAGAGATAGCAAGCGCCACAACAGAAGAACGTTAATGCAGAAATAAATATATATATATATATATATATATATATATATATATATATATATATATATATGTGTGTGTGTGTGTGTGTTTGTGTGTGTGTGAATAGTATAATAACACTCACCAGCTTTGTTCATGCCTCAGGCTTTTTTTTTCTCTACTTCACGCATTTCAACTTGGCGCTTGCAGAATGATATCGAATATATCTCGTCACTGTCCAATAGTATTTTGCAAGCGTTTATGGAATCCATTTGAAGTAATGCAGTTATCCTGGGGAAAAAGCTGGCTATATTTGACCATTACTGACCCGAGATTTAACAGGAAGCAACTCGATATAAGTTCAGGATACGAGTATATATCCTCAATGGCTTGCTATCTCTCAAGTATTTTATTCCTTCTTATGGTTTTCCGTCATACCTTTGTAGTTACCCAACGTAGCGTTTCCCTGCTGTCAGCCGATTCTCATTCTGATTTCAAAAGTCTACCAAGTCTAGCTCATTCATGTGTCGCCTATGACTGTAACTTTCATCTTCTTCCCCATCTTAATCAATTGAGAATATAAGATAGATGAGAAAAGGAAATGGGAGACACTGGCAAAAAAAGCGGTCGGGAAGAATGCAAGTATATTAAAAACTACCACAGGTGAGAGATATAAGAAAATATACATCATTTGCTAAAAGGCAAAAAAGCTTAATTGTTCGGGATAAATAACTCAGCTGGGATTACGATAATGAATAAACAGATACAGTATAATCATTAGTTAGGAAAACGTAATTGTCGACCACTGCAGGTAGCGAATTATATTTAATCCAGGTTAGAATAGTAAAATCCCAGAATCAGACTACCAAGTTTCATGGCTAATGATTGATCTTAAGCCCCATTCACACCAAGATTACGACCTGTTTCCAACCACCACCTACGACCGAAAATCAAGCGATCGGTCGGCGACACAAAACCTAAAAAGAGGTAGTCACAGGTCGTGGGCGAGTAGTCATGCGACCGGTGGGCTACTAGTGGCCGACTAGTAGCCTACTAGTGGGCGTTCGTTTGGCGATCAGTGTGGCTGCCACCTGGCATCGGGCGCTGACAACCTACGAGTAGTTCGCCACTGGTGACACATAAGTCGGCCACTAGTCACGACCATCAAACTTCTGACAGGTCTCCGGCGACCACTTCTCGTTCGCAACAAGTCTTTGTGGGTCGCTCACTGCTCGGTGATAGGTGGCCCACCAATCGGTAAGCGGTAGGTCAGCGGTCGGCTAACGGTCGTCAATTTATAATGACCCTATATATAGGGCGGCTTGTGGTGGCCCTGCACACACCTCTGCCTACCTCAATAGGGTCAACACCATGGGTACTCCACTAGCACCTCACCAACTAGTGATTCCCTTACAACTCGCACTTCAAGAAAAGCATGATCTCATTGCAGTTAGACTTTTTGTGTATCGTCTGAGGCAACTGCGGAAATGCACAAAGCGGAGGTATTGGATGTGCCCCTGTATATATCGGCGTGTACAGTACGGCAACTACGCTAACCTGATGGAAGAGCTGTAGATAGAAGGCCAAGGTGATTTGGAAACTATATGAGAATGGAATTTTACAATGTTTCACGAGATTTTAGTGCGGGTATCTCCAAGGTTGACGAAGAAAACCACTAACTACAGACAACCCCTGCCTCCTGGACTCAAGCTTGCCGTCACTCTCTGCTTCCTGGCCACCGGCGATTTTTACCACAGTCTCGCTTACAGTTTTCTGGTGCCTCACAACCTAATATATGTGTTCGTGCCCATTGTTTGTGAGGCAATCATCCAGGATCATAGCTATGAAGTCGGGTCTCTGCCAACTACCGAGGATAGATGGCGTAAGGGAAGCGAGCGTTTTGGTGACCGCTGAAACTTTCCTCATGAAGTCTGGCAATTGACGGGAAGCACATCGCCCTCAAAGCGCCAAGGAATTCAGGATCTATCTATTACAACTACAAGGGATTCTTCTCTATCATTATGCTGGGACTTGTAGATGCGGACTACAGGTTCATGTGGGTTGATGTGGGAGGCAACGGTTCTACCTCAGACTGTACTGTCTTCAATCAGTCCAAGCTTAAAGAGGATTTGGAGTCCAACTCTCTTGGATTTCCCGCGCCTGAAGAACTTCCTGGTGACGATCAACCGACCCCGTACTTCATTGTTGGGGATGATGCCTTTCCCTTGAAAAAGTGGCTCATTAGGCCATTTTCCAAGCGCAATCTATCAAATGAAGAAAGAATCTTCAACTAAAGACTGTCTCGCGCCCGCTGGATTGTGGAGAACGCTTTTGGAATACTCTCAAATAGATTTCGTTGCTTGCTCACCACACCCCAACTCCACCCAACGCAGGTGCAGTCTACCGTGCTTGCATGTGTCTGCCTGCACAATCTCATGACAAGAAAAAATCCAAGAATACACAACGCTTTTGTGCTCCAGGAGGCCTAAAATCACAACCCTGTCCCTGGCGCATGGAGGAACAACGCTGAACTGATCGGAGATGAGCTTCCACTGACTCCTACTGAAGCATCGCGGGCGGGTAAGGAGCTCTGGATGTACCTGAAGGAGTATTTCAATGGCGTTGGTGTTGTACCGTTGCAAGGGGGCATGGTTTGAAGCTTCAAGAACATGTACTTTGTAATAATGTCATAATAAGGATATTAAGTAAAGTAAAATGTAATGCTGAAATTATAAAGACCTAATTCATGGTATTAATTTTGTTACTACTAAAGATATGAAAGTAATCTATATAGTACTACTAATTATATACAAATAACATATATAGTAATAATAAATAGCATTGAAAAGAGTATATATATATTTATTAAGAAACTAATGCAAAATAAGCAATTATTAAATTATTGTTTAAATATTAAATTTATTAAGCAAAATCATTAACAGAGAAGGAAAGATGTGCTATCATTGGACAAGAAAAAATTGTTGACATGGGACAGGTTTATTTTCTCAAAGATAATACAGTTGTTAAAAGCTAATACAGTTTTTAAAGGCTGAAGAGGCAATCTAAGGCGGACCCCTTGGGAGATTGTCCTCGGCTCTCTTTGGCGGCTGTTGGTCGACGCATGCGAAGACACCCCCCAATATGTCAGAAAAGCCGAAAAGGTTGTGGCTCGTCCATGGAAAGCATCCAAGAGGGACTTGCCAAGCCTTTGACGGCCCAGGGATAGGCGTAGAGCTTCCTGAAGGAGCCTGTTGCCACCGCACAAGAGCTTCAAATATATCCGTTTGCAAGCCCTGCCATTGTGCTTCTTTCAGCTTGCATGCATCTAGGCCCATCCAATGGCCAAAGGTGACCCATTCGTTTGTGGTTGCCCTGATTGCGGTGGAAAGTTGCTCCTCCACGTCACCAGTTATTTTCACCCTTCGGTCAGGTGCACTAGAGCCTCCTTAATTATGGCCGTCTTGGTCAGCGATGAGGGTTTCTTTAGGAGAGTGGTGCTGTTGCTGTCACTCTCGATCTCAATCTCCTCTGTCTGGGCCTTGGTCGACGGTCCAGCAGTCTGTGAGGAGACCAGGATGTAATTTTCATATAAAAGATCATAAAAATAATAATATGTAAGTACTATAATACCTTCCTATGTATGTAGATACACTGGCACATGCCCCATACCTGGGGGTTGGCCGACTCGAGACAGAGCCACAATTGAGAATAGGGACCCAGGCTCACCCATGGCCTTAAAGGCAGTTATCATTCACACATTATTATAAAAAAGGTATTTCATCAAACTTACCCCCAACTGACGACTCTCGGTGCGCACAGTGTGGTGTGAATCCAGGAAGCGTAAGCTGGTCATCGTCCATTGCTGACGGGGTGTGAATGGCTTCTCGGCCTGGCCAGACTTCCTCTTCTTCAGTTTGCCGTAGATTGTGCGCATGGACTTGAACTAAGTCCAGATCAAGGTGGCTGTAAAAAAAACAAGAAAAATAAATTATAACATGATGCTTAAGACCGATGAAATACGAAAATCAATTTCCTCTCAATGAACTAAGAAATGTTATGACAAAGTATTACTTTGAATGGCACTATAGTGGAATGAGTATAAAGTTTCAATGGCAAGTTGAATTACTCTGGTTATTTGGAACAATAAAATATATAAATTATAATTTGGCACAATATGAGCGAGTAAGGAAAAATGGTTTCAAATTTTAAACATATGTGAGTGACAACAAATTACTTACGATTAAGGCCCATCTCCTTGGCCTTCTCGTCTATAACCCGTGTCTTCAAACTCCTGTTCTTAAAGTCATTTTGCGCGTTTGGTCATAATACATTGGGTCAGCATCAAACCAGACAACGAGTTCATCTTCCTCGTCCGGCGTCAAGTCGCCTAACTTGGTTGCCTTAGTAGGCCTGTCACCGGTAGGGCCGGGGTCTGTCCCGACATCGTCAGAGTCGCCGGAGGCATCTGTGAACAAGTAATCCTGGGGCAACTGCTCAGGCACGGGTGGAGTCGGGCTAGGTGAGGCAGGGACCTCTGGGGAAGGGTTTACGGCGGCAGGTTCCTCGGTGGCATGACTGTAAATAAACAGTGTTTACAAAATTATTCAAAGTTCCTGTGGATGGGTGAAATGTATATGCATTCACTCGTTTTTAATGTTTCACAGCTTTATTGGGACGTACAATCACAAATAAATGAAATACCTACATAAAAAGGTACGTTTTATAGTCACTAAAATATGGTAATTAACTTACTGGAATCAGCGGAAACAGGTAGACGCGGTAGAAGCAGAAGTGAGGGGGAGGCGGCCGGCAGAGGTGGCGAGCGTGACGCTCCAGGTCGATTTGTACTGGGGGTAAAGTGGTCGGCCGCCAGTTTGCAGATATCGTAACTGCAACAGCCACTCCCCCGTCTCCCATTACTCAGTTTTGACAGCTCCTGATTGGCCGCCGACAACCTGCGACCACGTGCGTCTGATCGTACACCACCTACGACTGTATGCCCCACCGGTCGGTGACCACCTTTTTAACGGTTCATTGTCTCCAACCGATCGGCCACCGGTTGTCGTCCGATTGGCTACCGGTCTTCGTCTGATGGACGACCACCGGAGGAATCTCTGCAGCCCTAACTGGTCGCAGGTGGTTTTTGATGTAACATCGACAACCAGCGGAGATCAGTCTTGCTCGACCGACCAGCTACGACCTTATTAGCGACTATCAGCGACTTCCAAAGACTACATGCAACTGGCCGTCGACCACCTGGTCGCCGGTGGTCGGAAACAGGTCATAAACTTGGGCCCTTAGTGAAACATTTTTTTGTTTTTTTATTAAAACTGTTGAAGTTTTATGGGAGAGGGTATTTTACCCTAAATATAAAAAGGGATTTCATCCAATTGTTTTAAAAATGTTGATTTCGACTTGATCCCCCTCTAACTTTTAACAATACAGGCAATATTTTTCATTTTTACCCCCTGAAAATTCTCAATTTCAAAAATAATATATTTATTTTTTTTAGAAATTTTTGTTTAATTACTCTAACTCCAATTTTTATATCTCTTAAAATTTAAAATATTATTTATTGTTTATTAGAAAGGAATTAAAGGAATTTTACTATGGGTTTCAGAACATTATCATTTCTCTTGTCTATCGTACGTCCTTTCACACGGGAATTTCTTGCGATCGCTCTCACATACTCCCTTTTCGGTACTATTTTAAGGTAAAATTAAAATCTTCTTGGGTTGACAAATATTTTACAGTTTTACTCCACCTTTTAACGCCAGAAGGTAACCGCAGTTTCCTTACAATCAAATACTCTCATTACACTCCCATTTTTAATTTATTAACAATTGCGTAAAATTGTAACCAATTGTTATCTATGCCAATTAACTGTAACTATTGTAGAACATTACGATTAATTGTAAATATTACTTACTTATTTTATCTAAGGGAGCGAAAATTTCTGAATAAATTATATGGAAACTGTAGAGTATCCATACTTCACATAGAAGGAGTCGGTATAAAAGAATTTAGAATATTCTTAAATCATTAAAATTCTTAAAGTAAACTAAATTGCTGTTTTATATAAAGACTATTTTAAAAAAATAAATCAAATCAATAAATTTTGATTCCTAAATAAATTGTTCTTTTCGAATGCTCTCTAAGTGAAAAATATGCACAATAATACAAAGATCTAAACATAGGGCAATTTTAGGCGAAAATAAGGGCAAACCATAGAACAGGCTTTATTCCAGCCATGAGTTTATATGGAAATAATTTTACAAGTTTCCACGAGTGGGTTAATCGATGGATTCTAAGAGTGGAGGTGGGAGTATAAAGTAAAACTCCAGCACAATTTGTAGTGAGAATAATGCCATTAACATAAAGATTTAACTATCATGTGGAAGTCTAGCAAAGAAATTTCTTTGATAAGGTATAAAAACTGAATTCTATCATGTGTCTCTGAACTCTGGACACATAGGAAATGTCCTAATGGCCTCCTCGTTCGCCAGACATTACTCTTTTTTGACTTATGTTCTGGTGCATGCTGAAGAAGAAGATGTACTAAATGAAATAAAAATGAGAGACACCTGAGGGAACGCATCGTAAATGAATGTGCTCAAATTAATAGAAATTTCGAGTTAATTCATCGGTTAAATCTCGCAAAGGTCATCAAACTTTGCATCACAACTGGTGCAAATCTCATTAAAGGTGTTATTCATTAAGAATTCAATTAAAGAAATTTAGTTCAAATTAAATCAAATGTAGTTCAATTATTTAATGAAAATATGTATTTTCTCTGTGTCTAGCCTCTTAAGGATTTCCTGGAGATCATTATTCATCCTCTGCTGTGCTGAGAAGTCATAATGTGAGCATCCGTTGCGAATTCATTTTTGTAATAAGTCGGATCTTAATAAAGAATTTAGGAGGTATTGTTTTCGATTATTTCCATATTAATTGAAAGAAACCAGCACTTGCTATTTGCTTATGTAGATACTTGAGAAAATCTTAATAATCTCGCTTTGAGTAAGTAGAACAAAGATTCATATTAAGGGATTTATCTTAATCAAAAATTACATGGAAATTAGGAAAAGAAATTCTCAAATTTATTAGAATTGACTTATATTATGTCAGTTTTTTCCCTTCGCCATCCCTTTGATCTCTATTCACTGTATCTCTAAAGCTCAGTCCAAACAAACTCTAATTTATCACTAGTCGGAGTTTTAATTTTTCACATGGAGACATATTTCCTTTCTTTCCGAATTCGGCCGCTTTATTGACCTACTCATAACTCTTGTCTAGCATCTGTGCCTTTCCAGATGCTCTTCCCAGACTAGTTCCTCAATGAGTGATAATCAAGGCACAAGATGCTCATGAATTTCTCTACCATTCATCATTTCCGATGATTCTCTGGATTCCGACTTAAAAATGGGGGAACTGAGAGTCACCCACATGAAGACGGAACAAGTGCTACTACCGTGAAAATGGCACTGTCGCCCCCTGAGCGCCACCCCTCTCACCGCTTCGGATTAGTAACTTGTCAATCCTTCACTCAAGGGTAGTGTTTAGAGTTGGGAACTGGGCACACACACACATCCGCACTCTCCTTCGCAATGAGACCTCGCTGTCCTCTTTC
Organism: Ceratothoa steindachneri; assembly: GCA_963969495.1. NCBI lineage: Eukaryota > Metazoa > Arthropoda > Malacostraca > Isopoda > Cymothoidae > Ceratothoa > Ceratothoa steindachneri. Next base: position 174,425,449 of record OZ018322.1, on the reverse strand, counting down.
TCGTATTGATTTAAAGGCAACAATGGTGGTCGTAAAGACTCTGAGTCCTCTTGTTTCAAACGATTTAAACAAAATATAGATTAAACAAATATTAATATTTTTAATAAAAGTCACTACATTGAAACCATATAGTTTGAAATAAGACCCTTCAAAGTATAAATATTGCCTGATCTTACGATGAAGGGAAATAACTTAGGACTGGCTATTCCCTAAAATGATCAAGAAAGCATTGCTTTAATACCACAACCTCGCCTCATTGTACCATTGAACACAGTCGTAGAATTCAATTTGTGCTAATCCCTCTATTTGTATTTAACCTTTGGCATCAGTAATATTTATCCTAAACATGAGGAAGGTAAGCTTTTGTCTTCCCACGTTATTTACCACCAATTCGAATCAATGATCCTTAAGTAGGTTCTTTCAGTATAGCGTAGGATCTAAACCACGGGTTACTCTAGCATAGGTTGACCAGTACAGGTTAAATACATACAATTAGAACTCCCATCTGGCTACAAAACAATCCCAGTATATCTTAAAATTCGCTCGACGCGCGAATCAAAGTTTCCTCTTGGTACGAAGGAAAGTCAAGAAGAAGAATTAACCTGGACGCCATTTGTAATCGAAATTCTAACTAATATATGTATTAAAAACTATCTACACTAAAGTAGGTTTTTGTAAACATCAATTTTTTACTTACCTCATTTGTTACCTAATGTATTCTAGTATGGGTCTTCGAGAGAGAAATATACCGATGCCCCAATTATTTTACTATTAATTCAAGTACTTTTGGTTTCATGGGTTCGTAACTGTGCAAAGACACCACAAGAGGGTGGAGGGGGTAGTACGGGGCAATACCCTGCCACAAGTGAAATCTGGAGTAGCGGGACGCTCTCCCGATCCCATTGTCCCAAATGGTGTGCTCTCTCGGCTCATCTTTTGCACCACTTTTAAATATTCCACTATCTTTTTCGCGCCAGTTTAGACACAACAAAGGGTCAAAAGTCTGTGTTATTTTTTATCACAGGAGTGGTTGCTTACGTTAATATGAGAACAACTAACACCTTTGTTATTAGTAGAAAGCTGCAGTTTGCGAGTTTTTTTTGTAATAGACAATATATAATTTTTTAATGAGGAGAGAGTGTTCTGAAGTCACTGGCTTCCATCATTAGTACAAATATAATGACAAAAAGGGGGGATTGGGTTCGACCTCATATACCTGCCGTTCTTTTTTAATATTCAGTTTTAATTTGGCTTGCCACAGATTAACCTTCTGCTTTATAATTGTTTTTCTCATTAAAATATAAAGGCATGTATATAAAGTCGAACCCAATAGCCCTTTATTATTCGTGGAGTCATAATAGAACCCAGTGACTTTCGAAACACTTCTCATTAAAGAATTATATATTGTTTCATACAAAATTTCCGTACGCTGCGTCTTTCTACTCATTTGAACGCACCATACAGTTAAAATATTTACCATTTAAAATTATTTTAGAAACCAGCTGAACCTGCTGTACTCCTCCTTACAGGAGTAACTTCCGCTTCGCAGGCAAACCTTCGGTCTGTGGTCTATGGTTTACCCGGTTCTAGCAACGTGCTTTTGGTCTAAAATATAAATATTTTTCATTATATATCTCCTAATAATTTATTTTTGGTCTATCTTTTGGTTTAATGGGTTTTAGGGGCTAGTAGCTATTTCCTTTTGGTAAAGATTAAAATGAAGAATCTATTTTACAAAGAGCTTCAATAAACCGTTCGAATTTTAATCAATTTTCTCATTTTTTTCCTACTTCTCTCTTTTAATTCTTTTTATTTTTAAAAAAATTCTAAAACATTCGATAATCATATCTATTTTCAAAATGTTTTAAATGAATAATCAATTAAAGTAAAAACATGGTCATTCTCAAAATTTAAAAAAATAATTTTTCCAGGTTAACCTACAGTGTTATGGATGAATAAATATTTATACTTACTCTACTACATTGAATAAGCACATTATCTCGCTGTAGTACCAGAAAGCGAGAGAGACTCCTTTTCATCGATGTTATACATTGTGTAATGAGGTGAGTCGTGCTTAACTCGTGAGGCTTTGGATTCTGAAAGAGCAATAGGTCTACTAAGTTCTAAACCCAAAGACCAAGCCTTTTTCCAAATTGAACGAAGTTAAACCAGATTAGAATTAGTTTATCGTGAGATGTAATACCATTCGTCTCAATTTTTAAGTGGATCTCGCATGAGAAAATCCTCTTTCAGATCCCTATAACCCAAGTCAAACTGTAGTACCCTACTTAAAAAAGGAGTCCCCAAACAAATGTAAATTGATACAAATCCTTGTTAAACAAATAAACAGCTATTGCAGTGATCCTAGTATCAAATATCTACAACTACGTTATTTAACAAAGCACAGCTCAGCAATTCTTGATCTCTTCGTAGCAACAAGATTCGACCTTTATATTATTGTAACCGAGGAGCTAGAATGCCCGAAAGACTCAATAGGTCCCCCTCCAAGTAAAGCCAACTTTAATACTTAAAGCTGAATTATCGGAGGAAACAAATGAAAGATACTTTTTCTGCATTACGACAAATTTGGGGTGAAATTGAGATCAACCTCTAATGGTGGAAACTCACTGACAATGTACAAAGTAGCAAGAGACGGCCACGGTTGTACAATGTAATTAATGGTGGAAAAATTAGTTATCATTTTTGGGGGCGGTAAAATAATAATATAAGCGTTTATCCATAGATAGTCCATGATATAGTCAGCTAAGAGTCAATGCGACTCTGTATATAACTCAATCACTAGATGGCGACTCTCAATATGTCAAACCAAGAATCCTGTTTCTGTGTTCACTGCGAAGAGTCAATAGGACTCAAACCTTTGCGCGAACCACTTGTCCGCTTTGATCTTAGCTCCCATGCTTATAGGCCTACCAATGAAGACTTTTGTGCTCTTAGACTTACCAATAAAGACCCCCATGCTCTTATGCCCACCAATGAAGACTCTCGAGCAATAAATAGATTAAATGTTCTTTCCATTTGTGAAATCCATTATCATACCAGTTCTAGTACTAATGCAAGGGGGTGGATGGTGAAGGGGCAATACCCTTGCTACACCTAGAACCTGGAGGAGCAGTACGCTTTCTACACTTCAGTACCACAAGAGAAAGTGTTGATCTCTCGGGTCATCGTATGCACCTTTTGTAAATCTCTCACTATTCTTTTCGCGCTTGTTTAGACCCAGAAAGAGGCCATTAAACGATTAATAATAAATTCTAGTATGGAATTATATTATTAGGTACTTCAAAAGGTTCGTCTAAAAATGGAATAAAATAAAAACAAAAAGAAGTCAAAATTTACTTTTTAACCTAAGCTCCATTGAGGTTCAAACACTTGTAGAAGCTATGATACTCGTAGCATCCATTTAAACCATATCTATATAAGAGAGGACTCTAAAAACTAAACCACATTCAGGCTTTTGTGTCAGAAAGAGAAGGTTACTCCCCACCTCCTAGAACCCAACGTCTACCTGTGTCGCCTGAGAAGATACACCTGCACACCCAGACAGCCCCAAGAATTTCGCGTGGTTGTGTGACCCGTGTTGGGTTCCCTTTATCGCCGTCGCGCCGTCTGATCGTAGCCAGACCTATAGCGCCAAGGACCTTTGCGCAAGGCTATGAGGCCACCAAGACTACCCCTATCCCATGGCGCGCCAAGTCTAATGAGATCCCCGGCGTCACGCATCCGCCGAGGCAGTATAAATACTTCGAGAAAAGCTTTGAGAAATTAGTACCATACAGCCCCGTATTAGTTGCCAGCCACGTCAAATCTCGTAGACCATGGTTCCCCTGCTAACGGCTCCAGCTTCGAACGCGACGCGTCATCTCTACCCGGCATTGCTCGTACCTAAGTACAGAATTCCCGCCTAACAGACGATATACACGGACAGGCATCCATCACTTGGGTATCGACTTCGTTCTCGTCTGGAGTCCTCCCTCGTTCATTTCTCAGTGAGGTTAAAGAAGAAGGAATTTTGCAAGTGGAACTTTACAACCCGCCCCTTTACTCGTCGTATCTAGGCCTCCAGTCATTTAAGCTTTGCACTCCCCATATTTTCCATGGAATCAATCACCTTACATCCTCTCTCGGACTCTCGTACCCGTTGAGTGATTTGTATCCCCCCCCCCCACGTTTGATGCCCAGGTTTGCATTTTATTTACTGTCATTTATTTACTTGTGCTATTAGTATTCTTTTTGTATATAGTTAAGTTATATTCTTCTATCATCAGTTTCTCTAATCCCAGAACCTCTAAAAATTGATTATTTAGGACAACCGCATTCGATTTAGTTTATTTAACCCTCGCACCGGGATATGTATCCTAATCTTCCCGCGTGCCCTCTTTACGGTCACTCTACGACAATCTGTTTTAACATCACCAATGGAGGACAAAACAAGGGCCCTTCGGCCATTCTTTAAGGTTTGAAAATACGGAAAAGGTGAGCTAGCGCCATCCGACTTCTCCTTTCTCTCTCTCTCCCACCCTCCTTTTCCTTCTCAGTCCCTCTTCCTCTTCTCTCCTCTTAAACTCCCTTCTTTCCCCTTCTCCTCACCTCGCCCTTTCTGCTCACCTGGCCCCTTCTCCTCACCTCGCCCCTTCTCCCCTAACTCCCCCTCCCCATTTTTCCTGTTCCTTTTCCCTCTCCTTCTCCATTCTCCCCCTTTTGTATCCCCCTCCCGTATCCCCCTCCATCCTTCACCTCTCTTTCTCTCTCTCTTACACACACACACACACACTCACTGTATATATGTTCAAGAAGCAAAAATGTGTGTATGGTTGCACTCACACGAGGAGCGAACATAAATCTCCCTCCCACACTTCCTTCCCTTCAACTCACCTTACCGCTTTCTATATGATCTCCCTTTCCCAGTGACCTCCTCTCCCTCCCCCTATGCCTCTCCTTCTCCCTTTCCCCCTTCTCTCTTTCTCTCTCTTTTACACACTCGCCTTATATTTGTTAAGCAAAAAATGTGCGTATAAGTATGTATCCTTTCACTCACATGAGGGGGGAACATACACTATGACACTCACATAAGGGCACATCAGCGAAATAACGTTAGCCAAACGATGAACTTAGTGCCTAGCATAGGTCGCCCTAATTCCACAACTTTGCCTTCATCGATTTTCGTCGTTCAGCCTTTTATGTCACTATCAAACAGAGGAATAAACTAAAAATAGTTTAGTTCATCTACGTTTTGTCCCATAATTTATTTTACACGCACAAATTCTTTGAATAAACTTCAAAACATGACTACACGCATGTATGCATCCAATACCGCCATCCATACAGGAATATGTGCATGGTAATATTTTTTTCCTATTCCATGTGAACGGTTCATTATTGGGTCTCTCGTTGCAATGTGGGGCAATTCGGCAGAAAAAGAAAGGGCATCTATCACAGAACTCAATTTATTCTTGGGATTAATTAATTCTTTGGGGAGTGATTTGGGAATCGCTTCTATTCCCAATAATCTCAAAAGGTCATCTTCTTTCGTCGCAGAATGAGGCTCATACAGGAGAGATGGTCAGCTTAATAGCACCCCCATGTAGTGTCTTCTTTCAGGCTAACTTCTCTTCACCGTAACCTTCTCTCCCACTTAGTTCGATCAGTACTTTCTTTATCTTCTAACAAACTGTGAATTAAACCATTCCTATGGTCCTTACAATAATAATAATAATCTTTCTCTATTATAAAATCCAGTTTGGGATGGTTTTTAGTTTTTATGTCATTTTATCGCATTAATTAATGTGTTATAAAAAATTGCGGAAGAATAATATCACTAACAACGAAAATTATAATAATAATAAAAGAATAATACGAAAAAGAAGAAACTAGCCTTAAAATTTTCCAGCGTTTTCTATTTTGCTGAAAAAATTGCGAAGAAATGGACAAGAAATATATTTTCTCAAAGAACATTGAGAGCCATCACACGTAGCAACGCTTCCAACCTCATTTTCCTCCCAGTTTCAAGAATTTATTATTATTTAATGGTGAATAAGAAAGAACTGTAATTATGACAATTAATTCTAAGATTATTTTATTATAGATAATTATATATACCAAGAGTAAAAGCTAAATTAAGTTTGCTCTGGATAATGAGTATATTTTTATGACCAACATTTTTCTTAGGGTATTTCGATATTAATTAAGATTAATTACTTAGGTAGTGAGTTAATATCTGTTTCTTGCTCGGGATCAAGGGGGTTTAGTCTAATTTATTTGTTAAGAGGTTGACAACAATAATAAATTTGAGTAAAATAACATTGAAATATCAAGGCATTAGTGGAAGCTAGTAAAGTGCTTGTTTGCTTTGCAGACAAAACAGTACAATTAAAATATTTTACTGAGCTCTCCGGTAATAAGAAGAATATTGTTCAATAATATTATTAAAATGGGTGTATCCGCTTCATGTTTGGAGATAATTATCTGCGTCCTTCCGTAAATTAACACTACACAAATTAAGGTACGAGTATGATACCTTGAACCCTCGTGTGGTAGATACAATCATATGTACGAGTATATCCCTATACCAAATATCTTTATCTCTTTTCTATAAATTTAAAGTAGCACTACAGATATTTCAATACAATACTCTATTCCTTTAGGACTAAAAATATATTTCAAAAGGTAAATATCAAAATAAATCTATTCATAAGACAAAACGACAAATCGATTTAAGAAGAGAATAAATACTATAATATTCCAGGAATTTTTAAAAACAGCTAAATCGAGGTTGTATTTCAATGGATTGAAACACCGACGCATTTTATCGCATCGTGAATACTGAAATGGAAAATAGTCTCACATCTGTGGTACATAGATGGATGGCTTCCTCGATTCCATTGTCAAGTCTTTCAAAGAGAAATGATAAGTGTTACTGATCAACAAACTTGGGCTGGCAAAGGAGGGAAAGTTTAAAGAATATATAAGAAAAGAGGAAAATTGTAGGAACCGAAGAACTTGATTTCGTGTTATAAAGATTCATATTAGTTAAAAGAATGAGAAGAAACTTATCGAGATTTATGTATAAAAAAGAGGAAAAACCAACATGAGTATCTACACCACAAGTACCGGGAAAATTTGAATAAAGGAGGTAGCGAAGCCCAGGGAAATGTGCGCTCTTTTGTTTAGGGGACACAAACTAAAAACGGCTGGTGACGTCACCAGGGTGGCTGCCTGTGAGACAGTCATGTGATCCACGGGTGTAAACGAATAGCTTAAAAATGTGTTTTTCTTATAAAGACAAAACTCCCGATTTTGGTACTTTTTTGGTTATATAATCTAACCTAAATTAACCTAAAAAATAAATGTAATGGACCGATTGAACCCGATTTAGTGAAAATGAAAAGTAAAGTAGCAGCAAAAAATTATTATTTTAAAGGATGGAAATTTCTTATGTCTTTATAAATTTGGTGAACCAAGTACAGGCGAAGCAGAATATTATTATGGAGTCACAGTGGCCAGTCGACCTTTCTGGTTGGTGACGTCACCAGCTATTTTTGTCTTGTGTCCTCTAAACAAAAAAGCGCGGGGAAACGCAACTTAAAATTTAGATAACTAGGGAGAGTCGAGTGTGTAACTCACATAAAACAGCTGCCTTTCCTCGGGAAAAACGAACTATCCCGGGCACATAGATATAGTAAGTAGAGAAATAGAAATATGTATGGTATGCAATGAGATGAAATAAAAACGACAAAAGGGGCTTCGTCTCATAAAGGAACTTCGTAAATGCTACAACTTAAAATAAGAGTGTGCATGTATAGAGTCATGGCCAAAATCTTGACTACTATATTTTGTTTTTCATATAAGAAGATTAATAAGACTAATCAAAATTTGAACTTTGTTTTAGTATGTTTATATCATAATTCGAATGTGAAATCTAGAAAAACCTAGAGACCAAGTACATTTTATTAATTACTACAACGAATTGATGTGCGTAGTCAATATTTACAATGATGTTCCTTGTTATTCAGGACTGCTTCAATTCCTTTTGACATGCAGGAGACCCATTTGTCATGCATTTTAACTCATATTACACCATTTTTGTTCCATAAGCACCAGCAAGTGCTCACAATTGGTTGGCTTTTGTTTATCAAGCGCCAGTTTGATTATCACCCACAAATTCTCAATTTAGTTCAATTCTGGCAAATTCCCGGGACCAAGGTCGCAAATGATCGATGTTATTTTTATCCTTGAACTTTCTTATTGCTTTTGATATGTGGTATGGTGTGCCATCATGATGAAAATTACAGAAATCTCCCCTAAATTACTACAAAGCTGTAATTAAAAGGTTCAGATGAAATACGAATTGGTAGCGAGTTCATGTCAAAATTGTTAGTAGTATAGTTCCCTTAGATTAAAAGCAGCTTAGGGCTTGGAGAGTATTCGGATACTTCGCCGAGGATGCTTTACAACACTTGACTAGTGAAAGCGCTCCCGTTTTCTTCTCCTAACCAGGGATATTCCACGAAGCTCTAAACAAACAGAAGGCAGCTCATCAGTGAATATCATTTTGCTCCATTCTTCAACAGTTCCTTCTTTAAATTTCCTATAAAAGTGGAACCTATCCGTTAGGTTCTATTTGGTGGTATGAGACTTTATTCGCAGCTCTTCTTGATTTAAGACCACTGTTCAAAAGTCTCCGTTCCTCTGTGTGCGCTAAAGTGTTCGGACCTGCCTCTTCCAATTGTCAGCAAGATTGGCTCTGAAAACAACCTGATCCTTGGGATGCGACCTTACCGGGAGGCGATCTTGGCGTTCATTTGAAGCTCCTGGTCGTCTTGAAGACTTCTCCACGGGAGTGTAACCAGTCTTCTTAGAGTCAATTTTTATCCTAAAAATGGTGTTCCCAAATATAATAATACCCTCAGGATCTATCACCTTGCATTTCTGCCCTCTTTGGGGTAGATCAACAATGGTTGCACGCTTTTTGGGGGAAAGAATCATTTCTGGAATTGAAAAAGATTCTAACCTTTCCTTTTTACAAGAATATATTACAAAATAGATTATAATTACTTATTATGTCATTCATTTAAATTAATAATTGTCATCGTTTTACCCGTTCGATCAAATAGCAAATCTCCACGGACTGAAATTCACCTCTTACAGGAAGACGACCAGACCACGATTTTGGATTCAGCAAAGGAATGTAATGTTTGTTCGTATTATTTTTTAACTGCTGACATTTTAATAATTTAAATATTGTAATAATTGTTCCTATAACGTAAATTTTAAAAACTGATGAAAACATAAAAAAAAGGATATTATCTCAAAACTGACGGCCATAACTGTAGACAAAGGAAGTAAAGTTTACGGCAGAAGTTAATTAGGCCAAAAAATCATATGAAAACTAAAAGATAAAAAATTAAAAACGAAAGTCACTCACATATGGATCATAAAAAAAATTAATCAGGAATTATACTTTCAGTTGGTTAATTTTTATGGAACTGACTAGAAGTATGAGGAATATAATAAAACGGTTTATTATAGTTGTCTAATATTAGAAAAATGGAGTGAAATAGACGAGATAAAACTTTAAAGGAAATGGTACAAAGTTTCAAAGTAAAGAGATTCTAAACTTTTACGGAGTAGAAAAAAGTATTGAATATTTCAATGAAGATAATTGATAACACTGCGTTACAAAAAAAAAGATTCTGTGAGTCATCTAAGTTTTTTCAAATGATTTGGCTAATTTGGCAACGTTGAATCCGAAAATGACATCACTCTTCCCCTATCACGTCAGCTTTTTATTCTAACTCGATTTTTAAAAAATCCGATCTTTAAATTGAATCGATTCCATTTTTGTAACATTTTGGTTGAATCTTTAAATATCTTTAATCCGAAAACGGTTTTTAAAATTAAAACAAACATAATTTTCTAACACAATTTATTAGTTAAATTTTACAAAGATTTATTAGAGTGTACATTTAATAGTAAATATTGATTAAGCTAAGTACATGTAAATTAAATATTAGTTCATGGTTTTTCAGAAATTATGGCAAAAAGTTCAGTTTCTTTTAACCTCTTAGAATGCTCAGAGGTAGGGATGACCCTCTTCAGAGTCTAACAGTAATCAGCCATCATGACACCATCCCAACATCCCTCATAACTAGTCTTCATATCTTTCATCTCCTGATGGAACTTGATGCGGGCACAGTCAGAGAAGAGGGTTTTTTTTTCCTTCATTCCAATAGGTTAGTAGAGGACTTTGACAAACTTGATCGCGCACTAGATTAATTAGCTCCTTTTGGGAAAAAAGATGTGAAGCATGATTTCCAAAATTACTTTTTCATTTTTACAGCACGAGAAATCTTCGTCAATAAAGACAGGTACTGGAACTTCATCGCAATTAGCTATAGGACAACGTGCTGATTGCAGATCGGGATGCTTGAAGCTACTCCAGTTCACTTTGTTGTTCCCAGTCAAATCAATAGCTCAGAAGTAGCAATCATTGTCATGGTATATCGGTTCCCTCCAAACCATTGGAATTCCAAACTTCAGACAACTCTTTTTGCCCTTGGTCCATCGACGCAGATACTCGGTGCATGTCTTGCATACCATGACATGAGTGGCGCGCAAGCTTTATCCTGGTCATCAAGTTTCATATAAAAATAAGCATGGCAAAACATCTTTATGAAACTTGTTACTGGATTCCTTTTAGGAACAGTGGTGTATTCGCCGCAAATGTAATAGAATACATCAGGCTTATTTTTGCAAGATCTGATCAAAACTATTTTATTTAACTGAAAAATAAAAATAAAAGTTAATCAAAGATTTCCGCATAAAAACTTCAGAATTCCTTTATTTAAAGAAATAAGAAATATATTTGCTTCTTAAAAATAGAAAATACCCGCAGGGGGGAAAAAAAACACAACGTAAAAAAACATCATATAACGATGAGTAAAAAAATCGACCTGATTGAGCAAAACCAATATGAGTTTTGTATTCAGCACATCAAAATTGTCCTAAATCAGCTAAAAAAAAATCCTACAATAAAGTTGTTGTTGGACAATATAAAGAAGGGTAGTAGTAGGAATATAAAAGGCTCGGCTAATGTTAAGGTTAGTATTATGAGTGCCATAAGATTTTTTTTATTATACAGGGTTAGCATCTTTGTGGGCTTTGTTCCTGTATCTTCTACAATCTGAAGTTTCAATGAGGTAGCTTCTGAGACAGAGGATCTGCATGCATTTGGGCATTTGGGCATTTGGGATTATCTAGATAGACAAATTTAAATTTGCCAGAAAATTCTACCAGAATAGTCTGCATTTAGTAATATTCTTGTACCTCTGCTTTTTCTGAACTAATTGCTTCATCTCAAATAACAGGTAAGGAGAAGTAAAAATTCCTTAACTTTTATAATAGTAGAATAAGCGGGAAAGAAGGTGTTATATATGCATAAAGTATAGGTATACATGATATCTAAGAATACACCATAACACAAGAATAAATTTCTTAAACACAGCCACATTTTAATTAAAGATCATAAATATTAGTTTGTTAATTATTAAGGTTGAAATGTCCTATATAAACCATTTTAATAATAATAAACAACACTGGCATCATAAATCCCAATATAAAGGTATATAAAAGTTGCATGGAAGGAGAAAAACAATTGTTTTAGATATATATATTAATAAACCGAGTTCTGCAAGTCAATAAAACAATACTCTTTACCATTAAAACGCAATAAAAAAATGACACGCATAGCAGTCATTTTTTAAGGCACGGTTAGACTAGCATTAATTCGCGATGCTATTTTTTCTTGAAGTTAAGATATACTGAAACTGATACATAAGGCCAACATTGGTTTATAAGGGTTCTACTTCGAAATATTTTTGTAAGCTTTTAGCCAACCAATTCCTTTAAGTGTCTTCTCGGCAGAAACTCTAAATAGTGAATCTATAGATCACTCTCATAACGTTTTCGTTTCACCTTGACCTGAATAAATTCACTCTTTAAGTGACCCAGAGTTTCCGTTATCATATAATATATAAGGGTATTTGCCATAAAGGTGAAAAAATATCCCAAATATTCAAGGAATAAATGGCCAAATTAACGAAGCAAGTTTCCATTTTCCAGTTGAGTGGCAGCTAAAGACTTACGACAAGTGAACGTAATTAATGCAAAAAGATTCTGGCCTGTTAATGAGGCATTGCATAAAATATTTCTCGTTACCTGTTCACATTTTTCTTAGGATCAGATTTCTCTTAAAAAGAGGACGGATAATATTTGTTTAGATTTCCATCTAACAGTTTAACCCAAATTCAGCATTCAGGTAATTCCCGCGGATACAAGAATTTTCTTTCGTTTTGTGTTAATAAAACTGCCAAACACATGGAATACAAAATTTCTTAACAATAATAATATCTATCGAAAATGTATTTCTAGATTAAAACGGAATACAATACAACTGGCTAATTCAAATAGGTTTATCAACTCGGATTAATAATAAGCTGAAAAATAGAAAAAATGATAAGAACAGTGATTAGCAGTGGTATTAGTATTGAAATGGTTAAAGGATGAAACTGTATGGTAGATAAAACGTCGGTATAAAATGCGATGACTGAAAGGAATAGTTTCGACCTCTTTTGACTAGGTAAATACTTGAAATGGATAATTAAACACCAAGCAATAATAAAACTAGATACGAAAAAAAGTGAACATAGAGAACAATGAACAGCATAGAGTCATCGCTTAAGCCACAGAAAGTCCTATATACTTTGAGTCTTTTAAAAATAACATTGTAAATATTGAGTTTTAAATATAAGTCTTGGCGTTTTCATGCCAAAGGTTTTAAAATTCAACGTTTATGTCAGATTTGGAGGAATTATTGATTATCGCCAATGGAAGGATGTAAAGTGACAGGAAGCTACATTTCTCTTCCGACCTCAATGACTTTTCTAATCTATACGATTTATCTTTAGATATCTATCTGCCTCTTGATGCCATCACATATTTTAGATGTCCAATAAGTTAAAGGAAATAGGTTTTGAACGACAAAGAAGGTGTGAGACAGCTGACGGGACCTAAAGTTGAGCACCATTACGCCACGGCAGTTTCCTGAATCTACCTTAGTGCCTCGGCGGCTTCAGGTCGCTTTCGGTCGCCTTCGAATCGGATACACTAGCAGGAGCCAGCGCCATCTGATGTAGGGTTCTCTTGAACCTTACTTCGACGACATCCTGGTCTTCTAGACTGTTTGACATATTTTCCTAGAATATCTCAGTTTGGAGGTTCTTCGCGCGCGCAATCTTTCCCGGTTCCTGGACAAGCGGAGTCGCTAGTGCTTGAACCTTATACTCTCATCCAGTGATGTACCATATATTTGTTAATCCTAAATATTTGTGTTTCCACTTGGATGAGAGCTGAGATTAAGCGAAAGGGGGGAAGTGAATACAAGTAATGGTTGCATTTGAGCTTTGATGTGCAAATTCGGGAATTGCATATACTGCCAATCTTTCCCATAAATGAACGGAATTAGCGAAAATACGTTGTTTCTTCTTCTACATGGAAAAGAAAATCAGACGGGTTTTTTAAATAACAGATTGGTATCAATTCGCGTTTGCCGGAACTTGATTACATCTCTACTTGTATAATATAATCATCAATGCTGTCACTGTTACTAAATAAGGTAGGGTATAATTAATATATATATATATATATATATATATATATATATATATATATATATATATATATATATATATATATATATATATTGTTAACCGGCTATTTGAAAAAAATATCGTTGCGAGGAATATCTTTTGATATGAAGTAATTTGGGTGTAATTTGTAATTTATAATGTTAAAAAAATCTGATTAATAATTCTGTGGAAAATAGAGGAATATCGAATACTTCAGCACTTGAAATGGTACAATTGAAAAAAAAATGTTGAAAATCCTGAAGTTTGTCGGGTTTAACATTCCTTCAAGCGATTGACCATGAACTTAAAGCACAGAAAAATGTTACTTATATTAATTAAAATGAGGTCGAAAGAGCCTAAAAAAATTCCGAAACATTTATATAATCTTTTACCTACCTATTATATTTGAAGTAATAAAAAAGTAAGTACGAATATCTTTTATCCTTTATAATAATCAGTTTCCCACGTAAAGGTCAGCGCGTGTCATAGCCGCAAAACTACATGCCTCCTCCAAACACTAACCCACTTAGCATTTTATGTTAGCTGAAATGAACCATCATAGCGATGATGTGCTATGCACCCTGGTTGTTCATCCAGTTTGCGTTCATTCCAGAGTAGAAGATTCTTCGCATCTCTCCTCACCCACACCCATCAATCACACCTATCATAAACAATAAAATCCCCTTCCTCCTTGGTCATAACTTTCTCACTCAAACGATCATTGACCTAATCAAGTGAACTCTTACGGGGTCTTACACACATTTTCCCATCTTGACATCCACTAAAAATTTAAAGATACCTTTGAATAAGGGCGATATAACCCCTTAATCAATCCACATCTTTTAATTCTAGGTTTTCGCCCCTCAAAATGAGCGCATACTTTTATGCCTAGATGTAAATCTTAGATAATATTTTGCTCACGTAATTTCTAGGATACTAGAAAGTATTTATTAAAATATCAAAAGAAAGAAGTTCTTCTTCTTCAAGAGAACCATAAGAATCTAGAATAATCTACCAGATGCTATGGTTAATGCAGCTAGTATAGTTTAATTTAAAGACAAATTGGATAAATGGATGATGACAAACCCTAACCCAGACTTGTTTTACAGTAGATAAAAAAGTGTGATGTAAAATAGTAACTAATAAAGTTACAATCTACTTTAGCAAATTTTTCCTGCTTCACCTTTACTTTGCCATTTCATAGAGATTTTTGATCCATAATCCTTCTGGTAGCCTAGTGAGGATCAGTAGATCTGTTGCTACCAGACTTTCGATGTAATCTTGATGTAATATCACCTGACACCTTACCAATTTCAATTGAATTATTGTCTCTTGTACTTTTCAATGATAGACTAACAATCAACCGGCTAACTTCCCAACTTCAATCTTTTACCCCAATTAAATTTCGATCCATGAGAATTTTCTTGCCACTCTGAGCCATCGACAAATACGAAACTTCCTAATCCCCGTATTTCGCCCACGACGCTGGAGCGCGCTTCCTTCTTGTTTCTTTTTTGCTTATCATTTTTTTGTGTGTGTGTTTTTAGCTGGTTTCTTATTCCTTGTTCCTGTTTTTTTTTGTATATATTTACTTGTTGTTGTTTTTTTTAATTTAACCTAGTATTATGCTATAACGTGATTAGGGCGACTTTGTTCCCTTTTTGTTTATTTACTTGTTTTTTAATTTAGCCTAGTATTATGCTGTAACGTGATTAAGGCGACTTTTGCTCTAGTAGGAAGTCGCCAGAGGGCCTCTTAAAAAAAAACAAAGAAAACTCTGTTCGTTTTCTCACACAACTTGCGGGAACTGAATTTTCCCGCTCTCTTAAAATCAGCGACAAAGGCGCCCAATGGCGGCCGCTACAGGAAGAAATTAATTATCTTCACATTTCCTACACAAGTGTTTGTGGGATACAATCCTCCTTGTTTTACTATAGATCGTGCAACATTGGGTGAAGTGTAAGTTGCGCAGCCATGTTACAGCCAACACCACGAGGTGCGTGTTATATATACCCTTTAGGAATATATTTCTAGATATCCTATTTTTCATGGGTCGAATTACTTAACTATAGGATAGTTTTCACTGTGGCTTAATAACCTCAAAGTTTAAATAATATATATCACTACAGTAATTGTATATTAATACATAATAAATTATTATAATAAACGTTGCGGAATTCTTAGAGTGAATATAAAATTAGTTGTCTTAGATTGTTCTATCCTTTTTGGTTTCTTTCATGTATTCTTAACTCCTCGACATCTTTCGACGGTAAATATTGATGGAATTATGTGATGTGATTTTTTTCCCTTCTCCTTACCTGCAGTTAAGTTGGAGGGGTTCAGTTATTGGACTGTAATTCATCTTCCTTGAACTAACTTAAGGAGAGTCGAGTGGGTTAAATGCGGGGAAAATTATATTGGCAGTTGACTTAGTTATTTGAATTAGAAATTAAAAACAGAGAAAAGTATTCAATAATAGATATATGTTCCTACGGAGAGTGTATCAGTTGTAGAAGATTGGAACCTCTTTCATTTTCTATATTAGAACAATCAATGAAGTAATGAGTAAGTAATTAAGTTTTTTTAAATATATTTGATATTTAATTACATAATAAAGTACATAATATTAATACAGACGATACCATATGATGAAGTGGCAATTTATCGGTGAGAGCGCAGATTGTTAAAACCATACAAGATCATTCAGCTCAGTTTTTAAGGGAATAATATGAAGATATTCGTATTGTCTTTACTATACACATTATTCCTGTCGAGGGTGAATGTGCAGTTTTTTTCTATTTAATTAATCGCTACTACATGATCGCTTGAAAAATATTTTGTACCTTTTCGATCTATTTGAGCTTCGCGGGAAATGAATGGTCTTTGTAAGTCTCTTCTGATGACTAATGCTATCCACTACTCTTAATATTGAAACTTCCTTTATGACTTTCGTCTCAATATTGTCTGTCAATCCGCTCGTTAATTTTGATTTAAAAAAAAAAAGTAAATTGTTTTTAAATTACATACCTTTACGCTGTGTCTCTGGACATTCGTGGAAAAAGATTCATCCGATCATTAATATATAATGATTATTTTACAATGCAAAATGCAAGAAACGATTTGTTAGAGTGACTAAATTGCCATTTCTTGTCAAATGAGGAGGGATAATTTGAAAGTTTAAGCAATATTTACACGGGAGCTTTGGCTAGGTCGTCAGAAAAATAAATGATCTGTCAAAACTATGGCTAAAATACTTGACGAAAGATAAACTAAGGTAATATTAAAAGAAAGCCGAACTATTTTCATGACATATGTTAATGGACCATAATTCTACAAACTTTTCTTTCAATCTTCTTGAATGTATAGTGAGATAACGCATTTTTACGAAATAAATTAGCTAAGAATATTCTCAGAGTGTATGTTTAGATTCCAGCAACGATAGCGTTATTTGAATAACATATTCTTACTATATCTTTGCCTCCTTATCCTCGACTGACCAAATACAATTGCGCTTCAACTCAATTGTTATGGGAGTAGTAAAGTTTAGCAAGATGTTTCTTATTCTGGATGCATGGATAAACAAACATTCGCCTGCATAGTTCTATTTCTAAAGACTCGTTACATGTTTCAGTCTGCTTATTTTCAATGAAAGTAGGTTTACTGTTATTTGTAAGTTAATTATTTCAAACTTCCTAATTAGAGATATAATAACAGAAAGAAGTGAAGGAACAAGAAAAGACATTAGTATCAAATGGTCTATGAATACATAGTGGGGCTTGTGAAAGGGCAGTTTTTCAAACTGACACAGTAGTAAAAACCTATTCATACCGAGGTGAATAATAAGAATGAAAGTAAACATAAAGATCAGGTATCAAGAAGAGATACAGGAGTTAACTTATTAGGTTTTTACCCAACATTCTTATCGCAGATACTTTATTTTATGATTCCGTAGAAATATTTTTTTCGTCTAAGCATTTTCCTTTGTTTGGTAGCGCCGAACCTAAAATTACAATTGGGCAGGAGTTTGCGAAGGAAAATGCAAGCATTGTGGTCGAGTATTCTAAGCTAATCAATACTTTCTTTCTATAGGGATTTAAGCAACCAATTCTATGAATGCATTGGGCATTTGTTTTAGCGCTAGGTTCGTACTTTTGATTTTTTCTACTTTTATTTACGAACTTGTTCCTTTAGTTTTGCATTATGCCCTTCTAACCACAACAAATTGAGGTGTCTTTCTAAAGCAATCCTTATATTTTCCAACCCAATCGAGTCTGCTCAATGTTTCCTTGGAAGTTTTTCAAGTTTGTCAAAATACCGGTGATGTTAAGATGGAAAAAAGTTATTGAATGGTACAAAGTCTGAGTAGCTTAAATAGGAGACTAATTGGCGAAGACATCATTCATTCTGATGCCCCTCTAAATATGAGACAAAATGATATAAGAAAAAAACACTATACTTGTTAAAAATTAATGTTTCCAAATTATAACGACCGACCTGGAGAAGAAGCTCTCAAGATGTCCGGTTTGTTTTAAAAGTTCATAGCTCATCGGGTGGATCGATTGCTTTCATCATCTTTATCTAAAGGAGAAGATGCAAAAACACATATATACACCTGAAATGCTTAGGTAACAAATATTGGGTTAATGAGAACGAAAACTATGTATAAAATTGTTGATTACTTATAAGTGTCCAGACTCGGTACTATGACTGCGAGCATTTAAATGTGTATGACGTACAAAAGACTTAATGGACTTACGGTGATGTAATGCATTTTTGTCCAATTTCATTTTAGTCAAATTTGTTAGGTATTTCTATTTCCATTCGTTAAGATGCCTGGCGATTGTGTGAACAACGCAAATATATTCTTCCTGATATGTGATAAATGGTACTTTTGGTTTACACAAGCGTAATATGATTGTTAAGTTTAGAAGAGCCTAATACCTATATTTTGGATTCGGATTGGCGATTAGAACAAGAAGTAAACTCCTCAACTTCGCTGTAACACTTGTGCAATAAATCTTCGTCAATGATTGAATAGTGAAAGGAAATGTATGCCTTTTTGCGTGCTGATGAATTTGAGAGAACTATTACATCATATCAGCAATTGCTATCCTTTTATGTTGCCTCAAATTGGGAAAGGTTTGTCACAGAATTGGTCACAGACTACACGGTATCAAAATATTCCACCAATGTTTCACTACATACTCTCTGGACAAGGACTACAATTTATGGGTCTACCATAATAATTCTTAATTGAGTCAAATTAATAAGAAAATGAAAGCTCTATTCCTGGACCATCAATGCCACAAGAGCTTTTCAGGAATATTAAACTATCTAATATAAGGCAGAACCTTTATGCTCTAGGTAAAGAACCGGCACCTTCTAGCATCCGATGTTAAGGTTGTAACATGCCTTGATAAAAAATCCAGGCATTCTTCTAAATGAAGGTGTTTTGTTTTAGTAGCATTGCAAAAAGTATCAATGGTATAATGCTTGCTGTCAATCTCGATGATGATCCAAATGAATGAAAGCTCCCCATTTATTAATCCAAGACAATTTTGTAAGTGGTGTGATGCATAGTTGAAATGCTTCGTCCCCAATTAAATCCATATGAAGGAAACGTTTGAAAAAAAATAAAGCAGGTTTAGAGATGCATAAATTATGAAGAACATCTGTGGTAGTTCTGTGGTGATATAAATGTTATTACCCTTGTGATGGGCTTTTTGGCTAGATACACAAAATCCCACTGTTTTCTCTCTGAATGGGATAGTCGTGTCAAAAAATATTGGTTACTGAGTCCGTCAGTGGAGCCTTAACTAAAACCTTTCAGCATCCGCCACGAGGTACTCGTAAATTAAGAAATCTTCTGATACTACACATTAAACACAAAACTCAGCCTAATAAAAAAGGTTTATGAAAACAACGAACAAAGTGAAAACAGCTTTAAAGTTTCTTACATACAAATTTCTTAGATGGAGATGCAGGAGCTTCGAGATTATGATTTCGACCGAGCACTGCACGCCAAAGAGAAGAAGACGTGGTTAGAATTTAAACTGGGGCAACGATTTTCATTGGAAACAATAAGGCAGGCAAATAAACAATTATGGTGGAAAATCTTATCAAAAGCATATAAATGTATGGAATTGAACATATCACTCAGATATTGTTTGCCTCACAAATAGAATTCCCTTAGTTGAACTGGGAAGTAATGTGTGGAGTACGATGAGCGATTTCACCAAGATTTTTAATATTTTCCGAAATGGCATCAAAGCAAATGTGGTCTAGCAATGTTTAGAGACTTTTGCTGAACGGTGACTAGAGATGATTTATTTTATGATTACATGTGAGTTGAAAATTAAAAATAAGGTCTAAGTGTAACGTTTAAATATACACTATATATATATATATATATATATATATATATATATATATATATATATATATATATATATATATATATTTATACAGGGACGTAAGGTATTTTGAGGACAGATTTATATTTACACAGAAATGACTCTTAGAAACAGATAATAATATCTTTTCTACTGAAAAAGTTGAGGGGATAAGAATAAACATATTTTTTTGTAATTTTATTCAATAAAGTCTCCTTCAGCTTCGATAACGGCATCTATGCAATGTTTGAATCGCATACAGGCTGGGATCAAGTGGTTCTTGTTCATATTAGACATTATTCTGACTATGGAGGCTTTCAGAGATTCTTTAGAATTATGAGGGTCTCATTAACCTCTTTCTCATCTACGCTACATACATAGTAGTCCAATGAATTTAGATCTGGGGAGTTATGTGGCCAAAAGTTAGGGGTTATGTGATCATGAAAACTTTCCGCCATCCATTCCAGTGTTGCTTCTAGAGAGCCTAAGTTTAATATTAAACAGAAATCCAAGCCGAGTAAAATAGCTACCGTCATCCTTTTTATTTAGCGGCGACGTTTCGACCGCCATACGGTCATCTTCTTAGGCCTACACAATAAATACACGATCAAAATATTAAGTAATGTTGAACACAATTCTTAAGGTAGCTAGTTTTAGCTGTGAATAAGGGACTTACAGTTAGATAATTTTTAGAAATGAAGTTTAAATTTACGGTAAAAAGATGGAAGATTTAAAAAATATTTAAATTAGTGACTGTAAAATTACTAAAATTTCCTAAGTTAGGAGCGTTTTGATTTATTAATCTAATATTTATATAAAACTTTTAAAAATAATATTAAAGGAAGAATTAAACTCAATTTTTGCAAAACTCAAACCTAGTTATAACACCGTTTACACAATGTTCCAGCCTCAAATACAGAGCAAAAAAACAGGAAAGATCCCCCAAACTTTAAAACCAGTTACTGCATATACTAGTATTAGGTTGAGGAATAAGTTCTTGCGTTTTTTTTAATATTGTGTTGATTTTAGTTTTGCTGCCGTTATTTGTGTACATATTAAGAAACGATAGTAAATAATGAGAGCAAAATTTGCAAAGGTTAGGTTACGTCTCTTAACAGCGTAGACTATTAGGCTTTTGCTTAGGCTACGTCTTCAAGTCGAGAAATAAGTCATTGCGGCTTATTTAAAAGTTGTGTTAATTTAATTTTTGTTCTGTACCCTCAAAATGGAATGTCAATTTGAAAGAAAGGCGCATTTTCGACACTTTTTGTTATTCATTTTCAATCGAGACGGGAACAATGCAAACGCAGCCAAAGCTCGTCGCGATATTTGTGCTGTGTAAAAAGAAAATGTTTTATCAGAAAGGAAAGCTCAATGGTGGTTTTCACGTTTCAAAAACAGTCATTTCAATCTTAATGACGAAGAACGTTCTGGTCGCCTCATTAAGTTGGATGAAGATCGATTAAACGACCTTCTTCATGAAAATCCTCGTCAATCAATTGGCGTGCGATCAGAAAACTGTAGTGAATCACCTTCATTCGATGGGGAAAGTTCAAAAGCTCGGTGCATGGGTTCCGCACGCTTTGAGCGAAAGTAACAAACTTCAACGCTCCACGATTGCCGCAGGTTTGCTTGCTCGTCACAAGGCCTGTCGTGCATATAAGGACAGATTTCTTCACCTCATCATCACTGGCGACGAAAGTGGTGTGTTTATGTCAACATGAACCATCGAAAACAATGGCTTAGCCCCAATAAAAAAAAACACTTCCACGATTAAAGCAAGGACTTCATCCACAAAATACGACGCTGTGTGTGTGGTGGGATTGGGAAGGCATCATTCTTTATGAGCTCCTTACGAACAACGAGATTGTCAATGCAGAACTGCACGTTCAACAAATATATCGACTCGCCGAAGCTATTGGTGAAAAGCGACCTCATCGACGTTATGGAGTCCTTCTGCAACACGACAATGCTTGTCCTCACATTGCCAATCTGATAAAAGACGCCATCCAAACGCTTAATTGGAAAATCCTGCTGCATCTTCCATTTTCGCCAGACTTGGCTCCATCAATTTCCATCTGTTCCGATCGCTCTCCAACAATTTGCGCAGCGTTTCGTTTAATACTGATGTGGAATTAAGAACCTGGTAAGACGAATTCTTCGAGTCAAAATCCAGAGATTTTTATTGTAGAGGCATCGAAAAATTAGTTGAACGTTGGGAAGAAGTCATAAATAACAACGGAGTATACATTATTGATTAAATTGCATATTGTTATCAATTAAAAATGAAGTTTTTCTGAAATTGTTAATGGTAATGAATAAATTTGATAAAACCGCAAGAACTTATTCCTCAACCCAATACAAAGACAATTTAACTAAGTTGGAGGGAAACCGACGACAAATCACTATTTAAGTCTTGAGAGAGCTGTGTAATAGATAGTGTTTCCAAGATTCGAAGTGTAATCGGGCATTTATGCGCATTTAAAATTTCAGTATTTTCTATAGAGACATCGCTTTTAAATTTTATTGCGTGATCCCTGATCGCTGAATTTTCTTTGGGTCCAAGTATCTTGCCTTCGCGATTTTTTATGCCCATTTGAGACGAGAATCTTGCCTTCAGAGTTCTCACCGAGCTTCCAATGTATTTTCCATAATTTTCAATTCACAAGTGAATCTTTAAATCTTTATTATAAGTGATTAGCAATTGAGTGAGGAGCAGTTAGTTAAATTAAAGAAAATAATATTGAACCTCTAATAATCACTTACGAGTCTCAAATTTAGAATCAAATAACAGATCTGACAAGTTAAGATTTATGTCAAAAATTTCCTAAAAAATCGTAATGCAAATTATACTCAGACTTAAAGAGAAAAATAATTAATGGTCGTTAAGTGAACCCAATTATACTGGCCTTACCCTTAATTTATCTCCCTTAATTATTATATGTAAATGGTCTCTTTTATCCATTTGACAGGCTAAGACACATTGGGTTAATTAATTACATGCTTGTTAGTGGACACATGAATGGTGATAACTTTAATGTGTGAAGAGTGTTCGAAATTTTGGCAATGAGAATTATTCATTGTGAATTCCAATTCTGTTCAAATTAAGATAAAATAAAACTTACATTTTCTCCATTGAATTATTTATATATCAGAACGTACCTAATTACATACAAATCATCCAGTATGATGTTTATGTCCTCAATGGTTTATCATTTCTAGGTTGCGGTGGCTATATGGCCAAAACACTCAATAACTCTCGTCGACGATATAGCCTCCGGGTAGCCATTCCTTGGGCCACATTAGAGTGCCGGGGTTTCTCTCGTTAGAATGATAGACGGGATTCAAGCTAACCTTGATAAAACGCGGGTATCGGTCTCGATTATTTGCGAGAGCGAAACTAAAACTTCAGCGCTCGCAGGGAGCAGCCACCAATTAGGCGTTGCGTCGAGTCTGAAGCATGCTCATAGATAGCTCTGGCCAAGGACGTCGTCATAAGCAGGGCCCATCACAAGACTGCTTTCTCTCCGAATACTATCATATTCACATACACAACACATCAATTTAGTATCTCGGATCATTTGCATGTTTTTTTTTCATACACTGCTTCCTTGACGCGGAAAAACAGGTAACCCTCCCTTGGGCTACAAAATTTTCCATACTCCCTGGTTGCTGGCATAACACAGTACTACAGCTCTTTAATCATATCTTCCAACTAGAAATTGCTGACTAGCTTGTCAATGATTGGCATTGTGATCTTTATATGAATCACCGGTCCACCGACCTTTTACATGATTGAATGGAACAGGCGTGACGCTATACAAAATCACGTCATTTTCTACTCTAAAACAGTTCGTTATAGAAGTGATTTCTGTAATTGAAGCTGCGGAAGGCGCAGGCAAAGAGAGGCTGTATCAGAATTCTCTGTTTATTGGGTCATCACGAGCACTCTCATGACGCACGAGGCCTTTCAAATGCCCTTTTCGAAAGGCCTTTTCTTTTCACATTTATCTATTTACTTTCAGTTTTCGTATTCCATAGCTAGGTATCCTTGCTAATTTTTTTATTTATATTTATTTCCTTATTGTAACCTAACTACAATTTTATTTTCATCAATTATTTATCCTTACAGAGCTATTTTTATTCAGATTAATTTCTCTTTTTATGCCTCTTTCTCGAAACTACTATTTTTATTTCTTGTTCTTGCGTATTTCACTTATATAGCTGATGGTTTGGAAAGTACAGTATGTTGCTAACCTTCATTTGATACTCCAAATAGAATGTCACTAATAAATTTACAATTAATATGCAGCTACATGCATATATAAAGAAAGGATTTTGACATTTTATGCGTCATCTACCGGAAGAAGATGGAAGAGTCGGCATTTTTTACATATGCAGCTGTATCTGATGAATGAATGGGTCAATTCAGGTCAGTTTTGCGCTACACCACAAAGAAACGCAATAGGATTACATGTCATGGGAAAATTGAAGACCCCTGGAAAAAGAAGCAAGGGAAAAAGACTATTCAACGGTGCATGAGGAAAACCTCGTTGTTTCGAAATTTAACGAAAGGGTTGGTTGAACAGTTGGCAAATGGAGAATAATGAAAAGGGTAGATAATTTTTTTATTTCTCTAATTTTGTTTTGATTTTTGTTTTTCTTTTATCTCCTTTTCTGGTTGCATTGATAGACAAAATCGACATAATATAAGAATTACAGGTATTTATGTCATTAGCACAAACTATTTGGGTGGATCAAAACTTTATTTTTCTTATTGATATAGCGAGAGTCAGTTATTATGAAGCGTCTGCAGATATTTTGTAACTACTAAAACGACAGATAGGTTACAGAGTTCTTCTTAATTCACTAGTATTCATTTAAAATCTAAAACGTCACTTGCAGAGTTACACAGAACGCTACTAATAAAGCTCCCTAAATGGGGGGGGGGATACCCGATATTTCTGCGTTCCAATTCATAATGGAACGAAGCAAACTAGAATAACGATGCAACCGCTGCACAAATACTCGTAGGTCATTATAGTTTATTTTCACTTCAAAACTTGGATGCTTTAATTGCACGATTACCGAACGCTTTACGTTTCAGTTAATCATCATGATTATCATCATCATTAACTCTATAATTTAAGAAGGGGATTTTTTTGAATATTTGAATAATAATTTCATCTTACATAGTTTGTTATGACTTATGGAAGTATATTTTAAATTTTTCTCAAGGTAATTTCTATGAATTTCTTTAGAGTTTGAAAATATAAAATAGTTTAGTTCAGAAAAAATAAATAGGATTATCCAATGCTTTATAATGTTTTAAAAGAAAATGAATTACAATTGGTGAAGTTCAGAAAATTTATTAAAATTTAAGTAAGGCTGCTTTTTTATTTTATCTATAATTATATTTTAGCAACGTAATATTTTGAAAGGAAGGAAATTTAGTTTAGAGTTCCTTTTTAAAAATATTATAATTGGTGAAGTTCAGAAAATTTATAAAAATTTAACCCTGGCTGCTTTTTTAAGATTTTGAATGTTAATTTTAGTAGCGAAGCGCAAGCTGTCCCCGTAGGGGGGAGTGGCGAATCCATTGCCTAGTCACTTAAGAAAAAACACATAGGTGAAAATACAGGGAAATATTGAGGAAATTCAAACCAACTAACATTCACTTAAAATGGTTTTAATAGATGTCTTGAATAATTGACCAAAGAAGACCGGTGATCACTAAAATTAAAATAATTAATAAAATTTATAAATCGAGTTAGGAAAATTTTCCGAATAATATCTTATTCGTTATTTTATTGCCTGGAAGTGAGTTTCTACAAAGCGAACTTTGAAAGAATAAACATTTTAAAAACATTGATACGAATCTAGAATAAATCCCCTAACGAAAGAAAAACTATGAACAATTAGTATAACTAATTAAGGTTTGAAATTTCCATTAATCCATTCTAGTATGGATATTTCTATATAGATAAATTTAAGGCTTTCTTGTAAGCTCTTTATAGTATCAAGTTCAGGAGCGACATTGTGTCAGTTTTTGATAAGTTAAAGAATTAAATTTTATTAATATAAATTGGATTTTAATATCACTGAGTATAAATTTATAATCCAATAACCTAATAACTCAGCTTTCGCGTTCTTCATATTTTTTCATATCAGCCTATTAGAATTTCGAAGATACTAATTAGAAGGAAACAGTTGGAAGAACACCTGATAGCTCTCGTATCTCTCAGAAATGCTAATTGGTTCTTACATACACGAACACAGCTTTTCGCTCTCACCGTAATCAGTTGATTGCTCAAAAACTCGAATGGAGCGACGTTTATTATTGATTCCTGAAATATTTCCATGTTATATATGCTTGAAAATCAAACGAGAGCGTTGTTTTACGCGACCTAGATTTTTCCTTTAAAGACGTTTAAATATAAAGAATTAAATGATAAGGATGAAAATATTTAATGGATACGGATTATCAAATCTCCACCAACTTAACAAGCGGAGCTTCCAAACTCTAAGTGCTAGAGGCAAATAACTTTACATATAAACAGCTACAAAAAGCAAAAGAAATCACAGAGGAAGTTCTACATAAACCTTTATCTCATAGGGAATTATTCTTAAGTTAATTTTTATTTCAATCTTTCAGTTAACTCGATAACTTTATCTTTACATAATTTCCTTTTCTTTCTATTGATTTTCGGCAGTTGTTATAGTCCATTTAGTTCAGGCACATTCTCCTGGGCTATTAAATAGGAGTCTACGGATTTCGAATTGCATCGGTTTGTTCTACAGCATTATCTAAATAATGGTATTTAACTGTAGAATTTCATTCCTGCGCATGATTAAATCCCACCTTGAACAAGCCCTCTTTAAAGTACCAATATTGTATATTTTCTATAGATAAAGACGTCAGTACCCAAAGTTTTAGATAGCTAATCCTACATTACACTATAATTAAGGAAGGAAATTTTCTTAACATTCCAAACATTTATAACTTTCAATAAATATAATTTAGGAATGTTGTAGAATTTATTAAAGGAAATAAACTTCCTCTGGTGAAATTATGAAAAAATAAATATCATTATCGAATGTTAGGAATCATTTTAAATAAAAAGAATTACAAATTTAGAAGTTCAGAAAATTGAGAAAATATTTTAAAATTAAAGCATGGCTTGTTTGGTGATTTTTCGTTTTTTGAAAGGTTTTATCGAAGTCATTTATAAAATAGGTTTTGCATTTTAATCTTAAGCCCGATCCCTTACATTATAATTTAAGTACTGTTTTTCTTTTTTTTTAACATAATAACACTTTTCAAAATCAAATATCATTATGTAATGTTCTTAAGTTTAACTTAAAGAAAAAAGATTAGGAAAGGAAGGGTTTAAAATGATTTTCATAAATTGTTGAAAATAAAGCATTGATTTTTACGAAATTTAAAAACCGAGGAAAGGATTTCATCTTGTCCTCAACTGCTATTTTTTAACAAACAAAATCAATTTATGTTTAATATTTTTTTCATGTATTTAATCGCCTACAAAAATAGTATTAGATAATATGATTTCACCAATATTTATATGGAAAAACAAGGCAATGGCTTCACTACTAAGATTAAAATTTCAAATCTACCAAAAAGCGGCCATGGCTAAATTTTTATCAATTTTCTGAATTTTGACAATTATAATAATTCTAAAAAGGAACTCTAAACTAAATTTCCCCTTTTTCAAAATATCGCGTTGCTAAAATGTAGTTATAGAAGAAGATATATAAAAATAAATTTTCTGAACTTCACCATTTTTAATTCTTGTGAGTTTTAAAAATTCACAAAATTTCGATACTTATATTTATTTCTGAACTTCACCATTTTATTTTTTGATATTATAAAAGAATTATTAGAAAAACCTGATAAAAAACATAAGTCATAACCAAAACTAAGATGAAATTATTATTCAAATACTCAAAAAAATCCCCTTCTTAAATTATAGTTAGTGATGATGATGATGATGATGACTGTCCTTCTAAAGAAATACTAACACTGAAACAACGCTTTGACATTCGCAAAAGATTTATACTAGAGTTAACTAATAAAAGAAAAATATGTATAAATATTACCAATAAGAATATAAATGACAATGTACTGGAAGAAAATGAATTAAATGACAATACTACTTTAAAAAAATGAAGGCGTGAATTAAAGGCCTGAAATTATACAAAACGATATTGTTACTTACTTTGAAGAAAATGAATTAAAACAGACATTGTTTTATGTAATAAAGAGACGATTAAAACAGATGAAAATATTCCAATCAATATTGTTGATGAGATTGTAGAGGACAAAGAACAGAATTATTTGACTTAATAAAAGATGGGGGAAAAAAGAGGCACAAATGATATTAAAAACTCTATCGAAGGAAGTTCTTAATCTAATGAAAGACGTAGCTATTAAACGGAAAAAAAAGAAAAAAGGAATCAATGACACAAAAACTTTTACTAACGAAAGAATAAAAGGAAATGAAGGAGAAAGAAGGTGCAGAAAAACAATTAAAACGAGAATAAAAAAGATAAAGAGGAGAAAAATTAAATCTTGAAGCCTATAACAATAAAATAAAATTTTCTTTCCTCTAGACCTACAAAAGATTCATTGGTCTCAGACAAGGTCTGCTGACCAAAAAGTTGCGTGCTCTCACTTATTCTGTTTTATGACCTCAAGACCTTCAAAACTTTCAATAATTGCCGGAGTAACCTGGTGAGGACCTTGCTATAGCCCCATACTTTAGCATAGCATAGTAGAGAATAACCCAGCCCAGATAGTGTAGTATTGTCTAGCATAGCATAGCCTAGTATAGCGTAAAAAAAGCCTAGCTTAAACTTGCCTAGTATAGCAAAAGCTTATCATAGTTAAGCATAGCATATTATAAC
This sequence comes from Ceratothoa steindachneri, assembly GCA_963969495.1. NCBI lineage: Eukaryota > Metazoa > Arthropoda > Malacostraca > Isopoda > Cymothoidae > Ceratothoa > Ceratothoa steindachneri. The sequence goes on along the minus strand of OZ018322.1, from coordinate 174,396,429 downwards.
CTACCCTGTTTTACCCTAGTATAGCAAAGCCTAGCCAAACATAAGATAACCTAGCATAAAATACAATAGCCTAGCTATTAAGAGCCTAACCTAGCCAAGCTTAGTATAATCTAACTAGCCTAGTATAACTTAGCGTAGTATAGCCTACTTTATCCTACCTTTAGTATACCCTAGTCTATCGTATCCTAGTATAGCCTAGTCTAGCCTAGTAGACCCTAGTCTAACCTAGCATATTATAATATAGCCTAGCTTAGCCTTGCCTAGTATAACCTTGCTGAGCGTAGCATTGCCTAGTTTAGCCTAGCTTACTATAGCCTAGCCTAGCCTAACCAGCTATGGCTTAGCATTACATGCCAGAGCCTAGCCTAGCGTCGCCTAGAGTAGCCTAGACTAGTATAGCCAAGCTAGAATAGGCTACTATAGCCTTACCTAGCATAGTATAGGCTAGCTTGGTATAGCCTATCCTAGCATAACCACACCTAACATAATATAGGCTAATATGGCCATAATATATCTTAGAATAGTATAGCATACCATAGACTAGAATAACCTTGCATAGCTTAACTTATTATAGTCTTAGTTAGCTAGCCTATCATAGCCTAACATAGTATTACCTAGCATATCAGAGTATAGCAGAGCATAGCCCTCCCTAGCCTATTATAATTTAGCCTACCATAGCCTAACATAGTATAACCCTATCTAGCCTAGGATAGATTAGCATAGCTTAGCCTAGCCTGGTCTAGTATGAGCTAGCCTAGCATTAACTATCTCAGACAATTATAGCCTATACTATCTTATTATACCCTAGTCAAGCATAGATTAGTATTGTCTAAACAAGCATACTCTATGCTATCCTAGCATAGCATTTTATAGCCTAAGTTAGCATAGTATATCTTAACCTTTTACATTATATCTTAGCATAGCTTAGCATAGCATAGCCTATAATAGCCTATTCTAGGTTTTGCACAGCAGAGTATAGCATATTATAGCCTATTCTAGTCAAGCAGAGTATCATCCGAATATTTATGATGTTATTGCCAAAACAAAGTAATTCCAGAGCTAACCTTGGGAGGACCTTAGCAATTATATTACAAAAAGCAAAACGGGGACATACCGACCAAACAACATAGTGAGATGTAGAGTCGCTCGCGACTAAAAACACAGACCTCAAGTAAATTATTAGAAGATATGTTTTATTTTTATTTTTAAAGCGCTTAACACCCCTTTTACCCTCTGCTGGTTTTAAACAGCCGTGAAGAAGATAGTGGAAGATTTATAAGATGTGCAAAAGACTTACCAAGAGAGAGAATATAACTTTATTGTGGGCCAATAAGGTCAGTAGGGCGTCTTTTTCAGTTGTATCAGGGTTTGTCATATACTCCTTTGGGGACTAGGAGATATGCACTGGAAACCGTTTAATAAAATTTTCGACCGAAAGCCCGTTGTTAAGGACGGATATGCCGTAGGCCATAGGCCGAAGGTCTGTATGCGGAGCGCATGTTCTTACTGTGAGGAGGTGTGTCAAAGCCACTTCTTCTCTACCTATAAATGATTTAGTTATCTGAAACCAACTCAAAATTAGGTTCCACAGAAGACATAAAATATGATAACATAATTTACATTATCAAGAGCCTTTCTATTAAATAAGTTTTTAAAAAATATAGATTAAATTTAGTAAGTTCTCGCTTCCTTCCTCAACAATTCCAATAAAAGAAAATAAGACATCATTGGTAAAAGTTTATGGGACAATGGAGATCAGGACCTTGTTTCAAAAGTTCTTGAAGCCATTCTTTATAAAGGACCGAAATTCACTGATACCTTCCAATTTGAAAGTTGATCTTCCAGAAACTAATATTGTCTATTAAAGCTAAATCAACTCCGGATTTATCATTTATGACTCTCGCATGTTACTTGGTTTATGACGACTGGTTACTATTGAGTGTCCCTAAACTCTTGGCACATAGGAAATATCAGAATGGTCCGCTCGTACACCAGAACTGACCTCGATGAAAAGTAAAGATGCAAGAGGTCTGAAACAGCAGCTCATTATAAATGAATGTTCCAAAATTTTGAGTTAATGCATCGTGCTCATGGGGAGAATCTCGCAAAGCACGTCCAACTTTGCATCTCAAATGGTGAAAATCACAATAAAATATAGTTAAATCTTTTAGTGAAAATATGCATTTTGAATGTGTCCAGAATTTAGGGACACCCTGTATAGAACAACAAGCTGGTGAATTTATCAAACGCTCGAAGTCCGCCAGATGGTCAATAGACTGAAGGAGTTGAATGGTTCGTGTTAACACATGTAATAGCCCTTAAACTATCGGTTAATCCTTCCATGAGAGTGAGTCAAGACGTCACATTTATACTTTCGAAAGTCTTTCAACTCGTGCTGAAATATTGATTCGGGACCGTTTCGGACAATCAAACTTCTTCCAGTCACGAATATTCCAATGTAGCGATAAGGAAGTATTCTGAACAAGGCTTCAGTCGAACTTTTATGAAGGGAAGCTTTCAAACTTAATTTTCGAAAGAGACTTTTGAAAGATTTTGACTGTTTATTATCTTGTACTAGGAGAGTTATTCTGTTTCAGTTTCATTATAAACGTTAATATATGTTCCTTAATTCACAAACAATCACAGATGAGATGATAAGTTCGTCGGAAAAAAGTAAATAAAATAATAAATATTTATATAGAGGTTATCAATTTTTACCAATGATAAAATTATCAATAAATTACCATTATGACGAAAATTGTTCAAATAGTGAATTGTGGAATAGACCACATGTATAGCAAGAACGTAAACTTGCTCTGTATTTCATTGTTAAAGTTCATTGCTTCATTAATATCATATTTCTGGTAAAATTAATGATCATGATCTGCTTTGTCACCAATTTTTTTATTATGCAAACGCTTCTAACCGCAATACTAACTTAAAACTAAAAGATATTCGAGAATTTAGCAATAATTAAAAGCTTTAGAATTATTTTTTCTTTAAAAAGTAAATTTAAAGCTTTTCAGCATAATTTTGCTCTAATTCAAAGCCCTTCTGAAGATGGTATTTCCATCTTCGTATTCTCTCTTTGAAGAAGTCTTACCTACCTCTTAAAGTTTCCCCACATTCTAACTTCAAATTTTATTTATCTATCAAATGAAGTCAACTTCTACTTATCTATCGACTGAAATCAATTTTTACTCATTTAGCAACAGAAATCAGGTTTTACATATGTAAATAAAGACAGATGAAATTTTTCTTATCAATCCCCTTAAATCATTTTTTAATTATCAATCACATATCAATTTCTACTTATCTTTCGACTGAAATTTTGTTCCTTTCAAGTGTCCTTTAAGTTTTACGAATAGAAAGGTCTGCTGTGACCATAATAAGGGTTACAGAGGGGATCGAGTAGGATTTGCAGTAGAGGTGATAATGAATTGTGCCAGGTTGCCTGGCAAACGCTTTCGTTTTTCAGTAATTTTGTTTTTTGTTTGTTTAGGCCTAACCCCCCCCCCCCCCAGATTAGCCAAAAGTAGGGGATTGGGGCAAAAAAGAGGGGATCTCTACCCAGTGTCAGTTGAAAAAGGGTGTGAGATACACTTAAACTGTTCTGAATTAAATTGTCTTCGAAGAATGTGGTTTAATTCCTCATATATATATATATATATATATATATATATATATATATATATATATATATATATATATATATATATATATATATATATATATATAAATTAAAAATCACATGACGCGTGATTTTGTATAGATGTATTTTTAAAGGCCCACGGAAATGAAAATTGGTGAAAATAGTTTGTCCTATCTTTCCGTTCTCTCCGTCTCCCATTTTTCTTCTTAAGCTTTGATTGGTTCACGTGATATTTTTCCGGGTTGTGTCACCAATTTTCATTTCCTTAATCCTTTAAAAATACATATATATATATATATATATATATATATATATATATATATATATATATATATAGAGAGAGAGAGAGAGAGAGAGAGAGAGAGAGAGAGAGAGAGATATTAATTTTCCTTTTTTTTATTTTGAATTTCTCATCGTTATTTGCTGTCCATATTCTCATTAATGTGTCATTATTGTTGGATTTATTTGATTTTTTTCCATTTTATTCGTTAATCTCGGTAATTTTATTCAGTTGTTTACATTGTTTTATCTATAGATAGGGTTTATGTTTATCGCTGCATTATTTCTAATTCCGTCAAATCTTTGTCTGTATTTGATCTGATGCATTTCATTATGTGCTACGGTAATCTGACTTATTTCTTCCTGGGGTCGCGTTTTGTTTAGCTTTTCCCACGGGTTTTGGCGCGTTCGTGAGTATTTTATTTATAGGTTCAAGTCCGGTTCTTTGATGTAGGTCATCTGATGTAATTTGGTCCTTCCTTCAGTAATTTTCTATAAATTGAGTTGCCCAAGTTTTTACTTTTGGGGCTCTTTTTATTTGTCTGGTACTCAACATATGTGTATGGATGATAGGGTATACCATCTTGGATCGGACAAGGGTTATATATAATTTTATCGTTTTCTTATTTGAGAGGTTACGAAATCTTTTTATCATCGTCATTGTCAGTTTTGCTTCTGTCACTTTTTTGACAGATGGGAGGCATATCCGTTTGTCGTTAGTTTGAGTCCGAGGACCCTACCTTCCGTGTTATATCGATATTCCTCCCCCTTGACTCTAACTGCGGCTGTTTTTCTCCGGTTTTTCGGTATTATTTTGAATTTATTTATGTTTGTTATGATTTTATTCTTTCTTTCGTAATCATTTAAATTCTTAATTTCTTTTGCTGTCCTCTTGGCGATATCTCTTAAATCCTTACTATAACTGGAGATGATTTGTATAATATCATCCGCCAGTTGAATGTACATTGCACTCTCTTCCGTTGGATGGAGTAGATTCGGCGTATATATGGTGTACAAAGTTATGGAAAGGCAGCCTCCTTGAAAGACACCTGATCGTAAAGTGAATGCCTCACCCAATTCGCCATTATTTGAAGAATAACTTTTCTTTTTTCCAGGTAGTGACATAATATTTTGTTTAAGTTGGGTTCCATATTGTGGCTAGTAATATTAGCTTGTAGGCCAGCGCTGTTTCCGTCCCTCTCTTGCTCCTGAACACGTGTTGCTGTGGGTTATAGAGGTTATTACTCTTGAGCTATCTTTTTAACCTTTATTTTTTGGATCTCTTCGAGTAGTTTGCCGAGGAACTCAACCAGCGAGATTTGACGTTAACTCTTGATTTGGTGGGTTTTTTATCCGGTTTTGGTAAGGTCATCTGTGCCGTTTTGAAGGCCTAGGGAAGGTTTCCAGTATTCAAACAGGCATTGAAAATCTTCAAACGTGCTTCATGCACGTTGTTTAGTGCATTAATCAGGTACTCCTTGTTATGACACTTAGTTTTGGTGCTTTCTGCTTAAATGACTTGACTGCTGTCAAGTATTCTTGCATTGTGAATGGCATTCCCTCTTCCTAGAGAATGGGTCTCTCCTGATCAACTCGTACGTATAGCATGGTATTACCTTGCTGTGTTTGTAAGGTTTGAGCGATTTTTTCTTCATATTCTCTATCGAAGTCAAGCTTATTTTCTGGAGAAATTGAAAAAACTTGGCTCTAGTCTCTTCGGAAGTTCTCTTGTAGTTCTTCGTTTCGTTGCACTTTTTTGTTCTGTACTTTAATTTTTATTTTGGTTGAGTTCGTTGTAGTCTTCGGTATTGTGTCCAGAATGTCCATTTTTTCGATAATGTTGTTCCAAGCTTGAATTTATTTTTCTTTTATTCCTACTCCCACTTGTATTCTGATTGTTTTTATGCTTCTGTAAATTCCATTGTGTTGCCCAGCTCCATTATCTCCTTTGTCAATCTTTCGAATTCCACCATCTTTTCTTTTATTTCGTTGTCCCATCGTGGTGCAGGCAGAATTTTGTGTTCTGTTGTTGGTGTGTAGATTGCAGCAGCTTCTGTTATTTTTCGATTAGCCTCTGTATTTCTACTTCAATTTCGTTGGTTACTTGGTTGTTTAGGGTTTCAAATTTCTATGTTACTTAGGTGTTCTTTATATTTCGCCCAGTTGGTTCTGCTAAGTGAGTTTCTTTGTGGAATCGTAATTTGGATGGGGAGGTGGATATAGTTATGATCATGCTTAAGTAGTCCGAAGGGGTTACAGGTCTGGGTTTAGTGTGGGAATTGAGGTTAAAATTGGGATTGGTGAGAACTATATCTGGCGTGGTTGAAGATCTATAAGTTAGAAAGTTTGGAAAATCTGGTCCTTCTCTTTGGACCATGTTTGGACCAGCAGTTGTAGAGTTTTGCCTGTACCGTTCGTTTTAGTTATATAACCTGCTGCTCAGCATTTGACATTGAGATATCCGGTTAGTATGGTTGAATCTGGTCAGCGGAAGAGCTTGATGAAGTTGGAGATGGGTAGGTACGAGCGCCTTGGGGGTTGGTAAGCCCGGGCTAGTACTAGATCGCTTGTAGTCATTTTGATCTTTACCGCAAGGTAAGATTCCTATAGGTCTTTTATTTCAGTGTAGTGAATCCCATTTTTTATTTAGATCAATGCACCGTCAAATCTGGTTTTCTCTCCTTTGTATCATCCTTATAAATATTACAATTTTCAATACTTCTGTTATTCCTTGATAAAGAACTCGAAATAAAGTTCGAAAGTACTTGGAATCCTCGTATTATTTTTTCCCTATGGGCTTTGTTGCATTTATTGCTTACTCACGCGATACTTTGTGAGTTTTCCATATATATATATATATATATATATATATATATATATATATATATATATGTGTGTGTGTGTGTGTGTGATCTTACACTAGGATGCAACACAGGTAAACAGCTGTCTGTTGCATGCATAAATCGTATCTAAGTGTTTGAAAGAATTCTCATTCACGACAAACTTTTCCATATCTAGTATATTAATTACGTATTCTATTTAAGAATGCATGCAACAAAAGCTTGAAGTTTGAAAAGAGTGATTTTGGTTGTTGAAAGAGGGTCCAAACTACATGGTTTGCCAGCGCCGCAAGTACTACGGCAAAATATTCGTTTGATCAAAAAGGAGTTAGACTTCTGTTACAGTATAGTTAAATTGATGTTCAACAGAGACTCAATGACTGCTATATAAGACCTCAGTGACCGTTTAAGAAAGGATAAAACTACATTGATGAAGGCTCAATGGACGCTGAGGCAGGGTTCATTCATTGTTGAGAAATATTTAAAGTGGATGTTCATGGACGATTAGAGGTGTTTAAGTATAGCCTACACTACACTATATATATATATATAGTGTATGGGCCTTTTTTGCTATTGTTACATTTCTGAATGTAATGAGCACAATTATATATAAAATATATTTATCTTGTATTACATAGTTTCCAGTCAAATTTCATAAATTTGATTGCAACAACCGTTTAGTGATATTTTGCAACAATTAGTTTTTTTTAAAGGTCCAGAAAAAATATTGCCAAGAAGAGTAAAATTATATCGTGAATAAATTAGTTATAAATTTCAAAAGATATAATCTGAAAGCATATCACACAGTGGAGAAAAATGTTTAGAATACCTAGAGCTAAAGAAGAAAAGGGATTCATTATAATTTTGAGCTAATCTTACCCCTATAGATCATTAGATATCTAAACCAAAAAGAAGTAGCTAAATACCCATATGGTAGCAATAAAGGCATATTAAAGCTGCATATGCTTTTTCCGTCTGGAAAGCATCAAATAATAAACTTCTCAAGAAAATTTCCACGGTTAGGATTGAAATCCAAAAGCCTTATATAATATAAAAATAAAAAAGTATGTTGTGGGCCCAGTCACGAATCAAAATTGAGTTAAGTACATTTATCTTCACAGAACAATAGAGTAACTTTTGATTAGCCAGATGATTGGGGAAGGGCCTGCGTTATCAATGGTTTTCAAATGAATGAATTCACTTAGCGATATGAAGGAGGAGGTAGATTAGTGAATTGGGCTGCAATTGTTAGAAAGAGAAAAGTAGAACTTATTGAATGGTTTCGCAGGCGTACTGCGAGTTCCTGGATAAAACTTCTTACCTTGGTTTAAGAGCCGGCCAGTGAGAATGAGAAAGTCAATTCTATTCATAAAATATAATGGTCCTGGTCTCTAAGTATTGGTTAGGTTCGAAATGATATGTAAGAAACAATGAAGGATTGGTCCCCAAACAGTTGCGATATAAATCCAAAACAAACTTGTGAGCCATCCTCAAGATAACAGGCAATTTAACCCCCCAAAATTATTTGGGAAGTCATCAAAGGTGCTGCAAAAATTGTTTATCATTATTACAGCAAAACTTTAGTTTCATCAGGAGACAAAAGAATGACTCAAATCATGAATTCATTTGTGTAGTATCACAAGAACAGTTCTCATTTAAAATTGTTTCATTTAATTTTATTTCATTGCATTTCTTACAATTCATCCCTATAAAATCTTTAAACAGGGTATACTTTGTTATTATATGATTTGGTTAATACTGTATTTGTTTGAAGAGTCTATGTATTTCAATAAATAAAAATCTAAATAAAAATCTACAAATGCTCATTAACGGTAAAATAGACAATCCAACATTAATCTTTGTTTTTTTTCTCTCATATGGCATTTAGATCTATTTTATATACGTGACATTTTCTTCAGATCATTTTCTTAGCATAATGAAAACCGTTACACAAACGCTCTGGTTGTATCATATATATATATATATATATATATATATATATATATAAATATATTGTTTGTAAGATAAACGAAAAGGGCGAAATTCTTTTCATTTCTTGATAACAACGACATTTCGTGAGTTAATTTCATCCACCTTCTGGTACTGGAAATTATAAATTCGTGAAAATGATTACTCTCAAATTTTCGATGTAATGGAAGATTTGGGACCGTTAATATAGGGAGCAATGCAAAACTTACAGGAAATTGGGTTGTTTTCTTATGATAAGGAATGTAATGAGTAAAATTTAGCTATATAAATTTGAAAAAAACACTTGATTCACTTCGAGAAAACACTAACCTTTTACAATATACTGTTAAATGAAGATTGGCTGGAAATCGCGAGGAGCGTAAGAAATAAGCGACAGGTTTCTAGCTCGACCAAGGACTTTTTTAATGATATTGGTTTTTGTCCTTTGGAAGTATGGAAGACTGGGCTAAAAGAGTTAGTTCCAAACCTGAAATTTAATTAAGCGGTATAATATGCTTGACCCTTTATCTAATTTATTACCTTCGTTGGTCTTTTACCATTTACGTTAGAGAATGTTAAAATTTATATTTTTCTGTTAATTTTAATTAAAATATTCGGATAGCTACAAATTAATTGGTAGTTTAAATATTAAACTCGGCTGCTTTTGTAGCTTTGTCTTTTAAACAGAGTGCCCCGAAAATTCGATATGTTAAAATTATACATACAAAGTATCATTTAGAAATGATAAAATATAACAAAAACATTGATATTAATTTTTAAGTGTATTTTAGCATATGGAAATTACTTTTTGTTTCAATCTCGAGAGCAACATTTTAGCACATTGGAAAAAAGATAGAAAAGTCCATTTTAGAATAGCGAGAATTACCTTCTACTGTAAAAAATGAAAAGCTTTAAATTTCATTATATCAAAATATACATCTTTACATTCTGAAAAATTTTCTTTAATATATTTATATAACATCACTTCGATTCAAACTAAAATTTAAACCGAAACCTGTTTAACATTTTTAAAATATAAAAAATATACAACCTAACCTGGCAGTACTCCTTACAAGAGAAGTTTGTATTTCGCAGGCAGACCTCCGATATATGCCCTACGGAAAAAACAAACTGCAAAGCTATATTTTCCTATTTAAATTTACCCTAATAATTTAATTATGGCTTGCTCTGTTTTAGGGGCCAGTAGCTATTTCGTCGGGCTAAATATTAAAATGGGAATTCTATTTTAGAAAAACTTTGATAAAAACTTCGAATATACGAAAAAACACCAAACATCTATGGCTTAATTTTAATAAATTGTCCTAAATTTGTATGAGCTTCACTATTTGTAATTTTTTTAAATTTTTAATTTAAAAACATTTGATAATCAGAGGGATTTTCTAAAAGTTTCATTTTCTTTAAAGATTTAAATAATTAATGTAAAAAACATTGTCGTTCGCACAGTTTAAAAAAATTCCTAGGAAATATCCATAAATTTTCCCAAGATATAATATACTGTTATGGTTTATGATAAGAACTAAATATTATTAGTTAACTGTAATTTTAAAATGTCATAAGGATCTATTTTATAGTGTTTAGCGAGGGATTTCTTAGGTTTGTGTGGATAATTTGGTCTGGAAATAGGTATGAAGCAGATTAGGGTTAAGTAGGAGTCGAGAATAGTTACGAGATTTTTAACTTGTTTTTATCTTAACAATAGGTTAATATTAAAAAACAAAAGGGTTATTTTACATTTTCTAAGATATGTTCCTTTGGAAATAAAAGCCTTAAATCGACAATTTGTATGTTGTTTATATACAAGGTTCCCGTAAGTCAAGACTCAAAGGCAAAAATCAATAAAACTTCTAAATACTCCAAAATTTATTACATAATCTGTTCAAAGTGTCCATGTTGCATCGTAAACATAAGTGAAGTCAGTATCCTTTACCAAACCATGAGTCGTTGGGTACCTTGTTCTTTGGAAGAATCAAACCAATGAGGATGGGTTGTTAACAGTATCGAGTGTTTTAATGGTTGACTCGTTTAAAACCATAAGGCTTCGATTCATCAAAGAAGATAATTTTCAATGGAAACGTCTCATCTCTCACACACAGTTATTTTGTCCATTCGCAACACTGAACTCGACTATCAGGATTATTTTCACTCAAAGCTGATGGAATTGTAGTTTGTACAGATGCCATTAATCAAGGGTCAAGATGAGATGCTCTGAAAATGATTTGTTTAGACAAAAAGTAAACCTAGCGAACGCATATGAGTTTATGTTGTTGAATTCTTTAGCTACCTCAAAGGAAGGACTGCAGCTTCTTTTCAGCTTTAAATTAAAGGAAACGATAATTTCGAATTATAACCAAATTTGCCGTAAATCTAATTTGTCTTATTCAATAACAAAACTTTCGATACCGAAAATTGTTTACAATGTTCGATTATTACATAATAATAAGAACTTAGAAATTCCTATCGGTACAAACTTATTGGACACCATATATATATACGTATATATGCAAAGAAATCCCACAGGAAAATGAAAGGCTGATTCCAAGTACTTTCGAACTTGATTAGTTCATAATGAACTAAACAAGTTCGAAGGTACTTGGAATCCGCCGTTCATTTTTTTGTGGGATATTTTGTATTTTTTGCACTACTCACGCGCTACTTTGTGAGTTTCTCATCGGTGGTGTTCAACCCATTTGTTTTTTTCTCATTCCCATATCTTTTCGGTTAATCCAATGCATTAGTTGATTACGTCTTTACTTGAAAATATTTTCCTAAACCCACTTATAAATATTATCCCATCTAATTTGCATCTTTTGCAGGTGTTCTCTTGTTGGAATCCAACTATAACAAGTTAATCATTTTAACACTGTCGAATGTACATTCAGGATTTTATGCACCATTCTTTTTCCATCCTAATATTATTGTTGGAAATGAGTAAAGCTACATTATAGCACGAGTTAATGTCTCTTAATCTAGGTATCTCTTTAGTCTTGAGGCAAAACTTTCGAGTTTTATTTCATCTTTTCCGAAATAAAGCAAACCAGAGTATTAATGTATATTTTAAGTGAGGAGGAATCTTCTCTTCCTTTTCAGCTTTAAATCCAATGGGATGAAAACTTTGAACCTTCATCCGAGTTTGTCGTAAATCGAATTTGTCTTTCTCACTCGAATAGGTTTCGATACCAACTTGTATCAAACAATTTATTTTATTTTTTGAGCGATAACCAGTTTTTAAATTTCAAGTAATATATTTAGCAAAATTTATCAGATAATATTTCGGAAGATTTTTGAATAAATATTTGTTTAAAATTGGATATGAATCCAAAATACTTGTGTAAAATATATAGTGTATTTAAGTAGGATTTATAGTTCATTTCTATATCCAATGTTTAGCAAATTTGAATTAGTAGTAGGTAATTTCCTTCTACTACTCTTTTAGTGTACTTACCTATCTATTTTATATGGTCCAATATTCTTTTCATGATAAAAATCGATTGATTATTCCATGCTAACGTGGAAGATGTATATAATTTTATTATTATATTTTCTTTCCACACAATAAAAGTTGCTGTGATGAATCAGAGTGTTAAATTCCTACATATTCAATCCACGAAGAATAAAGGAAGAAAAGAATATACAGATATAAAATCTATAGCAGGAAAAATGGCAAGTGTGAAAGAGAAAAAGCACTAAAATGCCAAGCATCTTAAACCAGAAGTATAAAGCACTACAAAAATAGCCGAATAAACATTGATATTCAAAAGTAGTAGTAATATTTCACCAACCTGTTTTAATGAAATGGACATAAAGGTCACTATGATAATCGCTGGGGAGCACGAGAGCGCCAGGGCGGTACAAGAGCCCGGCCCTTTTTAGAGAGTTGTCAAGGAGTATTGTTTTTGACACCAAATAGCGTTCAGGCGAAAACTTCATCGCCCGGGGAAGAGGGACCAGTTCCACGTCAGAGGTATGTGGATATAGATACCGATCAGTAGGATTCCTTGGAAGAGAGTGTCTGTGTGTTTTGTGCTGCAAAGATAGAAGACGATATATATCAGTGTTCTAAGTGGTTATGTGTCTGGGATGAAAAGTGTAAGACCTCCCTGCCTAGGTCCAGGGATGAGCACAGTACATCCACCAATTGGTAGCTAAATCTCTACGTGCGCTGCCGTTTGTATCCGATCGAACCTGGTACCACAACGTTGGCAGACCAATGCCGCATCCATTCGGCTAGCAAGAGATCTTATATCCAAAAGGGCAGAGTAAGTAATGCTTGTAATGTAAGGGTCAAAGTCATTTATCTATAGCCTTTACTGTAGTGCATCCATGGTGACATAATAAATTATTGAGTGATGCCCCCAAATTTATCAAATGTGACAATGGGAAAGCAACTATTACTGCTGTTCAATTGAAACCTATATTTTAAGTAAACCCTTCAAAAAGGCTCGTCTCCAAGGTGAGGCCACAAAGACTACGAAGCTGACCAGGGCGCCTACCTCGGGCGCCGTCTCGTAGCTTAGGCTTAAACCGGCGGCGCTCAAATTGAAACGGAGAGTGGTTTAGAAAATATGGGAAAATGTTTGCTTTCTAGACAATTGCTGAAATTTCATAAATTTAATCACATCATAATTTAATTTCAGTTGATGTGATTAATTCAGGAAAGATTAAAAAGGATAAAATATTATTTCAAAATAATGGACTAATATAAGCAAATGGAGGCAAATAATTTAGGATAATATAACCAATAAAGAGCTTGTTTGATCTCTAAATGTATTTGAATGAGAATCTTGTTATTATCACTTCATTTTTATATATCAAGTAATATTATTTTTAGAGTTACATTTATTGAATGATAACCAATACCTCCCTCGGCAGGAATGTCATTTTTCTCTTCTTCGAAATGGACATACTCGTGTGTACAAAGCGCCATCGAATGGAATGTTTTCCTAAACAGTTCTGCTAAAAATTGCTTGATACCTAGACTTTACGCTGCCAGTTGCCTTGTAGAGCTCTACGCACGATACCTGCCCCTGTACTATGAAAAACATTGTCTTTATTACTTGTCCTTGTAATTGAAGCGGGCTCTTGCACACTCTATTGTCGCTATAGAGTTCTGAGAAGAGGATGGGGGGGGGTCAAGTCCCTAATATTCGATGCTCTTTATTATTATTTGTAGCAAATACGTAACGCCCTCTGTCTTATGGTCAGGTTGTACGCCCTAGTGGATAATAAAATCACTATAAAGATCAGCATAAAACCGCTGGCGAGCAATATATCAACAGGAGCAGCTCCTATTTTGAAGGGAATGTGTTGTTAAGTTTTCTTGTCTATGACTAGAACTAGTGATTTGGTAGGATCTTTCATTCCCTCGGGAAAAGATGCGTCTGTTACATGTCAGGGAGATGTGGTTACAACGCCCATCAGCAGGATTCCTTGGAAGAGAGAAGAGTGTGGGTGTTGTGCTATGACGATGGGGAAGGAAAGACAACCATTTTGTATTGGGATATTTGTGATAACCTCTATAATATCTAATTACTCTGCACATCGCTTCCGCATATCGATGGCCAGACCTATATGTGCGATGACGTTAGTAGCCGCTCTCGTTGGGGTTAAGCCCGTCACCTAGATTTGCGTAGGCTAACGTCGTATCTACTATGCGAGCAAAAGCTCTATAATATTTTGTTATGTGCATCATCTCTCAGGGAGGTTATCGACCCTGTGTCATCTGAGCTCCCTCCTAGATGTTTTCCAGCGTTTTCATTGCTTTTAGTCTTTTGATAATAGTCATTGTTTTTTACTTCATTTATTTTGAAATATACCTTTTTAAATTGATCATTAAACTCTACTTTTTTATATTTCGGGTAGCTCTGTCTGCGTAAGTGGCTGCCAGAGGGACTACATAGACTAAAATAAATGAAGAGATCCTAAACTTAGTTTTTCATCTCATTGAATCACGACTTCTGCAATTTATCTCAGTCAAAATTTGTCATTCTAATAGCACCCTAAAATATTTATTTTAGGCGCTGTGAAAAATTTATGGTAACTTTATTCAAAGATTTTGAAACTTTTAAAACTGCCGTTGCTCGACAGAAAAGAAGTGATTTCTCTTTCAACTTTAAAACGGATTAGCCCGTCATTGTCAAATATCAGAGAACAAAGCTGGATCATAGCCTTTTTGTGTATATTTGAAGCTACACAAGAAAAGAATGAATTGCCCAAATTTTTCGAAATTTAATATTAATGTGCTTTTTAAGATAAATAATCTTAAAAACTGTTAAAATAACGTCCTAAGCTACGAGTATTTAAGAAAATATATAATGATGAATTTTATGATAAAAAGGTCTAAAATACTCCATATAGTTGAATCTTATAAAATACAGCTGTCAATAATTTGCCACTATATTTTATATCATATTATCTACTAAAAAATACTCAGCTACTTAAAATAACTTTCAAACCTAACTCTACGTAAACAATTCACGCTCATTAAACAGTCCAGGATATTTCTCAGGTTGAAGGATAACGAGTAGTCCTATGCGTTGGTTTGTTTAATGTACACCCGATTTTGCACTCAAGGAAGCGCACAGTCATTTACAAATTAGCCAATTCGTTGCAATGGCAAAGAAGCTGAGACAAATGGAACTGGAAGACTTGCTGTTGGCCAGCCTTCGTCAGGCTTTTCAGCCCCCTATTATGTGGTAACTTCTTCCTCTTGATCCAACTTTGAAGTGTTATGGTTCGAATATGAATCTTTATTAGACTGTTCCATCGTCAGCACATTATAAAAAGAATTTCCAGAAATAGGGAAAATATGAAAGTGTTTTCTGCTATGGCACAACTGGCGCCACTCTCGTGTTTAACATTTTTTCCAAAGAAATACATATATTTTCCATTCTGGTAAAGATCTAAAAAAGGGCGTCGCTTTAGGAGTTTGTAGGAATATATATATATATATATATCTATGTACACAAAAGTTGTGCACGCTCGTGAAATCGTTCTTGCCACAGTCAGATTTCCCAGCTAGCGAACATCTGAGCCCTCTTTGTTTAATTAATTTCCTCTTCAACCAGTATTTATTGGCCCTTGACCTCTAACACCAATAACTCTTCTTCTCAATTCCGTATCTCCCTCTCGAGTCTGTGTCAACCTCGTGCACACACTCTCTCTCTCTCTCTCTCTCTTTTTTCTCTCTCTCTCTCTCTCTCTCTCTCTCTCCCTCCTGATCCCGCCCACCTTCTATAAAACAAGAGACATTACAATCAGGAACTCAGATCCACATTAAGAACAATCCAATTACGAACTTATTTGGTCGGACATTCCACAAGAAGGAACAGACCCATCTCGCTACAAGTAGTGACGCCCGGAGTGACTCAAAAAATTAAAAAATCTTCGTCATCGATCGGAGTGACTCTCATCATCGTACGAAACCATCGTATCAAATTTCTGGAGTGATCATCGAATTCTTTCAGCGCAACTAAGTACAACCATGGACTCCCTTCAACCTTTCATGAAGGAGCCCCATTCATCTCACCCACACCAACCAATTCGACTCAACGGGACGCTCAACGTTCGTGACGCGTAACTCTTACCGAAGCACCAGCTCGACTCAACGGGACGCTCAACGTCCGCGACGCGCAACTCTCCCGGCCTCAATCACACCACTCTTCAGTAAGCGACGCGAATTCAACAATTCAACTTAAGCCGCAGATATGGTCGCAAAACTTCTCTCTAGCCGATTTGCTAGATTGTTCAATTATCTGTGCGCTTCACCTAGTATTAATTCATTATAATTTATTCATTCGCACTCGCATAATTTATTTCCTCGTACTCCAATAATTTATTTTCTCGCACTCACATAATGATATGGCAATGTGCCATCAATTTATTCATCTCATAGTGCTATGGCAACGCCCCATCGATACTCATTAGCAGTTACATAATGCTACCGCGACGCTCCTCATTTAAGGAACTGACTAGGAGAGAAAACTCTTAAATGCACAAGCTATGCAACGCATATAGTTTTTACTTCATTTCACTCAAGATTTGCAAGTTTGCTTGACTATTTCGTTCATCAAATTATTTGTTTAAGTTAACTAATTATATTTTAAATTCACTATATTTATGTTTACTCATTATATTATCAAGAGAAAATGTGTGCACTCAATCCCTATTTTGTTCTTTCTATGTACGTTCAAAACTGTAATGACACACGCGTGTTCATGTGATCCCTAGCTGGACAAAAGTGACCTTTTGACCACCGAGTTTCAAAGTTTATCGCTTAAGATTTCAGACTGTATCATTTGTATGGTCTTCAATGTGTAAATGTCGACCTAATTATCATTCACTTTGTAAAAATTTAACCTCAATATTCTGTATAAGTATTTTAATCATCATTTTACTTTAATAATGCTTGATGTATCGAATTGATATTTATTTTACAAGAACTAATATAATTTATACTCATGTATTTTTTTAACGAACGAATTCGTGTTATCATGTAAATACTGACTATCTACCAATTTGACAGAAATATTTTCTATAAATATTTTAATCATCCATTTACTTCAATTATATTTGATGTATTGAATTAGCATTTTCTCACAGGAACTAATGTCATTTGTACTCATATATCATTTTAACCAAAAAATTATTGTACATTTTACTTTAAACTTTTGTTATTCTATTTATCATGCCAATGAATCTTCATTATTGTGTTTTTACCTAAATAATTAATTCCAATTTAATTATATCATTGTTTTTATTCGAATGCTCTTAATTATTGCTATTTTCAGCTTATTTCATAATTTCTATATTTTGAATCTACCACACAAATATAACTACATTTACTAAATCAGAAGGTTGTGAGTTCTTGCAGTGATCTATGTACACAAAAGTTGTGCACGCTCATGAAATAGTTCTTGCCGCAGTCAGATATCGCAGCTAGCGAACATCTGAGCCCTCTTTGTTTAATTCATCTCCCCTTTAACCAGTATTTATTGGCCCTTTAACTCTCACATCAATAACTGTTTTTCAATTCAGTATGTCGACCTCGCACGCTCTCTCTCTCTTGATTGCGCCCACTTTCTATAAAACAAGATACATTACACTCATGAGCTCAAATCAGCATTACCAACAGTCGAGGACACTTCTTCATCGATGTGATTCGTCTACTTCAGTGGATAAGATTTACCAAGCTCCAGCCCTTCATTATAAAAAAAAACATCAAATTCCAAGTACGAACTTATTTGGTCGGACATCCGCAAGCAAGAACAGTCCCCTCTCACTCTCTCTCTCTCTCTCTCTCTCTCTCTCTCTCTCTCTCTCTCTCTCTTTCTATATATATATATATATATATATATATATATATATATATATATATTATCAAGCAAAAAAAAGAAAGATTTTCATTTATTAAAATATATGCAAAAATTTGATTAGTAGATAAATGAAATTTTCATGGTACATAAAGTGACAAAATTTCTATTATAAGATATTAAAGGAGTCTGTCAAGTGGTGGCTTACGTTGCCGGACAGATGGTGGATGGACATCTCGTCGTATGACATTGCGCTGAAAAGACAGTTGGCCGTACTAACATCTGATCGATCATCGCAAATTTTTTTCTTTGTCGCTTTACATCCTTGTGGTTCTTAAGATCATGTCAATTTGTCTACCACCCTAATATCTGTTCTTCTTTGCTTTACTACACCCATTTCACATCCTTATATCAGTTCCTTCTAGTCCTACGATCCAATCTTCTTTGCATAACCACCCGCACATTATCGATTTACTCCAAAGATTGGATGGCCTCCCTCCTAAGCTTTGATCTCTCTCATACTTTTTTGCCTTCAAGCTGGATATGAAGCCATATCCTTTCAGTAATGCCTTTCCCTCCTACTCATATTTTTTTCTTTTTCTTCTTTCTTTCACTCTTTTTTAAATGGTGCTTACCCCAGTAGGCGTTTGTTAGATCTTCCCTGCGCTAAAGAAAAAATAAATATAATATGAATAAATATAAATGTAATATAAATTATTTATATTTTGTATAATTGTTTTTAGGAAATAAGTATAAAATATAATTAGTTTATCAGAGTATATCCATTATTAATATAAAGCAAAGGGTTCATAAATATTTAAAAACTGGGATTATTGTTCTTAATAATTCAACTCTGGGATACTACTCACATTTTTCAACGAGGATTTCAGTCTTATTTAATAGTTTTTTTACTTTTCTTTAGTTTGTTCAATATTAACCTTTTGTTTATGGTTCAATAATCAATTCCTAGTCAAAAAGTTCTTTTTGTTTCGAAATGAAAGGACAAACTGTAGAGTGGGTTAGTCTCATTCTCTGGTCAAACCTTCTGCCCCATCACTTCATGGAAAGCAAGGGGAATTTCTCTCCAAAATGATAAACAGTTTAAGTTCAAATTTTTGTATTCTTCTTCCTCCACGTCATACACCACATAAACATGTGGCTTCAATATATCCTTGAAATTCAAATAATACATCAGTTTAATCACCCATACAAAGAAATCTATCAATTGGGTATTTTAAACTTCACTTTTGCCGTCGCAGTACACGGGATCGTTTTCACCCACCCATCCTGCATGGGATCGTTTTAACCCACCCGTCATGCATGGGATTATTTTCACCCACCCATCGTGCATGGGATCATTTTCACCCACCCGTCGTGCGCGCGATCGTTTTCACCCACTAGTCGTGCGTGGGGTCGTTTTCACCCACCCGTCGTGCATGGGATCATTTTTTCCCACCCGTCGCGCATGGAATCGTTTTAACCCACCCGTCATGCATGGGATCATTTTCACCCACCCGTCGTGCATGGAATCATTTTCACCCACCCGTCGTGCGCGCGATCGTTTTCACACACTAGTCGTGCGTGGGATCGTTTTCACCCACCTGTCGTGCATGGGATCATTTTTTCCCACCCGTCGTGCATGGGATCGTTTTCACCCACCCATCTTGCATGGGCTCGTTTACACCCACCCGTCGTGCATGGGATCGTTTTCACCCACCCGTCGTGCATGAGATCATTTTCACCCACCCGTCGTGCATGGGAGTGTTTTCACCCACCCGTCGTTCATGGGATCGTTTTAACACAACCGTCGTCCATGGGATCGTTTTCACCCACCCGTCGTTCATGGGATCGTTTTCACCTAGCCGTCGTGTATGGAATCGTTTTAACCCACCCGTTGTGCATGGAATCGTTTTCACCCACCCGTCGTGCGCGGGATCGTTTTCACCCACCTGTCGTGCATGTGATCGTTTTCACCTACTTGTCGTGCGTGGGATCGTTTTCACCCACCCGTCGTGCATGGAATCGTTTTCATCCACCTGTCGTGCATGTGATCGTTTTCACCCACCCGTCATGCGTGAGATCGTTTTCACCCACCAGTCGTGCATGGAATCGTTTTCACCCACCTGTCGTGCATGTGATCGTTTTCACCAACCCATCGTGCATGGAATCGTTTTAACCCACCTGTCGTGCATGTGATCGTTTTCACCCGCCAGTCGTGCGCGGGATCGTTTTCACCCACCAGTCGTGCATGGAATCGTTTTCACCCACCTGTCGTGCATGTGATCGTTTTCACCAACCCATCGTGCATGAAATCGTTTTCACCCACCTGTCGTGCATGTGATCGTTTTCACCCACCCGTCATGCGTGAGATCGTTTTCACTCAGCAGTCGTGCATGGAATCGTTTTCACCCACCTGTCGTGCATGTGATCGTTTTCACCAACCCATCGTGCATGGAATCGTTTTAACCCACCTGTCGTGCATGGGATCGTTTTCACCCACCCGTCGTGCATGGGATCGTTTTCACCCACCTGTCGTGCATGTGATCGTTTTCACCCACCCGTCGTGCATGGGATCGTTTTTACCCACCTCTCGGGCATGTGATCGTTTTCACCCACCCGTCGTGCATGGGATCGTTTTCACCCACCCTTCGTGCATGTGATCGTTTTCACGCACCCGTCGTGCATGGGATCGTTTTCACCCACCCGTCGTGCATGTGATCGTTTTCACCCACCCGTCGTGCATGGGATCGTTTTCACCAACCTGTCGTGTATGTAATCGTTTTCACCAACCCGTAGGGGCACGCTGTATCTGACAATACTAAAGTAAACTTCAATCTAGGAAGTGATGATATGGGATACAGTCACTTGGTTGGCGTGGATGAAGAGCGTATCCCAAGTGTACACAATGTAGTGTGATGATGGCTACCAATTGCTAAATTAACAAAATATTAATGGATAGTAGGAAAAGGAAGAGGACGAGTAAACCCTTTATCCTAAAAATACTGTATAATTCATGTAAGCGCCATTTTTCTTGTGAAATCCTTTGGAAAATGGTTCTCGAAACTGTGTGAAAGAATAATAGTTGGATTACCAAGAAGAGGAACCGCATCAATCCCCTCTGTATCGAGAGCAGGTAATATTATGTATGTGAGCATCGTATGGTTTTTGCTTAGTTATTTCAATGAACTATCATGGTTTATTTCTTATAATGGGAGCTCAAATGGGATCTCAACCGATTACCCAATTTCCTCGACTGATTATCTTTATTTTCACCTATTTAATCAGATAATAAAAACAGCAAAAAGATTTTAAAATAGTTCCTAGGTGAGAAAATTTAAAGAAGAAAATAGACGAGTGTTAAAGGAGAGAACTGAGCTCATATATTAATTTTAGGAGGATTTAAGAGAGACATTAAAAATGTTAAGAGAGACGTAATTGCTTAGTGCTCCGTGGCTTGATAGACCGAAAGTGACATATATGCAAACATGTTTATTTAATTGCAACGGCGTTGGTTTGATGGCCATTTCATTGGGTAACGCCATCCGTCTCTTGACCAGGACAGCCCCATGAACGAATAATGAAACCTAAATAAAGTTGAGTATGACATATGCTGGGGAGCTTTAGGCCCCCAGAAACCAATAATCATTTTAATCGAGGGGGAGGTGCCAGGGAATATTTGTGTTTTATCTCAAGATGCGCGATTAGGTAGGAACGTTCTTCACAAGGAAGGGTGGTAAAAGGGGAAGGGGGCCTTCCGTTCAGAGGTATGTGACTATTGCTATCCATCGGCAAGATTTCTTGGAACACAGAAGTGTGTGCACGCTGTGCTGTGAAGGCGTGAATTTGTGAAATTGCTGTTGTGATTGGCTTTGTGTGTAATTACCTCTGTAAGATTCACTTACCCCTGCGGGGGTAATTAGAGCACGTCCAGTAATCGGTTGCCAGACACGTTTTAATTTTATTTCATTTTCTTTTTTTCGAGCATTAGATATTTTCCAAAATTCACGGGCATATATTTATCGAATGCAATTTTCGCAATCGCTGCTCGAAGGAAAAAGTGAGTAGAATTACGTTGAAAAGAAAATCATTCAATTATAGGGTGACTGCCAAAACACGGGCCTGCACACACTTTTTGTGATATATCCTTCATTCATTCACTAATCACCCTTACTTTGCAGGACATGACAGAAGAAATGCCTCTGAACACAACTAACTTTCAATGGGAGCTCTAGCAAAGAATATAGTGCATCAAACATTACTATAAACCAGGCTCGTTCAAGAAAGTGCAGGACACTTTCGTGCATCAGTTTGAATGTGAAAAAGCACCCTACAACTGCAAAATTCAGGACTGAGTGGAACACTTCGAGAAATATGAGACAGTGGAGAACCTCAATGCCGCCAATAACAACCGTCCAAGCCTTTCAGGTCCCCCCAGGAAGCCTAGAGCTGAGCTGATCGAGAGCGTAAGTGAGTCAGTTCAGCAGAGTTCAAAATTCTCTGTGCGCAAGCGAAGTCAGTCCCTCGGTATATCCCGTGAGACTTGCAGGAGAGTGCTAATAATGGATATAAAGGCCTCCCCATACAGAATACAGTTAAAGCAGACCCTTATAGCCTCAGACAAGGAGCAGAGAAAAGCTATGGCAGTCAAGATACTAGAGAAGATTTAGGAGACCCCAAGTTTCCTTAACCTTCTTTGGGCCTCAGATGAAGCTCACTCATTGGACCATTTTTCTTCGAGGAATCTGGCGCGACAGTGTCAGTCACCAAGGAGCGGTATGTTGAGGTCCTCAAAACCTTCAAGTGGGAGCTGCATATCCTATTCGCGTCTCTCATTGGGAAGTTCTTGTTCAAGTAAGATGGAGCAAGCTCTCTCACCTCAAACCTGTCCCGAGATTGGCTAAAAGAGAACTTTGGTGCCGTGTGATCAGTTACAAGACTGATTTTGAGTGCGCACCTCACAGCCCAGACTTTAGCCACCTAGATTTCTTTCTCTGGAGCTACCTTAAAAAATGAGTTTGCGCAGGAAGAACCAGACAATTACGGAACTCAAGGAGCAATCAGAGAGGAGATCAGAGCCATTAGTCAGTCGGTTTGTAAGAACGTCATGGACAACTTTGTGCTTTTGTGCTGCGCCTCAAGAAATGCCCAGAGCTAAATGGAGGTCATCTCGAACACGTGCTCTAGAATAAAGAAGAAAAGTTCAAAGACTCTCATGTTTCGATATGATGTTTTTAAACACAATAAACTAGTAATCATCAAAGTTTCATTCAATCCTTGCAGAAAATTAAGAAATGAGGCCTATCGAAAGTTGGAGCCAGATTTTGGGGGTCACCCTGTATTAGTAAAAATTGTAAGGGAGAATACGAAATTAAAGGAAGAAAGATTAAGGAATTATACCTACAGTAAAAAAGAACAAATATTTGGACATATTCATATAAGTTATTTGATATATATTCCATCCATTAAAAATGAGTGGTAATTCTACATCTGACTTATTTTGATGTGTTAACGAAATAAATTAAATATTGCGATACTGACGATTATATTATATTTTATTGACAAAAAAGAAATTGAGAATGGAAATAAGTATTTAGGTATTCATAGAAAATATTTTTAAATTAGTTCTTTCAAGATTTATTTTGTCTAGAATGTTTTAGAAAGATCTAGAATGATCCGATGGGTTCCAACAACAGTTTCCTAATTTTTTATTTTTTTTCAAAACCTCATTTAACATCTGACTGTCATATTGCACCATTGTGCCATCATGGTTAAAAGTAAAGAGTTCTCAAACGATTTTGAAATCAAGGACATTGGGCACTACAAGGAAAATAAAAGCTAAAGATGTATTTTTACAGAATTATTTGTACTTCTCAAGACTGTAGATTTGACTGGTAAAAATAGAGCACCTCAAGGTTCACTTCAACTCGTCCTCGCAATACAGCTCTGAGGAAAATATCTCAACAAGCTCGCATACGAATACTTGATCGATATCGAAGAATCCTATGATAACTAGGGCAGAACTTTAAGGTCATCTGTGTACGGCTGTGACATTAGTTTCGAAAATTACACTTAGTAATAATCTCAATAGACAAGGTCTCGGATCTTGATCACACAGCAAGACTCCGTCTCTGAACAAAAACTTGTTAGCAAGACGGAAGTTTGCTCACGAGCACTAGAAAAGCTAGATCAACTTTGGTGAACGTGCTTTTCTTTGATGAGACTAAAAATTTAACATTTGGGATGGAATGCATCTCTCTATGATTGGCTTCGTGATGGAACCACTTATAGGCGCAAAAAACAGCACCACCACAATCAAGCATTAAGCACAATGTTTTGGAGTTTTTATGTTCTTTTTAATCCAACTGTTGCTCTTCATATAATTGATGGAACAATTGATCGAGCCAAGTACTGGCAATTATTTGCCAATAAGTTAATGTCGCCTGTGGAGAAGTTGGAGATGTAAGCTGGTTGTAGGTTCCATCTGATTAGAAAGCACTTCGAAAGCAACACGCGAGTGATTCGTCCAAAACAATATTCATGAAAAAATATACAAGAGGAAATTTGCAGACCCCACCCCCCTCAACTGAAGGCTCTATGTTTGCATCAGTGGAAGATATTTCGCCATAATATTTCTATGAGTTAATTCAAGTAAAATAAGAAATGACAGACAACAATCATATAGCAAATAATGGCGGTGCAATGAAATATTAGTCTCTATCTAGTGTCCTAATACTTATTCACGCTCTATATTTGTTTTGTTTGTATAATGTAATAAACCTTTGAAGAATGTTTTTTATTGTTTCTCTTAATTGTAATAAAGAGTTTTTAATTAATATAAGTGTATAATACACAACAAATATAGTTGGAAATAATATAGATTAACTTTATTTGAGCGTCTAAAATATTTATTTCTCCTTAATTTAGATACCTCGCTTTAGATCATTGAATGAGAATAAATTAAAGAACTTTAGATTTCTAAGTATTACATATAAATCTGTCAAACTTAGATTAGTACTTTACCGCTTTTTTTTTTTTTTTTTTAAGGCTAACAATTCAAAGAGACCATCTAACCATAAGTGGTTACTAGTTATGGTAACGATGGCCAAGTTACTCTAACTCAAGTCGTGATCGAGTGTGTACTAGGAAACAAAACCACAGTCAAGAAGTCGTACTTATCCACCAAATATAAAACATATCTACCCCATTCTACCATTCTATTGGAAGAACCCAGCCCTTGAGATTATTTTAGAGCCACAAATTTCTTAATAGTGTTAATATTAATTACACTACTATAGTTGGGATTCAAAGGTAGTTAATAAAGAGAGGACCGCTATAGTTGGGATACAAAGGTAGTTAATAAAGGGAGGATTGCTATAGTTGGGATACAAAGGTAGTTAATAAAGAGAGGACCGCTATAGTTGGGATACAAAGGTAGTTAATAAAGGGAGGATTGCTATAGTTGGGATACAAAGGTAGTTAATAAAGAGAGGATCGCTATAGTTGGGATACAAAGGTAGTTAATAAGGAGAGGATCGCTATAGTTGGGATACAAAGGTAGTTAATAAAGAGAGGATCGCTATAGTTGGGATACAAAGGTAGTTAATAAAGAGAGGATCGCTATAGTTGGGATACAAAGGTAGTTAATAAAGAGAGGATCGCTATAGTTGGGATACAAAGGTAGTTAATAAAGAGAGAATCACTATAGTTGGGATTCAAAGGTAGTTAATAAAGAGAGGATCGCTATAGTCAGGATACAAAGGTAGTTAATAAAGAGAGGATCGCTATAGTTGGGATACAAAGGTAGTTAATAAGGAGAGGATCGCTATAGTTGGGATACAAAGGTAATTAATAAAGAGAGGATCGCTATAGTTGGGATACAAAGGTAGTTAATAAGGAGAGGATCGCTATAGTTGGGATACAAAGGTAGTTAATAAAGAGAGGATCGCTATAGTTGGGATACAAAGGTAGTTAATAAAGAGAGGATCGCTATAGTTGGGATACAAAGGTAGTTAATAAAGAGAGGATCGCTATAGTTGGGATACAAAGGTAGTTAATAAAGAGAGGATTGCTATAGTCGGGATACAAAGGTAGTTAATAAAGAGAGTATCGCTATAGTTGGGATTCAAATGTAGTTAATAAAGAGAGGATCGCTATAGTTGGGATACAAAGGTAGTTAATAAAGGGAGGATTGCTATAGTTGGGATACAAAGGTAGTTAATAAAGAGAGGATCGCTATAGTTGGGATTCAAATGTAGTTAATAAAGAGAGGATGACAGAAAAAATGAAGAATCCATTTTACTAAAAGGGGTATCATCTTTAATCTTTAAGTTTATTGCTTTGCTAATTTGAGCGTTAACTTTAAACAGAAGCACATATAAAATAATGTTACTAAACCTCATAAAGCGCCAAAGACTTAAAAAATTAACATGATTTAGTTATTAAAAGACAAATTTTTAGATAGAGGAAAATTCATTCATGTACTTTCACCCTATTCACTATTTAAAACTGCAACCCGTAAGCCACTTGATGAGAGAGGTATGTCAGGAGGAGCGAATGCCTCTCTTCAACTAGTATAGTCATGTCGACAATGCTACAGAGGTACGGGTTTTATCTCTTTTTCTGTAGTGTGGTTAGAATTTTCCATAGGTAAAAAACCGACCTTAAAAGATTCAAACTCGACAGTACTTCAGCAAAATTAAAATAATATAATTGTAAATTTTCGATGTGCAAAACTAAAACATTAGCTATAATAGCTGAGATTTACGTTTCGGCGTAAACCGAGGTTGTAAATTATACAAAATACAGGTTTCTCCTTCTCAATCAGCATCGATATATATATATATATATATATATATATATATATATATATATATATATATATATATATATAGATATATGTATATATATATATATTAATATATATATATATATATATATATATATATATATTTATATATATATATATATATATATATACATATTTATACGAGGGGCGGTCAATAAGTTTAGCGAATCGGTAGGGCAAAACAGAGGAAGGTGAATGGCTGTTTGTGGGGGTGTTAGGACAAGTTATGACAAGTCAAGACCTGCAGCCGCACGCTCCTGCCTCGTCTATTTAAGAAGCAGTAGCTGATCGCAGATCGTCAGTCACAAATTTTTCAACAATGGAGAAGGTTGAGCACCGCTCAGTGATAAAAATTTTGACCAAGGAAGGCAAGAATGCAAAAGAGATCCATGAACGCATGGTTGCAGTGAACACCGACACTGCCCCTTCCTATGCAACCATTGCTCGCTGGAATAGGGAGTTCCGCCATGGTCGTGAGTCCCTTGGAGATGACCCCCGTCCAGGAGGCCCCTCAGACGTGACCAACGAGAACAATGTGGCCCGTGTATAGAGGATGATCCTCGAAAATCGACGGGTGAAGGTCTAAGAAATCAAGCGAGAACTTGGAATATCGCATGGAAGAGGTATCAACATCATCCAAAAAAATTTGGCCATGACCAAGGTCTCTGTCCGTTGGGTCCCTAGAGACCTAACGCCCCATGATCGACTTCAATGTCGTCAAAGTTGACGAGGCCAGAGTTGCACAAGCTGCCCTGCGCGAGTGCAGATTCGAGTAGCTCAACCATCCCCCCTACAGTCCAGATCTGGCCCCTAGCGACTACTTTTTAAACGCCAGCTCAAGGCTACACTGCGTGGACGCTGGTTTGGGGACGATAAAGATGTCCAGCTCGCCGTTCAAGAGTGGATTGAACAGCAGTCGGGAATTCGAAGCCTCTGGGACAAGTGGCGCAAGTTCCTTGAAGTCGAGGGTAGTTATATTGAAAAATAATAAAACACTTTTCCTCATATCTCGTTTCCTTATATCCGAATTGCAAAACCTATTGACTGCCCCTCGTATATATATATATATATATATATATATATATATATATATATATATATATATATATATACATATATATATATATATATAGAGAGAGAGAGAGAGAGAAAAAAAAAAAAATATATATATTGCAGTAACGCAATTAATTATGCGGTTAACCGCATATTTAATTGCGTTACTGCAATAATTTTTCTTAATTTATAAGGTGTGACGAAGATAGAGATGAAAACAAATTTTCCATTCTCTTCGAAAAGCAAGGGTGACACTTGAAAGAGCCAATCAAAAGATAGTTTTTTGGCTATCTGAGAGAATGCTTATTTCAAGTATTACCTCCTCGTGTATGTGAAAAGAGCTCCTTCCGACGGCTTTTCTTTGTAAATATTTATTTCTTACTTCAACACATCCGTGCTGGGGTGGGATTCGAACTAATTGATCACCATTAAAGTAAGCCTTTATCCGCTCGGCTAAAGGCTCACTTTAATTGAGATCAAAGTGGTTGCTCGCTTCCTCAGTGTGCTTGGTTCGAATCCCACCCCAGCTCGGATTTTTTCGAAGTAACAAATAAATATTTTCGAAAAAAAAATTATTCTGTTTTCTCTTTCTTGCAGTGTGTTGGATATATATATATATATATATATATATATATATATATATATATATATATATATATATACATATATATATATATATATATATATATATATATATATATATACATATATATATATATATATATCAAAAGCGGTTAAAAGAATCAATTATATTGCCTTTTCATCACTGCATCGGGCACTGTTGGGGGAAGCTACTCGTCTAGAAGCAAGCAAATTTCTGTACCAAAAAGACCAATTTTAGGGCATTATTCAAATACGAGTACAATATCATATAAGCACAAACTTTAGCTTCAAATGTATCACTTTTTCCTTATTATTTTCATCTAACCATTTTATCCTCATCTAACGAAAATATCTAATTATATTAAATATTTTTCCAAATTGTGAACTGAAGTACGGAAATAATATCATCTCTAATCATTTTTAATTTTGTGTAGCTTCATATATCATAAAGTTTCTTTCTTGTGTTTTATTCACTTTAACTTACAAACGGTAATAGGTGTGTGAAAGTGTATGAAAAAAGGTTGCAAAGAAAGCGATGTTGTAAATAGACAAAAACTGGGTGGAAAATATTTACGAATGGTTGCAAACACACGAATAAATTGAAATTTAGGAAACTGATAACGTTAAGAATCACCTAAAAATTGCCCTGTACAGTAATAACCTTGGATAATAATTATTTGTAACAGCATAAAAAACTTGTAAGAAATATTAAGAAAATACAAGTTAAAATTAATAACGCTGCCACAGCTGTGGACTTCAATAGTACATGCATACAACATGCATTTTACCTAATTATATATATATATATATATATATATATATATATATATATATATATATATATATATATATATATATATATATATATTATATATATATATATATATATATATATTAATATATATATATATATATATATATATATATATATATATATATATATATGCAAAGTTTGTTGAAGACCATTTTGTATTTTGCCTTAATTAATTTCCTTGGGCAACTTTCTTTTCTTCTAACTATTTTTTTATTCCATCTTGTAGATGGTGGATTACTTGTCCAGTATTCATCTCTTTTTTAAATGAATATGTTTGGTAAAATACAAACTAAATTGCTAAGCTTTCGATCTTATGCGATGATCTTCGGAGCGTTAGGTAATTTCTTGCCTCCTTTACCGATGTACTGAGTGGAGTGATGAACTCGCAAAAAGTAAAAAATCTCTATTATCTTAACACATGTTCCCACACACATTAACACACACAACACTTTAATTTCTATCTTTCCTATCTCGCTCTCTCTACACATTCTAACTTTATTTATCTTATCTTAAAGTGAAAGAAAACGATTTTTAAGGGGTATTTATTCCGCCTTGGTTAGACGTAACGTTAGAGGAAATGGACCACTCTTATGCATGGAATTTTTAAAATAGTTTTAATGTGCGATTTCAGCTTGTCGCTTGACTGTTGATGGCCGGCTTATCTTCATTTATTAATATGGCTTCTAAGATGTTCAGCCTCGCTTTATTAACCTCTTTTCTTTTAATAATGGTGTTATCAACGAACACATCTCTCGTTAGGTTAATATTATGTACACTCTCAATATGGTTCTTAGGCCCTCCGCTTTTTAGATGCATAGTTAACCGTATCGAAAGTTTGGTAGTTGTCATGCCAATATATTTAGAGGTATTATGAAACTCACAGACTTTATTGGGGCAGGTGAACTCGTCAATTATGTTGGGTGATTTGAGAATCGAAGAGTTAAGGCAGATGTTATTTTTCATCAGAAGATTGCTGGCTTTTGTTGTTTTATAATAGATGATGAGTTGGATTTTATCGGTTTGATTTTTAACCTTGATGTTACGTTTAATGATCTCCTTGATGTTTTTTTTCATCTATTTTATAGGCCGTGAACATTTGGTTTCTGTAATACATCTTGATATTGGTTTTTCCATGATTACTTTCTGTTTTCTCTGCATGTTTGTAATGGTTATTTAAAAATGATTGGAGTTTTTTGTCAATCATACTGTTTGAGAAACCATTATTCACGAGTATTTATTTTACTCTTGCAATCTTTTGGTGGAAAAGTTCCAAAGAAGAGCAGCATTTAAAAGCTAGGCCGATGTATGAGCCGATTACGCTTATTTCGTACCTTTCAGGGTATTCACTCTCTTTATTGAGGCATCTTCCCATTTCTGTACTTTTCCTATGTACTTTAATGATGTAATTGCCATTGAAGTTATGAATCTCAACATCCAAGAAAGGGAGTTTATTGACCGTGCTCAATTCATAAGTGAATTTTAGCGCGAAGTTCTCCTCAAAATGTTGCTTGATGTTAACGAGATGCTCTTCATTTTGGACGTTGATGTAGATGTCATCTACGTATCGGCAATATGTGTGTTGCTTATTTTTCATGGTGTCCACTAATCTCTCCTTGAGTTGACCCATGCTGCTCTACGTGAGAAAACTTAAAAGTTTTCGGGATTATAGGACGTCGACCTGAGAAAAACAATAATGTGAAAGTAGTGCAAGGAATCAGAAGCGGGGAATTCAGGTGGACCTATGAGGGGCCGTGGTCTCCAAAGGAAATGGAAAGCCTCCTGTGCAGTGGAACAATGTATATTCCGGACTCGAGTTTATACATAGTAAACGGGACAACATACAATAACATAAAGCGCGGAATGAAGACCTCAGAGATAAACTAATGGTAAAAAGTAGTGAAAGTGACAAACAATAAAGTAAAATTCAAATAATTAATAGTGTATTAGCATGAAATGTATAGTGATAATAGTTAATACCAAAGTACTAGTGAATTTTGAATCTAGAAACTAATAGAATTAAAGATTCAGATAGTGAATAAAACCAAAATAAAAGTTCCAAGATAAAAAGAGCTGAAATTTAAATCCAGCAAAACAAAGTACGAAAAGTGTACTCAATAATTTAAAAGTCAGTGTACATTAAATAAAATCATTAAATAAATTTTAAACTAAAGAATATATAGCAATATTAGTGTGAATATTAATATAGTAAACAAATAATAATAGTACAATAAAAACTAAATAAAGTTAGCAGTGATAACTAGAAGATATAATTAGATATAATAATTAAAGTTAGCATGTGAAATTTAATCAAATGTGCGAATTAGTAAACCATCAAACAAAGATTGTAATAATAAACTCAATTATTAATGTAAATATAAAACCATTCTAGTGGTGTGCAAATTAAATGCAAAAATGATGTAAACTACCAAAAAACTGAGCTCCTACGTAATTTGTTTTTCCAGGAGGACCTATTTCACTTTTTGTGTACCTTTGCCTCTTACTAAACCTCCCCCCTTATTAACTATAGTTTTATTTTCAACCCTTTTTAACTATAATATTTATTTACTTTTGCACTGTATAAACTGGATTGTATATAGATGTAAAGGTGAAAATACTCTCTTGTACCCCATTTTTCTCCAATAAATATATCATCATCATCTTTCACTTTACTTTCTGCCAGATCCTCACTCCACTCAGTACATCAGTTAAGGAGGCAAGAAATTCCATAACGCGCCAAAGATGATCGAATAAGATTGAAAGCTTAGCAATTTAGTTTGATTTTTACCATACATATTCATTTAAAAAGAGATGAATACTGGAAAAGTAATCCACCATCTACAAGAAGGAATAAAAATAAAGTTGCCAAGGAAATTAATTAAGGCAAAATACACAATGGTCTTCAACAAAATTTGCATTCAAGAAAGTCTGCTACCCAACTACATTAAAAAATATTTATATATATATATATATATATATATATATATATATATATATATATATATATATATATATATATGTATATATACATATATATATATATATATATATATATATATATATATATATATATATATATATATATATATACATGTTTTGTTAAAAATCAGGTTGTACTTTGATTTTTGCAATTTTATTTTGTAACGTTTCAACTGGCGAATACTAGGGGGTTTTGTATCTAGTTGGAGATTAAAGATCAGTTGAGGAAGATCCATTTTAGTTTGACAACTAATTTGAGTTTTGGCAATGAGCTTTCGCCTTTCTTAAGGTATTTTCAAACGGAAGTCTTTGTTATTGTTGAGGCTTGGTAATTTGGTGTTTTTCCTTTGGTTTGCCTCATTTACCGGTGAGGTAGCTAAGGGCTGGTCGTGAGCAGCGAAGAATGAAATTGATTTTCGTTCTTTGGTGCTTTTATAGGTCAAAGTTGGTTACCATGTTTTTTTAGCAGAAAAGGTGAGGTACTCGCTCGAAACTGGCGCGTTGGGTGTTAAGTTTAGGGCCCATCCTTTTAATGAGAAGAGCCTCCAGAATCTTTAGGCGGCGAAGGTCAGGGTTTCTTCTGAGTATGTTAGTGTTTTCGACCAGAGTTGCTCTTGTAATTTGTGCGTTATGCTTTTCTTTGTAATGTGTTTTTATTCCTTCTTCTTGCAAATGCATCGTTAGGTGCCGGCTGATGGTAGCAGTGGTCATACCTATATATTGATTATTTGGATCAGGTTTGCCGTCCTCATGGGAGCATTGGAATTTGTATACCACATTTGTAGCCTTTAAGATTGATTGCTTTTCACGGAGATTGTTTTTCCTAATTAAGTTACTTACTTTTGTGTTTCTATAATAAATTCGTAAGGATAACTTGTTATTTTTTATGATTGGAGATTCCTCTTGTTCCTCTTGAGCGAAGTGGCTTCCCCGAAAGGGTTGCTCTTTCTTATTTTAAATTCTTGGCACTTTATTCATACTTTTTACCTTAAACTTACTTCTCACTAGCACTACATAAATTGGTCACCGGTAAGGTCTGAGTTACAGTTGGTAGTAAGGTATAGTGAACTCCTGCAGGAGACACACTTAGGGGGCAATAAAAGGGAGGCGATTCTTGGTCACAAGCCAGAACCCAACTGTGGACCACACTTAGGGCTACGCTCAGATAGGTAGGGTTGACTAAGGAGAGCGCGAAAATTGGAAGGTACGCGAGATAGAACTAGGACAGATAGAGGGGCTCCTCCCATTAGTGTAGACTGGGTAAATTCTCCACAGCTGAAGATCGACAGAAGAACCTCTCTCTTCGGAGAGGGGACGACTCCCAGGGAAGATGGACCCACCGGACTTCAAAAGGATTCCATTTAATTCATACCCAACGGAAGGAAAAGTTCAGCACAAGAAGTAGTGCAATGTATATTTACTGATCTAGAAAAACCACTAATCAAATGTATTGACACACCATCTGGATTCAAAGTTATTTGCCCAGAAAATAAAGACGTAGAGCAGCTACTATCCTCTGCTGGGAGCAGTACGCTAAGGAAGTTGGATTTGGAAGCAATAGTACCCCAACAAATCACGGCTAACAGAAGTATCATCTGCCGAAAAATCGAGTCCTGGGTAGGAGAGCACTCATGCCAAGAAATAAAAGAAGAACAACAGGAGAGGCCCAAATGGCTCAAGATAGTAGAGGTGGTCAAATTTAAAGATCACACTCACGTTTTCAAAGTCATTTGCGAATCTACCAAAATGGCTTCAAGCATCATCAAACATGAGAATCCCATCCGCCCACATACAAAAAGACGTCTTCACAATCATACAGATATGCTTCAGATGTTATGCGTTGGAGGAACATACGACTCAAAATTGCTCCAAAAAGACCTAATCATCTGTTCTGAATGTGGACCTGAATGCCATTCTTAGCGTTACTGCAACAACACAGATAGAAGACGCATTAACTGCCAAGCGGGACACAGAACTATGGCCATGATCTGTCCAAAAAGGAGAGAAATTATAAAGAGAATTTAAACAGAGTCAAACATAAATAATGCTAACGTAAATAAAAATTCATACGCATCAATGGCAAAAAGTGACCAAAAAGAACCGGCAATACAGATAAATTTGCATGGTACTCTCTACGTGAAAGTACTTACTTGTATATTACATGCCAACGTGATGAACATAGCTAAGCCTGGAAGTTACGCAACAACAGTCAACAGCATGTTACAGTAAAACGGGCTCGAACCGATGAAATTCCTTAAAGAAGTCGACTCATCCGCCATTTTCACAATCAAAGTCACAGAAAAGACAAAACATAAGTTAATCAAAGAGGCGAAAGGAAACCAACAGGCAGCAGAACCAGAAGAGGACACAAACAGCAATGACTCAGAGACTAAAATTACCTCCAACGACACAGAGCAAGAGTGCACACGGGTTACACGTAGGAAAGCCCAAAGATTTAACAGATCTAAATCCGCAAGTAAAAGGGGTCTATCACCTCGAACGTAGTGAGCAAAAGGGGCACACAGGAGAAACGAAGGAAGAACCAGAAAAGAAGAAGAAACACCGATAACTGAACAGATACGACAAAAAAACGAAAACGAATAAACGAACGGAAATGGACAATTGGATTATGGATATTAGGAAATTAAAAATACTATAAATTAACACATGCGGATGGAAAGACAAGGAAATTATGTAAAGAAACTTATTCAGAAAGATTTACCTAGATGTTATACTAATATCAGAACATGGACGAAACACAGAAAACGAAAAATTAAAGATATGGAACTACAATTTTATTAACACAAATCCTTCAAGAGAAACACTCGACAGAGCGGCAATAGCTGTCAAGCAAGGATTGCAGTACAAAACAATACAAAGATTGGGGGATACATATTTAGCTATAGAAATTAAAATGGAATTAAGTAACATCATTGTTGCAAATGGATACCAGCCACCCAGGCGCCCCCAATTACAGGTACAAAACTTTAGTAAACTGTTCAACTATAGGATACCGGTCATTTTGATGGGCGATTTAAACGCCCATTGCGGGGCTTCTGGGTACAGAAATAGAAACAGAGTCGGAAGATAACTTAACACGCTTACGAATAGACGTATACTGCAAAGATTAGGACCCAATTTCCCTACATACTTACGAAGAGAACTCGCAACAAAACTGGACATCTGCCTGGCTAACTTTAATCTGCCCTTTAACTATTTTATGGAACCAGTGGATGTTCCTTGCAGAAACGACACTGCGACTTTAATGCACATAAACAAGAATCCTATACAGATCCCTTCGGAGAAATGGAAAGTATACCATAGAGCGGATTATGATAAGTACACAGGATTACTTCAGACGTACGTGCCCAGCCCGCTCAGATAAGCCACTCTGAAGGAAATCGACGGGGAGTTGGATAGGATCAGAGAAGAAATTAAACGGGCAGAGAAGGAGGCCGTTCCCATTAACTCGTTACAGAACATTAAACAATTTAGATAAACACCAGAAATAGTGGCTTTGAGCGAGGAGATTGGCCGGGTGGCAGAAAATATAAAAAGATTCGGAATATCAAAGGAAGCATACAACGCACTCAGGATACAGAAAAGAGAACTAATAGCCCTAGTTTATAAAAAAACAGAAAGAGAAATGGGATCAGCACATCAAGAAAATAGATGTGGAAACATCACCAAGGGAATTTTGGAAACATATCAACAGATTAAAGGCACGGACAGCAAGGGATAAAATTAAAATTAAGGATGCAGGAAACAACATTTTAGAAGAAGAGGAAGAAACAGAGTCATTATTTAGAAAGTACTGGAAAAATGTATTCAAAATTAGCGAACAAGAGAACGAGGACTATGACATTGAATTCAACATCAGATCGTGGACGAACTCAATGGGGAGATCGAAAGGACATACCTCTTCCACTTTGTCGAGGAAATGAGAAACAACAACGACGGAATAGACGCAATCATTACATCTGAGGAATTAAAAGAAACGATAAAGAACTTTGACAGAGAACCGCAGGCAGATTGGGACTCACCAGATTAAATTACCTTGAAGCTCTCCCGAACATACTGGAGGGAGCGAGAAACGTCATCAATGCTTAAACACGGGATACTTTCCTGATGAACTTATAGGGGCGAAGATGATATTCATACCCAAGGCGAGAAAACCCTCAGATCAAGTCGGTAACTACCGCCCCGTCTCGCTGCTATATTTCATCGATAAGGTATTTGAAAAAATAATTAATAACAGACTGTCCAAATTCCTCGATAATAATGGCCAGAGAAACAACTGCCAATCTGGCTTCAGGAAAAACAGAAGCACGGAGATGGCCCTTGGAGTCATCCTTTAAAAGATAGCGAAAGCAAAGAGAGAAAAAATGAGCATAGCCATCGTATGCCACGACGTGTCCAAGACATTCGACAAAGTATGGCTGAGAGGTATGCAATTCAAGATACTCAGCTTAAGAATGAACAACAATATAGAAAGGATTTTATGTGATCATGTAATGGAGAAACGTGCTTATGTAGAAATAGGACGACATCGGGGATAAATATTAGAGCTCACTGCGGGTTTGCCCCAAGGCGGATATCTGAGTCCGTCTCTCTATTCAATCTACACAGCAGATATACCATCACCAATGAAATGAGGGCTGCCTGAACATCTAATTTGTCGACGGCGTCACCCAGATCGTAGTTTGCCCCTACACGAACAGCCCAATGCAAGCTAGGATGACTGCAGAAGAGATACGAAGCATTAATAGATACGAAGAAAAATGGAAAATTAAAACCAACAGGGATAAATTTAAAATGGTACCCGTGTACAGGAGGTGCATTTCAGATGTATATGTAGAATGACAGCGCTACAGATAGGACAAAGAATGTAAAGTGCTTGAAATAAAAATTACGAAATCAGGTTATAAAAAGCACGTAACTTAGAGGGTAAATCGAGGGAAGACCGGCTTGGCATTATTGTACAAGTTAGTTAACCTAAGCATGAAAAACAAGAGAAAAATTTATCAAGCCATCATACAGTCCCGATTATTCATCTAACCATCGCGATTTACATGATCTCTAGAAATAACCTAGTAAGAGTCCAAAAAGTCCAAAACAAAGCTATATAGTTAATAGCAAACACTAGAAGAGGAGAAAAAATAATACTACGAAACCTGCATAGGGAGGCAAAGATAAAGTCACTTAACAGAATAATTGCAAAAAGAGCGAGGAGAGTCTTAAAAAAGACAGAATGCAGTAAGAGTTGAATTAAACAACCAAACTGCCCAAAGAGAAGGATGGAGATCACACAGATTATTCCCAAGTTTTCAGAGGATAGTAGAAGGAGAAGAAGAGGATGAAAAAGAAATCTACACCTAGAAAAAGAAAATAATACTTGACGACGACTAAGAGTAATTAAATAACCGAAGCATCACCAGAGAATAGCATATAGTCAATTATAACTAGGATACGAATACGAAGGGATAGATAGAGAGATAGAAACCTACATCAGTTTTTAGTAGGAATAATTACTAATAACGGTTTGAACACCTCATAAATACCAACGCTACTTAGACATATTAAAAGTAGATATATATACAGAAAAGAAAATTAAATAAAAATTAAATAAATAACACACCAATGCGGAACACTCACGCAAATAAAGTTTTCTAACTTTATCACGCTAGCTATAACTACCTATAATGGACAGAGATAACCTTGACCCACAGGCAACTAGCATCTCTTTGCAAACCTCTTACTTCCTTCAGCCTCCAACATCTATTTTTTTTTACTTTCACATTCGCACACAATATATACGATGGATAGGGGTCACGATAAACTGTAAAGTTATAGTTAGAGACAAGCGACAAATCGTGGTTTGGATTCCACGTTAAACTGTAGGTCCCATGACTAACTAAGTCCACTTTTGTATCCTAATATTTTTTTCGCTGTCATATCCTAAAACTTTCTTGTTCCTCTCCCTCTCACTCCTATCCGCATTATTGACAGTGCTTGGATCTTACTTTGGCTCTAGACAGTGTGACTATAGGGTTCTACAAAGAAGTATCAGGCCTCTCCCCCTCCATCCTTGGCTGCTCCATGAGGGCCAAGGGTGGAGGGGATGGGCGGAAGAGCTGTTCTTTGTCTCCCACTTCTCTTTTCATTTCATTTCATTTCACTTCAATTTCATTCTTCGCTGCTCACTATCAGCAATAAACTACCTCACCGGTAAAGGAGGGAAAACCAAAGGTAAACATCTTATCATCGCAGCCTCAACAATAACGAAGACTTCCGTCTGAAGATGCCTTAAGAAAGGCGAAAGCTCACAGCTAAAACTCAACTTAGTTGTAAAAGATAAAATGGAGCTTCCTCAACTGATCTTTAATATCCAAACAGCTAAAAAAAACTTCATTCACTAGTTGGAATGTTCCAAAATACAATTGATAAAATAAAAAAAAACCTGGTCTTTAACAAAACATGTATAGATAAGAAGCTAATTCTGAAATACACCAATATATATATATATATATATATATATATATATATATATATATATATATTTATTTATTCAAAACTATATAGTGTTCTTAAAATATTAATAGATCTTCAAATTTAATCATTTATAATTTGTTATTTAATGATTAACTTTTCTTTTTTCTTTCAGGTAAGTGTGAATATGGATCTGTTTGGAGAGGAGGTTAGAGTATTACCCTCAAAAATCGTAAGTAAGTATACCTAAACCCATGTGATTGAGCTGATGACCCGCTGGGATAGCTTAAAATTCTAAAAGTAATATCACAAATATTTAAGATGTTAGATGTCCTCTTTCCTTATGAAGTAATGAAAGCGCGTGGGTTCCTTTAGGATTTAAAAAGAAACCAATTTTTCGGTATCTGGTTTTACATTTTCAACTATGTTCATACAGTTTGATGATATGTAGATGCTGTAATACCGAATTAAGCCATGATTCACTTATGAGGCTCTCGTTCTTATACCAAAGGAGCGAGTGAGCTTTCATGAAGGTTCTCCTGTATTTCGACAATCCGTCAATGGAACACAGATTTAAGGGTTGATATCATTTTCTACTACAGTCTATTGCCATGTTAAACCATTTCAATTAGTTCTATTTCTATTTTAACTCACAAGTTTCCTTCTAATCCTCTCTTATTGAATAAATTGCCTTTCCCCAACCACAAAACACAATGCGTACAGACTTTACATATTTAAAAAATAGTCCTTTACCCACAATCAGCACTCATTTAGGATGTTTTTTTTGTGTTCACTGAGGAGCTAAAGTTCTACTTTGGATCAGAACCATCGCTATCTACTGCTTAAGGTAGCTACCGGGAATTCCACCCAACTTACTTGGGACTTCATTCGGGAAAAAACAATACCTGAAAAGGTTTACTCTCGATTAATCCACGGCACAACTTTACTCATTAACTGTGTGTAAATGTGCTTCAAATATATAAAATTGCAAATGAAATAATAATAACGAGAAAATACCTAGAATTGATAAAAAATATAGCACTAAGTGATAATAAACTAATAAATTAAAATAAAAATAATGATAAATAAAGTGATAATAAAATAATAAGATAAAATAATAATGAACAATAAACTAAGGTCAATGTGTTGGAATTATAATCAATCAAATAGATAAATTATTAGCTGTTCTCTATCCTCCTTTGATCTTTCATGCCATTTTGTCTTTCTTTTTTACACTTGTCTAAATTTCTTCTCTTGTCTTAGATCTGAGCTGCTCAATTATGACTTTATTTTCAAACTTTACCAGACACGCTGCCATGGGTTTATGGGGCCCTTTGTACTTTTGGTGGTTCGCTGAAGTTCGCCACTGTAACGTGAATAAGGTACGAGTGAAATGAGGATTGCATATTCTTCCTACATTGCGATATCTTGGTGCATTTTAAAACACCTTCTCCCTTTCTGGAATGGGGGGGGGGGGGCGGCCTTTTCTTAAAATGTATCTCTTCTTCAAATGAGAACGTTTCATGGTCTCGTATCAGAACATCTAAAATCCCGCCCTTTTTTCCTTCCGCATTCAGTTACTTCCCTTTCAAATCTCGTGGAAGGTCCACTGGGTTAAATGAAACCTTTTTTTGCTAACCTCCGACTACTTTGGTCTCGCATTTTTCCATGGCACTTTAGGTAAGCTTCCTTTTCTAATCCAAATTCAAAAACTATTCTAGAAGAATATTTAAAAACTCTCCCAAGCTCGTTTATCTAAATATTTATTTAAAGGATTTCGCTTTTATCATCGTCAAGCATCTTTGTAATACTAATACTAACAATACTTATAAGGTTACAGTAAAGTTATTAAACACCAAATTTTATACCGTTATGATGTGGCATCGACTCTTACTTTTATACAATAGGTAAAAACTTGAGTTAATTCTTGATTCAATCATGCAGCAGCTCTCGCTGTAGCTTACTATTTCTCTTTTATCTTGTATGAACTTAAAAGTTTTCATGTAAATTTTATATGGATGAAAGTACGGGTAATCAACTACTTTCATATAACATTCGTAGGAAATTGCGTTATATTCTTAAGAAGGAACTAAGGCTAACTACACATGCAAATTACCCTTCCCCTTCCGCCATATTCCAGTATTACACGTCTACCATTTATACCATGGACAAGCTTTAACCGAGAGAATTTGAAGTTCCCTTCTGATCCTCCTGCTTTCAAACTCTAAATAATTCTGTTTCGAAGCCTCAGTCATACGATTAGAAACAACTAATATTTCAAATCTCCAGGAAGGTGAAGCTTCTAAATCAAACGTCTCTGTTCCAAAGTCGAATTTTTCGACACAAGTTAAAAAGTCAAATTCAAATACCTCTTAAAACTTAAAAACTTAAAGTTCTAAGTCCGATCTCCTATCTAATAGATATTATAATCTTATAAATTTAAATATGAAACGTTGTGTGACGGAACACAACATGTAAACTGTTGAACGTAAAATAGCTCATCTAAGAGTATATTAATCAGACATTTGTCCTGCCTCCTGTTATCGCCTATCATAAAAATGCAAGGCATGTAAAGCCAGAACTCACGTTTCAGCTTCCTGTAATATAGCACTCAAAAACGTTGAAAGTTTGTGAATATCGCCTGGGGAGATTGTGACACTGGGGGTGGATGTTCAATATGCAGAATTATTTGGATATTTTGCCAAAACCTGGCTCAGATTTCTTTCTTCCTTCTTTGACCGTAGTCTAGAGACTTGGAATAAGTAAGACCTGCAAGATGCCTGATTGATTTTTGCTCTCAAAGATGTTACTTCTCTGAATCCATTTTCCTCGTATTTGGTGCCAACTTAAGCGAGCTTCCATCGTACGCATGAGTAATCAGAACGTTCATTGGTACACATACTAGACTCATTGGAGAAATATATACAGTCATTTTCTTTGGATTAACCCGAATTTTGTTTCTGTTCCTAAAAGAGACAATACTAAGCTTTAAATTTATTGTAAACGGAGTGGAACGTGCTGTCCAACCCTTGAAGGAAAAATTATTTCCCTTACAGATATAGCCTTTTACCTTCCTTTTCCCTTGGAAGGTAAGATTGAAGTGATTGACTGCTTACTTGGATTAGATCTAATTCAACAACTGAGGTTGTCGAATGCGGAGTGCCTATAGGAGTTCGCTTTGGCGAGTAAACTTGGCGTGTTTTGATTTTCCGTGGTTCAACAGAAAAAAGAGAGTTGTGTGGGAATCCCGTCGCTCCCTCAACCTCACTTCTTAAAACAACCACTAAGCCCAAAGCGGGACAAATTACCGGCGTAAATGCAGATTAGACTTTCAAAATCAGGGATAGCTATCTCACGGGTCTGCAACGGCTTTTATCAGGCATAGCAAATACCATGTCGATTAACCTTGATTGGAGGAATATTTAGTAGAGGTTTCGTCCAATTATTCAATTGCTTCTGGAACTTTAAATACTTTAAATATCATATCAGACTTTTCTAGAACGGCTTTTGATTTCAAATTCAAAGTAATTAATTTTATGTTGAGAACTTATACGAGCTCGGATTTCGATCTCCTTTAGGAACTGGATTCGCTTTCATAGCGTGGAACTAGATAGAGGAACATTTGAAAACCAAGAATGAGGCCAAATAGCATAACACAGGTATCAAACATGCCCTTGGTATCACTACGAGGTAGAAGGTGAATTATTGTGTATGATTGAATCTGAATTCTACCCCCAGCTTAAAACAAAACGAAACATTCTCTAAAAAATCTCAAAAGTATCTGATTTCGTGTAGTCTTTTCCTTCCGTTATCATAAATGGTAGATATTCGATCCCAAAACTTTGGGAGAAAAGGGCTGGATTCAAATTTCGAGTGAGACTTCGAAAATTGAGACTAACTTCGTAATGTGCGCGAAATAGTGTATTGAAATAGTTCTAAATTTTTTTAAGACAAAAGTCGCTAAACTTTCATGGAGGACGCTTCCTTCTGTGTAATTGATTAGTCCTGTTGGCTTAAGAACTCCATTCTCTGTTACTTGAGACCTTGTCGCACTCAATTATACTCTAATTTAAAACTTTTTTAATTAACACCAATAAATTAGCATTGTACGTACTTCTGGGAAATGGTACTAACAATTAAGTTAATAATACAAAAATTAAAAATGACTAAAAATAATAATTCAGAAATAATAATAAATTCATCTAAAGACCCGTTTCTCTTTTAAACTACAAGCTATAATTAACACGTTATATAGCTAAATTAGCACTACAATACTGATTTAATGGTAACACAAAGCTATTTGCCCCTGTAGTCACCCTAGGTTAGGAAAATAATAAAGTACTACATTATCAAGTACTATAAAATATATAGAAATATATTAGTGTATATTATATTTGAATTCAATTAGATGTAGGCCAAGGAAAATAGAAACTGCTTTCTTTCAAAAAGATGAATTAGTAAATACGAAGTTTACAGAATCAAGAAATCTTCATTTAAAAAACAACCATACGTTTCTTATATCTGTGAAACCTCTGCCTGCCCTTCACCGAGTCGAAAATCTTTTTCGAGTTAATGACCTCTCTCCTTTCCTCTGAAAAGATGAAGCCCATTTGGTATCATTCTAAGAAACTCTAAAACTCCACAGTCCAGCCTTGAGCATACATTGGCTGTACCTCAAAAGAAACCTTTCAATAAAGTAAGCCATTCACCGTTTTCTTTTGATGTCTAATGCATATTTCTGAAGTGTCTCCTAGATCCGCTAAAATAGGTATAAAAGCTCTTAAATTTATCTCAACTATTAGTAGTGATTCTAGTTTTGAATAAAGGTTGATCCTGTAACAAATTCCCATTTAAATTGTGCCATAGAAGGACGAGTAGGTTTTGTTTTAAATATACAGAGTAAAAACCAAGAAAACAAACTTGCTCTTAGTTCCTACACTACATGTAGTAAGCACTCGAGTCTGTGTGACCATCTCTATTTTTGACCTCTAAAGTAAAATTCAGAAGCCAACGACGGCAGTTTTCCAGAATTTAAAAAGATTCACTTCGCTGAGGCTAACATCCGTCATTGACATGGTAATCCGTTACGCTTCCGTGTGCTAAA
Organism: Ceratothoa steindachneri; assembly: GCA_963969495.1. Lineage (NCBI taxonomy): Eukaryota > Metazoa > Arthropoda > Malacostraca > Isopoda > Cymothoidae > Ceratothoa > Ceratothoa steindachneri. The sequence continues at coordinate 174,352,477 of OZ018322.1, read as the reverse complement.
CCACAGCGCTCTAATGATTCAACCATACTAGAATGTACTATGAAGAAGATGATATGTTCGCACCAACAAAACCGTTTACGCTTGCAATTCATCCAATTGGTTACTACTGACGACCTACCAATCTTAAACTTCCAGGTGTTTTACTTTTAGTTTTGAGATGAGCGGCGGTCCATAGTCTCCAGCAAGCCGACCTTTTCGAATGGGAATAATCTCGTTGAGAAGACGAGAAGAATTGAGTAGAACGCCTTCCTCAACCTGTCTTGAATCATCGATTTTATCAGGAAATCTAGGAAGTCCCAAGGAAAAAGAAGCCAACTGATGCTGGTCGATGCCAGAATCCCACATTATCAACTTAATCTAGCTGGTGTGAAGAGTTTGGAATATACTTCAAGGCCAATTTAACTTTATCCTTAAGATATAAAATTTGAAGGATTGGTGAATATTTTACCAAAACATTTGATACATATTGTATGATGGAAATGTTTCACAAACTAATTGGTAGTACTAATGTATCGCAAAATTTTACAACCGACACTGCTTAAGGTCCTCATCAGGACGAGGGTCGACCCTCAGAACCTTAGGCAACCTCGGTTGTCAAATTTTGCGATATATTAACCGCGTCAATTTGTCTCGGGATTTTTTTCATTTTTCCATCTTGATTTAGCAAAGACAACATGGAAAAGTTTAGCAACTTTTCAACTTTCTGTGAAGGTAAAATAGGCTAAAGTAAAGGGAATTTATTGAAATGTAACTTTTTACGTACATTCACCGGGTTCCTTGAGTGTTGTCTAACTGATGAGACGAAGGTCGACCCTCAAGACGTGAAGCAATGTCCTTGTAAAATTTTGCGATTCATTAACCGTACCATACTGTATAATATACGTTTTTAATTATTTTACCCGATACTTATATTTTAGTGATTTATTTTTAATAAGAATTAATTGAATGAAGTTAAAAAATCTGGTTGCAGTGCCACACTTTTGCGTCGTAAGAAAGTATAAAACGTAGGCGAAACAGTTTGTCTGATTTGGCTACACTAGTGAAGATTTTGTTTTTCCGTTCGATAATTCACTTTGTCTTCCGAATTAAGTCACGTACAAAACCAACTTTCTACCATATTTATTGAATCTTGCAATAAAGTGGTTCAATTTGGTTAATAAATATGCAACAATATTTTTTGGCTAAACGCTTCATCCGCCCTTCATAGAGAAAGGCACATTACCAAATGAAAACTTTGTTTCACTGACTGCTACTAAATATTACCAATTTAAAAATTAATTAAAAGTACTATATACAAATGTTACCCTTTCTCACCAGTTATTGCTCATTGGTAATGCATTTCCTGAAAAATGAAAACAAATGTGAAGTTCTCTATTAAAACTGGCCAAAGACTTCTCTTCAATTTGTTTACATATCTACTTATGATGGAGGGGCCAGATTCCTGTAGATGTTGGGCTACCTTTGAACGAGTGTGAAGAGCTGGAGGGAAAGACAGCATGCAGACGCAGAGCAGGGGGTCGTTAGGACCTGCGCCCTTGAGTCAAGTCAAGCCAAGTCTGATGAATGAGTGCGCTGTGACAAGGAGCGAGTTCGTAATCTGGAAACGGAGTAGGGAAGATCAGATTGGGTGTAAAAAAAGACGTTGGTTTCGGATGATATTCTTTCCTGTTCAACATCAATTTAGTCTTTCGTATTTTACTTGTTACTCCTAATGTCTTGCTATACTCGTCTATATTCTCACAATGTTTGATTTTTATTTTGTTATATAGGGTGAGAGGGGTAATTTGTCGGCGTTGGCAACTATGAATTCCATCGTATGTAAAAGAATCAATACCATGGCTGAATTCAATCGTCCAAGTATGTAGAAAACTCAAAAGATATGTTGCGTGGCATTCACGCGTCGGTAACTCTAATGCGAAGATTTCGATATCAATATGAGGATGGCGAAGAGGATCAGGTAAGAGTGGATTAGTTGGGCTGTGATTAAGAGGGTACGGTGAACGGAAACAACGAGAGCCACGTTATACCCTGTTTATCTTCATTAGGGGGCCTCAGACTCAATACGGGGTGGCCGCTGGAAGGTCATATATGTGACAGCAGTACTCTCCACATTGGCACACAAAGAGGTGTATACAGTCTTAGCTATCAGGCAATTTCTTTGACCACATCAATCCGAAAACCTGGCCTCTCACCTACCCTGTACTTTTATATCTGGAGCATTGTTGAGAAAGACACTCAAGTCTCCTTGTACTATCAAGATGGTTCTTAGGTCAAGTATCACCACAGTATTCCATCATTTAAACAGGCGGGTGGTTGAGAAAGCCTGCAGCATCTTCCGACACCATCTGGAGTCTGTGGTTTATGCCAATGGCGATTGCATTGGATAAAATGAATAGTACAATCATTCAAGTCGTTAACATGCAATTTTGGTAAATATACTTGTATAAATAAAGTTTAATTTACTTTTATCTTGAAGTTAAGCAAGACATTATGAAATAAGGAGGTGTTTGCGTGTAAGATATAATACATGTTCTAAGATTACCTTTGTCGGGACATCGTAAGATGCTTTCCTTATTGCTTTCTTTAGTCATTTTTTATTGGCTACAGAGAATTATAAAATTTACATTTTATTTAAAATTGTAGTGATATTTTTTCTATTCTTATCAATTAATTAAAAGTTTACTAGTGTATTCGTGCCGTCAAAGATGACGTCATTGTTTTTAAATTAGAGCTATATTACATTTGTGAAAACTGTTTTTAAATGAAACAAACGCCTCTTTTTATCTAGAATAAATCAATATATTTGGTTGAGGAATAAGTTCTTGCGGGGTTTTTTTTTAATGTTGTGTTGATTTAAGTTTTGTTGACGTGATTTGTGCACATATTAAGAAAAAATAATAAATAAATGAGAGCAAAATTTGCAAAGGAGAGGCTACGTCTCTTAACAGTGGAGAGTATTAGGCTTTTGCTTAGGCTACGTCTTGAAGTTGAGTAATAAATCATTGCGGATTATTTAAAGGTTGTGTTAATTTAATTTTTGTTCTGTACCCTAAAAATGGAATGTCAAGTTGAAAGAAAGGCGCATTTTCGACACTTGTTGTTATTCATTTTCAATCGAGACGGGAACAATGCAAACGCAGCCAAAGCTCGTCGCGATATTTGTGCTGTGCACGGAGAAAATTCTTTATCAGAAAGGACAGCTCAATGGTGGTTTTCACGTTTCAAAAACGGTCATTTCAATCTTAATGACGAAGAACGTTCTGGTCACCCCATTTAGTTGGATGAAGATCGATTAAACGACCTTCTTCATGAAAATCCTCGTCAATCGACTAGAGAATTGTCTGTACAATTGGCGTGTGATCAGAAAACTGTAGTGAATCACCTTCATTCGATGGGAAAAGTTCAAGAACTCGTGCATGGGTTCCGCACGCTTTTACCGAAAGCAACAAACTTCAACGCTCCACGATTGCCGCAGGTTTGCTTGCTCGTCACCAGGCTACTCGTGGATATAAGGACACATTTCTTCACCGCATCATCACTGGCGACGAAAATTGGTCTTTATGTTAACATGAACCATCGAAAACATTGGCTTTGCCCCAATAAAAAAACACTTCCACGATTAAAGCAAGGACTTCATCCACAAAAGACGATGCTGTGTATGTGATGGAATTGTGAAGGCATTATTCTTTATGAGCTCCTTGCGAACAACGAGATTGTCAATGCACAACTGTACGTTCAACAAATGTATCGACTCGCCGAAGCAATTCGTGAAAAGCGACCTCATCGACGTTATGGAGTCCTTCTGCAACACTACAGTGCTCGTCCTCACATTTTCAATATGGCCAAAAACGCCATCCAAACGCTTAATTGGGAGATCCTGCCGCATCCTCTATATTCGCCAGATTTGTATCCATTGGATTTCCATCTGTTCCGATCGCTTTCCAACAATTTGAGCGGCGTTTCGTTCAATACTGATATGGAATTAAGAACCTAGTTAGACGAATTCTTCGAGTCAAAATCCAGAGATTTTTATTGCAGAGGCATCGAAAAACTAGTTGAATGTTGGGAAGAAGTCGTAAATAACAACGGAGAATACATTATTGATTAAATTGCATATTGTTATCAATTAAAAATAAGGTTTTCCTAAAATTGTTAATGATAATGAATAAATTCGATAAAACCTCAAGAACTTATTCCTCAACCCAATACATATGTATATCTATTTCAGTGTCTTTATCATATTGGTTTTGCACAACTCATTATTAATCCCAATATTCTATAAGGCATGCAATGAATAAATTTTATCCGTATTGTTACACACACACATCTATATTATACATCTACCCCAAATCCTAAGAGGGGTCGGCAGAAATGGGTATTGGCTCTACTTTTGAGGTACTTCGATTCACAAAGAGTATATATATTATATAAAAAAAATAAAGTTATTTCACCATTTAGAAACAGAAAAGCCATTGAGATGAAGTGGTTAATGATTTTAGATGTATTCACAATGGAACAATGAGAAAATGATAAAAATAAATGTCTTTTTAATTCATATGGAAAATTAATTATATCATAAAGTGAAGAGACGAAACTAACATAGCTAGATGAGACAAATTGTGTTTTAAATAGAGTCAGGACAAATATGATTAAATTGACAAATATGAGGAGAGACAAAAGAGAAAAAGAAATAAAAATGACAGGGACATAAGGAAATAAAGATATAATAATTAAACAAGCGATTTGTTGAGGCACGAACTTCAAAAAAGGCTGCTGACTATTTTGCAGATCCGCATAAAAATCTTCTCATAGTAAATAGATTGACACATATGATGTCCATGATGGTAAAATAAGAGTAGAAAAATATTACTCGCTATGAATTTTGAACAAAGTGAAATTAAAATTATATTGAAAAAGTTACCGAGAACGCGATTCAAGAGATTCTGAGTTCAGTTTAAGGCAGAAATGAATAGATTCTGATTTATTATTGCAACAGTGCAAATTATGAATGGATATATCACTACTATTCAGAGAATGGCTGATATCGCTAAAGAAGAGGTTCTGAGTAAAAATTAATGGATCAAAAATTGTAGTTGAAGTTAGTGGAAAAAGATTACTTGATAAACGTTTTTTTATATCCTTCATAAACTACATATATTAAAAATTTACCAACGCTGCGAATAATTCAAACCAAGCGCATGTTGGTTCTGAGGCATTTGTGATCAGGCCGAAAAATAATTCGAATGGTAATAATTGGACAGAGATCCCTAACTAATCAAAAAGAATTGATGAGGCGGGAAAGCTTCGGTGACGAAGATAGTAGTTCAGGGTATAAAAGTACAACGGACTGAAAGCTTGAAGAGGCTGTTGCCAGTGTAAAAGTGGTTGTCCTATTTTTCTATCTTGTTCTAAATTCTCCAATACTGAATATTCTTCAATTTATTTTATTTGCATCAGGTGTCTAAATATGCAAGGTATTCGAAGGAACTCCACATGAAGTAAAATTATAATAAACTAATCATAAAAATTTAATCCTTCCATTGGCCATTCTTCCTTAATATTAGAAAATGCTAATTTTTCTTTTATTTTTAAGTAAAATTAATAAAATCATTTTTTTTTAAATAATGCCAAACTACTCTATAAGTATGATAATTATTAGAAAAGACGTATAATTAAGTCAATAGAGATTGAAGAAATTCCAAATTACAATACGTCTGAGAGATCATTTAAATTTAACAAAGTTATTAAAAGTTCTTTCGGCCCAAAACTTGCTTCCAATATCACGACAAATTTACCTGTTCCTTAATCTATTCTTTCCTTCGTCACCCTCTTTCCTTCTTTGTGATCTTTCCCTCATTCCCTCCTATATATAAACCTTTTCAGATAGAAAATGGTATTATGTAGATACTAAAACCAGAAGTTCTGTAATGGTTGTGTATCTTGATATATATATGGATATATCTCTCAAAGTAGCGCGAGGGAATGATGAAAATGAATCCATTAAACCACATTGAAAGAGTAAACGGAATAATTTTTCCTTGCAGTAATATTTTTATTACCTTTTTTCGAACAAATCCGTGCAGGGAAGCGATTCAAACCAAGCACACTGAGACAGCGAGCACCGCTTTGATCATAGTTAAAAGTATGCCGTTAGTACACTTGGTTCTCTGCGTAGCGTAGTGTCTTAGCGGCATACTTTAACTGTGATCAAAGCGGTGCTCGCTGCCTCAGTGTGTCTGGTTCGAATCGCTTCCCTGCACGTATTTTTTCGAAAAAAGGTATATATATATATATATATATATATATCGAAATTACAAATTATATAAGATAAATAGTAAAAGGGATTTTGCTCTGAACGAGAAAAAAAGGGGTAATTAATTAATTAAATCAAATAAAAACCAATCGTTGCTGACCTTGAACGATCCCTTATGTGTTTCATCAAAGGATATCAGACTCTCGAAATGAAAGGACGTCCCAAGGCCTTGAAAGACGCCATGGGGAAAAAAAACCCTCATATTTTTATTATCCTTCTTCGTTCTCAATTTTCATTTTTGAGTTGTTTGGATAGAGTTACTGTCTAAGGCTGCCTTTGAAGTAGGAATCGAGAGGGAAAGATCTTCCTCAAAGCCGAGCATACGAGTATAGTTAAAGAAAACAGAAGAGACTTTTCCTAACCCAAAACCTTCTTTTAGATTACAGAGTCGCCTGAGTATTGAATTAATTTTTAACTATTTATTTTCAATTTTCTTCCATCTTCATTTCTTCATTATCTTTCATTCATTTTTTACATAAGTTTTTTTATTAGAAGTAAATAATAATATTAATTTAAAGTATAATTTATTGAAGTCTTCATTTACTTCTGCTGTATATTTTCTTGAATACATTCGATACAAACTCGTCCATATCTCGTCTAGCTTCTTCCATCGTACTTTCAAATCCTCGGACACCGATATTATGGAATACCTCTTTGTACTGTTGACAGACGAAGAGGTATTTTAAGGCAACAGAAAAGAAATCCAATGAATCGAGAGGTTTGTGAAAAGTAGTTGTGACATAAGCTAGTTGTTTTTTCACGATATGTTGGTCCTAAATTCTTGTTTTAAAATTTAGTTGGAGAACATGAAAACAAAATGAATACATGTGTAGTTGATATTTAACCTGATTATATTTTTATATAACTGAGGAACTAAGTAGAAGTCTATTTTAGAAATTTCTAAATATTATAGGGAGTCATATGTTCTTATTTTATGAACATGAAGTGTATATATTCCATTGTTTACGCCAAAAAAATTTGAGATTTACCAGAAGCAACTCAATAGCAAAATATTAGGGTTTATCTCTTATCAAATAAGAACATCCTGAAAAGAGAACGCTCTGGATTGAGAATTTTGGCCATTCTGAAGATAAATAAAACAGTTCTTTATACCCTCTGAAACGTTCTGAGTAAGCACAAAAATATGAATCCAGACGATAGTAATCCATAGGTTAATAATCCCGATAATAGAATCCTTAAAAGCACAAAACAATAATCACCACAAAACCCCACCATAAATTCCAGTATTAAGTGAGACAAACTTTAAGAATAGCGAGTAAATATGTAAAATTTTAAATTCCCAAAAGGGGTGCAATAAATTGAACAAGGCAGCAATTTAATGGTAAATGATAAACTCAAACTAATCTAAACTCAAACTAATCTAATCTAAGCTGTTATCAGAGACAGTGAACATCGATCAGTTTTAGAGTCTTCTGAAAATTGCTAAAAATCTCACCTTCTAATGTTTTTTTTTCAATCTTGCTTTTTAGTTTACAATCAAAAATAACTTCAAATAAATGCAACTTCTTTATTTTTTACAAAAAATAGCTCCTTAGACTTGTAAAGGTTAATTAACGTTTGAAAGTATATTAAAAATATAGCGTACCTTAAGTTACAGACGCCACACATGTAGCTTGATAGAATAAGGCGCGGCATTCACTGAATTTATTTAAAAATAGAGAAGTTAAATAATTTCAGTGCTTAGGGTATTCAACCTTTTAGAAATTTCGGCCACTGGAAATTGTCGACAGCAGCGCCTCTGGAAGTCAATATTCTCAAATATTTAGCGCTCACTGCACATGGAGTGTAGTTTAAGATTCTTTCTCATCCCTAATAGAAGCCATCAAAATTAATAAAAAAAAAGGTCACTTGCACTCTTTACTAAAAGCAGGATGAGACCAAGAGAAAAATGATGAAAAAATGGATAAGAAATTATAGTGATAAAAATTATGTAGCATAGTAATTGCAACTAACAAATCACATCAATCCTATATACGAGTATCTAAGAAAGAGTGTGGAAATAATAACCCCTGAAGATAATGTGTGAACAAATATGAATCAGCTTATAACGAGGTTGGAAAGAGGTAGGGGAAGAATACACAAAGGAATATCAAAGTAACTTACCTAAAATAGCACTAATAAAAAGGCGACAATATCTATCATTATGAACAGGATAGCAGATTCTAAACTTCCATAGACAAATTTATGAAAGAGATCCCCGGTATTGAAAGATACCGATGTGTATCTTAATGTTTATTTCTTTTTTTTAAACCTTTTTCTTAAATTTTAGGATCATCCATAAAACCCTGAAACAACCTTTTTTGATTCAGGTTGTTTTCTTCATTTCAACCTTAATTTCATCTATTTTATTTAAAATATTCCGGTGTATTTCTACTTGATACGTACACAAACTTGTCTTTTTTCATTGAAACTAAAATTACAATAGTTATCTATTGTCAATTAAGCTTTATATTTATACATGATTTATTTCAGGAAAAATCTATATTAAATAGAGTAAATTTGCTTTAAATTCCCGCTAAAAGCTTAGCCAAATAATTTTACCTTATCAATTCTCAAAAATAAACATATATACACGATTGTAGATAAAGGTTTTTCGAATAACATTCATTTAGGAAAGCCAGAGAAAATTAATTCTTAGTAGAGATATGCTTAAAATAATTGCTTTTATTTGCAATAAATATTTGCCATCTTCCTTCATTTTTCTGGTGCCAACTGCAAAGAATGTCGGTATTTTGGTGAGGATTATCTTAGAATACAGAACAAGTGCATTTCTTCAGCTGATCATAACTTTGTCCAACTACGAACCGAATATTTAAGTGGAGCAAAAAAGGAGAGAAGGAGGAAATCGGCTAATAAAGAGAAATGAAGATAGACTAATAAACAGGAAATAGAGAGGAATAATAAATGGGAAATATATCGACTAATAATATGGGAATATTGCACTACTGTAAAATAAATCAACCACATTTCCATTAAATACACCTTATAACCAAAAGAATATCTTCATTTAGTTAGCGGTTACATTTTCTATACAGTATTTATTTCCCAAAATCATTTAAGCGAAGCTGTTATAATAATAATAATAATCATGAAATAAAGTACGCCCTTATAATATATTCCCCTCGATAAATTTCATCTGATCGTTGCTTTCATCCTTAATAGTACCATCATGTTTTAAACACTAATTCATACTAACAGACCTCAACCAAAGGAAAATTACTTTGCTCTTCCAAAGGACGAAATAATGACACGCAATTTAACTACACAGAAAATATTCATGCGTCAAAGGAAAAGTGATTAATTTGTATAAAGTTATGATGAGTTACGTGAAAACCCGCTGGGTGTGATAGAAAGAATGAATAATGGGGAAGAATAATCCCGTATTAACAAATAATGGACGAGGCAACAATTTCACCAGTTATTAGTAGAAATGTAAAAGACGAAATGTCAATTACTGGTAGTTAATTACACTTGAAACAAATGAGGTATAATGAAATCCAAGTTTATCCAAAATGAGTTAGTAATGAATTAGCAAATAATGTCAGTTAGCTATTCAAATTCAATCACACGTAGACGCTATTATTTTATATGATGAAAGTTGTGGATGCGAACTTTCGTAGTAGTAAAAACGTACATGGGTTGTACTTTTTTCGCACGTTCGCACATCATTTTACTTGCATATTATTTGAAATCGGTTCCTCTGAGCGTCCAAAAGTGGACCTTCTTATTTGATTAACGCTAATCTTTCATTTACTCTTAGAATTAACTTGCGGCTTCGATATATTTTCCATTTATTATTCCTCTCTATTCCCTGTTTATTAGTCTATCTTCATTCTTCTTTATTAGCCACTTTCCTCTTCAACCGATTGAATTATCTAAGACAAGGTTTAGGATCATCCTACATCAACAAATATGTGGCACAGGTTTGCCCTGTGCCACATATCTCACCATCCACTCTCATCCCGCTTCATTTACCACATGGATAGGGTCGGTGTGCATCAATTCCACAAACTTGATACATCACACGCTCTTTATTTCTCACATGGTTTGGTTATGCGAGCAACGAGGACAAAAGTATTACATTTCCCTCTTACCCTCTTTAATACCCACCCAGTAGGGTCTGGGGCGTCAACGTTGAGAATATTACCCACCTACCACTCAAAAGGGTGGGGGGCGTCCGTCAAATACCCTAAACTTTACCCTCCTTTCCATCTGGGCTATGGTTTAAAAGCGTGGAAAAATATATTCAAATTTTATCAAAGTTAAGTCACATTAGTCAGGGTTAGTCACTGGATGGACTAACACGCGTATAATTTCATCATGAGGTCCCGATGCATGCGCATGTAGGCGTGAGAAAGAAACAGGAGGAGGAGGAGAGATAGACAGACGAGAGAGAATTAAGTTTCATATTATTAAAAATAAATAATAATAATTTTAAAAGTAATGATAATGACCAACAAATAATCTCTAGTAATAACTTTATCCCTCACGTTTTTGGCCATTATGGCCATAGGAGCAACTTTTGGCCAGAAATCGCCCTGATCCGCCTGTGAACAAAAAAAATGGATACAAATAGCACTTTGTTTTCCAAAATTTTGATCACTTTTTCGTCCACTTCAAATTGACCAATACCTTTTAATATATGCACGTGCAGTATGAAGGAACCTTGGCATAAAACAAAGTCTGTGCAAAAGAATGTTGCTGACAAAGTTTGACGAAGGCAGTTAGGGTGGTGTCCTCTGGTGCCTGCGCCACTTGAGCAGCATTGTCTTTAGTGAAGTAGACCCTTTGGCATTTTGTTTTTCAATTTTAGGAGCCCATTTAAGGACTGCCTGATTGACCATGAGTCGCCGTACTCACAGCACCCTACGAATAAGTTATATTAAAAAACAAATAACAATGATAAGATCATTGACTAAAAACAAAAACAAATCAAAGTAAAAAGGTCGGGAAAACCGTGGCGTCAAGGATATCGCGACCCAGAGGATGCGGAGATTCCAATGGCCCGAGAGCACTCAAGGTGCTTTGTGAGTCGTTATAAATGACAATCTGGTTTCCGAACCGGGCACTTTGCGTTTCTCCCGTACCGAGCGGTATATTGCAACCAGCTCCGCTGTAAAGACAGACGCATTGCCTGGCAGAGCCCCGCTGACTTCAAACAAAGAGGACTTTGAGCCATCCGTATATAATGGCACAGTTCCAGCGTGACACGAAGTGTGTTCCCAAAAGGCCGAACGCAATACTTCCAGCGCAGTAGAAGCTTTGGGGGCAGAGGCGTGGTGACAAATATTCCAGGGTAGCGTCCTGGTCCGAAGCAGGGGTGCCACCGGCCCGAGAGCTATCTCTAGCTCTCGAATGAGGGTATGACTTACATTTCTCAGGGGCATAGACCCTGTTTATATCAGCTACGGATACAGTGAGAGCTGTTGGCGACTGATAGAGGCGATGGGCTCGCTCGTACAGGCGAATAATGTACTGTGCACGGCGCAAAGCGAATGGCATCTCCCCAGCATCAACAAGTAGGCTCTCAATAAGGAAAGTGTGGAAGGCACCGGTCGTCAAGACGAGGCCGGTGTGGTGGTTCGAGTCCATCTTCTGCAATAAACGCTCGGCTGCGAATGCATAAAACTCGCATTCGTAGTTGAGCCTTAAACGAATAAAGGATCGACAAAAAAGTAAGGCAGTAGCCATATAGGCGCCCCATGCGCTAAACTTTATGAAACAAAAGATATCCATGGCGCGGATACAAGAGACCCTGAGGCTAAGAATATGAGCCTCCCGGGTGAGGCGTCGGTCAAACTTAAGACAAAGGAAACAGCGCAACTCCACCACTTTCAGGCGCAATCCATTGAGAAACAAGTCTGGGCCAGGGTGGAGCCGTGTAAGGCAGCAGAAATGCACCAGCTTAGTCTTGGATACGGAAAACCAAAAATGTACGCTTCGGCATAGCGAGATACGCGGTTCAATGCCTGTTGGAGTCGACGCCCCAGAGTTGGCATCTGGGCCACTCGAAAAGAGATTGAAAGGTCGTCCACGTAGAGCGTAGGGAGAACATCTTCTGGCAGCACCGAGGCGATGCCCTTGATGCTCAGGTCAAAGAGTGTGATACTGAGGACACTTCTCTGCGGGACACCCTCTTCCTGCTCCATTGGGCCGGAGAGGGCTTCCCCCCACCCATACGCGGATCGACGAACTCGCAAATATTCAGATATAAAGATTGGGAGGCATCCCTTCGCCCCAATCGTGTGGAGAGTCTCCATGTTACCATATTACCATGCTCTATCATAGGCATTCTCCAGATCGAAAAAAACATAGGATTGTCTACGAAGGAACGCCTTGCAGACGGCAATTTCCAGTCAGAGAAGAGCATCCGACGTGGAGTAGAACTGGCGGAAGCTGCACTGTACAGGAGACAGATGGCCTTTGCTGTCTGGAAAGAAGGCTAATCTAACATTTACCAATTTCTCTATCAACTTGCACACGCAAGAGGTTAGAGAGATTGGGCAGAAACAGGCCGGGTAGAATAATATCTCCCCGGTTTGCGAAAAGCGAGCACAGTAGAAATTCGCCAGGAATATGGTAGGATAACCCCGACCCAGATCTTGTTGAACAAATCTAACAGGCGAAGCATGATATCTTCTGGACCAGGCGCGCTGTCCGCGCTATGAATGCTGGCGGAGTAGCATCATGGCTGGAAAATTCAAAGAAAGCTTTCGCGAAGGATTTGCTCCTTCTTCTTTGTATGTGACTTGGGGATGAGCCTTTAAATTGTGAGCGGGTAAGAAGATGTGGTATAAAAATTCCTTGGAGGTTCCTAGCTTAGGGAGATACTGGGTTTGATAGAGTAACGCTTTGGGCGGAGTAGAGTCACTGTGCCTGGTAGCTCAGCGGTAGAGCCTCTGACCGGCAATCAACAGACCCAGGTTCGAGTCCCGGGCAGGAATTTTAAACTTTTTTACCTTAGCGTTATCTCTGTCTTCTCGGTAAAGGATTGCCTTCATTGTGCCGCCCTCTGCTCTCTTTGATTCTAGTCTTCTTCTAATGTCCCTTTCTCTTACCTCTAAAAAACTCCTGTTTCTTGTCTCATTGCTCATTCGCGTCCAATTTCTCTTTCTTATATATATATATATATATATATATATATATATATATATATATATATATATATATATATATATATATATATATATATAATAGTGGCCATAATATAATGGTCAGTAAGAAAAAGTGTATTTAAATATTTATTATAGAAGTTTAACAAAACTTGGAGACTATATATTATGCATCTAGTTAGATATATCTAGTATCTATCTTTCGTGAAAATTTCAAGTCAATGGAATAAATATTTGGTAAGTTATAGGGAAATAAACAAACTATCTCCCAAATTTCAGTGGCCAAAAACTAAGGGTTACTTAGAAAAACAATGTGAAATGGAACAAGAACAAAAAAAAAACCCTTTACTATTAATATTTTGTGAAAGTCCCTTTACTAGCAATGACCTCCAGACATCTCTTACCACAGGTATGAATTAATTTCTTGCAAAATGATGGGGTAATATTGTTCCTTTCGGTTTGCAATAGTTCCTAGAGTTCATCTACGTTCTTTGGAATTCTCTTTCGCGCCCATCTCCAATAATCTTCCAAACTTTTTCTATAGGTTTGAGATCGGGACTTTGAGGTGGCCAGTCCATGAGATCAACCCTTTTAACACTCCAAAAATCTTTGACTCTCTTCGCAATGTGGCAAGGAGCGTTGTCCTGCGCGAATATAGGAGGTTGAACTGGGTTAGGGGGAAGATTAGGTGATGTGATAGGGGTAGAGGACGAGGGAGATGAGAGAGGAGGGAAACATGGAGATGAGGGAGGGTAGAGATGATCACAATCGATTTGAAAGATCAAGTATGCCGAAGGCAAACAGCCCTAAGTCCTGGTAGGAGGCGAAGCGAAACTATGGCTTGTTAATTTATCTAAACATTTTGTCAAGATTAATAATTTTTAATAAACCAAATAACATCATATTAGACAATCACGCGACTTTTATGATAGTGTACTGAGCAGTAGATATTCTAAATCTGAAATTCGAGTTCATGATATTTATTAGACACTAATGTTGTAACTAGACTTATCTTACTAGTTTCAGTGTGGGAGAAATAACATGTTATTTTCATAGTGGACGAATATAGTGAAACTCATATGTAGAAACCCTAAACAAACAACTCTAGATCATTCTGTAACAGGGTCCATAGGATGCTGGTATACATGCGTAGGAAATCACGGAGTTCTATTTCATCTCCCAAAATGTAAATATTTACTCAAAATTCCTTCATCTGGCTATCGTGTTCTGAATGACAAATTTAATATATATATATATATATATATATATATATATATATATATATATATATATATATATATATATATATATATATATCTTATGGCTACTCATATATATTCTGATATTTTGATAACGTATAACTGTTGGCTCATACTTATAATACAGTCCTTGAGTTGTTTATACAGTTATATCTCTTTAATCGCGCAATACTCTTGTGTTGATTATCTCTGTAAGACTAGTAAATTTCATAGAACACCTATCATTCACTTCATTTGTGAAATCAGATATGGCCTTATTCATCTCTAGTAGGCTTCTTATATACCCCTGAAAATCGGTTAGTGTCTAAAACCAATTATGGCAGTACATTATTTAAAATAATATTTTTGCTGTTTATGAAAATAAAGCATACAGACTTTTTGTATTTGAGTGTATCCAATATTGATATGTAACAAAATGCCGCTATAGTTGGCATCCAATAACCAGTCGACGTGAATTTTTTTGCTTCCCTTTTGAATGTTTTCTCGTAAACTGTACCATTTTTATTCGTTCATTTATCTTCTGACTGTTCTCTTCCAATCATTCATTCATTGCGCCACGAAGGGTGCCCTGATCACTGGCTGGTGGGAAAACTACGCCCTCTGCCTCTCGTATTTAGCATTACTCCAAAGAGGGCTAATCTCTGAATCCCTCGATTTTGCTAATGATTATATTTCTGATAAACAAAAAAACAATGGTAATTAAAGGATAAACAAAATTTTAGCACTATAATAAAATTAACGGTAATTTAAAATCAAGAATACCAAAGTAAACAAAGAACCTACACAGGAATATGAACAAGTATGAAGGGGGAATAATACTCAAGTAGATTACATGATAGGAAAATAAACAAAAACATAGGGTAATAAAATCAGCAAAGGATTAAGAATAATAATGAAAACAAGAACTAGTAAATAACTCTTTTCTTAATACACGAAATAACAGAAAAAGCAACGCGTTGAAGATGATAATAAAAACAGAGATTCAACGATAATAACTAAGATTGGGAAATAATAAGAGCCATAGAAAATCGCAGATAATTACGGAAAATTCTGAATCGTAAATAATAGGAAAAACAACGAATAATAATAGAAACAAATAATCGCGACTAGAAGTTAAAAAGAACTGGAAATAATTGTGAAAACGACATTTTGGTGTGTGTTTTGGATAATTAAAATTAAAAACCTCTGTGTTATTTCAATTATTATAAATATTATTTGGAAGACGAGAGGATGAATGTACGAAGACATCTTCGCTTAAGTATATGTATCTGATACATAAATGGACGTAGACGTGCTTGTTACGTTATGTAAAGTGTGAAGAACATATAAAATAGATAAATTAATGAACAATTCGTATGATAAATAAATAGTAAACATTAAGACAAGGTAGTGGGAGTAGGGAAGAAACATATGGAAAATAGGGAAAAGGCGGCGTAAAGGAAGAGTTTTTTCAAGCTTGGCTCTCAGACAATAATAACTTCAACAACCATCGAAATTCATACCTTTTACAATGATCTAAGATTACATTAAGGGGATAACACATTTCTTCTTAGGTTACTTTTCACGCTGTTTCGTTCCAAGTATATGCACCTTTTTATTGTATGTATAATTATTTTTTTAGCAACATGAATAGAACGAAGTGAAAATTAAGATAATACAAAATTGTATATGTTGGTGGTAAGTTTTCTTAGATATTCAAAGTTAATTTGTGAAAAAAACTACACCATTGATTTTTATATAATTTTATTGCAAATTTTATGCACTTTTTATAGTATATATTTTGTTTTAGCAACATAAATATAACATAGTGAAAATTATGATAATTCAAAATATTAGACATTCGTGGAAATTCTCCGTAGAATTTTAAAGTGAATTTCCAAGCAAAACATCAAACTACACCATGCGATTTTAAATATTTACTAAAATGAAAACATCGACGGTGAAGTGGTTTACATTTTCAGTATCATTCGAATATAGATTGAACTAAATTCCAGGGTATTCAGAACACCTAAACTATTCACGTAACACCCCTCCATCCAATTGAGAACAAAGCCTATACTTGACCATATATAAAAAATATATGTTTCAGTCCGCCATTAAAACAAATTTTCGTGGAACTAGAGAAAACTGATTTCAAATGATAACTAAATCCTATTGACATATTTTGCTCGTGAATTGAGTTTCATTGCTTAACTTTTAGTAATTCTATAGCCATTTATATGATATCAGGTTTCAAGGGGGGCAGGGGTCTGAAAGGCCCCCATGTATCTCAAAAACGGAGTCGTAGGTTATTATGATTTGGGCAGGAATAAAAGGGACTTTAATGAGCTTTAATTTCATATATGATAATATAACGTAGTAAAAAGTTGAAAAGATGAATGTGGTATCCCCTTAATGGCATTAATATTCTTAATAATATTTCTTATTGGTATCACTATTAAAATTTACTATTCAGTTATTAGCAACATTACATATTATTGTTAGTATTGATTATAATATTACTATCTCTAGAGAAACCCCATTTACACATATAAATATCTTCATATAATACCATCCAGGCTATTCCGAAATTTACATTACATTATTTATTTAATTTAGAACATTATAAACTACTAAATACTTCTCCCGCATGCCCGAATAGGTCTGACGTCGCTCAGCCATTTGTCCCCGAGTCATATGGCCTTAATCGTATGATTATATAAATAGACTCTGAGGAAGGGTTTGTGCTGTGAGAAATAGATAAGAAACATATTGGTGTGATAAACGAAACTTTAGATTATAACAAAAATGAAAGCGGGGAAAGGAATGGTGGTAAGAGATTAAGTAAGAATGAGATATAATTTGGGGGAGATGGGAGTTATTTACTCACTTCAGTGCAGGTAGTAAAGCACAGCTGTTCATAGTTAATTTAATCTTAATATTATCGAAAGCCACATTAGAAGATTAGCGTCAATCAGAAAAGAATTTCCACTTTTAAAACTGAGTGTACACTACTCAGAAAAGAAAAAATGTACGTGAAATCAGGCGACCGCGCGAAAAAAGTACACGCTATGTACCTTTTTACTAATCATAAAGTGTGTCACCATTACAAATAGAGTAATTTTTTTTAGAAGCAGTGCAAATCTGAGTTTGAAAATAAATCGAAATAGCATATCGGTAGAGAAAAGAGCTGAATGCATCCTGTAGAGATATACGAGTTAACCGAGGCAGTTAAGAAGTTGTGAGTGTGTATATATATATATATATATATATATATATATATATATATATATATATATATATATATATATATATATATATATATATATATATATATATATATATATATCGAGGTCTTTCTCATGTCGAAGAAAAACAATGAAGGAAAAACAAAATCCACCTGGGTTTCTCTAAGCCACTCTACCCAGTCTCCGGTAACATACAAGTACGATAAAAATGGAAAATTTAGGAGACAGTTATTCCTGACTTCTGCTCAAAAGGCTAATCTCCGAGGGTGTATTTATAAACAAACAAGTCAAATATTCAAACTTTCGATCTCGTATTACGCTCTCCCAGAGCGACACGACGCCAAACACAGCTGATGTGATACCCACTTCTGTCGATTCAACATGAGATCCAGTTTCCCTAAGTTCAAAATGTCTAGGAAAAGAAATAACAGACGCTCAAAAGCCAGTGTACCCTCTGGTCTCCATTTGCTATCCCCCTCCTCCTCCCATCACCACGCGGGAGTAATTGTAGTATAAAACCGTTCGTCAGGAGAAAAAGGGGAGATTTTTCGTTTCGTCACGACATTGATAAGAACTTGCCGGGATATAATTCCCCCAGCAAGTTGCACAGTTCGATTACCAAAGATCGTGAAGTGATCTTACCTTTCAGTACCATCGGCACAGTTCGATTACCAAAGATCGTCAAGTGATCTTACATCCAAGTAACATTGTATTAGGGTTGGTTGGGGTCACGTTACGATGGAGAATGGCTTCGAGAGCTTTTTCGTCTTCACGATTGCCGGTGTTCATAATGGCCTTGTAATATAGGTCGATATTGTATATGTGTGTATATATATATATATATATATATGTGTGTGTGTGTGTGTGTGTGTGTGTGTGTGTACAAAGAGACCAATGTTTGGGAGCATAAAGTTTATTAGAACGTAACTAGTTTTTATATGTGGTTTCTCGTATCTTCTTCAGCCGTAAACTAAAAGAAATTGACAAAGAAAACTGAAATAAATAATAAAAGGCAACTGACATTAACCTGGAGGCGTTAGCTTTAGGTGATTAATAATATAATTTAAAATTCATTTAGTGAGTATTCGATAATTTTTCTTTTATTATAATCATTACGATGATAAATTATTTGGGCACTAGAGAAATCTATTATATGATTGGCGTTTTTTAAAAGGTTAAAAATACTTGAAGCATTGCTTGCTCTAAGAATATCCACCCTTTGTGCGTATACGCTTTTGTCTAAGGACCGTCTAGTCTCTTCCTATATAGAAAGAAGGACAATTTGGAGCTTTACACGGGATTAAATAGTTGCCTGCATCTATATTTTAAAATTTTGGCTTAGTGGAAGGGAAAGATTTTCTGATGGTTGAAGGATATTTGAAAGTGGTCAAGTTGGGATATACAATAAACTTTAGTATTTTAAGCAAGGGAGAATATGATAGACACAAGCAATTCTTTTACAAGTTGATCTTATGAATGTGATTTCATTTTGTATAAAACACGGGTCAAAGTTCAAAAAGCACTTAAATACATAGATATTACGATTGCTTTTTTTATTTTAACTTCGTGACATGAAAAATGTGAATATAAGAATTAGATTAGTAGGTTTACGGTATGCAATAAATGATGTTTTATCATTATTTCTGAAGTCTTTTACATCAATAAAAGCTAAGTAATTGTCCTTTTCCCATTCAACATTGAATTTTATTTACTCGTTATTGACTAAAACAGCGTTGATATATATAGATTCCAACCTCGGGAATTTGAGTTCTCTCGAGGGTGTTCACTAAATAGGTTCGTTTTTGGAATTACAAACTAGTTGATAAAATACCTCTTTCTAAAGATGAAGTTTTAATCAGATGAATACTGGAGTTGGTGAGCCTAGATCCCTATTTGGTGGATGGGGTAAATGTGAAGACGAAGTGATGTGATCAACTGTGTGGATAATGAGAATAATGTCAATGCTAGAATGAGTCCTTGTGAATAATGTGTGCTTGTTTTATATGTGTAGAGAAGGTGGGCGTAACCAATAGTTTTTCTTGTGAGGAGCTTTTGTTTAAAGCCAATGCTTGTTCGAGAAAGAGCAGAGATTGTCTCTCAAAGGAATTCGATTGATAGGTGGTGACAAAAGGAATTTATGATAACAAAGTTTGGTAAACAGAATATCAGTCTAACAGACTGGCGTCAATAAACAGATGGAAGGAAATGGTTAAATGACAGTTTTGTGGGAACGGAGTTTGTTGACCTAAAGAAAGATAATTGACCAAGGCGAGATCAATTGTCGCCCCTATTAGAACACGGGAGTGTGGGAAAGAATGAGTACATAAGTGTGTGCAACTTTTGTCTACATGAATCACCACAAACATCCAACCCTCTGAATTAGCAAATGTAGTTACATTTGTTTGGTTACATAAAAAAATATCAATATTATTAAATAAGATGAAAATAGCAATATTTAAGAACATTTGAATGAAAGGAAGGACATAATTCAATCTGAACTAATCAATTGAGTAAAAATGAAATAATGAAGATTCATTGGCATGAACAATAGAATAAATAAAAGTACTAGGTAAGATGTACAATATTTCGCTGGTTAAAATAATACATGAGTACAAAATGACATTAGTTCTGGCGAATTAAATACTAATTCAATACATCAAACATTATTAAGTAAAACAATGATTAAAAATATTTATACAAAAATAATTAGGTCAAATTTTTACAAAGTGTTTGATAACACTAGGCAACAAATTTTAACTTTTTGTTTGTTACAGACATGTGAATAAGTGTTTCTAATTAGTTCCAGGGCGCTAAATCAGAATTTGAAAACCAAAATTCTCTATCACGTCTAGATTTTGTGTAATGACCCCCACCCCCTTTCACTATCTGTTCCAATTAATAAATAAAAAATCTTTTTATTTTGCAAGTTTTAATTTTTAAGCAAAAGTATGGATTCTGGTGCAGTAATTGTGTGTAATTTGGCTTTGTGTGTCGTTGCATTTTGGCTTTCTAACAAGAAAGGCAATTACAAACCCAAGATCGAATATCTTGTCTTATTCATTTCCAGACAAATCAGTTTGAGATAGATTTGAGAATGGCTCTAGTACCTAACTGGCCACGATTATGATTGAAAATCAAAAATTAATTTTGCGAAATTCGGAAGTGAGATGAGGTCGTACGAAACCTTTTGATGAATTGTAAATGAGAGAGTGAGAAGGGAATAGAAGTGTTAATTTGTAAAACTTAAGGGAGATACTATCATGGTCTTGTAGTTCATCAAGTTGCAGATCTGATGATTGGGATCTTGCAAGTGCTGTATAATCAAAAATAGAAGAGGAAGGAACAGATGAATTTAATGCATGGCACGAAGGATCTCGAGTGTAATTTGAAATGCTGTTGTTTGTATATGTGTAGTAGGTTGTATGTTGCAATTGATGGTGGGGGCTCTAGAGAGGGCCTCACTAGGATTATCCTCCCTGCAATATGACGAATGTCACTTGTGTATTGTGAAATCAATTCAAATGAATGGGCTTCTTTAGGAGTGTAGAGAAATGGCTACATTAAGTATCCCGGAGAAGGATATGTACATTAAAGCCCCCCTCCCCTTTCTGGAAAAAGCTGGAGAAGCGAGCCCCCATGAGGAGAAGCGTAGGAACGGTAGCCGGCGAATAAAAGTAACTGCCTACCCTGTTAGATCTCCCCGCCGCTTTGGGCAGTTGGAGCTAACATCTGTTTTAAGGCAACCACATAAGGCCCTTAAACGACGCTCTAACGATCCAATTACCTACGAGACCCATAAACCCGTGGTTAGGTCACAAAAAAATGGTGCTAGTCAAAAGGCACGCCAATTAGTGGGGCGGTTGAAAGTCTCTCTAATTAGCAAGCCGACTTGGGCACCCCAGTGCCAACCTCTGCACTTCTTGCTCTCACCAGATGCGAACTCACCATTCGCGTTTCCCTTCCTGTGGCCTGGTCCCTTCCCCCTTAGATGGGGCGGTGATCCGCCTATAAATAAGCCCCGAAAAAAAAGAGAAGAGATTAGAAGTCTATACGAAAGTAGAAAGATCAGTTCGTGAAGATCGATCCTTCAGCCAGACAAGAAGATTAAAATTCGATAAGAGTGAAGAAGGTTCAGTTCGTGAAGATCGATCCTTCAACACTACAAGACTATTTCCGTGAGAAACTATAGGATCAGTTCGACAAAATCGATCCCCCCTTGCCGGGCCGAATTAACATAAATATTCCATCTTTATATCGGTGCCATACCGAAGAATCCCTCCTGTCATGTAAGTTAGAAAGAACATTTATATTCATATTGCGATAGTAGGAGTTTAGTACGTCATAAGTTTTAAGGGGAGTAGAAACCATTGTTCGTGAACCTCGGTCATATTTGCTAGTAGACGAGAGTACTTTAATTTAATGTTTATCGTTAATCAAATAGGGTCGCGATAAAAATACTAATCGGCAATTGGTGTGTTTTCGTGTAGCCTATTTGTTTATTTTTAGCAGGACCAATTATGGCCTTACCATCTGTGAGGCCGAAGAATTTGTCCTTTCAATTAGATTTTGAAAGTGCTTGATTGAAAGATGAATTTAACTCAATTCTTTAGTGAATGTTCTATCTTTTAATTCGAGGCCACGAAAAGATTTTCTAAAGAAGCCCAGAAACGTCAATTTATTTTCACACTACTGCTGAAGGACGGCCCTAAGGCCAAGATTAGAGGCGTCAGTAATGAGACGTAATGTGCAGTCTCGTTTTTGATATAATAAAAAGTTTGCATTGATGATATTTCCTTTATGGCACCGAATGCATCTTGTGCTTGGTTCTTCCATTTTAAAACTGAATTGGGGCTGCGTTTTCTGGCGCCTTTCAATAATTTTGTGAGTGAAATCAAGGTTGTGGCTGCTAGTTGAATAAATCGCCGCAAGAAATTCACCAAACCCATGAATCACTGCAACTCGTGCAGCATTTTGAGACATGATAATCTTTAATAGCATTGATTTTATCCTGTTGGGAAGATATGCCTTGTTAATCAACTCGATAACCAAGAAAGTCGAGCGCGTCTATCGAAAAGATACACTTTGCAAGGTTTTTCTGTAATCCGTGTGATTGTAATGTTGAAAAAACTGTTCTAGATTTTGCAAATGCTGAGATTCGTTTTCACTGGCTATGAGTTAATTGTCTACATATGAGAAAACGAAATCCAAATCACCCCACACTTATTGATATACCTTTAAAATGTTCGTGATAATTTTGACATTGCCTGAGGTAAAACCAAGTACTCATAAATCGCAATGGGAGTCGTCATATTAGTCTTCTCAACCGATACAGAACCTAGAAGGATTTGAGAAAATGTATCCTTAAGGTCAATTTTAGAGAATTTAGTGCAGTTTGGGAGTTTTACCGTGAAGTCGGTAAGATAAGGTAAGAGATATTTGTCTCTAACAGTCACAGAATTAATTCGACTATAGTCACAAGTAATGCGGTAGCTATTTTTTGACATTTTAACAAGATGAATTGGTAAAGAATACGATTATTTGCTTGGTCTAATTTTAACTTCTGATAACATAGTTTGTATGCTATACTTGACAACCTCTAACATTTTTAGAGAAAGGCGTTTTGGCCTCTCAACAACTATGGGGCCCTTCATGAGAATAAAATGAAGAAATGAGGGGGCAATGCTATGTCTGCTTTGGGGATTAACACGTTCATTACTTGATTTATAAATAGCACTATATTTGTTTAGTAATTGGTGTATCCGAGAGCCACTGGAAATAGATGAAAGGGTGGGAAGAATACACTTATCTTTAGGGCTTTAACAGATAAATTTGCGGTACCATTAACTAAACATGATTTCCTTAAATTAATTAAAAAATTATAGTGTTCCAGGAAGTCGGCACCTAGTATAGCACATTGCACATCAAATATTAAAAGTTTTCACAAAAAAATTCGCCTAAGTCTTAGTGAGAGGTTTAAAGTTTGAATGACCAAAGTACGAATACGGGTGCCAGAAGTTGTGGTGAGGGGAATATGCAATTCTTCGTTTTTCTGTTTTTGCACTAGGGTAGCGGATAAAATACTAATTATGGAACCATTATCAACTAAAAACCTCCTAAGCGTTTTTGTATCAAACACGTAGTAACAAACAAGTCTGGGGATCAAAATGATGTAACGTCTTCCGTCACTATTGCCTGGGAAAATCCGGATGGCAACTAGCCTGTTGGTACCCAGAGTAACCGCGATGTGCCATTTGACCTAAATTCCTGTGATAAAAACAAATACCGTTTTGAAATGCAGGAAAGTTGCGAGAGTAATTGGAGTCGGTGTGAGGGGGAGGGGGGGAAGGAGTGCTGTGACGCCACGATAGTTATCGACCTCTTGATAGGTCCTTATGGTATTCTAAGGATGCTATCTGGCCGGAGAGGTTTGGCAGTTCTTTTTTTTCTAAAAACTAGCGCTGCTTCCATTTGTGACTGGAAATTTTGGATGGGAGGGGGAGCCTTGGTAATGGCTATTACTCGTGCTTGCGAACTACGATTGCGGGCACGAGTTGCCCTGGTCGCAAAGGACAAAGGTTTCCCGAAGAAATTCATGACTCACATTGTCTCCTAGAATGTCACGTAATCTCCGCAATAAGACATCGCGTGCAAGATAGGAGAGTTCCGATGTACGGGCTAACATCTCCATTTTTTGAGCAGTGGTCGGGGTATATTTTCCCAGGATATCGTCCCTGAGGGAAGGGTAAGAGTGGGAAGAAGGTTTTTTTTCAGAGAGGCGAAATGCCATCTGTCACCGTAAAGGAATATGCCCTTATAAGTAATTTTAGCTATTGGGCGTCACTGGTAATGCGGTCGAGGATGAATAACAACTTAATTTGGGTAAACCAGGATTGTGGGGAAGAGCTTTGGAACCATGGTAGGAAGATCGCAGAAACTATGCTTGCCGCAGTGGAATTATCGGCGTGGTCCATTTTCGAAGAAGGTGAGTTGTTGGCGTCGGTTGTGTGCTTGTTTGCCCTTCGAGGTCACGTGAGTTGCTTGAAATGATTCCGGTAGATGATGATGATGATGATGATGATATATATGATATATTTGTATTTTAACTTATATTGAATTGTTTGCTTGGTTTTTGTTTTCCTTTCGGATTCCTGGCTATTTGATTTTACTTACATTTCATTTTTCATTGTTCGTTCGCCCTGCCCTTACAATTTTTTCGGGTATTACTTAAAAACAAATTTCTTTTATTCTTATTGAGTTTGATTCATGTCTATTATTTATATTTGTTGTTTAATTTAGATTCGAATTTTAAATTTTCCTTTCTTAGTTAAACTCGTATTTATGGATCGCTTTATCCATTGCATTCAACTGTTTTTAACATATTTTTTCAATATCATATATCCGTAAATTAACTTATATTTAACTACTTGCTTATCATTCTGGTTTCATTTCTGTTACCTCTCTTGTTGAGTTTGACTTATTTTTCATATTGTAACTAATATTCAATTTTGTGTGCTATTTTTTCACTTTTGTCATATATATAATTCTTAAAACTTCTTTTATTCGTATTAGAGTTAAATCCGCTGAAGATGGTCATTGCTGAAGACCGAAACGTCCGGCAAATAAATGTTTAGAGCGATCACATGGGTCTTCAGTCTTCATATTCCCCATATATATATATATATAAATATATATATATATATATATATATATATATATATATATATATATATATATATATATATATATATATATATATATATATATATATATATATATATATATATATATATATATATATATATATATATATATATATATATATATATATATATATATATATATATATATATATATATATATATATATATATATATGTATATATATATATATATATATATGTATATATATATATATATATATATATATATATATATATATATATATATATATATATATGTGTGTGTGTGTGTGTGTGTGTGTGTGCAGTTGGGTAGCAGTCTTTCTTGAATGCACATTTTGTTGATAACCATTGTGTATTTCGCCTTAATTAATTTCCTTTAGCAACTTTCTCTTCTTCTATCTTTTATATTCCATCTTGTAGATGGTGGATCACTTGCCCTGTATTCATATCTCTTTTAAATGAATGAGTTTGGTAAAAAACAAACTAAATTGCTGAGCTTTCGATCTTATTCGATTATCTTTGGAGCGTTTTGATTTGTTCTTGCCTCCTTTACCGATGTAATGAGTGGAGTAAGGACCTTACCCTCCCTATCTCCCCTTCGCCGGAGTTCTTTTTCCTCGGTGCCTTCAGGCCCAGAGGGAGGAGGGCGCCGGGGAAACTCGGGGGAACTGGGCCTCGCTCCCCCCCCTACCGGGTCTCTCCTCTGGGAAGCACTGGTTGGGGGGTGGGGGAGGGGTACGGGTATCTAATCTTTTTCTTCTACTTTCCCTTTCATTTAATTTCATTTCATTTCATTTCTTTCATTCTGTCAGATCCTCACTCCACTCATTACATCGGTAAAGGAGGCAACAACATTCCCAAACGCTCCGAAGATGATCGAATAAGATCGAAAGCTCAGCAATTTAGTTTTTTTTTAACCAAACCTATTCATTTAAAAGAGATGAATACAGGACAAGTGATCCACCATCTACAAGATGGAATAAAAAAGATAGTTAAAAGAAGAGAACGTTGCCAAAGGAAATTAATTAAGGCGAAATACACAATGGTCTTCAAGAAAATTTGAATATATATATATATATATATATATATATATATATAGAGAGAGAGAGAGAGAGAGAGAGAGAGAGGGAGAGAGAGAAAGAGAGAGAGAAAGAGAGAAAGTGTGTGTTTACGTGTGTGTGTCACTAAACGACAGAGCTATTAATCTTTATCAGTAAAATTTGAACAGTTACAAAGTTTCAAAAACACATGGTGATTTTTAATTAACCTCAAATTCGCATGTCAAGGTTTGGAGAATAAGTTAAGGTACAAAGAAATTAGTGATATTAATGGATGTGATCTCATGACTGAACTAGATTTCACCAAAGAATTATTTCCTGCTGGAAAACGCTCCGAATAGAAGTCACTAGGTTGATAAGCACTAATAAGTTACAGGATGTGATGCCAAATTTGTGGGTTACATTAAGAATAATGCTGACAATACCTATTACTGTAGTAAACTAAAGCTTATATAGTTACGGTCATCCATGTCTCAAGAATTAGTTGGCAATTTTCTCTATAGAAAATGATATTGCAAAGAATATAAGTATAGAAAGTGCCATGAAAATATTTGCTGCTCTAAATGCTAGAAAAAATGTTTCAGATAGGCTAATTGTTCATATCTATTATTATATATTTTTAGGTTTTTTTCCTTGTGAATTTTTTTAGTATACTTAAAAAGGGCGCCGAACATCTGCTTGGCAAGGCGTCAGCAACCATAGGGCCTGCCCTAAATTTGACACCCTACCGGTGTGAGGACACACTCATTCGTAAGATATAATACGCTTATATTTTTGTTTCTTGTATAATATTAGGTGGCTGATTAATGTCGTCATTCTGTAAATTTCATAATTGTAGTTTTTCTAACGTTATTTAAGGTTGGTCAATTTAGTTTATGTCAACTTAAGTTAGGTCAGGCGATATTGTTAAGTAATTCTTTCCAAAATATGGAGCTATCCTAACTTAAACTTAGGTTAGGTGTGTTAAGCTAGGGTAAATATGGGTAAATTTAGCTTTATTTTCAACAAATATATCTAAGTGTAAAATGCCCTCAAAGGTGTCAGCTACAGCTGAAATGTTTTGAATTACGTGCCCTCTCGGCTCCAATAATTGCAGGTTGACCTAAGACTACATATTTTCTACGCATTCTGATTTTCTATATTCACCATTTTCTTTTAATATCGATCCTTACACTCTTTTTACGGGAAGTATCTACATTGATTTTAGCTTTAAAAAAGGGCGAATACAAAAATGTGCCAACAAAAAATTATGCTCATAAATGTAAATACCTCGCAAATGAGTATGACGTCACTGACATCACACGGCGGATTGTCAGATTTGTTCGTTTCCGATTGCCCTCTTTAAGACCCAGGCTGAGCTGCTTTTATTTCACACACAAACAATCATGAAGTAGGGACACAACAAACAATAGTTTATCGCAGGGGATAAACACTTGTATTAATCAATGAATCTAACAAAAATATACTCTATGTGCGACTGCTGGTGAAAGACCCCTGACAGAAAATTTATTTTGTCAAATGTATATAGAATGAAGTAAAATATTACAACTCAGTTAGTGAAAGTAATTATATCGATCTTTAGACTATTTATAATAGTAATATGTATACCCTTCTGAAATTATACTTATATTTAAATAAAAAAATAAGTTGTGTAGTAATGATTCCGTTGTAAACAAAAAGAAGAAGACATTAGAGGAACAAAGAGACCCTTAAATCTAATGATGAAATGCTATCATTATTAACGTGTAACAATAACTATGTTTTCTTATAATATATTAACATGGAAAGCATACTAATAAAGTTATATATGAATGATCAACTTTAACGTGCCGAACATTTTTAAATTAGTCCCTCCTGATTAATATAGAAAACTTAAATAAGGAGGGTACACTATTTTGATATAAGTTTTCACCAAGGGAGAGAAAAATAAAACATTGCCCATAAATAACTTTATTGAAGTCTGACTTGAAATCAACTCGACTCAATAAATGGATGCTAGTGACAAAAGAAAAAAAAAATCTAAAACAACAGCCGAGTCTTTGACTTCTAGAAGTTTATTCATTGTATTCTTCAATGTAATTTCTGTGTTGCTTCTACAAAGGTAGAAACGGTTTGTGGCGTCCAGGGACAAGGGGAGTAGACCCAGTGAGGAACCTCAAAAATGAGCACCATGTTAGACCTATAAAATCCTGAAATTGGGCATACGCATTAATTATTGAAATAATATGCCATATAATAATGAACCTATCTACAATAGAGCGAAACACTTATAGTACAAATAGACATGAGTTAAGAAAAATGAATGTAAATAATATATGTATTTTGATCGAGGCAAGAAGAATGAATTCGAGACAGCAGCAACATATGCACATGTACACAAATATAAAAGTGGTTCCGATCGACGGGATCGCAGGTCAGCTGTTTAAACAAAGCTTTGTATGGAGGTGCCGAACTAAAAACACGATAGCAGCGGCCATTATTTTCTAACAAGAGACTGCTAAACTCACTCGCGTCTTTGGGATTTTGATAAGAACAAATCTCTATCTCTCGATCGACACGAACTAAAAGGGTGTGAAATAGGCTCCACCCCCAAAATGGAATAAGCTCTATACAAACAGCATCATTGGATAAATAAGCCACGCCCATTGTTTCCAGACAAATATATACTTCCAAGCGTAGAAACTGTTGTGTTCCAGTGATAATTAATTTAACTGAACAAATTCAGTCCTTTTTTTAAAGAGGTAAACAGTAAATGTCCCGTGGTGTGAAAAACTAGCATTTGTTGATTCTGATGACTTAAAACGAGCTACAATTCGTTGCACAACACTTCTGGACCTTCCTACAGTAATTGCTTTCACATAATTTGACTTGCAATCTTGGTGAAGGCAGAAAATCCTTTGTTTTTCATCACAGGACACTGGTCGTCGCTCACAAGCCGCTAGGTTGACAGTTGAATGTTCCAATAATGTATGATCATAAGAAATAACGGTTAGCCCATCAACAGTCTCCTAAACACAAATACCTCGATTGTTAGTTCATTTTGTCTAAGTGACCCTTAACTTTTGGCAGGTAGTTTGTTTATTTCCTCTTAATTTACGAAATATTTATTACCTTTACTTGAAATTTTCACGAAAAATAGATATTAGATATATCTAAATATATGTTAAATATATAGTCTCAAGGTTTTGTTAACTTTCTATAATAAATATTTAAATACACTTTTTCTTACTGAACCTCATATATATATATATATATATATATATATATATATATATATATATATATATATATATATATACCACATATTTGTCTAATAATAATAATGATATAAAATAATAATGTATAGCTATTTTCCTTGTAACTAATAAGACAAAAGTGCATGCCAAGGTGGAATAGGTTCAACAATGAAGCCTCACAAATGAGTTTCATGTAAATACTATAAGGCTTGTAACTGGCACGACAAATGACTTTGTATACCGCACTTTGCCTGTGAACCTATTGTATACAGAATGTATTATAAAGGTAAGGTATAGTATAATCATAGGGACTATTTAAAAGACCCAGAATATTAAGTAAATATAAATATATATGAATATATAAATATGCATGTCAAAATCAGGTATAAGTGTAGCGTTATTGATGCAACAAATTGTTTACGCCCAGAAGATGTATGTTAGAACTTCTAATGTAATACTCCGTAATTTCGAATGGATTTGTGTGGCGTCTAAGTTGGAAGGGGGAGTAGACCCAGTGAGGAACCTCGCAAATGAACACCCTGTTGTACCTATGAAATCCTGAAATTTGGCACACGCATTAATTACTGAAATAATATGGCATGTAATAATGAACCCATCTAGAATAGAGCGAAACACTTATAGTACAAATAGACATGAGTTAAGAAAAATGAATGTAAATAATATATGTATTTTGCTCGAGGCAAGAAGAATGAATTCGAGACAGCAGCAAACATATGCACAACTACAAACATATATAAAAGTGGTTGCGATAGTCTCGATTGTAGGTCAGCTGTTTAAATAAAGCTTGGGATGGAGGTGCTAAACTGAAAACACGATAGCAGCGGCCATTATTACTAACAAAAGACTGCGAAACTCAGTCGCGCTTTAGGGATTTTGACCAGAAACAAATCTCTATCTCTCGATCGATACGAACTAAGATGGTGTGAAATAGGCTCCACCCAAAGAACATCATTGGATAATAATAGGCCACTCCCATTGTTTCCGAGACAAATATATACTGCTAAACTCTCACACTAAAAGTCATTCAGACAAGAATTCAGTCAGTAATTCAATCATATTTAGGCAGGCAGTCAGTCAGTTGGAAAGAGGCCCGTTTCGAATCCTCCTTACGCTGAAGCTACCCATGTGCTTGCCCCAGATAAAAAATCCGAGATTCCTCCCTTTGTGATTTTCTTGCTACATACAGGTAATCCACATCGATCCTTTAAACCCAGCCTACCTAATCTCAAAGCTCGGTCAAGCGAATTCCTCTCTACACCAAAACCTACCATAAGAACGTTCTGTGTCTCTAATAACCCTCGAACCCTATAACTGGCTACTCATTTATTAACTTTCATAACCATTTATTAACCTCAAAACTCACTATTAACGTCGAAGACCTACTATAACTGATGACTTCGAGACTCGCAATAACATTGAGGACCGGAAATAGGTTGTCTCTGCGACCTTCACTCACTATTCAAAGTCCAATAGTGGTTATTTTTCAAGGAGCTCATATCATAGAGAGATGCAAAATATGGCCTATTGGGATAAGTTGGAAATGAATTCGGAAGAGGCTGGAAGAATCGTATCAAGGAGAGAGAACAAAAAGGTCGAAGACAATTATAGGTAGTCCAGATTCTTTTTCAGGTCACTCATTTAGGAAACAATAAGATAAAGAAAGAATAGAACAATGAAATAGATGAAAATTAATTGGGAATATACTTCCTGCCATCACAAAAGAAAAAGAACCGAACCATAGACAACTTTTCTTTCTCAAAAATATTTCTTTAAAGAGAGAGAGGAAAAGTGAATTTGATCTAAATAACGATGAGATTCAACAAATAGGAAAATATAAATTAAAAGAAGCATGCAGCTGAAGGAAAAAGGTTCATAAAATGAAAGGACAGGAATGAGTAAAGGTTAAGAATGATAAAGAATGCAATAAGAATTTTCACAGATCCTAAGTACTTGCACTCAGACAGTATATTATAAAGGTTCCTAAACAAGTTCGTATAATAACCATATTCATCCAGAAGTCAACACTTAAATTTACCGTTCTTTTATTCAACAACAGTCTACAATTATCAATATTTTACGTCGTCTTCAATACTAGAGTCAAGCGAGTTCAAATTAAAAACCGCAGGCCCATGTTTGCATAAATATCTTCAAATATGGCTACAATTTTGTAAATTGTACACCTCTATCATAAGGCTAGAAAGCCACCAGCGTCAATAAGAACTCAGTCCTTAATCAAGACGGAAAGAAAGCTCGATTTGTTCCTTACATATAAAGGTTAATCCCAGGAAAGAGTATTTCATCAGACATTTATACTCTGGCGGGTTTTCTTTATCAATGTCTCTGTAGATTCATTGTACATGCCCGTGCATTGAGGTGGTTTCATATATTTTTTAGGAATACCTTACCCTCTTGTGTCAGTTGATATCTAAATGATATAATTAATTTCCTATAACATTGGTTCCTCTCGATCGCCTTTTGCTCTTTTTCTATTTGTGTTCCTTGTCGTAGAATGACCCACCGATATATACGTCACTTCTACCTGAGATGCGTGGAAACTCAAGGTCGAACGACTGACCTCGATTCAACTTTCGTGAGGTGGGGAATAGAAGTAGGGGGAAGTTGGGGACTAACCTCCCTGAAAGAGTTCGGCGATTTAAATACAAACGATAGAGTGCAGTTGGCTGTTATTAAACTAATGATGTTTGTAGGCTATGAAGCTTATGAAGAAGAAGGAACAAAAATAAACTTTAATATTTACACAGTATACACAATAAATTGTTTAAAATAGAATAATGGCCATGGATACTCAATGTTTTCAATAATCGATCTAACAGATCTACTCATGGCGATCAAGAGCGAACTCTAAGGGAGTTTTCTAGAGGTTATACGAGCCTCTGTACGTGCGCACAGGCTTTAAGGGATGAAACTGGGATCGGATGGTTATTCGAGGGACTTAACCACGGTGAGTTTAACCCCTCATAGTAACACTATGGAGCGCGACCGAGAATGACGTGTTTCGTTGTAAAAGGCAGGCCTAGACTGTCGATGCACAATTAGGACTAACAATATATAGGGAGCAGCCGGAACCATTGCTGCCTCCGCAAAGGAGGGCGGAGGAACCACACCTTGGACCAAGACGGCGCCTGGGGGATCAAATTACTCTGCGGGGAGTTTTAATAACGCCCCTAGAGGAGACATAGGCGCGCGTTTAAGATTGCAATCCCTCGCTTATCCCAGAAAGCAGTTTGATATTGACTTTTCCCACGCTTGTCGCTCACGTTGACTGACATCATGTCTGACCTAGTGGTTTTGACGGGGCACATAACAGAAAGAAAGGAACCTCTACTCTCGACAACTCCTTCTTTTCCAAGATGTTACTTTTTAACAAAAGGTGACATCTGACAACCGCTGGTTGGGTATTAAATGTCTCAAATTTTCCCGACTTCAAGAGGGGGAGGGGGGAAGGGGAATACATGACCTTGAACAGGTCACCCTTTGGTGTAACGGATATATTTACGTACGAAGAGTATCCAAGAGCACAAGGAATAAGTGAATTTGACAAGAACACAAGGATAAAAGGACTAACCTTTGTTCGAACGGGGGTCGATCAACTAAGGTCATTAACCACCTAGAGCTACACAACAAATAACATATACAAAAGATTTTTAAAAAAGACATAATACAAAAAGATATAAAGGGAAATATAAAATACACGGAATTAATTGATCCGAACGTTACGAAGGATTACCAGATCGTTCTTAATTTGTGAACAGAGAAACTTATTGTCCAAATATATACATTTTAAACAAAAGGAACAAAATTAAACATAAATGTTAGAAGCACAAAATTTATCCGAGATTAGTTTGTGTAGGCTCTAGGGGGTTCATACTCAGGCTATCCGCAAAACAATTCTCGGATCCTTTTATAAAATTAAATTTAAATTGATACTCATGGGAGTATAAACTCCAGCACATAAGGCGTCCATTGTTGCTTTTTACATTTCGCAAATATGCGATGGACTTGTGATCCGTCTCTAGAAGAAACCCTTTACCTAATAAATACATTCTAAACTTCTTTATGGCCCATATAATGGCCAGAGCCTCCTTTTCGATGGTGGCATGATTTTTCTCGCGCGGGAAAAGCTTACGGCTAGCGTACAAGACGGGGTAACTATCGCTATCATCGCTAAACTGGAGTAAAATGCAACCTAACCCTTCATTACTACTATCGGTTTTGATACCAAATGTCTTCTTAAGGTTGGGGAGCTGAAGGATAAGGGCGAAAGCTAATTTTCCCTTCAGCTATTCGAAGTGGGAGAGAATAAATGGGGACCAGACAAAGTGTTCCAGGGACTTCTTTTTCAGCAAGTCGCACAAGGGGACCGAGAGAGAGGCAAAATGGGGGATGAAGCGGTGGTAAAAAGAAACAGATCCCACGAAGGATCTTAGTTGCTTCTTATTGGACGGACGGGGCATTTCCACAATGGTGCGGATTTTATCCACCTGGGGGACCAATCGGTTGTTCCCAATGTGAAAGCCAAGGTATTCATTCATACTATAACCAAAATGGCACTTGCTCAGACCCATTGTGAGTCCGTGCTTGCTTGCGCAGGGCCTGGATGGCGACTACGTGATGCTCCCACTGGTGAGTTGCAACGTAAATGTTGTCGAAATAAAAAGTTACGTTTGCCAGGAGCGAACTCTAAGGGACTGATCGAGAGGCTATTTGAGTCTTTGTACGTGCGCATACAAGGATGACTGGCAAGGAAGCCACATATGATTCATCTCAGCCTAGCTTGAGTTCGAGGCTTTAAGAGATGAAACGGAGATCAGATGCTTATTCGAGGGACTTTGACCACGGGGAGTTCAACTTCTAGTAGTAACTCTAACTGGAGGGAATATTCGTGCAAAACGAAATGTACCGAAACCAAGAATGGGCCAATTGGAGCTCAGATTCTACGGTATAATTCTCGCCTTCGGATTCGTGGGGAAAGACGTGTTTCGTTGTAAAAGGGAGGCCTAGACTCTCGATGCCCAATTTGGACAAACAATCATAGGGATTAGCCGGAACCGTTACTGCCTCTGCCAATGGGGAGGGAGGCGGAGGAACCTCTCCTTGGACCAACACGGCGCTTGAGGGATGGAAACACTCTCACCCAGGTTTCTTGATAACGCCCCCTGAAGTGACATAGGCGCGCGTTTAAGATTCCAATCTCTCGTTTATCGTAGAAATCAGTTTCATATTCTGACTGTTCCTACGGTCTTCGCTCACGTTGACTGACCTCGTGGTTTCGACGGGGCACATGGCGGCAAGGAACCTCTATTCTCGACATTCTTAAATACACTCATTATCCTAGAAATCGTTAAAAGAATGCAGCATAAATGTGGCGGAACTATTAAAGCTTCATTTAATGCGGTTATTTCGCCAATCATCTTTTTCATTCTAGTTAATCCTCAATTCTTAATATTTTTTTTTTTCATCTTCACCGTATACATGGAACCTTGATTAGTGTTGTCTCTTACTAACATGTTTCCAAATAAGACTAAAAATAATTTTGTACTATTTCCACAGATATATCTTCAGTAGAGCTCTTGCTAGCGGAATGGATACGGCGTTAGTCCCCTAACGTCGCGGTACCGGATTCGATCTCGAAATGAGCGGACACAAACGTCAGTGCGCGTAGAGATCTGGCTACCTATAGGTGGAGGCTCTGTTCTCATCCCTGTACTGGGTTGGGTGGATCTTACACTTCTCATCACACAAATAGCCAATTACCAGAGTTATTTCTTTTCTATCCTATATTCACAGCACAACAGACAGACACACAAATACACATTATATTTCAAGAAATCCTGCCGATGGGTATCTATATCCACATACCTCTGACGCGGAACGGGTGTCTCTGCCCCAAGGTGATGGAAGTTCCACCTAAATACTACTTCCAAGCCCCTCTCACAAAGAGGACTGGTCCCCCTGCCCCTGGGCTCAGCAGCGATTGTCATACTTACATTTATGTCTATTTTATTTCCCAGTCGGGATCCACCTGGATATGGGTAGGTTCGCGAACCACTACGACTACTAATACTACATTTCTTAAGTCATCTCGTTTGTTTTCTGGGAAACCCCATGGAATATTTCAGTTCGGAAATATTCATCTCAACCTCCTTCTAGATGTTTTTTATATAATTTAGTTTATTCTACTATTCAACTCATGGTTGAATGAATTGCTTCTTTCATCCGGAAGTGGCTACCATGTATAGTATGGGCGATCATCGTATGCCTTCCGGCCCTAACACACTTATTTTGCCCTCCCAGCCACAATGTCCGAAGAGTATCAGCGGCAGTTTATCTTTCAAACAGTTTCACTTCCTCTAGTAATTTTGACCTCTCTAATTACAAATCTCTCCATACCATTTTCTATGTGATAATCCTTCGTAGGTAATCCGCTTTAAATTGGACAAGAAAACCACCTGCATGGAAAAGTAACATCGCTTATTCCTTTTTAACTCCCATTTTCTTTCTATTTAAGTATTTCCTCTTATAGGTTTTTGATTTACGCTTCTAAAGCTAATCAGTTCTTTTAGTTTAAATCAATTCGGAATACATAAATACGTTTCTGTCGTCTTGACACCTTAAGAAGTTTTTCCTGAAATATCTTAATTTCACTAATTCGTATTGTCATCTTTTGTTCTTCTTCACCTCCCATTTGAATACTATTACGCTTGGTTCCTCGCAAGTGAGTTTAATGTCGGACTATGTGAGTCCCCGAGCTTGATGTTTGAATTTCTTCCCTGAGTTTATATTACTCCACTCATCTTCAGGAGAGTTTAGAATTTCTATCCATTTTTTTATATCTTTAGTCTTTTCCACTATTCTTCCTCTTACGTGAATCCCATAATCTTCATTTTTCAATCCTTTTATTCCTTGTCCATTGAAAATAAATTGCTTCGTTCTTTGCATTAAATTCTTGACCACAAAAAGTATGTTTCCTCAATTGTTGTTTTTTTCATCATTTCTCCATTGTCATGAACGAAATCAGGCGACATCTCAATTGAGAGATAAATGCCATTGAACTATTCTCAAATTGCTCTAGAGTTAAAGTAATTCCACACATACATTAAGGTCTTCTGATTTTCTGGACTTTTTATTTCTTTTATTCTTTAGCTTTTAAATCTGAATACGTTTGGTAATTTGGAAAGAAATCAGAATGTGTCCCGTAATTTTCATTATGTTCACGGAAATGAGCAAGTTATTTTTAGTTTCACAAAGGTTCTATACGAAGAAATCAATCACAGAAGCTCCATTCTCATCGTTCATCTATGGTTTGGGAACATTTTAGCACTTTTCATCTCATTTTTTTTATCTCTAATAGTAAATAACACTGAAAAATAAAACCAGTCCTAAACAAACAAGGAACTGTCTTAAAAAGAATCAATCCATCTACTAGCAAAGAGTTATAGACAGGAGTTGGGTAAATAAATCTATTTTTGAGGCCCTGAAAAAGCCTGAAATCATATTCGCATAAATCGAAAGGTCAAAGTCACTTTTAACCTCACCGCTCCCGAAAAAATGGGCGGGAGAAGAGAACTCAAGAGAAACATCAAAGTGCTGCATAGGAACCCTCCCCACCCCAAAAAAAGATAACGCTATTGATGAAAAGAAAGGAGGTGATGGACCACATCTCTTAGACCATTGAAGAGGAAAAATAAGCCTGAGATGTTTATTAGAAAAAAACCTATATTAAAATTTGTCATATTAGCCAGTTGTTGCGATCGTAGCTTGGGCAGCATTGCGTGTCATCTTTACCTTTTTAAACAGAATTGCCCATATATGACTTTTTCCAGACATTATTAGGCTACAACTTCCCTCCACTGTAGATATGTACCTACATTATGTGGAATCAGTAATGAGAGAGTAGGAAAATATTGTTGATTAAGAGGTAGTGATTTGTTTTGCTGTAAATATTTAGATGACCTTGAATAAACATTATGAGGTATCCAGGGGTAAAAAAGATGGCAAAGAGAATGATTGGAAATTATGAAAAAATTTAACAGAAACAAAGTTATATGAAACATTACCTTCCGGACTACAACTAGATTTTCTTCCTCTGTGCCATGTCCACCATATTCATGTCACACGGGATAAGAAAACTCACTTCGGATTACTTACCTTACATGATCATTCATAAATCTCCTTATATCTATCTGTTTCTTTATCTGTCCTGGTCACACAGTGATTCTTGTAACTTATATTTCACTTCAAACAAAAATATAATTTATGGTTTTTAAAAGATCTCCGATCTTTTTGGTTTGCTGCACGTTCTTCCATATTTTTGCAAATTTCACACTAATTTTGTTTCTTACGATGACTCCAACTATGTAGATATTTCCTTTTGAGGAGAACTTATTAATTTCAAAGTTAGGGTAGGTAAAGTTCAGTTAAGTTTGGTGAACATTCTCCGATTTTTAAAAAAATTCACCACGAATGCCTTTTTTTTAATTTGATTTTAAATATGCATTTCAATT
The DNA here is from genome assembly GCA_963969495.1 of Ceratothoa steindachneri. Classification (NCBI taxonomy): domain Eukaryota; kingdom Metazoa; phylum Arthropoda; class Malacostraca; order Isopoda; family Cymothoidae; genus Ceratothoa; species Ceratothoa steindachneri. The sequence continues at coordinate 174,314,024 of OZ018322.1, read as the reverse complement.
TTTTTTTACAGTTAGGCTACATTAAATTAGGTTAGAAATTATTAAATTAAATTTTTGTAATTAGTAAATTAAAATAAATTATTTTTATATTAATTTGTTAATTAAATTAATCCTCTCTTCCGAATTGCGATTATGAGTGATATTGTGTGGTGCCTCTCAAAAAATTGCGGTTTCATTTGAAAACGGAGACAAGGGCCAAATTTTTCCATGAATAACATTTCATACCAAAATCTAACAATGTATTTGCAAAGAAAGTATAACTAGGGTATATGGTTCTTTTGGACCAGTTGGTATTTGATGGGCTCTGCCGAGAAACTCGTGATGTTTTCTCTTCGCTTTTTCATCACGAAATCGTAAAACTATTTAAAAGACTTTAATAAGGCATGCATTTCACCTGTTTCTACAATAGTAAGTTATATATGGAAGGCCCACGACCATATTACATATATTCTTGAGTATAAATTCAAACATAAAACCTTCAATCCCGGTGTTGAGTTCTTTCAGAAGGACATCACAGTCAGAAAATTGAGAGCTCCTAAGACGGACAAACAAACGCCGTCGTGGGACGCACCGTTTCATGGTAGATTCGTATTTGAGTGAATTCGTAGATCGTAGAAATTACAAAAATTCCCAGCTATTTAAGAAGATTTTGCACTGCATTTCAAAATATGTAAAAGTTATTTTGAAATAAATGTTATAAATATTAATTTTATAATAATAAACTACCCTAACATAACTTTACAAATTAATTGTTTCTCGGGAAAAAGAAATACATATTTAGCATCAGCGCAAGAAACTGTATTAAATTTACAAAGAGATAGGAGAATGTGCACAAACCCTAAAGATTCCTCATCCCATATTATTATATTTCAGGTTTAACACGATGTTCATGAACATGATGTTGTGAATGAATTGCAGATGAATTTGTCGAGGGGGAGAGGAAGGTAATTAGTAAAACCATTATTGGCAAACTTCTTGTCATAAGGTTAGTTGTTAGGACCCGAAAACCAACCTAGTCTCATTGTCATGGTACGAGGGCCCAGTGGTGGTACGTAAGTTTGTTACGTACTTCAATAACTCCGTGATTTCGTTTTACCTAAGAGTGCTATATTACTTTACATTATTTAATCTTTGGCTTTACTTCTTTAATGAGGGAGGCTTTCTAGTGCCATGTGCTGCATTGCGAGGATTGAGTTAAACAATTCTAACCAAAATATATCTTTAATTACAACATTAAAAAGTGAAATATTAAAAACAGACTATCATCTATAAAATAAACAAGTATATGTTAGAATTAATAATTTAAACCAAATGAATATAAAGTAATGGTTGACCCCCAACCTCACTTTAATACTGGACGCTAATTGACACAAAAAATAATTGAATTTCCTTACCTTTAAACAAAACCACACGTGAATCTAGCTGAAGAATGACCTTGACCTTGGATCTTATGTAGACGGAGAGGTGGTTTGCGGTTAGGCGCGTGGGTGTGTTAGCAGACGCCCAGCTGTTTATTTGGCAAGGAGACGGACTTGGAGCTACAGGTGATTTCGATGAGGGCGACGGATGGCTTCAAGCACGTTGTCTTAGTTAGGTGATTTAAGCAACGGGACCGTGAAGGTATGCTTTTTATAATCTTGGTGTTAATCTTGAGATGCTTCGCACTGACGACCGTTGAGCAAAAAGTGAATCCTCTGGCGAATGGGGGGTTTTGATGGAGTTCTCTTTGGGTATTCCTCAATGGCGAGGACTATCTCTGGTTTTTGTTGAAAACCAAGATATGGGGTTTCTCTGACGAGAGATTTATGAGAGTGATCCTCGATAAAAAGGGGCTAATTTTCCGTGTGACTACCAGGAACTGGCTCAGAATGAGCTTCTTCTCTGTTCCGTTCTTTGAGTGCCGGGCTGACGCCGGACTTCGTCGTGTCAATATCTAACTCAATTTCCTGGTTCTTCTCCAGTTATCCGCATATATACTTCACTGACCCATTCAGGGTAGGGGAAGGGGGGGATGAGGGCTTCTGTATTAAGCCTCTCTCCTCTAACTACGTTTCTCCGAGCGTCTTTACTTAGCCCTAAAGGCATCTTCTGGCTTTTTGTCGCAGCTCTTATAATTTCGTGTATTACGCGAAACTAGATCTTAAATCTTAGTGGAAATAGTGCCTGTTTAAACATTGTTATTGCACCTTGTCTCCTCCCCTTCGTATTGTTATGCTCGCTGGCACATAAATCTGTTGATTCGTATTTCTTGTGGTTGAAGGAGCTGTCTGGTTCCCAGCAGGTCGAGGGGAGAGAGGGAGGGGGTAAGTAGTCGGGTTACACCGCCTAGCGTCAGGACGTTGTGGTATCCAAACGAGGCATCTGTTATTAGGGTGGGATATCGATTTCCCTACACTCATACTTCCTTATAACCGACATAAGTTGTATAAAACAAAAACAAGTAATTCAAACAAGGTGGCATAGCCGAAGGTGATAATAAGGTAGTGACTTTAACAAAAGTTTATGTTCCGATAGGCAAGGTATAGAGAGCATCTCAGCACATCCCATGAGTTTCATCCCTGTACATAAGATTTTTTCGTTCTAGATATGTTGCAACCCTATATCGTTTTCACAGTACGAGATGGCTAAAAGGCACGGTTTTATTGAGCCTCTCATTTTATTGAGAAACCTGATTTAAAATCACCCTTTTCCATTATTACTATTCAACGACACAAAGACTTTTACATATCGTATCTAGATGAGCGTCACACTTTGCTGTCAACAGTGCACTCACTGATGTCAGTTGCAGCATGGGCAACCATAGAACAATGGGAATTAATAGTATACCTTGTACCCTCTCTGCCTCAGCACTCCTAAGGATGAAGACGGTGGTGGTAACTGTCACAACCACATTCAGTGCCGAAAGAAGCCGCCCTCTCTCGGTCCCTTCTCTGTACCTCTTTTAATATCTCCAATTGTCTTTTTGTTTATTCCACCTTCTTGGACTGTCAGCGGTAATATGGACAAACATAACTCAAGTGCAATTTGTAGGATATTCTGTCCTTTTTGCCACATTGGACCTAAGAAAGGCCGAGGCGAGACCTTGGTGGCAATGGTTTCCACTATATTTACTTCTTAAACACTGGTAATGTCTGGCGAGTCCTCATTTACAGCGTTATAAAACCTCCAAATATAATTTATTCACAATTCTCCTATAAAGTATTAACGATCAAAATAGCTACCTCATTTAGTGCTAGAGAAAGAGGCATTGGAACATCTATAGGGTGCGGTGATAAGGTATGAAATTTGGCGCCTAATTTCACTATAAAAAATAGAGTTCCTTCATACAAATATATTACTCATCGTTCATACAAATATATTACATGTTAAAGACTTGATGGATTGTAGTATTCATTTTATTCAATAAGATCTCAGTCAGCCTCAACCACAGACTCCAGGAAGCGTCGGAATCTGTTACAGGCATTCTTGATGTTTCTTCTGTTTCACTGAGTTGAAAGTTTGCTAATCTTGTTCCTAAGCTCACTTTGGTGGCTCATGGGAATTTGTTCGTCTCACTCTCAACCATTTCCCACACATGATAGTATATGGGTTTGCAGTCTGAATGGTTGGGAGGCCAGATGTTCAGAGTGATATGCTCAAAGAAATTGTTCGACAACCAAAACTGGTTCCTGCTGTTTGTGTGGTCCATGTACCACCCTTCAGCAGCCATCTTCTTGATCCAGAATCCTCTAAGCACTTGATGCAGCCCTACGTATTTAGTCTGAAACCGTCCTGGAAGATAAACGGAAGCATAACGTGTCTCTCGCTACTGACTGGTCCAAAGACCATGATGTTTCGATTTGTAACTTGTTCTTCATGACTCGTTACATTTGTGAGGATCATCGGCGGTTGTTTTGCGAGTTCACTACCTGATCTGTTCCTATCAAAAAATCTTCTTGTGTGAGAATACCCAAAGCATGCCATGCTTGTGAGGATACTAAGGTATATTCACAATCTTCTCACCACCTTTCTTCTGCTTTTTATTAATTTTCTGCAACAGAATCTGGTAATTTCTATCTTGTACTAGTATCGGATGTTATCATGCACTATGGATCTCATTGACTTACTGAGATCGTTTTCAATGATGTCCTGGATTTACGTATAAATTCGGTGGTTCCTTTTGTATCGTAAACTTAATGTATTGTTTTGGAATACCTTATCTGCATAATCACACCCTGAATGATCCAACTCTTTCTTGATCTTCCGCACTGTCCGTAAATTGACAGACAAGCACTCAGAGATCTTCGGATTGGAGCTCCGGGCATGAATCTCAAGTAGCACTGCTTGCATTTTCCGAATCTTTAGAGGGTTGAATTCAACCATGATATTGTTTCCTTCGCAATGATGCATAACTGAATCTAATATAATAAGAATGAGGAGAACGGACGCTGTGCAACACTTATGCGCGGAATTCAGAATTGCCAACGGCGACCATTTACCTACAGCACCTTGAATACTAAAAAACATCAGCATCGCGCGGATGCAAAAAACTAGACTTGCGAGGGACTCAGTGTTTTAGCGTGATTAATGCGATGAGCATTTTATGACGTAAGAACCCAATTTTTGCATGTATAGGGGCTTCGGGCCCCCTGTGGCTGTCTTTGCATATCTAAGTTTGCACCGCCTATGTTAGTGATCCTTATTGCATTCGTGGATTCCAAGCAGATAAAGTTTCTGAAGCTGTCAAATAATATATCATCATATCTTGACCATCCTGTAGAATACTAGTAAAATTTAGTAATGTCTACCTCCTTGATCTTGCCTGCTTCACTGGCTTGCGAATTTTAGAGCAGTGGCCCTTTTGGGAATTCTCGCTGCATTTTTCTACCAAAATTAAGGTGTAATACAAAAGCAAGCTTATGCCGCGAAAGGTTTGCAATGAGAGATCCGAAATGAAAGTGGTGAAGCTAGAGAAAGAGAAAATGTTTAAGAGGTATATAACTACAGATCCTCGTATAGACAGTGGAGGCCTGAGGGCAAGCCTCATGTGTTGTGGCCGTCAGCGCAAGTAAAGACCGTCAGCTGGGTAACTTCCATTTGGGTGCCTAAAAGTCTGCTGAGAACTCCAATATGAATGCACCCAGGGAAGTAACCATTGAACGGTTCGAAAATTATAAATTTTATAGGCAGGGAGAGGCAAGACGCCACATATAGTTCAACACTCTCTTCTATGTTATAGTTGTCGGAAGTATTGACAAAACTTTACTGTGATCGGTTAAAATTCATACTTTCTCACGAGCTAGTAAACGATGTAAACCTCGCTACACGTTAGTATAGGGAAGGTGAGCATGGCTACAAATTACCCCCTGATGTAGATGTCTCAACCGCCAATATAGGACAGTAAAGGTTCTTCCTCTTTACCATTTGGCGAGCCGCTCCCAAGTGGCTACCTTCCTAGAATAGAGTCCTTAATTAAATTAAAAAAAAAAATCCTAAAATAGAAGCGTTCTCTAAGATCTTTCTCACGGTGATGGTCTTTTTCCCTCTTCTATATCAATGCGTTGCCAAGTCCAGTCCCTTTGGTAAGCAGAATTCTGCCCTATATCGAACGTCGTACCAAAAGAGGAAAAATATAAAGAGCAAAAAAGCATGTGGTCTACCTCTTCTAACGGGACAGATGAAGGCGGATCCATCGTCATCTTGACTCAGGATCGATCCTAGTCTCGTCCGCCTGGTCTTGGGGCCCCCTCGGAAGATGGGGAGTGAAAGAGGTAAAAACATCGAACACTCCGCCAGAAAAAAAATAAAGACAAAACGTGTGAAGGCTTGACGATCTCTGAAATTCTTAGTAAAGGATATTAAGGAAGTGATGGTCGAACAAGGAGAAGGTTAATTTCGTGCGAAAGTCGAGGAAGAAGGGAGGTTGTTTTATGCCCACACCGACGTTAGTTGTCATGTTCGTCCCTAAGTACTGACTGTCTGACTGGCATTGCTAACACTTGAAATCATTTGTGCCGTTACCTTGGAGATCGGTTAGATGAATAGAGCTCGTAAACGTCGAGAGTCAGATCAAGCCGAAGGCTCTACAAGACAGAGATGTATCGTACAAAGCTGTTTGTGGGAATTGTGACGGATCGTCCCCTGCTTCCTCAAAAATTGCGATTCATATCTGTTTGGAAAAAAATGAAGTCCTGACCGTTCAGATTTTAAACGGTTCCAATTAGTGATGCTAGGTGGATAGCACTGTCGCTAGTGGATCTCGCGCAAACAAGAACGTCCTACTCCCCAACTTAACATAGCTCCCTCCAATCTTAGAACGTGGAAACTCTCGTGCCAAATAGGAAGCGTTTAATTCTGACTTAGCGGCGCTGCCTTGGTCCTGCTGACAGCAAAAGGGGCGCAGGCCATAATCCCGCCAATACTGAAGTTCAGCCTTTCGCTCAATCGAATTGCTTCTTACAACACTAAATAGTCACGCTCTTCCACATAGTTGCTATACTTGGAGTGAGTAAAGCACGTCCTACTCTTCCTAACTTACCATAACCCCCCTCAAATCCTAGACGCCCCACTCCTTCTAGCATGGTAGATCCCGTTCTGACCTATTGGGCGCGGCCTCAGTCCTCCTGTTAGGAAAATGGGAGCAATCCCTACTCCGGCTAATAGGAAAGCTCTCGATCACTCGACTGCTTCTTCCGACACTAGACCCTCTGAAGCCTGTTACATTTGTTATCCGGAGGAGCTGCACGTTCTCGCTAGCTGACTACAAATTAGGGAAACCTTGTCGGTAAGTTGATTTGAACACTCTTATAGGGTATGGGAAAGTTATTAGGGCGCTTTGCCCTCGCACCCACTCAGCCCTACTTTACTTTTTTATTAGAAATATTATTATTTTTTGCATTATTATTGTTTATTATTATTTTATTATTAGTATTTATGATTATTTATTATTTTGTATTATAATTATTTATTATGAAAAGTATTAATTATCATTAGTGTAAGTTATTATTATTATTTATTATTAATCTATCTTAATTTTATAAGAATTATTTATAATAATCATTAAGGCTATTCACTAACTTTTCGCACCGCACTTTGCAATAGGAGGAGTGTTCCAATCTGTACAGAGTTTGGTCCGTTCGCTATAGTGCCTTGGGTGACTGCATGCCATCCTGGGATCACATAGCACCAGGAAATGATAATAATAGGTGATCACCCACCCTACTCGTTAGTGGACGCGCCTATCTCTTCTTTTCATAATTAGATACCCTCCTACCCTTTTCCACACTTGCTCTTCTATCCACAGAGTTTCTGGATGCCTGGATCACTTTTGTCCTCTTATGAGCCTTAGTTGAGTGTGCTTTCTCAGGAGCCCCTTGAACCCTCTTCTAGCGGAGAGTAGGCTTACTCATCTCCTCGGCCTACGGATTCGGGATTTTGCCCCTCACACCCTTCTGTGGAGTCGCTCATGGACGACTCCATCTTTCGGCCAATTACAACCCCCCCCGCCTCTTATTTTATCAAAGGAGACTACCAATAGAGTAGGCAGGTGGCCCAAAGTAAACAGCTCCAGGTGAGAGCAATCCAATAGGTCTAATCCCCTTAGGAGGCCAAGGAAAAGTGGGGTCCATCGGGCCGTGACTCTAAAGTCTTGTAATTATGTACTTTGACATTACTGGGGTCGGCGTGACTGCCACCCTCTCTTCCACAGCGTCGATCGGTTCGCCGGCCAGAGATTTGACTCTGACGGAAGATACTTCGAATGAGATTCGTAATGCCTTGGGGATGATAGTCACATGGAGAGCACTTCCCCTTCTGAGATGGATATCATCCCAGAGGTGACCCAGCTCCAGACGGCAGGATCTTCGATGGAGTTAAACCTGTGATCGGTGCCAAAAACTTAACCTGCGTTCCTCTCTAGAGCTGGTGGCACACAGGGTTCACACCCAGCTTTGGCAAAAACCACTTTCCCCTTTGGCTCTCACAACGGCCTCTGGCCTCCATCGAGTCGTTAGACATAAAGTTGACAACACCCCTAAAGGTAGTTGTAAGGTGAGGATTTCTTTCGCGGTTCTTAAAGCTGCCCCCCGAAATAAGGACACCAACAGAAAAGCTTAGACTCCTACGCCCCCATGCAGGGTTGGCCTGGCTGCCTCAGAGAGGGTGGATCCATCAAGGGATGGACCTCCGCCTCCGACGCTGCTCCACCCGCGTAAGGTTTCGAGGCAGAGGGAGAATAAGCCATACATACATCGTGCGCACAACATCCTGTGCAAGTTCCATCCCTCCCTCCCTTTCGGCTGGGAAACTGCTCATCTTCCTAGCTTGGTTTGGCTTTTATATTAGATTTGCAGTCTCCTAATCGGTTACACTCGCGAGACGAAGATCGATCTGATGGAGCGTTCCATAAACTTTTCTACTAAGGATGCCTGCTCCCTCAATCTGCGCGCCATACTTTAGTTGAAATTTTTAGCCTCAGAGACCTACGTGAGCGTACCTGTCCCAATAGCGTGATAGGCTGTATCGCTACTTCTTGTCCCTTGGGCTAATAACGTTCTCCTGCACACCGGAATCTCGTATAGTGAAATTTATGGGGGGAGAAAGGCCTCTTCAGTTCCATTTTAAACGCTTTGAATTATTAGTATCTTTCTTAAATCCTTGAAGGGCAGAGCCTTCCCTCTGGCACCTGGTAATGTCTTTTTTTTCTCTTTTGTTATCGTGTTGTTTATGGTTCATTGGTTTTTGTTGTTTTGTTATTCTGACATTTTTCATTATTATTTTATTTTAAACTAGGCTAAAGTTACGTTTATCTTGGTTAGCTTAGAGTTTGTGCCTTTGTTTGTGGCTCCCAGAGAGGATCATAAAATTAAGAATAGTCTATAAATATATACAAGCGTATAAATTAAGATAAATGATCAAACAGAAGTTTCAAAAAGTAAGAAATTTCGTAAGAAATTCAAGGTATCTTTATTTTTTCAAATATGTAAACAAGCAGGAGTTTCTCCACACTAGAATTTCTAGAAGTAAATTCATGAAGTTAGGTAAGTGAAAATGAGTGGAATGTAACTCGGTCCGAACTTACCATTTGGGAACACAACTCTTCCCTACAACGACCTATCTCTTTACGGGAGAAAAATATCAATTATAACTCATAAGTAAAATGATTTTGCAATAGATGTGTAATTCTTCTTATATTTAATTTATATTATTCCTCTATATTATATTATTTAATTATCCTATAAATAAGAATTGATTAAGGGTAATCACCTGATCAATGTAATGAAGTCTGACCTAAGTTTGATTCTTTGGACCTCTTAATTTTTTTTATCATAAAAGTAATAAATAATTTACCAAACCTCCGCACAATTTTCAATTTTCGCAGGAAATAATTTTAATATTTAATAGATTTGAGGATTTTAGAGCTTGCATTTATCTTCCCCATTTTGGCTTGTCATGCTTTACTTCTGTATCCCCAAATTTTAAGCTTTTGGCCTTAATACTGGCCATCAGCTTTATTTTGTCCATTTATTATATTTGACCAGTAAATGCCTATAATAAAGCATGGGAATTAAAAACATTTAACGCATCTCCTAGAGCAACCAATTTGACGGTGTTTATTCATAACACATTTTTAATATTCTGTTTCATAATTAAAAACTATTGAATATTTTGTTAAGTTATAAATCATCACGTCTTAAAAAAGTTCTGAAAGATGAAAGGAACTCTGATTAATGGCTCGAACTTTCATTTCTGAATTTATGCGTGACAGGCGAAACGCCGACTTCAGCACTCTAATTCTTCTTGCAATTTAAAAAAGAAAACCCGAGATTTGTCTTTTTTATGATTTTTATTTATTTAATTCAGTTTATTTATGTATAAAAATGTCATTTTTTTTTCTATATGTGACAAACTATTTTTAGAGAAATATCTAACAGTTTATAAAACTTGCATATTTAGAGTTAAGATAATGTTCGTTGGATTTAATGGAATTAATCAAACCATTTTGTTCACTCCAGAAAGAAATAATTATTATCATATTTAAAAAGAAGTGAAAACCACCTAGGTCATTTGTACCCAAATGTTTTTAGTCGCGTGCAAGTCAGGTCGCGAGAGTCTCTACATCATACTATGTCGGTCGGTTGTTTTACTTTTTTGTTTTGTTTTTTTGTAATAACATCGTAACAATTCGGCCGATTACAACGAAATTTGAAACTCTAAGGTTGTTTTACATTCTCTTTCGAATGATATATTGCCAAAGTCCTCCCGAGGTTATCCCGGGAATTATTTTTGGGGGGCAATAACATCATAACTTTTCGGGCGATACTCTACTAGACTAGACTAGGCTATAATATGCTATACTCTGCTAGGGAAGCCTAGAATACGAAATGCTATGCTAGGATTTATAGGCTAGGTTATACTATGCTAACCTATGCTAGGATATATTTTACACGGGTAAAATATGCTATGGTAAGATAGCATATAGTACATATGTTAGGATATAATAAGGTATGCTTGACTTGGGTATAAGAGTATAGTATAGCTATACATGTCTAGGATAGTTAATGCTAGGCTACGTTATGCTATTCTATGCTAGGCTAAGCTATACTAGGCTTTGCTGGGCATGAAAGGCTATACTAGGATAGGCTACGCTATGCTATACTAGGTTAGGCTATGATACACTAAGCTATTCTAAAATAGGCCACTCTTCGTTATACCAGGCTAGGATAAGCGAGGCTTTGCTAGGTTAGGCTAGGCTATGTTATGCATGCTATGCAAGCCTAGGCTAACAACTAATAGTCTAGTCTAGGCTAGGCAATACTATGATATACTATACTATACTAACTAGGTTAGGGTAGGGTAGGGTAAGGTAGGCTATGATATACTATACTAGGCTATGCTAGTCTAGAATATGCTAACTAGGCTAGGATAGGATAGGATATACTAGGCTAGGCTCCAGTGAACTAGACTTCGCTAGGCTATACTAGACTAGGGTAAGCTGAACTAGGATAGACTAAATTTTAATATCCAATTATGGGCTTCGCAAAGCTAGGCTAGGTTATAATCTGCTCGGCAGGCTAGGCTAGGATACACTGTGATAGACTCATATATACAATACTAAGCTAGGTTATTCTAATATATACTATTCTAGGCTAATATGCAAGGCTATAGTAGGCTAGGCTAGGCTATACTAGGCTACTCTAGGATATACTATGCTATTCTATGCCATTATATGCTATAAAAGCGTATGCTATGCTATGCAAGGCTATGCTGGACTATACTACGTTAGGCTAGGCCAGATTATACTGTACCATGCTAAGCTGGACTATACTACGCTAGACTAGGCTAGATTATACTGTACCATGCTAAGCTAGCATAGGCTAGGGTAGGGTAGGCTAAACTATAGTTGGGTGTGCTTGCCAAGATATACCATGCTAGAATAGGATAGGATATACTATATTAAGCTAGGCTATATTATGCTAGACTAGTTTATACTAGGCTATGCTTGGTTATACTATGCTTAGACTATACTATGCTAAGCTAGATTAGGGTAAGGTAGGCTATGGTAGTAAGCTATAATATGCTAGGCTTTGCAAGGCTAGGCTAGCCTAGGCTATACGAGGATAGGATAGGCAATACTATGTTAAACTATTCTAAACTATACTAGGTTAGGCTATGCTATACTATACAATTCTAGGCTAGGCTATACTATGATAAGCTATAATATGCTATACTATGGTAAGCTTTACTATCCTATATATACTAGGCTGTACTAGGCTATGTTAGGCTAGCTTTTGTTAGGCTAGGCTTTACTATGGTATCTAGGATAAGTAAGGCCATACTATACATTCTCTGCTACTCTAGGCTAGATTAGTCTACGCTAAGTCATAATATGCCAGGCTAAACTATAATATATAAGGCTAGGCTATACTATGCTAGCTACGCTAGAGTATGGTATAGTAAGTTCTACTATTTTAGAGAATCATAGGCTAGACTTGGTTATACTATGCTAGGCTAAGGTAGACTAGGCTATCCGATGCTAGACTAGGCCATACTATGTTAAGCTATGCTATGACATAATCTACTCTGTTATTCTATGCTATACTATATTATGCTATGGTATTCTTCTGGTAGGCTATGCTAGACAGGATTTACTATGTTGGCCAATCTAGGCTAGTCTATACTATGCTAGTTGAGGTAATATTATGGTAGGCTATCCTAAGGAAAGCTAACTTTTGCAAGGCTACTTACTATTCGAGACTATACTAGGCTAAGCTATAAAATGTTATACTATTCTAGACAATACTAGAATATGCTATGCTAGGCTATACTATGCTAGGAGATACTATACTACATATACTATACTATATTATACTTTACTATACTATGCTTTCTATGCTAAGATATACTATACTATGTTTTCTATGCTATGCTATACTATACTATGTTATACTATAATATAATATGATAAGATATAATATAATATGATAAGCACCACTATGCAATAATATGCTGTGCTATACTGTGCTATACTGTGCTATATTTTTGACTATGCAATTAGAGTGTGAGCATTGTTTCGCCTTTCCAATTAATTCCATAAATGAGGTGTGACAAAAGGTTAAGGCCCGCCATTTTAATTGAAAAAATATATATTTTAATATAATTTAGTTCTGCGTTTTAATAAACTTTGAGAAAGTGGTGGCTTTTTAGTCACGGGCGACTCTACATCTCACTATGTCCGTCGGTCCATGTTTTGTTCTTTTTTTTTAATAAAATTGTAACAATTCAGTCAATTCTAACGAAATCTCAAACCATTATGTTGTTTTACATTCTCATTCCAATGATACAATTCGCAAAGTCCTATAAATATTAGCCGGGAATTATATGTTTTGGTAATAACATCATAACTATTCAGTAAATTCTAACGAAATTTGAAACCCTTATGTTTTTTTACATTCTCTGTCGATGCTAAAATTGCCAAAATCTTTCGAAGATTAGCCAGGGAATCATTTTCTTTGGGCAATAACATCATAACTATTCCGATGATTCTAACGAAATTTGAAACACTTGTTTTGTTTTACATTATATTTCAAATGATATAATTTTCAAAGTCCTCCAAAGGTTAGCCAGGGAATTATTTTGTTTTGGCAATAACATCATAATTATTCAGGTCGTTTCTAACGAAATTTGGATCCATTCTGTTGTTTTACATTCCCGTTTGAATGAAGTAATTGCTAAGGTCCTCCTAAGGTTAGCATAAGAATTAGTTTTCTTTAGCAATTACATCATAACCCTTTTGAAACGAAATTTGAAACTCTTATATTTTCTTACATTTCCTTTCAAATAATATAATTCTCAAAGTCACCCAATGTTAGCCAGGGAATTAGTTTTTTTTCGGCAATAACATCATTCCTAATCCGGTGATTCTAACGAAATTTGAAACCCTTAAGGTGTTTACATTCTCTTTTGAATGATAGAATTGTCAAGGTCCTCCCAACGTTAGTTCGGGAATTATTGAAAATTTCCAAAGTCGTGAGGACATAAATCAGAATAAGTGATGGCAGGCGACCTTTTGGTCAGCAGCCCTTGTTAAATAGATGTAAATAAAATTGGTGAGGTTAATGGTGCTTAAAATGCACCAAGTTTTCTACTAGAGGCTCTAGGGCTAGGCTGGTGCACATATCTCCTAGAAAGACAAATTCTAATTAATAATTATTTTTTAAAAGAGGGGAATTTTTCGTTAAGAAGCAATGGTGTTTATTTTTAGCCCTCCTTTACCCTTTTCTGGGTCTATCCTGGCGTCCAAAAGATAGTGGGGAAGATTTAAAAGAGGTGCAAATGAGGACTCGATAAAGATACAGCACCCATTTCTCCTGGGTCACTGGGGGCTGGTGGGCACACCGCTCCTCCAGGTTTCAGTTGTTGCTGGGGTATTGCCCCTGCAGCCGACTAGCATTTGAGAGACGCAGGTTCCACTCCAGGATCATTAGTCCTTTCTTTTCACGTATAGATTGCCTTTAATGTGCTGGCCTCGCTATCCTTGCCCTATTGCGATATGAATTTAGGATTACTTTCATTACAGATATCATGCTTAAGCCAAATAAATACCAAAGAAAGATTAATTCTCTCAGCAAAGAGAAAGCTGCTCGTAAGCATAGTGTGGAAGTATTCAATGCATTGTCCGACAAAAAACGAACCGATATTAAAATGAATAAAATTAAAAAGCAAAGAAATTTTTTTAATATAAATAAGCGCGTGAGACAGGGACCCAGAGCTTAAAAGCACGAGAAGGCGACATTAGAAGAATCCATAAATTAAAGAGAAAAGGGGCAGCAACTAAAACCATTCAATATTTTAGATAGGAAAAACACCCCGGGAACTAAATAAACATCGCCGGGGGTCAAAGCTGAGTGTCCCAATTGTCAGTTATGTGCTTTACTGCCAAGCTAACAGGCCCAGCATTTCAAACCTATCCAATGCGTCAACCAGTCAAGCTCAATACTTTTCCTGGTTAGAAATTACTTCCAAGGGGTATTGAAAAACACAGTTATCTGTTTTTTCCACACCCCTTTGAAAGCCCAGTGGTAGTCGCTTACGACCCGCAGACCTGTCGTTGCCTCTTCTTTATGTGAATATATTATTAGGCTTTGATTTGTGAAAGGGTTGAAGATTTGTCTTAAAAATCCTTTAGAGGTATTGGCTAGCATGGCGAGATACTGAGATTGATTGGGTTATGCGTTGGAAGTTTGGAATGCTGTACCTTCTAGTTTAGCTAGGAGCAGCCGACTGGCATTTGAGATTTCAGGGTTCGACTCCTGGAGCGTTCTTCTTTTCTTCCCAGGTATGGATTGCCTTTAATGTGCTGACCCTAGCTCTCCTTGCTTTGTTGTTTCTTTCAATGTCAATTTCAAATGCCTTTAAACTCCGGCGGTTTTTCATTCCTCTCTATAAAGGGTTAATTTTCCTAGAATCTGCTTTAATGATGTTAGCGAATGTACTAAAAATTACGTTTGCTCTTGGTAAGTGAATTAATGAATTGTCATACATAAACTTTGAATCGAACATAAATTTAGTAAAGTCCAGGTCCGTTCATATGCTGTTCATTTCTCTCCAATTACAGTTTAGCTTTGGTTCTCACTGCTCGAACTTTTATGATGAGTTGGGGATTTTTCTTGAGCTGGTTAACTACATATCTTATTTTTCTTTCATATGGTTTGTAGTTAGGTTGAAATACACTTTAGTCTTTAAATAGTCAAATAAGAAAAATCACAAGGAGTTAACTCCATTGATTTTGTGGGTCATAATAATAAATGTTTTTCTCCCACCGCAATCCTTCAAATTCTTTTGAATCTGTTGCGATAATTGCGGATTACTTGCGGAATTATTTGTTCCTTAATCAAATCCAGGTAAAGGGATCCATTCATGCCAATGTCGTAAAACAGCGGATCTACCTAAAGAATTGCCATTGCAGCATATCCCCAGCTACAAAGAGCGCGGTCAAATTTGAATTAGTTACATTGTTACATAGTAACATAGTTACAGGGAGCCAGCAAGTCCACTCAAAGGCCAGTCCCAGTTCCAGTTCCATTCTATAATAATAAGGATTGTTCAGTGTTGCCATCGCACCATTCACAACAGTGTCCAAATTTTTTTTAGGTTGATGGAGAAGTCATCTGACAAATCATATTTGTCATGAAACTTGTCTCTCGAGAAGGTGATGGTGGAGGTCCACTTTAAAATGATGCGATTTAAATTCAAGTTTGACAATGCGATTTAATGATGATTTTAACCTTTGCATCTCTTTCTTTTTAGCAGATACGTTTGGATTTTCAGGGGGATTTATTCAACCTAAATTATTTTCTATTAATAAAAAGAAACGGTTTGATTATTGAAAAAAGGAAATGGACTGGTTTTATAACCCAATAAAAGAAGAGATACGTTGTACTTCTTCCTGTGGGTGTAGAAATAAAGACTGACTACCAATCAAAGGAAAATAGGGCGCTAGAAATCAAAAGTCTGGGTAAATTCTCTTAAACCATCCCCTGTTTCATAATGAAAGCTTCTCTATTTCAGGTCATTACTGCTAAATATTTTCTTGTTTACATTGAAATATGGGTGTAAGTTTGAGTGTTCCCAAGCATCTATAAGGTGATACGAAAGTTTTGTCACCCCCTACTGAAAAGTAATAAGAACAATAGAAGAAAAATACAATAATATCAAACACATGCAAGGTTTTACTGTATTCACTTTCAAAAGAGGAATCTTGCAATGGAGTCATGTCGCACATCCTTCATGCTCTTTACAGAATGCACATGATATGGGTCCATACACTTACAATCTCTCTCTTCCTCTCTTTCAAACTGTAGGAGCTCGTGTGATCCATCTGAAATAAGAAATTAAAACAATATTAACGGGGGCTGACAATAATTTAGGTAATCTGAAATATTAAATCAAAACAATATTTGAAATAGAATATGGAAACAATCTTTATATTAGGTGACGAGACTTTCAGACCACCCTGTACATGAATTATAATCGATAGTACACTTGGGCTGGGCAATTTCCATTTTTGTTATTTTCCATAACCTTTACCACATTCTTCAGGAACCTCATTTCAAAAATATTTTGAGTAAGGACCATCATTGGTCTTCAATTTAGTTTTTTGACTAAGTAAAATTAATTGGAGCTTTTTAAAAACATGATCCGCTGGCTAAATGTCAGCATGGCAGACTCCCACACAAAGTAGTTTTCTGTGTAATCGGGTGGGTGGCTTTCTTTCCAACCTTACCCTGATGATAGTGCCTTGCTTTTTACTTTCTTATGCTTCTATTTATTTTTCAGATTCAGCTAATGTCTGAATAAGCCGCATTGCCTTATAAAAACTTAGTTAAAAAGAACAAAATCCTAGATTTTTTCAGTATATTTTCACTCAGAGGGAAAATTTAGAAATATCTCTATATATTTACTCTACTAAATTCTTATCGTGATTCCTCTTCCTCCATATAAACTCACGCATGTATGAGCGAAGCAAAGAACTTTCAGTGCCTGCCTTTATCGTATATCTTTTGTCTACACCTGCCCTAACTACCCGCAGCTTCCTTACTATTTATATCTCGGACTAATTGATAAATTAACATTTTATACGGGATTAATGGCGCAAAATTGGCTTAGTCAATAGTCGAATAGATACTGGCACTATCTCACTTGCATAACCTGATTTATGATAAGCAGTGTGGCCCTTTACGCCTGTCCTTGTTTAAATTTGTTACCCAATTAATTAAAAACTATTATCTTATAAATAAGCAGAAACATTTTTCATTTATGCAAGTAATTCAAAATGCAAAAAAGAAAACAACAACTAATGGAATCAAATATAGATAATCCCTCTTTTTTCTGTTAGGAGAGATAAAGTTTACTAGGTAAAGGTTGAGGTCAGATGGTAAATGGGCGGGATAGCTCTGGACGCCCTAGCCTTTTACACACTCTCACACCTTTAATTCTATTCTATTCTTTTCTATGGTAAAATTGTATCCGAAAATGCCTGTTTCGGTGGGTGTGACTTTTTTTAACCTTTCTAGAGGTACTTCGATTGACCTATTTATCTTTTTGGTGTAAAATTTGTACAAACCATTATACTCAGAACCTCATCAAATTTGGTAAGCTAAGTAAAATTGCAAATATTGATGAAGGTTTTTATAACCATAAACCAAAACATTGTCGGTTAGATGTACCTCATATGCATTTATAGATATTCGAAATTGTTGATTCTTCTAAGCCTCCATCGTTGCCTTATATGAAGATTCGCCTCATTGCAGCGACATTCCTGTCAATGAAATTCTTTTCATTTTTATCCTCATGTCAGACTGTTTCACTTTACTTAACTCTCCCGGAGGGATTATCTGTACCTTGGAATTTGGGGAAAGTATTTTCTTCACTAGTGTAACCCGGGAGAAATTATCTGTACCTTGTAATTTGGGGAAAGTATTTTCTTCACTAGTGTAACCCGGGAGGGATTATCTGTACCTTGTAATTTGGGGAAAGTATTTTCTTCACTAGTGTAACCCGGGAGGCATTATCTTTCCTAGTCAAATACGGCGTCGTCCCTAAAATCCTTTAGTAAAAAAAAGGCTGTCGATGATAGGAAAAATAAAAAGAATGGTTGTCGTAAGAGAAAGTACTAATATATGTGTGAATTAGGAGAAAGAAAACAAACTACCCACAAAGAGGGGCTTATCTCAAGTGAGGTTTTCCATTTCTTAATTTACATATAAATCTTTACCCAATCATTTAATAGGTGGCTTATCTTTGCTGGATTATATTAGCGGTGGCTTATCTTTACTAACCAAACTTAATTTTCAAAAGTCAAATAAGTAGATATAATGCAATACACTGTCCTTAAGAATAACATCTTTACTTTTGTAAATAACATTTGTATTAATATAGCCGAATACCATATTTTCCTTATTTCTATCCTCTAAACACTGCTTAGAGGACCTCAATGGCCGACCTATTACTACTCCTAAATCCTTCCTATCTACAGAATTCCCTATCTGTGACAAGTTTTGTCAAATTCTAGAACCTTCTACAATTTCGATATCACCCCCTAAAGTTGTAATCTGCCCTTTAATTAGTCACAAATTATCTTCGGTTTTTACTCTAATAAGACAGAGAGCTCAAATGTGAGTTCTGCCTTTGCAAGTTTTACCCAGCTATGTTTGGAGATAGTGGGCGGCGGGACAAAGTTCCTCTTTGAAAGGCTATTTATTATACTTAATAAAATTTAGCATATTATGATTGGTGGTAATAACCTAGTAGTTGTGCCACTTAAAACCATTCAATCATATTATGAATTCCGCCATATAATTTGCATTTTAAATTGGGAGATATGGAAACTTCCTTTAATGGGAAATTTGAATTAGAATTGTGAAGCTGTGAAGAGCTATTTGTTCATTCGCAGGGGTTTATTCTTCTACAGGCTTTGAATTGTGGACGCATAATTCACTAGAATTTCCTTGAGAAAAGAATTATCCGTTTTTGTACGTAACCTTAGTTCCCTCTCAAAACCAAAAGGCAACTTGTTATAAATTACATGGCACAAGAAGAGATTCTCCGCACTTTCATCCTCACACAAGTTCACATCTAAACGTTTAAGGGTATACAGAATGGATAAATTTCAGCTTCAAGTCTGGAATTGAAGCTGAATCAATGATAGAATTAGAATTGTGAAGCTGTGAAGAGCTATTTGTTCATTCGCAGGGGTTTATTCTTCTACAGGCTTTGAATTGTGGACGCATAATTCACTAGAATTTCCTTGAGAAAAGAATTATCCGTTTTTGTACGTAACCTTAGTTCCCTCTCAAAACCAAAAGGCAACTTGTTATAAATTACATGGCACAAGAAGAGATTCCCCGCACTTTCATCCTCACACAAGTTCACATCTAAACGTTTAAGTTCATACAGAATGGATAAATTTCAGCTTCAAGTCTGGAATTGAAGCTGAATCAATGATAGAATCCAGGTCTGAAAATTCCATTTTTTAAATTTTAATAGGACCTTATAATTCTCATCAAAATTGCCAAGATGTCTGACGATGTTAAAAGTTTAAGCCCGTAAGTAACATTTTGCATAAGTGAGTTTGGTAGAATTTGGAATATTCCTCTTGAGGTCAAAAATATTTTCAAAATGGGACAAGAAAATGTGAAAATTAAACATTTCTGAAGCTCCCTGGAACGAAATACAAGGCAAAGTTGTGAGTAGATATTCTAAAGAGTTAGGTCTCCCAAGACCGCGTAGGATCTTTAGATCAAAAGGAGATACGCAATCTGAGACGATAGCTTTTTATCGATTAACGATTCATCGACCTGCTATATAAAATGAATAATAAATTCCAATTGGTTTCAGTTTTACATACACAAAATAATTTCAACTAAATCCCGATCATATTTTTATGTTAACTTTGTTTAGAAGTGCGATGATATTGCATTTATTTATAGCCCGATTTTTAACAATACCTGTAATTTGATTTTTGGCATCTTTAGGGGATCGACACTTAACTACTACTGACCATTTCGTATAAAAATTAAATTAGAAAGATAAGTAAAAAACGGCGTTGAACAAGTATCTTAAGAAATCTAAATAATTGAAGAGAATTTTGGAAAACTACGAAAGAATTTCTACGAAACGACCCAATTGCTTGCTACTACCACAAATTTCCGAGTGTAAGCAAATCCGCAACTAACTTTATTCCTCTCGAATTTTGAATGGAAGAATTTGAAAATAGGAATAAGTTTTAAGATGACCATGTCGGGTGTATATATCGAACCTCCGCGTTGTTATGGCCAATTCCTTATTGATATTGAAAAGGTTTCAGTGTAGCCAACATTAGGATTGATAGTTTTGGAAAAGTTAAATCACATCTAAAAAGATCCTTTAAAAAAATTTGAGTACCAAAGTTTCTTATCAGACGTCAAGTATTTCTAGAAAGAGATGAAAGCTAACTCGCTGAAATTTGAAAATAAAGGTATTAAAGGTTATAAAAAGAATGAATTTCAATAGTAACTGCGTGTACGTTGCAGCCAGAAAGGAATTTGAATGGTTTGATACTAGGTGAAAAACAACCAAAGTTTCCCGCCATGCAAAATATTTTCTAATTAATCAATGAATACACCTCTACAAAATGATAAAGCTAAGCACTGGCCTTACTATTAATATGAATAATTAAAAGATGAGAATATAATTGGAAAAGGTGAGATTTGATTGCGAAAGAAAATGAAGGCGATGCTGTTCTTGACCTCCCTATGTGAAAGAGCGTCCACTCTTCAGCACGATGGTGTGTTCTCAATTTGGATACTCTTTTCTCTATTGTTTATTTGAAAACGTGTAACTGACAAAAGGAAGAAGATCCCTCACTTCCCCACCAGATAGAGGATGCAAGTTCGAGGGAGAACCCCTCCCGAACCTTTGCTTCAAAAATTTGCAACCAACCTCACACAACGCCAAAGTAGAGGCCTAGTGTTCCTAACGCATCCATGTAATGCCACATCCGCACCCAACCTTATCTATTGGTCTAAACTGAGGGAGAAAACGGGGCGTGAATACCACTGTTGTCTCACTTTTCAACGACAAAGTAACAAACATCTAACTGAGATCAAAGACTAAAAAAATACAGTTTGACCCGTGATAAATAGAGACACAGAGGTGTCGACCATTGGCTGAATGACAGTTATTAATCAAAGAAGAGAAAAAAACAACAGGTTGAAATATTTTTTTACATTTATCTCTTCTGTTGTTTGTTCGCCAAACCTAGCAAAATTTATCTGCAGTATTCCGAACGTATGACTTCGCGATTTGGCACTACAAATCTTGATGTCTAATCCTATTGGATTTAGTGCTGCAACCACTCTCCGATAGTAAAGTTTGTACATCTTTATAAATCTCACAGAGTGCGATGTAGGTCGAGGCATACTCTAGCTTGCATATTATGATAAAGTACAATTCTGCGAATATTTTTCTCCGCAATTCTTGTCTGCTTGACTTTTGCTGCTCCTTCAGAACCCGCAGCGGGACCCATTTAGATAACTCCATATTTCTAGGCTAGCACGCTTCTCAACTTCTTTACATGTTGCTTGAAGTCACTTAGCCAATGAATTAATCCTAACACTTAAACTATTTACAACATAACTATATTTACACGGAGGCTCACCTCCATCCCCTACTTTAGAGTAGGATAGGGCAGGTAGACAACTCCATGGCAACCTTCAACCCGGCTCCCACTGCCTCCCACCTACCGGCTCATACCTTAATGAGGAATGTCAGTGTGAGCCGAGTATGAAGGAGATGAGGATAAGAGTAAAAGGTTGAAATGAAAAATAATAGTAAGAGATAAGAAGTTGATTTAAATTAATATACTTTCTTTGTTATAGGAGATAGAAGAATATAATGTAATATTGACATTATTTGGACCTACTGATTAATGTAACATCCAACCCAATATACCCTATTTATATTTACATTATTTTCGTTGTTTTTATTGGGTAGAATGCGGCTTTTTTATGGATGACAGAAGAGCTATCTAATCTCTGTCATCTTGTAATCTTTCTTTTGTTCAGTTCTTCATTGTAACATTCATGGCGTTATGTGAACTTCGTTTGCAAGCAAATACATAGTTGTAGAGTTTTGAGGCGTTTATCTTGAGGGTATTTTTTATTTCTATCTGAATCGTGTTATTTTTGTAGCGTTAATATGACTGATTATCTGTTTAACACTTTGTCACCTCACTTTTGTCCACTTCTTCATTTTTTAACACTTTACTTTCTACTGCTTTGTTAATTCGATATTTATATTTTTTTCTGTCTCATTTTTATTGGAGCTGTGTCTTGCACTTTCCTAATTGATTTTTATACGAGTTTCACTTTTGGTTGCTTGAACGAGTATTCTTATTCGAGTTATTTCTGGAGTCTAATTCTGTTAGGGAGGGAGGGGGGAAGGCTGAGTAGTATATAACTTAAATGTCAATTCACATTTGTTCGTTTGCTTTTGTTTTTTTACTCTTTCGGATTGAAATACTTTGGAGATAAATTTATATTTAGTTGAAATGCATTCTTTCCTGATATATAAATAATGGTTTATTTTCCATTCCGTCTTGTATTCTTCCACTGGAGAATCTTCAGTTTAAGGTTGCCTGAGTTCTGGTAATGATGTTTTGTGCGAATAATGAAGGTAGGAATTCTATCTTGCTCCAAATTTTTTCCGCTCTTTTCTTGATAGTTATATTGAGTGGTTCAATCATTGCTACCTGATGTAGAGCTCTGTGACTTCTTTATTCTCTCCTTCTTACCTTCTTACATATGTTGGTACTTAGAGAGAAAGCTTTTTTCCGTATTCTCGTTTAAGTTCCGATTTCTTGGTTTTAAGGCAAAATTTTAGTGGTATGGGAAGGTAAATAAGTGCCTCACCTCTTAATGAGGAATATTTTTTGTTTGTTATTTTTTAACTTAAAATTCTTAGCTGGAGAGCTGCTTTAGCACAGATGTTGTTTTTCATTTATTATTTTAGCCATATGTTGATTGTAGCTGATCGAGGTTATCTTTAAGCTCATTACTTTGCGTTCGGAATGATATCGGTGTTTCGAATTTATGAATATAGTATTTTTATCTGTTGACTTTGATTTTGCAGACCCCTGTCGAATCTATTTATGTTGTCGATTTGAATGATAGTCATTCCAGCATCAAAGTTTTAATTTTCCTACTGACTGATCAATATTTGCTGTTATATTATCAGCCAAGTGGATGTTAAGACATTTAGTTATTCTTGGTGCGGGTAGGTCCGCTGTATAGATCGATTACAACGTGGGACTGAGACAACCCCTTGGGGAAGTCCAGCTTCCAGTTCAATTTCGACCTCTTCGTATTCATTGATTACCACGTATGCTCTTCTATCTGTGAGATAGTTGCAGTGTATTTTGGTGTTGGTTTTTATAGCGTTAACCCATATATTCTTAATTTACCTGGATGTAAGGCTTGCATTACATCTTAGTTTTTTGTAGGTTTGTGTATCCCTTTTGTGTTTTCTCTCTATTCTTTATCTGTTTTTTTGTAATTCGGAGTATTTATTAATCTGTTTAGGGTTTATTTTTCATGATCGAGTTTACAATTTAATATAGGGTCGACTTTTCGCATATCACAAATATTCCATCCTGGACTTGATGAGCTGCAAAAGTGCTATTCTTAGTTGTAAAAATAACGTCTTACAGATTCGACTCTTCGGGGTTAATTATGGCCGTGAAGGGTCCTCAAGTAGAATCTCTTAATGATCGTCTCCATTTCCACGTGATCGGAGTTAAGTTCTTTGCTACTATTCCTTGTTCTCTTCCGTTGTAGTTCTTCTTATTTCGAAAATAATTGTGTAGTTGTATGTTTACTCCTGTTTCTTATCTCATTGCTCATTCGCGTCCAATTTCTCTTTCTTGAACTATATATATATATATATATATATATATATATATATATGAGTGTATTTATAGAGTTTTATTCGGTAATTGTTTGAAGCTCCTGTTCTTTCCCTTCAGGTTACCTCGCTCTAGTTTCTGCCGGGATGAAAAATGATAATGGAAGATTAGATGAATTTGGTTGCGATTCTATAGAAGGCTGAATTATGGAAGACCTGAGGATGGGCAGTAGTAGAATCAACTACCACTCTCCTAGGTGCCACACTCTGCACCTGCTTGGATATCAAGGTTGCGTCCAGCATACACAGATACGGTTACGTATATTTCTTGTGGTATCGCTGGGCCCCGATCTATCATCTACTGGTTCTCTGCTTATTCTTGATGACTTAGATCATCCTAGCCACAATGAGACTTTTCGCACATTAATTGACATCATCGACCTATTCTCTCTTACACAACATGTGTCATCCCTAACACATATACATGGTAATATCCTTGACTTATTCATCTCAAACCACCATATCTCTAATCTAACAGAAACTGACCTTTCTAATACGATTTCTGACTACTTCTTGGTCAATTTTAAATTCTATATTTCCTATCACTTACTTCCTCGCTCGTCCCGAGATCCTACTCCTTTCTGGCGACTATCGTCAATTGATACTACTTTTCTCTTTAACGATGTTGTTTCTGCTCTACCTCCTATTGATAGTACTGCTTGACCTGACCAAACCATAAACTCACCGCATCAATCATTACTTGCCTGCCTTGACATGCACGCCCCACTTATCACTATTTCTTCAAACCGCTATCACCGCGCCCCTTGGTTCACAATGGAACTCATTCGTTCAAGAAGGTCCTTACGTGCCCATGAACGTGCCCTTCGTAAAGCACGACACCGTGGACAGGACACGACCTACCTATAACTTGCCTATCGCCTTGCTACTTCGACTTATTCTTCCAAATTAAAATCAGCGCGTGGGGCTCATTCACGCAAAATTTTATCTGAGAGCAAGAATGACCCTCGGACTATCTTTCATCTCCTCTCTTGTCTTTTCTCGTATAATTCCAGTTTCCCCACCTCTACTCCCATCAACCCTTCTACTCTATCTAAGTTTTCTCTGATAAAATTATTAACCTTCGTGCCAAACTACCCCAGTCGTCTGAAAAAGCCCATGCTGTTTTTTCCGACCATAATCCCTTGCCGCTTAATGTCCTCACTCGGTCGTCCTCTGGGGAAGTAACTATCATGATCACACTCTCTAACAAATCTGGATCACCTAAGGACGTCTTTCCACCCAAACTCCTCCTCCAATTTTCCTTGCTGTCCTCCGACTGATTTTTCATCTCTTTAACACTTCTTTTGCACAGGGGTGGTTCCCTCTTCCTTCAAACATGACTCAATTCTTCTTATCCTTAAAAAAAACACACCTTAACCACTCTAGACCATCTAGCTATCGCCCTATCTCACACCTTTCAGTCCTCTCTAAGATCCTCGAGAGAGTAGTTTTCTCTCGCCTTACTGACCATATTTTTAACTGCAATATCGATGAAGCCTACCAATCGGGGTTCAAAGCGAAGCACGTGCTGCAACCGCTCTTCTTAATGTTTCAGACGGTTTACGTAGGGCTGCCGATAGGGGTTTTACATCCATTTTACTCCTCCTAGACCTCTCCTCTGCTTTCGACACCATCAAACACACTGTCCTCCTTGATCTTCTTCAAACTTTCCTTGGTCTCTAGGGCAGTGCACTTGCTTGATTTCGCTCATACCTCTCCTCCCACATTCAGTCGCTCGTGCTCGATAGCCTCTCGTCCAAGCCCGCGCCCATTCATTTTGGGGTGCTTTAGGGCTCAGTTCTTGCTCCTCTCCTCTTTCGCATCTACTTACTTCCTCTTGGCTCCCTTCTTCGCGATTTGGGTGTGTCCTTTTACTTCTATGATTATGACACTCAGATATACCTTTCATCATCCTCTGTGTCCTTCGCTCAATCAATTACTAAGCTCCTTTCAGCCTACACCTCCATAAAAGAATGGCTGTCTTCCAACTTTCTAAAACTTAACCATAATAAAACTGAAGTTCTCCTTGTTGGTACCGCTTCGATGGTGGAGAAATCTAAAGCTTTCCTCTCCTCCCTTAGCCTTGGGGAAACCAATGTCGCGTTCTCTGTTACCGTTAGTAAACTTAGTATTATTTTCGATGAGCAACTCTCGTTTAAACTGCACATTCATCGTATCTGTAAGTCTTCCCTCGGTTTTCTTTGCAACTTTTCACGTGTTCGATTCCATTTTGATCGACGAAGCCTTGAGACTGTTATTCATGCCTTCGTCACCTCACGCTTAGACTACTGAAATTCTCTTCTAGTTAATCTCTCTTCTTCGTCACTTCGCCCCCTATAACTAGTTCAAAACTATGCTTCCCGGCTTCTCCTTTGCCGCCCCAGGTTCTCTCCTTCGATGCATCTTGTTACAGGAGCTACACTGGTTACTTATTCGCTTCCGTACCCACTATAAAATTCTTCTCATCACCTACAAGGCCCTAAAACTTAAGGCTCCACCTTATCTCTCGTCTGCCCTCTCCCGTCGTCAAACTCCTCAAGCACTCCAGTCCAACCTCGCTCCCATTCTGAACACTCATCCTTCTGTCCTCTTCTCGATTGGTGACCGTTCCTTTTCAGTTTGTGCTCAGTTTGTCCGATCCTCTCCCTTCCTTGCTACTTTTATTATGACGCTATTTTTCCCTGTGGTCTACTCACCAAACAAGTTCCCTCAAAGCCTCTAATTATGTCCTTTTCGAATGACCTACATAGTTTGAACTAAGCTTTTAAGTGACTTCTTCTCTGTTGGGTTCAATCATGGGTTCATAGATGGGATGTACGGGAGACTTAAGCTCTCATCTATCCTTTACTATTCTCTTAAAAAATGAAGTTAATCTCTACTTTTGCTAGCTAAACTCCAGCTGGTCAGCTCCGGATTATTGTATGTTTGGCGGATTGGTTCTAATTCTTTTCCTAAAGAGATAGGTTGGCTCTAGATGTTGTTATGTTTCTATTCTTCTCTTATAAAAGGCTCCTTGAGCTGTGTTTCTTACTCTTCGGGAATATGCATGAGTACAAAAAAGAAACAAGTGTCTTAGTAACGCAGCAAGAGTTGCTACCCGTCAATGAGCTGGCTTCTGTGGAACATTCATGGGTAAAGTAGGTAATGGTCTCGGACGCAGCACGAGATGCATCCCGTTGATGAGCTCTACAGTGCTTATGTCAAGGGAGACCTATCGTTACTTCTCCTCCATGCTTGAATGAGGAAAACATTTTATAGGCAGGCGGTGCTAATCTAGGTGAAACCTAAAGCTGCATTCAAGCATTTGGGGGATGCAATGAATGCAATCTATTTGACCCTTCTTCTCCTGGAATCCATATAAGTGGCCATTACTTTAGCTTCTCTCCAATTTATGGGGTGGTCTTCATCCCTCAGATGTTTTGTGATGGCACTGAATAAAATCCCTGCTTGCATGTTGAGTTGGTAATATTTAAGCCGTTTGTCTAGGCCACTGCGGGCCTCAGGGTATTAAGGCGTGCGACACTCACTAAGGGGATTTTGTAGACCATGGTATTGTTCCTTGTCGGGCAGTGGTCTCTCTTGGGACCAACTAGATGAGCGAGCTTTATCCTCGCTCTCTTAACTATATTTATTTTGTCTTTCAATGTTTGGTTTACTCTAGATCCCAATGCGCTCGAAGAAAACTTACAACGCATTTATCTGCCATCTTCGCGTCACGAATCTGCGCCCTGATATCCTGAGCTTTCTTCATGGCCATCTCGATGAACCGCTCGAGATGATTGAACTTCTGAAAGGCTCCCTGTATCTATTACTTACCAATAGAATGAACTAATCACTGCATACTAGGGAGGACTGTAAGAAAACCCAATCACGTGCCCGATTTCGTGCGTCGGTGATGGGGGACAAGTAGTGTATGAAGTCGTCCTTGTTTCTTGTACTCCTGTGAACAGAGAACTTAAGGGAGACTTCACCTCGTGTATTATCCCCTCGAGTAAGGGGATATTGTTTTCTTCTTTCTCCTCGTAAATGAACTTAATCATTTGGTGCTATTTCGTTGAGCATCTGAGGTATATTATCCACCTTTTGCCTCCTCTGGGCTGTAGCCAGCGTGTCGTCCACATATCCTGGTCATGTGATATGTTATCCAATGGGCCGGTGAATGGAGTTAGTGTAAGCTGGGTTCGTTCTGCGGTCCATTGGCCAACATATTTGGGATATGTAGGGTGCCTTCTCTTATAAGCTGGAGCAGGAGCCTCTTATACGCTTCTTTTTCTATTAATGCCGGATGGATCTTTCTTTTATAAATATGCCAAGAAGGTCTACTCTTCCTCCTTTGCCCCCCCTCCGCACGATCAACGAACAGCATGTAAATGCCAAGCCTGTCCCGCTTTGTTATGGGGTCGTCGACGGAAGGGGATGTGAGCGTTTACTCCGTCAAAAATATTAGATCGGCTTGTTAAAAATATTGCTCTTCTGTGAGCCTCCATGTAGGTAAAACTGAAATGGTGATAAAGTTAGAAAAAGATGAAAATAGGTAAGCAAAAATTGTTTTCTTTACAGTTGTAAGTTCAGAGCAGCAAACTGCTCGACTCTCCAAATTCAGTCTCATTCGCAAAATCTCAGCTCTTAAATTCGACTCTTTTCTCAACTCTCAAATCCATCGTAAAAATCCCTGTTCTAAACAATTAAGTACTCTGTCGGTTTATCTTAAGCTTTAAAATTCAAAATAAAAGGCAAAATAAAGGCATATAGCTTGCATTTTACTTCTCTCCATTCATAACTTCGTTTCGTGTCTGGAAGAAGTTTTGTTCTGAGAAAGAAATTCACGTTTTTTTGATGATTCAATTACCGAGACATTCTTAACAGATGCATTATGAACTACTACCAAGAAAGCAAAAATATTTTACAAAAAAAGGCCTTTACTTTGAACATAGTGTTTTTATTGTTCAAAAGTTTAGATAATGTTGCATATTCAATCACTTTTTCCTTGGGATAGCGGACATACAAGATGAGGTGTTTTAAAAGTCAGAAAATTTAAAAATGACAAATCAAATTGCAAGCATGAATGAGTTGAACGAGTTGTTGTGCATTATCTGCACTCTAACCTTTTCTTTATTTTTTCATACACGCGGTTCCAATAATAAAAAAACTAAGAGACGTAGTGAAAGTTCGATGCACAAATTAAAACATAGATTGATCCTTTGTTTAAATTATTACATTGAAAAACAAAAACTATTTTCTAGACTTCAAATTGATTGCTTAAGGGAATATATTTTAACATCCATCGACAAAAGCATTTATATTTAATTTCTTTTCTGGGAGCAGAAAAGATCCCCAATGCATTACAAACAACTCAAAAACAGGTGCTATCATTATTTGACACCAAATAATGTTTGCTCGATATTCATCTAAATATAAATTGGCAAGAACGGGCAAGCAACAATTTCTTAACCCTCTGTCGTCGAATATTGTCAAGTGATATTACAGTTAATAGGAAAAGGCAAGGAAACATGACTTTCCTCCTATTTTAACTCTTGCATGTACCTGCATTTTTCTAAATATTACAAGTTGGCACTTTGCGATTACGCCTTTTATAAATAATGATAAAAAGGATGGAATTTGTCTTCTAATTTTATATTGGGTCTCCATCGTTATATCAAACCATCCCATAAGTGATACTATGGATTGGAAATATTTCCCATCGCCCTTTAGAAATCCCTATTATTTTCCCCTCCCGCTTTTTTCCAATAATCCATAATTTCTTTCAAATGTGACTACTTTCATTGTTCTGTGCTAAGATCTCTAGACAGCGCAGCTACTTAAATAGAGTACTTGCTCAAAACACACACTATGCATATAAATATAAAAAACTATATTCACCCATAAACACCATCACCCTACTATATTTTGCATTAACGTTTAGCTCTTTCATCACACATACACTATTAAACGCTTCAGTCAACATTTCCTTATTCCTCTGAGACTCAGAAACTATCATTATAGTCTAGCAGATCTAAATTATACAGCTTAACCAAGTACTCTAAATATCTACTTTAGGTCCATCCTAACATTCAGAATTATCTCCTCCCACTCTTATTTTGTATGCAGAAATAAATATTCTTCTCTTAGTTTCTCACCTCTGTCACTTCGTTCCAAATTATTTCCATCTACAATGCTAATTATCATTTATATTTATTTAAAATATTTCAATTCCTTACTTCTCACTTAAATCACTTGTTTCACTCTTTTTTTTCATATCCCACAAAAGTGTGGCGAGAAATTAAATTCAATAACTATTCAACGTCATATAATTTTCCAGATATCTTTTCTCTTTGTTTTAGATACGTTTCGGAAAGTAATAAGCGCAATTTAGTAGATACAACTTTGTTATCTCAGATATTTTGTATTTTATAGTCTATTATCTAAAATTCGATTACAACCACCTTCAAGAATTCTTTTACAAGAATCAGTATCTGATAAAATGCCCAGGAAAAAAAGAACTTTCCTAGAGAAAAGGAATTATATCATCAATGTTTTAGGTAAAGGAAAGTCTTTTGGGCGAATTTCAAAGGATTTGAAGCGTGATCGTTGCAAAAAGTATAGTGATCATTGTTAAAATGTATAAAGTGATCATTTCAAAAAAGGTATAAAGTGATCATTGCAAAAAAGTATAGAGAGTGGCATGCAACCAGGAAGGAAGTGTTCAACCAGAATTTCGAGCACTGAAGATCTTTCTCAAATCAAAATCGATTTTGCTAAAACCGCTGACGCTAGCAAAAAAACTATTACCCATGCTGCTGGGGCCCGTTCCATCTCAAATGAAACTAGTTTGTAGATTTTTAGGAGAATTTCTAGCGTTAATAAGACTATAATGGTGTTCCTAACCTAAAAACAGTTAACAGACCTAAGTCGCGTGCTCTCAATCATTCTGACTTATGACCATATGACCTTCAAAACTTTTAATTATTCCCGGACTATCCTTACGAGAACTATGTCAATTATATCACCGGAAAGAGAATGTAAAATAACATAAGGGTTTCAAATTACGTTAGAATCGGCTGAATAGTTATGATGTTATGGCCAAAGAACTCATTGAAAAGTAAGACGGTTAGCATACGACCGACTGACCTACAGACCGACGTATTAAGTTATAGAGTCGCGTACACGTGAATAAAGGTAACAAAAAGTCTGTCATGGGCACAAACATATATAAAAACCGGCTTTAACAAAGTTATCTTCACAGACGAATCAAGAGTTGCACCGGATGGACTTGATTCTTGGGCAAAGGGTAGGGTTGTTATTAGACCTGAAATGAATCAGTTCACCAAGCGACAACAGGGTGTAGGATTCGATAATTTAGCCTCAAATTATTGGAGACAATCTCGTAGAAACTTTCGGAGTAGATGATGAAATCAAAATGAATCAGAAAACGTACTGCGAGTCTCTGAAGAAAACTTCCTATCAAGCAGTGATGAAGAGGAAGTCACCTGTCTTGATGCAGCATAATGTTCCTAGTCATATGTCCAGGTTCTCTATGAATTATTTTGAATAAAAAAGAATTATAGTAGACTCAATC
This sequence comes from Ceratothoa steindachneri, assembly GCA_963969495.1. Classification (NCBI taxonomy): domain Eukaryota; kingdom Metazoa; phylum Arthropoda; class Malacostraca; order Isopoda; family Cymothoidae; genus Ceratothoa; species Ceratothoa steindachneri. Next base: position 174,282,469 of record OZ018322.1, on the reverse strand, counting down.
ATTCACTCCCCCCCCCCCTCTCTTTCCTCGTCGGGACCTATATCTAATAGGAAACTTTTGGTGCAACTTTAAAAAAGATGCTTAAGCAAAAAACAGGAAATTTTACAACAGAAATAACCTTTGTGAAGCCATCCAAGGCACTTCAAAAGAAATGTTTCTGATGAAATCAAAAAGTTTGACTTTATCACTAACTTTGTTCAAAGTTTTTCTGAAGAATGGTTTCTTATTCCATTTTCACTTGAAATGGTCTTATTTAAAATGGTTTCATCTAATTTTCATTAATTTTATTTCTTACAATTAAATCATATAGGTTGCTTAAACTTTGTATGCTTTGTTTAAATATTTAGTTGAAAATTCTAAACAAAGTCATTACTAAAAGAAAATTAATAAATCTAATCAAAAGTTTCACATTATTTCAGTATGTTTGTATCATAGTTAAAAGGTGAAATATACAAAATTTTAGAGCCTAAACACATTTTATTAATAACTACAATGAATTGTTGCGCGCAGTCAATATTTACAATAAAGTTTTCCGTTTGACAGTAGTACTTCATTTCGTTCTGGTATGCTGAGAGCAAACTTGTGGTGATATCTTGACAAATATTGGTCCATTTTTGTTCAATAAGCACCCCGTAACTGTTCAAAATTGGATAGATTCTGTTTATCAATCGCCAGTTTGATTATCGCCCACAAATTCTCTATTGAGTTTAAATCTGTCAAACTTCCGAGCGAAGGGTCACAAAAGATCGATGTTATTTTCAGCCAAAGATTTTATTATTGCTTTTGCTTTGTGATAAGGTGCGTCCTCATGATGAAAAATGGAGTTATCATCTCCAGATTGGATCTGAAGTGTTAAGAAATGTAGCTGTTGCATTGTCTTTTGAGAAAATTGTGGGTACGATACAGGACTCATGAAAACGCTCTACTATTCTCCTCTTAACACGGATAATCAAGAAATTCAAACAAGCGAAAGGGAACTTCATCAGAGGATATCACTTTCCACCAGTCTTCAACAAGTCCATTCTTTATAATTCCTTCAAAAGTGCATTCTATTTGGTAAGGTTCTTCTTGGTGAGATGAGGCTTGTTCGCAGCCCTTCTCGACATTATAGCTTGGTTGAGAAATCTCCGTCTCATTGTGCGCGCTGAAGCATTCACACCCGCTTCCTTCCAATCGTGAACAAACTTGGCACTGGACTCAACCCGAGCCTTGAGTTAAGGCCTTACAAAGCGGTGATCATGGCGTTGATTTGGAGGTCATGGGTGTCCAGAGCACTACTTCACAGTAGTGTAAAAAGTTTTTCAAAGTCAATAATGACCCAAAAGATGTTGTTCCTTGATGTAATACCCTTCGGATCGATCTCCTTGCATTTCAGGCCACTTTGGTGTAGAGCAACAATGAGTGGACGCTTTTCTTTGAAAAAAAAAAAACATTTCTGGAATTGAAAAAGATTCAAACCTTAATTTTTACCCCCGTCCCCAAAATTACGAAATGGATTAAAATTACAAAACACCACTCATTTAACCGATATTTTTCATCATTTTACCCTTTTGAAACTACCCTCAACAGGACCAAGACAAGATGGCAATTCGGACTGAAATCGCCAAAACAGGAACAGGACCAGATGGTAATTAGTACTGAAACTCGCCTCCACAGGAACAGGACTAAATGGCAATTGGGACTGAAACACGCCTCCACAGAAACAGGATCAGATGGCAACTGGGAGTGAAACTCGCCTCCACAGGAACAGGACCAGATGGCAATTGGGACTGAAACTCGCCTCCACAGGAACAGGACTAGATGGCAATTGGGACTGAAACTCTTCTCCACAGGAACAGGACCAGATGGTAATTGGTACTGAAACACGCCTCCACAGAAACAGGATCAGATGGCAACTGGGAGTGAAACTCGCCTCCACAGGAACAGGACCAGATGGCAATTGGGACTGAAACTCGCCTCCACAGGAACAGGACTAGATGGCAATTGGTACTGAAACTCGCCTCCACAGGACAGGACCAGATGGCAATTTTGTATTAAGCGAAATAATGAATTGTTTTTCTTATTAATTTTGAAATGCTGACTTTAAATATTATAATAATTATTCTTATGACGTCAATTTTAAAAACGAATGATAAAACTAGCAAGGTCAACAGTCCTAAGTCGCGTGCTCACAATTATTCCGACTTATGACTTATGACCTTACAACGTTCAATACTTTCAATAATTCCAGTACAAATCGTGAGAGGACCTTGGTCATTATACCATTCGAAATAAAATGAAGAACCATATAAGAGTTTCAAATTTGGTTAGAATCAGGTGAATAGTTACGATTTTATTGCCCAGAAAACTCATTGAAAAGTAAAATGTTGCCATCCGACCGACTGACCTACGAACCGACAGAGCAACATAGAGTAGCGTGTATGTGACTGAAAATGTGTATTACTCTCATGAATCCTGTGGCCCTGAGTGAAGTCCTACTAATTAAAATATGTGAATGATTTCTTGACATTAAAATAGTCAATCCAACAATAATTTGTCCTAATTTCCTCGCATTTGGCATTCAGCTTTAAATTACATTTTCTGCTCATGATTGCTTTGAATTCAAGAAGAACGTTGCCTAAAAATGCTCATGATTGCTTTGAATTCAAGAAGAACGTTGCCTAAAAATGCTCATGATTGCTTTAAATCCAGGAATAACGTTGCCTAAAAATGCTCATGATTGCTTTAAATCCAGGAATAACGTTGCCTAAAAATGCTCATGATTGCTTTAAATCCAGGAATAACGTTGCCTAAAAATGCTCATGATTGCTTTAAATCCAGGAAGGAAGTGGCCTCAAAATGCAGCTGTTTAAAGCGATACTTTCCTTTATTTGCATATAATCTCTGGACATATTTTATGCATCATCCTTAATATCCTTAAAGCGCTCAGATAATCTTGCGCAGTAGGCTAGGAAGTTTCTTCAAATACGTATATTTAATTCTCTCGTGCTTCTCTCTGCACATTCTATATCAATGTATCTTCACTCAGCATTTAACTTGCTTTTTTTTCAATTCAAGCATACCAACATCCTATTTTCAACTCTCTACTATTCCTTAATTTTGACTTCCTCTCTCCTTGTCTCTCGCATTTTCAACTACTCCTTCCTCTCTTGCTCAATCGACACCCTTTCGTTTTCAATTCTTCTTCCTTGCCTACTTTCTCAACTATCTCATCCACAGAGCAACTATTTTAACTTTACACACCTTGATGTCTCGTTCTGGCACTTCTTCATAAATTCATTTATCCTATGACTATAATCGATGCTCATCCTAATTCCATCCACCATTCGTTCCAATACATTCCAGAACTTCACCTCAGTCACATTTGTATTATGGCAGACGATTCATACAATACAACACGCACAATTTTTCCCTTGTAAATTTCATATTCACTCAAATAATTCTAGAGCTCACATGTTTATATATACTTTAAACCATGCTGCTACACTTCATTTAGCAGCATGAGGCACATTTATTTTACCACTAGCGTCCCGAGTCATACCTGAACTCTTCTTTCCGCCTTCATGTTCGTCTCACTCAACGCCAACCTCTCAATTCTCCCTCTTTTAAACACATTATACACTGCCTCTTCCCTAACCCTGTGTCCCCTTCACTTTCTTTCTTCCCACACATTTTGCACTCTGATGCGGTTAGCTTGGCTTGCTGGTCAGGACCACGACAACCCCGCTCATTACCACTATTTTGTATTGTCTCGTTCAGTGCCACTTTTTTATTGTCTCGTTCATTACCATTATTTTATTTTGTCCCAATCATTACTATTTTTCTATATTGCCTTTTCATTACCAATGTTTTGTATTGTCTTATACATTACCACTATGTTGCATTTCCACTTCCATTACCACTATTTTATATTGCTCCATACATTACCACTAGTTTGTATTGTCCCGCTCATTACCACTGTTTTGTCTTATCATCTTCATTACCACCATTTTGTTTTTTCCTTCCACTCTAAACAAATTCGGTTTTGTTGCTTTCTAGATGTGTACCTTTTAAGAGACGCGACAAAATGTTTAACAATTAGAAAAATTATAGAAAATATCCCCATCTTTTATTTTCTAGGAAGCAAAAACAGTCAAAACCTGTCTCCGTAGTAAAGGTATCATTAATAAGCATACTATCAAAACTACTAGTATTTTCATAGCAAAGAGGGATGGGGAAATGCTCCGTATAACTCAGTATAATAAGAACTACCTATGACAACATGGTTTTGAAAGAACTTTTTTCAGCATGTCTGACGAAAATCTTTCCAAATTAAAAAATATATATCATGCACTTGAATACATATAGAAAAGGACTAATCGCCTTTAATGCTAAAATAAAATTAGTTTACAGGTTATACATTCACTTATACACTCACTTATACAGTCATATTATATTATTTTCTTTGGCTTGAGATACTGATAGTTTGGTCCAAACGGAGAATTCATATAATATCAGATTGACAAAAGGAAATCCATTGTAGCGCTTGAACATAATTCAATTCATACGAAAAACACCGACGTGTAATTATAGACTTTGGTTTGTCTGTGTTCTACAAACCTGATATCCATAAATTGTCTCTTAGAGTATAATAGATAAAGTTTGCAACTTAGGCTTTACCCCATAAAAACACGATAAAAACAAGACCATTGAACTAAAGAACAATTTCTAAAAGATTTTATAGACTCGATCTTTCGTATTTTTTTTATAGGAAAGCAACGGAAAAATATCCGTTCGAAAGAAGTGCATAAGAAAAGGAAAGAAAGATAATTTGTTGAGGCTTTTACCGGTTTTATTGCCTTTTTTCCTCGAGGAGGCCCTACAGTTTAACGCAGGATCCAACCCGAATGTATCTACAGCGTATGGCATCTCCCACACAAAGTCGACAGAATTCAGACTTCATCCAGTAACTAACCAAGCTCGATGTGGGTTACCATTGCTAAAATTGAAAACAGTGTTTGCAATTTGATGGGCCTCAGTTAAAAAAAATGATTGAATTGATAGGAAGTGGAAATATGGAAAGGTGCTTAGCGTGAGTACTAATAGGAAAGGGATGCATAGGGCAAAGCGAGAGCACGAATGCGCAACTCTCTGAATTAGTGCTCACTATGCAAACACCAAAGCATGAGTTTTGACGTGACAGAGAGTGAATCCAAAGAATACAGGCTAAAATTTAGAATGAAATAATATACAAAGCTTTGAGTACGTGGGTGACTTTATTAATGTATAAAGCTTTTAGTATGTAGGTGATAGTAATAAAGTGAAAGACTCTAAATACGCAGGTGATTGAAATAAAGAATAAGACTCTAACTAAGTACGTGTAGGATTGCAATAAAGTGGGTGATTGAAATCAAAAATTAAGACCAAATTACGTAGGTGTTGGCAAACGTATAGAGCTCTAAGTACATGGGCGATTACAAGAAAGTATAATCCTCTAAATACGTGGAGGATTGCAAAATAGTAAATGGCTCTAGGTACATGTGTGATTAGATTAAAGTTTAAGGCTCTAAGTACATAGGTGATAGCAATATAGTATATAGCTCTAACTGCGTGGGTGATTGTAATAATGTATATGGCTCTAAGTTTGAATGTAATTGCAATAATGTATAAGGCTCTAAGTACCTAGGTGATTTCAGTAAAGTATAAGGTTCTAGGTACGTTGATGATTGCAGTATAGTTTAAAGCTCGAAGTACGGGGGCGATTACCTGAGACTGTAATGCTCTAAATACCTGGGTGAGAGCAATAAGGTATAAGGCTCTAATTACATGGTGGATTGCAATAGTGTACAAGGCTCTAAGTACATGGATGATTGCAAGAAATGTATCAGGCTCTAAATACGTAGTTGATTGTAATTAAAGCAGATTGATGAGTATCTTTGCTTAGATAACTCAATCCTTAACCTGTTCTAAATTTGAATATGATTGAATGTGATTTTAGGTATTATGTTCACCAAAAATCGATTTTTTTTTTTAAAAGGGAAAAGAAACTAATTGGAAATCGAGAGATCGTGACAGGAATAGATACATTTGAAATGAGAAACCGGTTAAATATTTCTACGAATTAAATAAACAGGAAAAATTATATACTGTATTATTAGACATGTATATACATATAGAAGAGCAATCTATCTATCTATTATAATTATAGATCTATATCTCTCTCTCTCTCTATATATATATATATATATATATATATATATATATATATATAAAGAAAGAGAGAGAGAAGGATAATAGGGGAAACTACAAGTGGTAGAAGGTTCTGTACTACTAACGTTTCGCTCCTCTGGAGCTTCCTCAGATTAACAAGAAACTAAGACAAGACATGAGAGGGACTGCCGACTTATATTCGCATTGGAATGAATATTAGGTTGACCATCATCTGAACTCGTCGCTGATGAATTTGTGACGAGCTCTGACGATGTTCAGAGTAATGACTCAGCCAAAGGTTATGATTGGTTGGGAACAACCATACCGAAGTAACATAGTGGATAAAGAACATATTTAAATGTGGTACACAAATTTAGAGTGTCGCATATGAATTTAGTGCAAGATAGTTAAGTTCTTAAACGGAGAAAGTTCAAATAGCATTTTAGGAACTTTTGTAGGAGCTGGGCAAAGTTAACAGTTGCTAAAATAGATCCTTACTAAGAGAGTTACCTACACTGTTAGAAAAAGTTTTAATCTAGTCCGGATATATTCGAGGTCTCCCGATAATGCGATTGATCAGTGTAACGACGCCTATGGGCTCACTATGATCGCTGGGATGAAAATTGCTGACAGTGCTATAAAAAGTAAACGAGGCACTGTGCCTAGCGAAGGTAGACAAATCGATGGTAATCCGTTTGGCCATCTTTTCCGAGCTGGCGTCTCGTAATGCCAGGACATTTTGAGTTTGGCTTGTTGATTGCAGGGTAACCAAAGGTGGAGAGATGTTCCTCCGACTGACCAGCTCTGACAACTGGGTTTCCTTTGACAAAAGTAGAGGCGCCAGCAATCGGGAGGAAGACATGGCGAGGTAGAGGGGATTTATAGAGAAGTATGCCTAATTTCGGCTATCACACATAACAAATTTTGTATGTATGAAGCAGGATAAAGATAAGAAGGTATAATGTGGTTAGAAGAGGAAAAGAATTAACCAGAAAGACGGTGTTGAGTACCATAAACAAGTTTCACTGCAGAGCAGGCAAAATCCTCTTGCAAGGATGAACGAATGCCCAAAAGAATCAAAGGTAGCTTGTCCACCCAATTGATATTTGAATCGGTGGAGCGTAAGATTGTTTTAAGCGTTCTATGCTGAATTTTGATGGCGGCGTTACTTTAAGGATGATAACTTGTGGTACGAAGGTGAAAAGAACCACTAACTGCCATGAGTACATCCCTTGGTGGAATTCAAATCGACTACCACATTCAGTCTTGATTGTGGAAGAATCACCAAATAGAGCAACCCAGCCTGACATAAGGACCTATGTGACGGTCAATGTTCTGATATCTAGAATGGCGGCAGCCTTTGGCCAACGAGTAAAGCGGTTGATCATGGGGACAAGATAGGTAAAACCACGAGAAAAAGACAGAGGGCCCACAAGATCAAATTGAATGGCGCAGAAACGGGACGAAGGCAGTGAAAAAAGAACCAGAGAAGTCTTTAGGTTGCTCTAAACCTTAGCACTTTGACTAGGCACACATAAGTGGGACCATTTGTTTCAGTCGGCATTCATACCTGAGCACAGAAAAAGGTTGCGTAATGAGCTTGCGAGTAGCTTGTCTGCCAGGATGAAAATGAACGGGATTCTGGTAAAATATATGGCGACGATAAGCGAGAGGAATAAGAGGAAGAGGACAGACAGGTAAGAAAAATTCGACCAGAATGAGCCTGGAAGGTCTGTCTGATAAGTCGATAACTCGAAAGACGAGTTAAGAAGAGTGACGCAGTGGTTGCATGTATTCATCCTGTCCCTGTGCCAACGCTATTGTCGCATAGTCAATGTGTGCAAGAGAGAGTTACCTGCCCAATATTGAACAAATGCGAAAAAGAGCGTCCGGTACGACGTTTAAAAGCCAGGAAAGTATTTAATGTTTCTGGTAAGCTACAAGATGAATCTAGATGACGAGCATCAACTGCAAAGTGCTTAGATGAAATGCTATGAGCGGATAGTGCTCCAACTAATGACTTGTAATAAGTGAAGAGACTAATTCACATCCTTCGAAAAATTGTCGAAAGTAGGGAAGTGCAAGTTATATCTCGAACAGGTCCCTTGAAAAGGTGCTATAGCTATTTTGAGAAGGAGTTAAAGATTTTGAGAAGAAAGATAAAATCGTTTCCATGAGTCACCAACCTTTTTGTGTAAGGTTTCACCTACATGAATTGCTGACGCATCCGAGGCAACGGTTATAGAGGCCTCTAGGCAAGGATGGGTCATTAAAATGGCGGAGGCCATAACCTCTTTAGTGCGAGAAAAAGATTCTCACATCTCGGAAAATCATGACAGATAAGAGTGTTTTTTGGTGATTGAGAAAAGAGCTTAGAGTGGTGGTATTATTTAAGAAACGTCAACAATAAAGGTATAGTAAAGGTTAACCATGCCATAGAAGAGACGATGCTGCTTGAGCAAAGATGTTCAAAGGAAATCCCGTATGAGAACGACTTTGTCCTCGAGAAGACGAATTCCCTCATGAAAAACCTGTTTTCTAATAAAGGAGAGTTGTCTGACACAAAAGAAACCCTAAGAAGTGTTCAGTACGATACCATACTCTTCAAGTAGAGCGAAAATCAGACGGAGGTGACATAGATGCTCCTCTAAAGACGAAGGTGCTCTCAGGGGACATCTATTTTTTTAAAAAAAGACGAAAAGAAGGCCTCTCAGAACCTGATCTATAGAACTTTAAAGGTCTGCTCACAGTTGTAAAGACCATAAGGCATTCAGAGCATGACGAATGAAACAAATGGCGTGGTGATAGCTATCTTCTGGATTTCCTCTGGTTGAATATAAATCTTGTTGAAAGCACAAATCAGATCGAGTCGAGAAAAGTTTAAAGAGCCGAAGAGAGCAGAGTTGAATTCGGAAAAATAGGGAAGTGAATATCTATTTGGGATAATACAGGCATTTATACACCTGTAAGAGCCCGTAGCTCTGAATTCACCCCGAGTGGATTTTGATACAATATGAAGTGGAGAGGCTCAAGGAGAAGTAGAATAAAGATCTATGCTAGCTTCCACTATGAAACGGAACTCTTACTTCATCAATGAGAGTTAATCTTGGGCTAGACAACGGGGACGGGATAATACAGGACCTCCTGTCGTCCCTATCCGATGAACCACAATATGTATAATAGGACTCTCTTTTGAGGGTGGGAGACTAAGGCCAAGAAATACCTGTAGAAGGCGTTGAAAATTGGAATTGGTTGAAACAAAGCGGACAGAGAAGATAGAACTTTGAGAAGAAAAAAATTAACCCGAAACTGTGGGCGAAGTAGTGTTGTTTTTAAGCTTGCGGTCACCGAGAATCGACCAAAAAGTCGTAGGTAGAGAAAAAAATCAAGGCACAAATGGGAACCTCAACCTCGACTATAATAAACGCCCATCGAAAAATCCGACGGGGGCAGAGAGACATCTGAAGGATATGCTTTCCATAGGTCATTATATCCATCCTTTGGTGGCTTTAAGGAAAATATTAGAACAGGAGGAAGCTTTATCGTCCAATGAGGCTAGAATAACTTTACATTGAGGACCAGTGTCACCCAGATATGACAAATCCGAAAGTGGCTCGTAAATGCTAAATGGTGGATCAACCTAAGGAAGTAAAGAGATGGTAGAGGTGATAAAACCCTGAATCCCTTGCGATTTCAGTTTAAATTAGTTGAAGAATTTGAAGTGTTTGGAGAATTATAATGTGGATGATAAGAGTGAGAGTGAATTGGAGCATTAGAATGAGAATAGTGAATTGGTTGTTGACAGAAGAAAATGGTGGATTATTGTTTGATGTAGGAGACTCTGGTTGTAATTATGTGCAGGACTGTAAGCATTTTACGACTTGGGCACCATATTTGTTGTGATACCAACACCAATTAGTTGGTTTTAGGAAAGTAACAGATAAAGATGCATGATAATTAGAAGAAAAAAATTGAGAAGAGAAGGTATTTGATCTAGAATAATAAAAAAAATGATTGGTAATGTTGGCAAGACTCTGTACAATATAAAGCGTTACGACCAAATTCTCATGGTACCAGTACACACTCTTTTAGTGACAGTGATAAAATTTAGATGATGAGGGATAGGCAGCTAAAAACTGAGCATAGAAGTTTTGCGCTCTGTTCACCCTAGCAAGTGTGCAATCGGGCTGTCCCACATCATAATTTTAGATTTTGGAGGCCTTTCCAACGGGGCAGCTACATCCGGCGTCGAAGGGAAAGATGTGTCACAGGGGTCTAGCCTGTTTTCAAGACACTCCGGCAGTATCCGAACCTGCGAAAGAGAAAGAATAAGCATAGGTATCGGATAATGTGGAAAAGTCTTCCAGTTAACATAAGGATAAAAGATTATGATTTCGCCTGCTTGGCCATTTGATTTACGTTAGAATGCTCCCCGAATATAATGAGAGGCCTAATGTGGTTAGTGATCCAACGCATAAAAATATATGTAAGTTGAGAATTGAAAAGCTCAGACTGAGCGCCTATGCTGTGATTAATTACTTGAGATGTTCAAGTAACCGTGTGGAACGTCTATCCCGTATTTACTGGGTATTAAGGAGTTCTTGCAAATCCTCAACCTGGGACCTGACGAATTCGATCTTAAATGCCCCCTCAATTCACCTCATACTTCTCTTCCCCCACTTTCATGCAAAATCAACCGGAATAAAGTAAAGATACTTATGTGGATTTTCGTGTGATGTAGATTATGCAATCCTGGTCCGTGATGGGATGTGAACCCATAATTATATCGCATATTTCCAACCACGGGGTTAAGTTAGTTCCATCAAAAGTGGATAAAACGATCAAAGTGTGAGTGTTTTGGACGCGGACATCCTGGTCAAAAACAGCTGGATGGCTGATTGTTAACGACGAGTTGCACACCGTAGTGAGAGTTGCGAATGTCCGGCTTGCTTGGGTAGTAGATGATCGTGTGGCAATCGTGATCACCACCGTGTTGTTCATGTTGTGAAGGGGGATGTAGAAACTTTATCAGGTGTTATAAAAATAAAATCTGAGGAGAAAAATGTATAAGTTTAGAAAGTTTAAGAAAAAAAATACGTATAATGAATAAAGAAGTAGTTGATACAAATAGATAGAATAAATATCTATTCAAAGTATCGCTTGATGCTTACAATATCCCCAAAACTACTTTTTAATTATTAAGGCTACCGTAAAATTAAAATTATTTCAAATGCGGTAAGAGCGATTAAGTGTTTCGGGACACGTGATGCTATTAGGAGGGGATGTTCATCGTGCCGCAACCAATCAGAGCGAGGAGGCTGTGTGAGTGTGAATTTTGAATACATGTGGGGCGAAACAAACGTGTAAATAAAATTATAGAAATTTCTCTTAACTAGACGATTGATTTATTTTATTGAAACGGATCTTGGGGCACCAATAAAGCAGGCTAATGAATTTATTTGCCAAAATAACTCAATCTTTAACCCGTTTTGAACTTAGATACGATTGAATGGGATTGGAGATATTACGTTCACCAAAAAAGGACTTTGGTTAAAAAGGGAAATGATCCAAAAAGAAAATCGAGCAAGCGACTCAGGAATAGATCCTTTTGAAATGAATAACCGGTAAAATATTTCTACTAATTAAATAATTAGAGAATATTTATATACTGTATCATTGGGCATTTAGATACATATAGTATAACAATTGTGGTTTTTTTCTTCTTTTTTTCTGATTTGTACGCTATTTATAGACTTTTGTAACAATCGCATTCTCAGTATACGACTGAAGAGGGTACGATAAACTACATACTGAAACTAGTCTCGTAAATTAAACTTTTGGCTCCTATACAGTGGTTTCACTATCACATATATATATATATATATATATATATATATATATATATATATATATATATATATATATATATATATAGATAGATAGATATTGAAAACACAGTTAAGAAAAGCAAATGAATTTGAATAGGTACAAAAGAGAAATCTTGATAAGTTATGTGTATTTATTTCGGTTGAATGTGTGATAATGATGTTAATGAATTATGATCGTTTATAAACATAGATCAATTGCCTGACGACTGGATAGAGCACAAGTAGTGAATTTAATTGTAAAGGATGTGCAAGGACAAAAGGAGCTTGACTCTGATTGGCTAATTTAAACTGCGTCAGGCAAGAGTTATGATTGGTTGCGAAACCCTTCTGATGTAAGGTAGTGGGTAAAAGCGATATTAGAATTTCGTACATAAATTGGAGTGTCGGGCGTGAATTTAGCGCGAAATAGGTAAGCTCTTAAACGGGGAAATGCCAAGGCCATTTTATGATTTTTTGTAAAAGCTGCCCAAAATTTACAGTTGCTACAAAATGATGTTAGAGAGCTCTACATAAGTTCATAGGTGTATGAAATAAATTATGAGCCACAAATTGCATGGATGTTTGCAATAAAGTATAAGGCTATTTATACGTGGGTGATTGCATTAAAGTATCTATAAGTCCCTGGGTTATTTCAATAAAATATAAATCTCTAAGCATGTGAGTGATTGCAAATAATATAAGACTACCAGGCAATGGCTTCGCTACTGAGATTAAAATTTAAAATCTACAAAAAAGGAGCCATGGTTAAATTTTTATAAATTTTCTGAACTTTGCCAATTATAATAATTTTAAAAAGGAACTCTAAATTAAATTTCTTCCCTTTCAAACTATCAGGATGCTAAAATATAGTTATAGAAGAAGATATATAAAAATAAATTTTCCTAACTTCACCATTTGGGATTCTTTTGGTTATAAAAAAATCACAAAATTTCGATACTTATATTTATTTCTGAACTTCACCATTTTGTTTTTTGATATTATAAAAGAATTATTAGAAATACCTATGATAAAAAAACAAGTCATAACCAAACTAAGATGAAATTATGATTCAAATACTAAAAAAAAATCCCCTTCTTAAATTATAGAGTTAGTGATGATGATGAAGAGAGTAAAAAAGTTAATGGCATTTATAGATCACCACAGCAGCGTGCATCAAGGTTTTGAAAACTGCAACAACCCGACGTGGTGACTGTCCCCTCTGCCATTTGTCTTATGAGTGTAATTAATGGCATTCCCAGTTTGCTGACGTCGAGAGAACAATTTTGATCCCTTACCTGAATTGCTTAGTAAGGTAATAATAAAGCTTCCGACCCTAATTCGGATCAACATTAATCAGCAGAAAGAAAGGAATACACAATCTGCAGATTGTAATTGTATTGAATTAATAATATGTTTTTGCAATCACCCACGTAATTATAGCCTTATTTTTTATTTCAATCATTCACGTACTTAAAAATTTATAATTTATTGAAATCACCTAGGTATTTAGAGCCTTTTACTTATTGTAATCACTCACGTACTTATAGCCTTATAGCTGCTTGCAATCTTAAAGCCTCATTTATACTTGATTGCAGCTACTAATCTCTTCTATGTATTTTATAGCAATCACCCTGGGACTTAGATTGCTGTTTTTTTGTGGCAATCACGCAGGTACTTCACTCATATACTTTATTCCAATAATCCAATATATATATTGAAATGGCTCTAAAATAAAACCACTTGCATCCTAAATGAGATAGAGATAGACACAAATGTATACCTAGAAAAAATTTGTACCAAGGAACGAGCTTAGAGACCAGAGGGGAGTCTCTGAAAAGAATGAAATAAGAAAGGGGATTTAACCCTGATTGACCCCCTCAAGACGAAATAGAAAATAACTTCACTCGTCCATTAGCTGGTTACTCAGAAATAAAATAAAAGAGAAGAAAACTGATGAGAGGAAAAGATAAGGAAAGAATATAGAGAACAAGAATAGCGATAAATGAACAACCGTAAGAAGAATTGCCATAAAAAATCAAATCAGCACTAAAGGATATGACGAGATGGTTTGGGGGGGAGGAGCTTTTGGAAGAACCCATATAAAATATCTCTCCTTCATCTAATTTTCCTTTATAAATCGCCTTCAACTTTCAGTTCTTGTGATGGTTTAAGTTTGTATCCTCAAAATTCACCCAAATTGCCTTTTCATCTCAATGCAATTTCGTATAATCTTGGCCTTAAATACCATATTATTTATTTCTAACATTTCTACCTTTCTCTTGCATACACACTTACAGGCACAACGTTTTAACCGTATTCTAATGTACCGCAGTTACCTTAAAGGGATAAAATCTACTTTAATTCACGTGTTGCGGCGACATTAAGAATCCTTATTTAATACCGTGCAAAGCTTCATTCTGTTGTCGGCGTAGCCTGGCTTCCTTCACTCTCGATACAACACGTTCCGCAAACCTCGAACAAATAAATTAAGATTTTATGCGCTTTTTCGCACGATTCTCAGACATTTAACCAGAAAAAAAAAATTCGAGATTGTTGCCAGACATTGTTTGCTATTATGAACTTAGTATGTCTGTTTCACTCTCTCTCAGCTCTTTTTTTAACACAACTATTTCGGTACTCGACCTTTAGCTGTTTTTAAATATGTTGATCATGTTTGGTATTAATATAGCATAATTAAGCTATGCGAAAGGCATTCGCAACATATTGTATCTTTTAAAGATATTGCCACCAAATTACTACTTTATAGTATCGTTGTTTATGCAAACATCAAATATTCGCGTGAAACAATCTTTCTTATTAATACTATTATTATTTCTCAATGCTTTTTGCCACCTAACACTCAGTGTGGTGTTACCTTTTGTAAGAGGCACGTGTGCAAAGACGCGATTCTCTGCAGATCATTCGGTGTCCTATGAAAGCGTGAACCCGTTTCGTCAAAACGTAACGAGCCTGAGTTGTGTTGTTAAATGATTATAGTAAAGCCTAATATTGGTGTTTTGATCGTCTTTACAACTTACATCTAACTTGTGAGAATACATTATTAGTGAACATACCTATTTAAAATGTAGAGAATTTTTAAGTCCGTGATATAAGTACATCAAAGTACTTCCTGATCTTACCTTTAATAGAAATTAACATGGAATGATGAGTTATTTAATTACAATGTATCTGCTAATATCATGAAATATAAGCCCAATTTAATAATCAATATAATAAATTGAACCTGATTTTTTCCAACCAGAAGGGTAAAGTCTAAAAATGCAAAGGCCTTTATCTATCGAAACGGAAGCAAATGTTGCTAATGAATAATAAGATAATTATAGAATAAAATCATTAAGACGCAAATAGATAAAGTCGAATATTTTCCAAAAAGACGGGATTATCTCTTTTTGAGAAGTAGAAAAGAAAACTGAACTAATATTTTAACAGGCGAGTCACCTTGAATTTATTTGCCAACATATATTTCTCTCTATACATATCTTTGGCTCACTAAAAGCTCATCAGCTCTTGATAATCATTATAGAAATATCCGCTCAAACTTTAATTGCGCATCTCGCTAGACATTAATATATAAGCTACACAGTGACCGTGTGTCTATATTTGTTTTCATGGTCGTTTAACTTGTTTTGCAAATGAGGTCTCCCAAATGCATTTGTGCTTGAAAACTTTACTCAAGCTCCTCGTCATGAAGTTCATTGTCTTTCTCATTATTCTCGCGTTTTTGTCTCCACAGCAGGGATCAAACTATAATTTTAACAGTTTTTTATCTTAGTGTAAACTGTTATATGGGTTCTTCTAAAAGCTACTCCTCCCAAACCCTCCTCGTCATATCATTTAGTGCTGATTAGATTTGTTATGGCAGTTCTTCTTAAGGTTGTTCTTTTTTCTCTATTCTTGTTCTCTATATTATTTCCTTATCTTTTCCTCTCATCAGTTTTTTTCTCTTTTCTTTCATTTCTGAGTAACCAGCTAATGGACGAGTGAAGTTAGTTTCTTTTTCGCCTTGAGGGGGTCAATCAGGGTTAAATCCTCTTCCTTATTTCATTCTTTTCCGAGATTCCCCTCTGGTCTCTAAGCTCGTTCCTTGGTACAAATTCTTTCTTTGTATAAATTTGTGTCTATCTCTATGAATGCAGTTTTCTGAACCTATCATTTAGGATGCAAGTGGTTTTATTTTGGAACCATTTCAAATATTTATATATTCATTTTCTTCGTTTTCTTCCATTCTTTCACTCTTTTCTCCTCGTTGAATTGCGCGAAATTTAATTTCCTTCCTATTATGTAAAATAAATTGCTAATGAATCTAATCATACCCTTGTTGATTAATTCACTCGTAGTCAAGCATTTGTTTGGCATCAATTTTAATTAACAATACCTTACTTTAATTAGTTACTCAACGTCTAATTGTTGTATGTTCTAACTTTCAGTCAGACACAACATAGAGTTGTGGATTCAAACATGTTTGGATGATTAGATTAATTAGAAAGAAATGCACGCAATGACTCTAGATTGTTTTATATCTAATATATATATATATATATATATATATATATATATATATATATATATATATATATATATATCTCAGTTCGACTTCAATATCTTTAGCAGGCTAGACACAGTTATTTTAATTGGTCGTTTAAAACTGCGTTCTATAGGAAGCCATGATAAGGTAAATGGCAGTGGACCAGCGAGTAAGCAGAGTATTTATTGTTCACTGATCTTCAAATGAAAGGGATCTTGAACTTATGGAGCTCTCTCTATTTATCTTCTTTGCTATTTACCCCTAATTTCATATAAGTGTTTGACGATTTTCGGGACAAAAGTTAGAAATGACTGTCTATAAATATCTTCCTAAATTCATGTCCAAGTATTTGACCTTATGTCCCTCTTAACTTAACTCAAATCGTTGAGTGTTGCAAAAAAATGCATTAATCGCTCTTCCCTTATTAGTTACACCTCTTTAGTTTAGATTCCAAAGTTTGTTAAGTCTGGTATAAATAAGTAAAAATAGTTAAGGGAAATTTTATTAGATAACAAAATAAATAATATAATATAAAATAAAAAAGAATACGTCAATAGAATTAATGGTAAAATGAGTTTTTTGTCTCGTAATAATGAACGAGATGTTCGAAACCGTTCCCTACACATAAATTCCTAAATGTTTAAACCTCAGCATTAATTTATTTTACTTCATTATTTAAAATAGTACTCTATAGTTTTGGTTTTATACCCATATTTAAATATACAAAGTGAAGCGAATGGTAATCGCATCGACTTTCAATTCTGAGAGACTTCTAATCCGGATAGGTTTGGTGAGTAACCTAACGTCTTGACCTGTCGCTGCATTTGGAGTATTAGCTCCAATTTAGATCCTTTTGCCAACTACGGCAAAGACGCCCTCGCTTTACTAACATATTTTGTTCCAAAAATTGTATATAATATAAAGAATCTGTGCCAAACGTGGCAAAATTATAGCAGTAAAAGTTTTCTTTTCCATTAGGTAACTTCAAGGGTAACATAGGTTAAGATTGTTATAAATAAAATTCCGTTAAATTTTAGCTACAATCATGGACTTAGGGTATGTTTCTTAGCCCCAATTTTACTAACTAAATATTTTATAATCTAGTTTGTGGTCGTTTTCCGAACAGACCCTGCAGTGAATTAGACGTTCGAAGATACCGTGAGGTTAAGCTTTAGGCTATAGCGTTAAGGGCTCGTAGTGTGAGTACAACCTCTAGGTTAGTTTATTAGGTTTAGGTTTGTAAGCAAGGAACTAGCGCATACTTCTCGGAGAAATTTTATTTAAACAGTTATATCTTCTGTTGACATTTTAACCTCTTTATTGCAAAATACAATAGTTCTCAGCCCTCTACACCGTGCGTGAATAAAATAAACGATTGTCTCAAAAGATAGTTTTGATTGTTCTAACCAAGTGTCTTTTCTCAATTTAACACTGAAATTGCGTACCTTCTTATTACATCACCAACGGCAACGCGAAGATGCTAATGAAGTTTCATTGTATGTACATTTTTGCAAAGTCGCTGTCCTAACCGAAGCTAACCTATCCTTATCTTAACTTTAACCTCACAATAGCCTCGAACGCCTAATTAGCTTCCCGGTCAGTTCCAACAAAAACCGTGTTTGAATATATTTTAATCTAGTTTTAGGAACTTAAGGATACTACACATTATTGAACGGTGAGGTGGAATATCTTCAAATGAAGTTTTTTCTTCTGAATTTGCAGTAAGTGTTTCATCCCCATTTTCACGTGAATAATCTTCTTAAATTATTTTCTGGCTGGATAAAAATACTCTCTGTAACGAATGTTTTATCAAGTTACCTAACTAGTACTCTCTTCCTGTCAAGTTGCATAAAAACGTATTTTGTGATGAGGAGAAGTTCATGCATGTATATTATAGCGAATGTGTAGTTACATAAATGTAACAAGTTAAGTTAAATCTTAATTGTTATGAAAATAATGTTCATAAAAAAAGATATATGAAATCCTATGTAAGTTAAATTCATGATAAGCATATGTTGCCTCACTTTTTATTCCACTGGCTCACAGCAATTGATAGCTTGTGGCACCCATAACAGGAAAATTTGTGACCCAAAGCATGTCACATATCTATTATCAGCATGTGACGAGCATAATTATCTCTGCAAGTTTTTGGCTCTGATTACGAGACTATAAATTAGAATCATGTATAAATATTGACAAGATAAAATAAGATGAATTGATTAATATAAAATTAAACAGCTTATATGTAAATAGAATATTAAAACCAAACTAACATTTAATCTGCTGAATGAATATTATATTAATCAGAAGAGAGGTAATATTCTGTCCAAGGCTACTCGCAACCTCAAAATGATGTTTAAAAGTTATAATTTTCCGTTATTTATAACTGGCTAAAAATAGCTACATTAACCACTCTTAAATCCTTGACTGTATGACTTTGCTACGCCGCTCATGAAGAGGATCCTCTGCAACATAGTTAAGAGGACGTTAGCAGCTACAAGGAAACACCATTAATCAAAAATAAGTTTTTCCAATTAAAAAAAAGAGACTAGATGTATTCACTAACTCTATAATTTAAGAAGGGGATTATTTTGAGTATTTGAATAATAATTTGAATCAAAGTTCAGAAAATAAATATAAGTATCAAAATTTTGTGAATTTTTCAAAATCCAAAGAATTACAAATAATGAAGTTCACAAAATTTATTTTTATATATCTTTTCTATGTTAGTAACGTGATATTTTGAAAGGGGGGAAATTTAGTTTAGAGTTCCTTTTTAAAATTATTATAATTGACGAAGTTCAGAAAATTTCTAGAAATCTAACCATAGCTGCTTTTTTTTAAATTTTAAATTTTAATCTTAGTAGCGATGCCATTACCTGGTAATAATATATTTTGGATGTATATGGGAATAATGCTGGTTAGCTTTTTTTAATTTAAAATGAGTGGATTTTTTTGTCGCGAGCGACTCTACATCCCTATGTCTGTCGGTCGGTCGGTCCCAGTTTTGCTTTTTCGGATTGTTTTTGTAATAACATTGTAACTATTCGGCCGATTGTAACGAAATTCAAAACCATTATGTTGTTTTACATTCTTTTTTCAAATGATTAATTGCCAAAGTCCTGGCAATGTTATCCCGGGAATTATTTTTTTTTGGTAATAACATCATAACTTTTCGGCCGATACTCTGCTAGACTAGACTAGGCTATAATATGCTATACTCTGCTAGGCAAGCCTAGAATAGGCTATGCTATGCTAGGATATTATATTATACTATGCTAAGATATAATGTACAAGGGTAAAATATACTATGCTAATTTAGGCTATAATATGCTATGATAGGATAGCCTATAGTACATATGTTAGGATAGACAATAATAATCTATGCTTGAATATGGTATAATAGTATAGGCTATACATGTCTAGGATATTTATTGCTAGGATAGGCTAAGCTATAATAGGCTAGGCAGGGCATGAAAGGCTATACTAGGCTAGGCTACGCTATGGTATGGTTAGTTAGGCTATGATATACTAAGCTATGCTACACTGAGCAATTCTTCGCTATAGCAGGCTAGGATAAGCGAGGCTTTGTTGGGGTAGTCCAGGCTATGTTATGCAAGACTAGGCTAGGCAATAATATGATATACTAAACTAACTAGGCTAGGGTATGGTAGGGTAAGGTAAGCTAAGATATAATATACTAGGCTATGCTATTCTAGGCTAGAATATGCTAATTAGGTATAGGATAGAATATACTAGGCTAGGATCCTATATATGCTAGGCTGTACTAGGCTATGTTAGGCTAGTTTTTGTGAGGCTAGGCTTTACCTCTGGTTTCTAGGCTAAGATAGGCCATAGTATACACTCTCTGCTAGGCTAAGCTAGATTAGTTTAGGCTAAGTCATACTAAGCCAGGTTAAACTATAATATGTAAGCTAGATTATACTATGTTAGCTACACTAGAGTATGGTATGGTAAGTTCTACTATTATAGAGAATCATAGGCTAGACTTGGTTATACCAAGCTAGCCTAGGCTATCCGATGCTAGGCTAGGTCATACTATGGTAGGCTATGCTATGACATAATCTACTCTGTTATACTATGCTATATTACACTAGGCTATGATATACTAGGCTAGGCTAGGCAGGGTTTATTATATTAGGCAATCTAGGCTAGTCTATACTATACTAGGCTTTATTATGCTAGTTTGGTAATACTATGGTAAACTATCCTACGGTAAGCTAGGATTTGCCAGGCTACTATTCGAGACTATACTAGACTATGCTAGGATATGCCATGCTAGGTTATACTATGCTAGGAGATACTATACTACATATACTATACTATATTATACTTTACTCTATGTACTATGTTTTCTATGTTATGCTATACTATACTATGTTATGCTATAATATACTATGTCATGTTATACTATGCTAAAATATGATAAGCACCACTATGCAATAATATGCTATGTTATACTATGCTATACTACGCTATGCTATACTATTCTTGACTATGCAATTAGAGTGTGAGCATTGTTTCGCCTTTCCAATTAATTCCATAAATGAGGTGTGACAAAAGGTTAAGGCCCGCCATTTTAATTGAAAAAATATATATTTTAATATAATTTAGTTCTGCGTTTTAATAAACTTTTAGAAAGTTGTGACTTTTTAGTCGCGGGCGACTCTACATCTCACTATCTCGGTTGGTAGGTCGGTCAGTCCAAATCTTGCTTTTCTTTTAATAACATTGTAACAATTCAGCCAATTCTAACGAAATTTGAAACCCTTATGTTGTTTTTCATTCCCTTTTGAATGGTACAATGGATTAAGTCTTCTCATGTTAGCCCGGGAATTATATTGTTTGTGCAATAACATCATAACTATTCCGACTATTCTAACGAAATTTGAAATCCTTATGTTGTTTTACATTATATTTCGAATGATATAATTGCCGAAGTTCTCCCAAGGTTATCCAAAGAATTATATTGTTTTGGCAATAACATCATAATTATTCTGCCGATTCTAACGAAATATGAAGCCATTATGTCGTTTTATATTCTCTTTCAAATAATATAATTGATAAGGTCCTCGTAAGGTTATCCCGAAAATTAGTTTTTTTTGGCAATAACATCATAACTATTCGTCTGATTCTAACGAAATTTGAAACCCTTATATTGTTTTACATTCCCTGTAAAACCTGTTATATGAACATGCTCAAATTCCAATACCTATGAAGCCTTTTGCAGATCTACAGCAATTCTTTACTTTAAAAAACAACTCGACCTATTGTAAGGATATCAGAGCTCTATCCAATGCCCTTGAGCTGACCATTTAACCAAATGAGGGGAAGTTTTTCATACATGCATACCTTTAAAGCATAAAAGCGGTTCTGTTGCATATTGGGAACACCATGCTTTCAGTTTCAGTTGCTCACTCAGTTTTTTTGAGAGACATATGAAAATCTTGATTTTATTCTAGACAGCATAATTTACAAGGAACATGAGTTGCTAATTTGTGCGGACTTGAAAGTACTAGACCTACTTAATGGGTTACAAACTGGATATCCCAAGTTTATGTGTTTCTTATGCAAGTGGGACAGAAGGGCCAGATCAGAACATTATGTACTCTCAGAATGGTCACCTCGGTAAACAATGACGCCTGGATGCCATAATATAATTCTTGAACCACTAGTTAAGAAGTTGAAAATCATTTTTCCACCACTACATATAAAACTAGGCCTCATGAAGCAATTTACCAAAGCACTGCAATATAACAAGCAATGTTTTCAGTACCTCAAAGCGATCTTCCCTAACATCTGTGATGCCAAGATTAGAGAAGGCATATTCGTAGGCCCTTACATTCGTCAACTTAAAGCTGATGAGGACTTCGAGGTAAAAATGGATGAAACTGAACTAGCGGCCTAGCATCCATTCAAAGATGTATGTAAAGGACTTCTGGTAAAGCACCAAGGAGCCTAGCGAGAGCGTATAGTGGAGAACCTAATCAAGTGCTACCAAGATTTTGGATGCAATATGTCACTGACTTTATTCTCATCTGTCCTTCTTCTCAGAGAAATCAGAGGATGTGAGTGATGAACATGGAGGGAGGTTCCATCAAAATATAGCGTCAATGGAAAACAGGTATAAAGGAACATGGAGTTCTGCTATGCTGGATGACTTCTGCTCGAACATGAAGCGTGACACACCTGAGACGTCTTACAAACGAAGAAGTGAATACTAAAATGCAGGTTAATACATTATATAATTCTAACAAACATTCTTATTCATTATATATTCATGAATTAATCACAATGGACAGATTTAATCTGACTTTGGGAGAAAAATACATTTATTGTATCGTGGAAATCGGTATTAATTGCATAATTATTAAATCGGCAATTTACAATAAAATGTTACGTGATGGGGAAATATTTGTTATCAAATTCGAATTCAGCACACTCAACCTCATAATAAAATGCACAAGAGGTCTATGTTTTTTTCTTGACACTAAAATTTGTTATACAGTGCTATTTATTTAGTCCTAAGTATTGGTTTTCTCCTATATTAGCTACTCTGTCACTCTTCATTCTAGAATTAGTTTTTCTAAAGGTTTTTCTTTTATAGCCTTTCCTTTGTCACTCCTTAATATGCTTTTAAGCACAAAGCCTCCCCCAAAAAGAATTTCCCCACAAATTGACGATTTATAGCTATTGCTAGGTTCTGTAGCCACTCGTTTAGTCAAGGGTTTATCCCATTGGAGAAGGCGCCAAGTACCCCTACTCACAAACTATTGGATGAGGACTATCCAAATATCACATGAAGACACGATTCATGAGCTCGTGAAAAAGGTTGGGTACGTTTAGGCGTAGCTGTAATGACGTTGGTCATTGAGATTTGCCGTTTTGGCGCCGGAATTTTATGGCGCCATCACAATTGGCGAGAGACGTGTGGTTGTTATGAGCTTTTTTATCTCGAAAAATGTCTATTTAGACTTTTATCGGAGAACAAAATTACAAACATCTGATATAAATTTTTGTTTATAAAAATATTAAAAACCTAATGAAATAAAAAAAACAAGGTCTTTTACTTAACTTATTTAAGCGTGTTTAATACATGTGTTGCCATTCCATTTGTAATTGCATATAACATGTGAAATTTTACTGGCATTTAGATAAGAAAGAAGTCCCACTGTCGGCCCTAATTGTAGAGATTTTCAGGTTTTGTGGACTTGCCTGCCCTTCCATTCTCACATACCCTACGTAGTCTCTTCAGTAGACTACTTGAGGAGGTCATATACCTTCCACACATTTTCACTTCATCATCACTACTTTCTTTCCGAATTTCTGAACCCAAAAAATTTGTGGAAATGCCCTCTGTTGTTTTTCCCTTCTTAGGTTTGAGTAAATAAAATCCCAAGAAGAAAATCTCTTTTAAAACATGTACATTAAATGTATTTGTACAGCACGTAGTAACATCTGATATGCCGTTGATCCATGTCAAACTAGTATTGCTCCTAGTCGCCCTTCCAAGATTTATGTAATTATCAAAAAAAAAAGACCAAAGAATTCAACGCTGTGCGAAATCAAATTTACTTATCAAGCTTAAGAAAAAAAATTTACAAGGTCTTTTTGCAAAGACCAAATAGTATACCTGCAAGAAATTATAACTCTCCTAAAGGAAACAAATTCCTGCGTTAACAAAGGAAAAGGAGAGAAACAAAAACAAAAGTTTATGGAAACTTAAAGGATTTAAAATCCAATGGCTTTACAAAATATTCCCAATTTCTTGATTATAACCTTAATCATAATCGACAAATATATTAAAAATTGCATGTAAAGAACATACCTAAATTTACCTTCACCAAATTGAAGAAACAAACAGGCAAGATGTTTTCGAAATATATATTGTGTTCAAATGGAATCAAAATTTATAACATAATCAAAATAAAAATGAATTCAAATTGAACATACATATGTCCACAACTTGAATTCTAATTAAATTAGAGTAGAAATATTTTATATTTAGTTTAAATTTACTCAGAGACTGAAAAAATACCGATTAATCAAAAGAGAAAGCAACACATTTTCCTCTATTATTCTACAAAAATCGTTTACAAATTTATAAACATGTAAGTTCTTTGAAAACTAAATATGCGCTTAAACAGCTGTTTTAATGATTAATATTCATAAGCAAAATGTTATTATTATATTATTTATTAAAATTCCTTAAAAATACCCATAAACATTTAATTTGTTATTAATAATTGGGACGCCGAAAGTGCGATGCATACCACTCTTGATGCTACGATACACCTGATAAGAAACACTGACTCAGACATAATCTTCCCAGGGTATGTAAAGTGGTCGGTTGGTAGCTTGATTTGATTGGAACAGAGTTTGTCCAGCTGTCAAACTATGTAACGAACGTGTCATGTATTCCACGTCGCGCCTCCTTCCCCTTGCTTTTTTGCTTCTTGTTATATTTGTTTTTTGCCTTTGGTTCTATGTTTGTTTGTTTGGAGTTTGTTTGGAGTTTGTTTTTAATCAAGCCTAGCACTAAGTTGTCGCCATATGGACGCTAAAAGAAGCAAAAAATGGATCGCACATTAAAACTGTGTTCCAACTGACTCAGACATAATCTTCACAGGGTATGTGAAGAGGTCGGTTGGTAGCTTGATTTGAGTGGAACAGAGTTTGTCCAACTATCAAGCTCTGTAACGAACGTGTCTTGTATTGCACGCCGCGCCTCCTTCTCCTTGCTTTTTTGCTTCTTGTTTTGTTTGTTTTTTGCCTTTGGTTCTATGTTTGTTTGTTTGGAGTTTGTTTTATGTTTGTTTTTAATCAAGAGTAGCATTAAGCTGTCACCATATGGACGCTGAGAAAGCAAAAAACTGGATCACCGATTAAAACTGTGTTCCCATTGAGATAGACCTTAAACAATGTAATTCTATGGCGGAAACGTTCAGAGACAACAACATAAAAATTTTAATTATAATTCAGCTCTTGTATTTAACAGGTCTAATTTTAAAATTCTTTTAGATGAAGTCAAGGTTTCATAGTTATTTATAATTTTTACATGTTAATTCAAAATTATTACTAGTTTCTTCAAACAACTCTGTTTTTTATTTATAGGAATTTGACAAAGTGGCATTAATATAAAAACAACGTATTCTACATTAGCAAAGATGACATACTTAAACTACATATTTTCAAATCATATGTGAATGACAGCAAAATTACAATAAGTAAAGGAGAAATTAATTCTTAAATGACTTTTGTTTGTGTTTATTATTAAGAATATCTATCATGATTGACGAGCAGTAGTCTACAAGCATGTTAAAAACTTCTCTTCCCTCACTTGGTCATCATGACAGAAGCAGTTTCCTTTCTCCTCGCTCTAATCTTCGCAGTCGTCTGGAAATCACTTTGCTACAAGCTGTGAAAATATATCTTTACAGACATGTTGTACTAAGAAACAGGAAAATCCAATGAAACTCGTCTATAACACGTTCATAGTCTCGAATACGTTGATTGCCCATAAAGTTTATGACCATCAATTTATATGAAAGCCAGGCATAACTCTCATTTTCCTTCTTTCATTTGTCGAAGTGAAAGGCCTTCACCTGTTTCCGTAAAGAGAACCATCGAAAATAACTGCTTCAAGTTTATAATAGATAAATCGTGTAAATTTATATTAGGTACTGCTTCCAGTTTGTTATCGATGAGTCGTTGAAATTTCTATTAAAAAAATAGAAAAAATAATCTCCATCTCAGCCGAAGGTAACCAAATTTCCGACAAAACATACGAAAAAGAAACACCTCAAACACTACAAGCACAACAGTAAAACATTGCATCTTAGTTATCTGCCGACGAGTAAGGACGTAATCTGAAAATAGAAGGGATGGTCTCCACGAATAATGACTATCTCGCAACACTAAAATCTCTTTAACAAAAAGGCACACGAACAAGTGTGATCACAAAATCTCACCTAGTCACTGCTTTAAATAACTTTCACGAGGCAATATTGAATATTTTCAATAGCTGTCTGAATATGATATACATACTTCCCCCGAGTATTCAAAGCGAATCACAAATCGAAAGTTACCGTCCCATCTCACTACTATAGTTTCTAGGGAAACTATCCAGAAAAGATCTTGAACGAAGGAATGAAAAAATACTGGGAAGAGAACCACTGTCATAATACTTAACGGCACGAAATCAGGGGTAACTGCGGTACGAAAATGGCTCTGGCAATAATTACACAAAATATTACTACAAAAATATTTAAAATCAACAGAGTAGACGAGATACTCCGCAATGTTGCCAAAGCTTTCAACAAGGTGTGGATATCGCTCTGAAAATAAAAAATCAGCAACCTTAACATGGAACAACATATAAGCAAAAATATTTAATTTCCAAGACGAAAGAAATGTCAAAGTGCATATAAATGAACACTCGGAGAAAACCTTTGAACTAGAAGCAGGCGTCCCTCAATGGAGTTGTATCAGCCCAACCCTCCACACCATATCTACCAGCGACCTACCTCCACCAACACACTAGAGTGCGATGTACGTATTACTAGCAGATGATGTCACACATATAATTATAAGTGACAGAAGCAACCTCAGAGCTTTCTTCAGAGAGCGACAAGAGAAATAAAAACATAAATGATTATGAGAATAGGAAACAAAATATAAACAACAGCAACAATTTCAGAATAATCCCAGTAAACCGAAGATTGACAGCTGAAATAAGAATTGAAGCGTCATATTGATACAACCCGAAAAAGAGAAAGTGCTAGGACTAAACTAACAACAAACGAGTACACCTCTCACTTAGCGCAGAAAATAACGGAAGCGAAAACCGCTATTACTTTGAGGCACAGATTCAGATATTTGTCACCAGAAACAAAATGAAACTCTACATGGCCTTCGTCCTCCCCAAAAGAACATACCGCATAATCTCTACGCAAACTTTAAGCATGACGTAAAACAAGCTTACGACCTTCAAAACTTTAATAATTCCCTGAGTAACCTTGGGAGGACTTTGACAATTCTATCATTCGAAAATGAATGTAAAGACGTTAAGCGTTTCAGATTTCGTTAGAATCGGCCAAATAGTTATGATGTTATTGCAAAAAAAATAATTCCCTGGCTACCCTTGGGAGGACTTTAGCAATTATATTATTTGAAAGAGAATGTAAAACAATATAAGATTTTCAAATTTCGTTAGAATCGTTAGAATCTGTTATGATGTTATTGCCAAAAAAAAAATTCCCGGGTTGCCTTTTAATCGAATTTGAAGATGTGGTTGGTATTTTTAATGTCACTTCATAAATTCAATCCTTTCCATCTTGGGCATCAGCTATTTGTTCTTCATTTTCTTCAGGAGAGAAAATTAGTTCAATGGATGGCATTGAAATATTGGCGTATTATCGTAAGCAACTTTTCTCCCTTCACCTTCTTGTTGTTTTAATTATTGACTTGTCTAGTTTACTCAAGTTAATCTCGAAAGCCAATCTGATGTGGTTCAAAAGAAGTAATTATTTCTATTCTTAGGGAATCTAAATTAATTTGAGTTTCGTTTTTGCAACCAGGACAGCCAAATTCATAGCAAAAAACAATTTTATACTTGCGCCTGGGGATATAAACAGGTTGTCTAGTTTGGTAATGTAAGTGTCTTAGACCTGTAGCTTTCCTCTCCCGAAGAATATGTTTTTGTACTACTCCCAGTTCTTTTGGATCTGTTTACGATTGTGACTCTTGAATTTACAACGGGAGCTAGAAAAGAACCGTTCTCTCGTTCCCACTTTTCAAGCACTGTAAGGTAAATATCCTTCGCAAGCTTGGCTGCTGGGTAGTTTCTCACATACACATTTCAGAACGTCAACTAGAGTTCGGAATTGAGATGGCAACAACTCTGCTAGTTTCAATTTAGGTTTTCAAATGTGTGAATGTTGCCAGTCTCGTTCTAATTTTAAAAGGAATTGTAGGTCAAATCCCACTGGTAGGATGGCAGTATTGAAGGCCACGTAATCTTTAGCACACTGATGAATAGGTTTAAAACGGCGAAATAGAAAAAAGTGAAATATATATAATTATTGATATTATAATAGCCACTTAATTCCCCGAGATGACAAAATAATTAAAAGCTTTTAAGTAGCTACTAAGATTAAAATTTAAAATCTTTAAAAATGCAGTCATGGTTAAATTTTTATACATTTTCTGAACTTCGCCAATTATAATAATTTTAAAAAGTTTAACCATGGCCGAATAGTTATGATGTTATTGCCAAAACAACATAGTTCTCTAGCTAACCTTAGGAAGACTTAAATAATTATATCATTCGAAAGAGAATGTAAAACAACATCAGGTTTCAAATTTCGCTAGAATCGGCCGCATAGTTATGATGTTATTGCCAAAACAAAATAATTCTAGGGCTAAACTTCGAGGGCCTTTGGCAATTATCACATTCGTAAGAAAATGTAAAATAACATAAGTTTTTCAAATTTCGTTAGAATTGGCCGAATAGTTATGATGTTATTACAAAAACAAAAAAAAACAAAAAGGACTGACAGACCGCCATTGTGAGATGTAAAGTCGCTCGCAACTAGACTCGCACGCGACTAAAAAAACCCGGACGATCTAAAACTGGGCTCTCGGATTCATTGCGAACTAAACAAAGAATGACAGATTACTGTTGTTGGAACTACACCAGAGAACAAACTTGAAAACGATAAACTAGATTGCACGAACGTTGTGTGAGCATCTGAGATGAGATCTCCAAAATATTATCCGATAGTGAAATCAACCAAGTAACAATACTTGACCACGAAATCCGTCAAGTTCGTTATAAACGACGATTTAACGTTAACCGAAAAAATAACACTACAGAATATTAACCCAATATTCCGCTAAAACCGATAATGATATAATGATAACCGATAATCACCACCAAATCAGAAAACAAGAACAAGACTAGTCTCCCAATTTTTCTTTGAATTACATCCCCTCACCATTGACAATGATGAGATTCCATACATAATAAAATAACAAAAGCAAAATTTGTGAGAAAAAAATACAGAATAAAACAGATACAAAGGATACAAATGCTCAAATGAGCAAATGAGAACAAAGGCTTAAATGCTTAAAAAACAAACACTAATACATACCAAAGAGAAAGAAAGCGAAATGAAAGCATTTGTCAGGCAACCTGGCACAAATTCATCCTCTTCCAAGTCATTTTGATAATCTTGGTCCTAATGATTTATGTAATAAGAAGCATCACTCGTTTTTGGATATACCATTTATTTTTCTACCTATCCTATCTCGTACTCATATCCCAATCTTAATCCCCAAAAGAATTCATATGGCGTTAGACAAACTCAGACGCTTTCAGAATGCCTCAGATATTTCTTAGACGCTTTCGGACGACTTCGCCTACAGGGTGCATACCCACCCCCGCGAACTGCTGCTCCTTCACCAAGTATTTCGCTAAGTTCGCGCCTCCTTTGTCTCAATGAATGCAGAACTTCGACTGATCTCGTACACATCTACATAGTCCTATCAGCAAGCTCCAATCAATAGGTGCTACCCTCGTCTCGCCCATCGATTCATACTTCTGTGCTCAACGTAACTTTCCAGATCTTGGACTCTGCTAGCTCTTTAAGCGGATGGCATGTCAGTCTCTTCACAATGACTCTAGCGTTCTCAAAATAACTCCAAGAGGTCACCTCTCCGCAGTTCTTGGCAACAACTAATTGTGCTCTCTCAACCGTAACGTGTTACTATATGGGTGAATTAATCGAGGTCAATTTAAATCAATTAATAAATCGTTAATTCAGTCTGGTGAAATAATATAATAATAATAATAAATATTTATAATGCGCCCTTCAGGCTGTTAGCCCTCACAAAGCGCAGGTTGTGTAGCGAGTGTAGAGAAACTTTACAGTGGAGACAAGGCAATTCTGAAGAGATGAGTCTTCAGGAGACGTTTAAAAGTAGAAGGGAGGGAGAGGATCGTACTTCGGCAGGAAGAGCATTCCAGAGTCTAGGGGGCACAAACTGAGAAGGAACGGTCACCCATCGAGTAGAGGACAGAACGAGGAGTGTTCAAGATGGGGGCGAGGTTAGACCGGAGTGCCCGAAGAGTTTGACGAGGAGAGAGGGCAGACGAGAGATACGGTGGAGCCTCGAGGTTTAGGGCCTTGTAGGTGATGAAAAGAGTTTTATATTGGGTACGGAAGCGAATAGGTAACCAGTGTAGCTCCTGTAACAAGGAGCATCGAAAGAGAGAACCGAAGGCGGCGAAGGAGGAGCCGGGCAGCATAGGGGAGACTTACAGATACGAATGATGTGCGGTTTAAACGAGAGTTGTTCGTTGAAATTAGCACCAAGATTACTGACGGAATCAGAGAAAGTGACATTGGTTTTCCCAAGGTTAAGGGAGGGGAAAAAAGCTTTAGATTTATCTACCATCGAAGCGATACTAACCAGGAGAACTTCAGTTTTATCGTAATAGTTTGAGAAGGTTGGAAGACAGCCATTCGTTTAGGGAGTTGTAGGCTGAAAGGAGCTTGATAATTGATTGAGAGAAGGACACAGGGGATGAGGAAAGGTATATCTGAGTGTCATCAGCATATAGGTGGAAGGACAGGCCCAAATCGCGAAGAAGGGAGCCAACAGGAAGTAAATAGATGCCAAAGAGGAGGGAACCAAGGACTAAGCCCCGAGGCACCCTAAAATGAATGGGCACGGGCTCGGTGGAGAAGTTATCGAGCGCGACCGACTGAGTGCGGGAGGAGAGGCATGGGCGGAACCAAGCAAGTGCGCTGCCCGAGAGACCAAGAAAGGTTTGAAGACGATCAAAGAGCACAGTGTGTTCAATGGTGTCGAAAGCGTATGAGAGGTTTACGAGGACTAGAATGAACCTACAACCCCTATCGGCAGCTCTACGTAAATCGTCTGAAACATTAAGAAGAGTGGTTTCAGCAGAGTGCTTTGCATTGAACCCCGATTGGTACGTTTCATCGATATTGCAGTTAAAAATATGGTCATTAAGGCGAGAGAAAACAACTCTCTTGAGGATTCTAGAAAGGACTGGAAGCTGTGAGGTAGGGCGATAGCTAGATGGTTCAGTGGGGTTAAGGTGTGTTTTTTTAAGGATAGGTATAATTGAGGCATGTTTGAAGGAAAAGATAACCACCCCTGTGGCAAGAGAAGTATTAACGAGATGAAAAATCAGTGGAAGGACAGCAGGAAAAATTTGGTGGAGGAGTTTGGGTGGAAAGACGTCCTTCGGGGATCCAGATGTGTTTGAGCATGAGATCAGGGTAGTTACTTCCTCAGAGGACGTGCGAGTGAGGACGTTAAGTGGCAATGGAGTATGGTCGGGGAGAACAACATGGGCTTGTTCAATTAATATGATCTGAATGACAGTAATTCGCAGCCGTGTAAATTAACATTTGGCCATCTTATATTCACCTATAAGTAATTCATTGTTAATTTACAATATAGCCTTATTAATAGAGTACATAAATTAAATGGTTTATTGCTACACCTAACTAGCTTCTTGATTAGAGATTAAAGTTAACGTCCTAAATTTAAATCATTGTGTTGGCGTTGTTTGTACCTCTTCTTCTGGCCTTAAAGGATGAGTCTTGCAATGGGTTCGATCGTAGAAGAGGGCGGTAATCTTCATTGATTACATCAATTCAACGTAATGTTTGTGTTGCCTTGAGTGGCGACCACGTTTTGCTTGCCCGTCTTCGAAAAGCGGTACGAAACAGTAGCGGAGAGCAAAAAGAGCTGTAGAGCTTTAGCTTTATTCAAAGTACAAGATATGCTTAGAATACTTTAATCTAAAGCTTACAAGGGTTTTTATATGGAAAAGGAGGATACTCGCCTCCAAAGGGGTTAACCTCTTTAAGGAGGAGCTATAGGTGAGTTTAATAGAAGTTTTTCAATCCTATATTACATGGGAGGATTCTTCACAAGTTTTCTTAAGTTGATCTACCAATGTTAACATAAGAAGGGCAGGCTGCTATCCAACTCTGCATGTTTATTTGCTAAATTTTACGACCAGTGGGCGGGCTTATAACCTATTTAAGAAGTGGGGGTCACCGATGAATAGTATAACACATTCCTAAGCATTTTTTTTCTTCTCAGCAGTGTTTTCGTTATTTTGTTTACATGATTCTTGAAGCATTAACATCGAGAAAGGTGGAAAAGTTAATTAAAAATTCATTAAACCTAAGAGTGGGATGTTGAGAACATCTGAGCTTTTAGCATTGTTTTGGTTATGGGGTTCTTAGACGTCGAAAATTTGCTGTTGCATCATCTATGGTCAAAATATCAATTACAAAGTTGGGTTATACATGTTGGGTTATGACTGTGATAAACACAGATGATCTTTGAAAACAAAATGTCACCTTTATGAACTGCTGAGAGTTTCATTCGTATCCGTCTATCTATTATCTATCGATATATCTGTCTAGCAAATTATATGCAAATGGTGTATTTTTCATAAGTATGGAAGTGAGAGGCGGGCTTTCCGTTCCATCTAACTCTACTATAGTTACTTTCCTTTGTTAAGGCACTAAACAATAGTGGCAATTTACCAATATAAACAATGGCGCTAGTTAAGGCCCTATAAAAGTGTCGTCATAATAGCCAAAAGTTCTCTCTTATTACCATTGATAGCATTTTACCATAGACCAAAATAACTTTCCTCTCAATCTTTCCTTTCTGTCAAGAAGTTGATTCACAAATCCAACCCTTTGACTCAGGGCTGCGCGATATCTAGAATTCGGCGAATACTCTGCTTACTGCCCGTCTACTATGATTAATTAGAGGAGGGTGGCTTCATCGTGGCTTAGCTTTGTTTCTCTTAAGCAGCCAAGATGGTATCCGAACCCAAACCATTTTTACATTGCGACTTGTAAGTTCGTTTGATGTGACTTCACTAGAGCCTCCGACAGACAGGTCGATTATAAATACTGATAGAAGAAATTTAGGTTCCCTTTGCCAATTTTCTTAATTTATTAGTAGGATCCTTTCGAAATATTAGCGTAAGATCCCCTGAATCGATTGCGAAATGAGTATAAATATCAGATTAACAATTACTAGCTTACCCTATGGTATTAGGGGTCAGATCTCATTGGGGGGGAGGAGAATGAAGAAGGGTAGTTCTACATATTCCTCATCAACCAGTAAGCGTTGGAAACTTATATGTGGTGAATGGGACAGCCACCTAGTTCTCATACAGGGAGTAGTACGCTGGAAACACCTTAGGCAAAATCTTTGTTCGATGGACAACCTTGATCACAGTAACAATTTAACAATCGGAACCATCATGCCCATTTCATCTTCTGAGGAACAAATTGGAACAAAGAGCACCAGTACTTTCAAGGACGAATTTGCATTTCCTTCTGGATTGGGAAGAAGACAATGAAAAAGACCTGGGGTGAAAAAATGTCCTTATCTAGACTTTTAACCCACATGTCCTTAAGCTGACATGGTGCATTCCCAGTCTTTAATAACAACACGTTCGGAAATAAACTCCGACACTCCCAAAGCAGAAATATATACCCCTCCCCTTTTGGGGCTCAGAATCGAAGCGCGAATAGCTGAGTCACGGGTTTGAATCGAATAACGAAGTAGACACAGAAAGAATTATTCTGACTCATCTATTGATCGCAGCGGTAAATCTCAATTTAGAAAATTTAGGAGCGTTGATTCAAAGAGCATCAATTGTGCAAGAAGTAACAACACGATGAGTATTTATAATTAGTTATGACCTTTTGTCATCATTTTTAACAATAAATATTTTCGATATTAATACTCGTCTAATAATAGAAGAGTTAACTCGTGTAGATTCACTTTGCTAACACATACATCCTCAGTCGCACGTAGCGTGCATTTGCAATATTTAATGTACCCAACCTCTAATAGAAAAATTTTAAATCACTGCCTCTGCGCTTCTTCATGTAATAAAATAGAGCTATTTATAACTACCATCTTTCTCATTTCGTGTTTACCTCCTTTCGAAAGGTTATTAATTTCTTTAAAACACCAGAGTGATGTGGCTTGGATTCATATTTAGTGATGGATTTACACAAATATCATGTCAGGTCTGCATTCGACCAAGCCCATTCACGGATCTCAAACATCCTCATCGACAAAGTACTCTTTCCCCTTTCACCATCATACCAAGCATTACTTTCAACACAAGACAATAACTACCCAAGTACAATTAATCAGGTTTTATTATGATGTTTGCTAGAATCTTTTTCACTTTCTGGTTATCTCTGAAATAAATTATGTATGCGGAGGGGTTCACAATTTTACCAGGATAGTATTAAATTCAGGGTGAATTTAGTTTCTTGTGTTTAAAGAGAGGAATGATCTACATAATATTGCTAACCATAGTTTTGCAAAATTGAAGTCTGCAACTAATTAGGGCAGCATAATTTAATTTACGAGGCTGAGACAAGAAGTGTAGACTACTTTTTACAAATAATTTTTAATATTTTAACAACATTAATTAATAACTGGCAGTTTCTTTCATAATTTATTGAATTTTGTGGTTCAATGCCTTGAAAATGTAAAGCAATTGCCTACTTGTATAGAAGCGGGAAGAAAGCGAGCAATATTTTCAAAATGTTGAACCGTGTGAACAGATCCTTTTTTATTTAACTCTTTAAAGATACAGGGAGTTAGTTGTCTTCCAAGAGTGAGGACCACTCCACCCTGATAAATGAGGATCCTAACCATCGTCAAGAACAGGATAAACAAGATCAGAAGAAATCCTAAGGGGAATGTCAGACAACTTGATTTGTAGGCCAAAGTGAGCCATGTGACCATGCAGAAATTGCTGAAAGATGATCGGAAATTTCATTCATTCAGGATAGCTAAATAACACCTGCTTTCCATCGACACCGAAAAGAAGAGAGTAGAAAGAGCAAAGCTGCTCCTCTAAAGGCTCCATACTGACTTGCAGCCTCTAGTTTTGTGGAAGAATGAGAAGTTTTTCACTGTCCAGGCCACAAACAACCCACAGAACGATAGTTTTTAGACACAAAATAAAAATGAGATTCGATTAAACAGCAGACATCTTTCACGAGACAGAAGCCAGCTTCAGTAATGGTGTAGACTGGCGTAACATCACCGGACCAAAAATATCCCCCCTTTTTTTCAATGAAGAGAGGATAGAGATCAATCAACAAGTTTATTTGAATATGTTAAAGAAGAAAGTCATCCATTGGGTGGATACTACCATAGAAAATGTCAGTGTAAGACTTCAACAAGATGGAGCAACCTCCCACACAGCCCCAAAGTTAAAGACTTTATCCAGGAAAACTTTAAAGGGTTTTGAGTAAAGGAACTTTGTCCTCCAAGTTCAGGATATTTGGATCTAATGGACTTTTAACAGTGATTCATCCTTGAGCAGAAAGTCTTTACCAAATCCCATCAAAGTGTCTACGTACTGAAGTGCAAACTAGAAAAATGCTGCGAGAAGATATGAGCTGAGCGCCTGCCTGCCACTTGCGCTCGTGGTGTCATAGCCGCAAATGGGGGTCACAGTCAATATTAGTTACATCATTTTGTACCATATAATTTTTCTTTTGTTTTAGTCTAAACAATATGTAATATTGCATTGTGTTCTAAATGTAATTAAATAAATGGCACTCTACACTTCTTGTTTCTATCCTATATTGCCTAGTGTCTTGTAGGGTGTCCTCTCATTTTAGTCGCCTATACGTGACTCTATAGGTTACTATGTGATTCCGTGGGACGGTCAGTCGTATCGTAACCGTTTTACTTTTCAATGAGTTTTTTTCTGCAATAACATCGTAACTATTCGGTCGATTCTAAAATAAATTGAAAGCCATATGTTGTTTTACATTCTCTTTCGAATGATATAATTCCTGAGGTCCTCTCAAGGTTAGCCGGGGAATTATTTGTCAATAACATCGTAACTATTGGCTGATTCTAACGAATTTTGGAACACTTATGTTGTTTTACATTATAGTTAGAATGGTATAATTGCAAAGGTCCTACCAAGGTTAATCGGGGAATTATTAAATGTTTTGAAGGTCATAAGGTCATAAATCAGAACAGAAAATTCTTCCTGGCCCGGCTTAAAGCATGGTGACCCTACTGCTTTAGGCAAGCATGAATTCAAACACGCTTTGTCAGAATCTTATTGGAAGAGTAATACGTTAGGTGGGGAAAGAGAAAAGGTCGAGGAAGAGACAGCAGTGTTATGATCGCCTGTTTGATAACGTACGTTGCCAGACTTGTCTAAACATATTACGAGTCTCGAACCAATCTCCTAATGGCGGCCTATCATGTGAGTCCCGGAATTCTTTAGTTCGTTATCGCTTGGACCCGCCCCTCAGGAAAACGAGGGCACCGCTATTTAGCATTCATAGCGATTTTTTTTGCTGTTTGTGCCATTCCTAAATTTTAATGCCGTTCTTCTTCCGTCTACCTGCATTTATTCCTATTCTATTGTTACTCCTGCACTTCTATTTTTGTAAGTTGACCTTTTTTTCTTAATTTAAAAGAACCATAATAGGTTGGATATTATCTTCTATTATTGACGTATTGAGAATAAAGAAGAAAAAAGAAAATCCGTAGAGATGAAAATATATTTATTAAGGATTAACCATCCAAACATAATCCCACATTTGATTAATTTCTCCCTTAGATTTCAATCTACACCAAGAGCAGAAGTTGGGTCTTGGGTTTAAGCTGCCAGTTTTGGGATAAAAGTTTTAATATTTCAGTTCCGGGCATTTACGAGAGAGATATGATCGATTACGAACAAAATATGGGATAGATTCGATCGATTCCGAAAAGCTAATAGATAGATACAATCGATTTCGGTCCCATATGGGATAGATCTGATCTAATCCGTACCCTTATGGGAGAGATATGATCGATTTCGGAGACAGAGGATTGATTCCATCGATTCCTTATCAATTTCAGACAATTAAGAGAGAGATCCGATCGATTCCGGAAAGGTATGGAATAAATGTGATCGATTATGGACAGTTATTGGATATATTGAATCGATTCCTGACACATATGGGGAAAAAACGATCGATTCCGGACACCTATGAGATAGGTCCGATCGTTTCTTGACAATTACATGATAAATCCGATTGATTCGGAGAATTATGGGATGGATCCGATAGATTTCGGACTGGTATTGGAAAGATTTAATTGATTCCTGACACATATGGGATAGATATCATCGATTCCGAACACTTGTGAGATACGTGATCGATTTTGGTCATATGGGGTTGATTCGATCGATTCCGAAAACTAATGGGCTAGATTGTATCGATTTCCGACAATTAAAAGAGAGATCAGATCGATTCCGGACAGGTGTTGGATAGATTTAACAAATTCTGGACAAGTATTTGATATATCCAATCGATTCCGGACATACTCGTATATGGGAAAGAACCGATCGATCCCAGACAATTATGGGCTAAATAAGATCTATTCGGTGAAATATGTGATAGATCCGATCGATTCCAAACATTTATGTGATATATCCGATAGATTTTGGATAGTTACGGGATAAATCCGATCGATTCCGGACAATTATCTGAAAGATCTGATAGATTCAGGACATATCGGATAGGACGATCGATTCTGGACTCATGAAATAGATCCAATCAATTCCTGACAATTATAGGATATATCGATTTATTGATAACATTATGAGATAGATACGATCGATTTAGGCCCCTTATCTGATATTTCCGATCGATTACTGACAACACTGCGTAAAACGAATTTTGTCTTTGGGTACTAACTGTTATTTTTTATTTTTTTTGTGTCATGAATACATTAAATTAAAACTGTCAAACTTTGCTTTTGTGTCCAAGATGATATTTATATAAAATTTACTTATTCCCTCCGGAAGGAAGTGGCGAATTTGAACTTCCATTTGCATAAAGTAGGAACAAAACATGATACAAAAATAGCATTCATTTATTCTAGAATTACATAAGTGAGACAATTAAAATATTAGAAATGAGTAGTTCTCCGTGATTTACGTTTATACTCTAAATTACTTTCACAAATCAGCCCCCAAATAGACTCGTAGTCTCCCATCAGATTTTTTTTATACGATCCTTGATAGCGGCGTTCAAAATACAGTAGATCCTGGGGAAAGCGATTGCTATTCACCTCAGAGTACGCTCCCATCTTCTTTGTAAATTTATCAAGATGACCGTCAAGAATATGGACCTTCGGGGACATCCTGCAACCCATCTTACCGTAGTTTCTCACCAAGTTCTCAACAAGCTCTACATATTTTTCGAGTTTGTGATTACCGAGGAAGCCAATAACCACTGCAATAAAACTGTTCCACGCTGCTTTTTTTGTCCTAGTGAGCTTCTCGGGGAAACTCCTTGCACTCTATGATCCTTTTTAATGTGGACCGACGAAGAACCCGGCCTCCACCTTCGCCGCAGATAGCTTAGAAAAGAAATCTTAGAGACACTTAAAAGCTGCAGACTCCTTATCTAAAGCTCTGACGAATTGTTTCCCCAAACGAAACTCGGTCTGTTGTGACCAATCCCGGGGATAGTAGTATACCACGGTGTCCCTGCTGTCCCTAAAGAAAAGATAACAAGGAAACTTGGTAAAGCCGCCTTGGAGACCCATTGAGAAGGCCACCATTTTTAACTCTCTGATAACCTCCCAACCGTAGTCTTCATATTTCAATACATCTACGAGTAGCAAGATCTTGACACTGCTGTTTTTCTCTTTGAGCTGGACCGAGAGAGCAAAGGCAACAGATGGATGCATGTTCTCGTTATGAAGTAGCACTGCTTTGAGGCTCCTGTACGAGCTGTCAATAAAGAGACGCAATTCGTTGAGGTTACAGGTGATTACTATTGCCTTAAACAGACCGGTCACATTGTAACAAAAGCAAAGCTCACCTTGACGTGTAAAAAAACTTGAAAAACACTGGTGACGCTTTCTATGACCTGATATTTGCAAATCCCGCTGCCTAATTCTCGAAGTTTGGCAATGGACTTCGTGAGACCAAGATCTCTGACAAGTTCTTTGAATTTTGGGGCTTGGGGAAGTATTGGTTTCTTTCCTCGGCAGTTACATTTCTCTAATCTGGATCAATGCCTTCATCCTCTTCTGAACTGCTTTTCCTTTCTAAAACTGCTTCTCTCTCTTTGGAGGAGTGGGTACGGGGAGCTCGGAACTATTTGGCACTGTCACAATAGATGACTGAATGTCTGAATACTTGATAACAGGCGCATTTTTGCCTGCTCGACGTTTGGAAGGGTTCACCAAGCAGAACAAACAATTGCTTGAGTGGTCAGTTGGTTCCCTCGATATGCGTGGGGTTGCGAAATTTATAACTCTCTTTTCTCCTCTGTACCATCCTGTACAAAAACAAAATGAAAACATAAGTGTAAATATACAAATACTTCTCACTTAGTGTTATTAGAAATATAAAAAAAATCCAGTATCTAAATAAACAAAAGACATTATATTTATATATATAGGACTTACACATTTTAACAGAGTACTTTTTCGCTCTGGTCTTAATAAATACGCCGCAGACATAGCAAAATGCGTCTGTCAGAGCTTACAACCTTTTGATGCCATGTGTGACGAATGTTTCTATCAATGATGAGACACAATGGCTGCGCTGTAACGGCTAGACTTAAACCAATCTATTGAGTAGACATTCTTTGTATTTATACAGTCATCTACGTTGCCAGAATGTTCTAGAAATTCTTCAAACATATAAAAATTCCTGAAAGTTCTAGAAAGCTCTACAGTTTATTGGCCACTAAATTAGTGCTGAATCTATTTGGAATGTGAGAACTGCCATTGCTGTCCAGGTTGCAAAAAATATATAAGGAAAATAATAGCTATTCCTACTGTATTAATGTTCCAATAACTTTTTAAAAACAGTATATTATGTTTATACCATAACTGAAAAAACACCATAACCCTTGAAGGTTTTATGTAATTTTACTATTTGCATCAAAATAATTTTATTTACCATAAATGGGCTAATTTAAAAATTCAATGTCCTAGCCATAGAAGCAAAGTTTGGGGATTAAAATTGACTTTTTTTATTTAATAGAGCCACAAACAATTGCGAAACAACACTTTTAACCCAAGGGCAAGAAAAAAGTGATATTTTGTTAGACTTTAATTATAGAATAGATCTGATCGATTATAAACAGATATGGGATAGATTTGATCGATTCCGGAAACATATGGGAAAGAACCGATCGATTCCGGACAATTATGGAATAAATCCGATCGATTTTGGACACTTATGGGATATATCCGATAGAGGAATATATCTGATTAATCCTGGATACTTATGGTATAGATCGTATCGATTCCGGACAAAAAAGTATGGATGTCTATGGGTTTAATACTCGTGTAGTCTTATACGAAAATAATTGATTTAAAAATCCTCCAAGATTTTTTTACTTTCGTTGTCTCCTCTTCCCCCTCCTCCCGATTTATTTTTGTACGTTACTCAGTGCACGAAGGATTTGCCTTTCAGCAACTAGCTCATCCTTAAATAAAGATTTTAGGCGTTAGTGGGATTGGACACTATCCTGTCCCATGAAAATAGACCAAGCATTTTCCTTATTGCTAAGGCGCCTCAAAGTTATTCAGATTAAATAAAGATAATCCATCTCACGAACGACTAATAAAGAAAGCATCTCTACATTTAACTAGTAAAGGTAACGCCCTCTAAGATGAGCCAACCATGATAACCATGTAATAGAG
Organism: Ceratothoa steindachneri; assembly: GCA_963969495.1. Lineage (NCBI taxonomy): Eukaryota > Metazoa > Arthropoda > Malacostraca > Isopoda > Cymothoidae > Ceratothoa > Ceratothoa steindachneri. The sequence continues at coordinate 174,241,057 of OZ018322.1, read as the reverse complement.
TGACCTAATAAAGATTTACCTGTAAATTAGGAATGGAAAGCAACTTACTCAAAAGAGTGTTAGGTTTTCTTTGATCTAATTTACCATAAATCTTTTTTACTTGGCAAATTTATGGAATGCTTAATTTTTGCTAAGTCATCTTCACTATCCTAATCTAATTTCAAAAAGATCAAGGAAGTATAACTATATTATAAGGTCACTGAAACAAATGAATCCAAACAACCTTAAGATGGTCTATCATTACTTGATCCAATTATTCTTTCTCAAGAGTTTCAAGAGCTCCGTTATGCGAAAAGGGTTCTCATTTATTTATCCTTTATCTCCCAAATTAGTGGTGATTTTTCTTAAAAACATAAATCTTTATCAAAAGGATAGAAATGATAAGAATCCTATTAATTCCTGGTTGTTAGTTTATCTTTGGTATTTTAACCCATTATAAGCTGACAAAAGGGCCGCCATAAAGAGTTATATATAGCGCCATCATAATTGTTCCAGAAATGGTTTAGACGACCATGACCAAGGCTTGAGTCCAGCAGAAAAGGTACATTCAATTGGTTTCCTGTCTGTGCTAGTCCAAATCATTTATTGTACGTTTTTGCTCCCCTAGACGACCATGACAAAGGCTTGAGTCCAGCAGAAAAGGTACATTCAATTGGTTTCCTGTCTGTGCTAGTTCAAATCATTTATTGTACTTTTTTGCTCCCCTAGACGACCATGACAAAGGCTTGAGTCCAGCAGAAAAGGTACCTTCAATTGGTTTCCTGTCTGTGCTAGTCCAAATTATTTATTGTACCTTTTTGCTCCCTTAGACGACCATGACAAAGGCTTGAGTCCAGCAGAAAAGGTACCTTTAATTGGTCTGAGTCCCAATAATTTATTGTACCTTTTTGCTCCCCTAATCTAGTATAAGTTGATTTCGAATTGATAAATATTAATGGATAAGACAGAATTTCATAAACGAATGGAAAATTTGAAGCCAAAGTTTGAAATTACTAAACAATTAATTAAAGTATACTGATTGACAAGAGGATATTTTTCCCACACTTTCTCCTTACTAGTCTCAAGGAACTTGGACCACGGTACCTGACTCGGTACCTGGATGGTGAGGCTCGCAACCGTCTATCCCTCGTTCCGGGATAGGGTTCTTACGTTCTTTGTTGTGGGGGTAATAAAAGTTTAATACTAGGTGTGCCTCCCTCATAATATTTTAAATTTTACATTGTTACTTTTGCCCTTAGATCCTTAAGGGCTGAAGGAGGCCCTGAAAGAGGGTGCCGCATGTATGGTGCACATGGTACCTGAAGGAGTGGCACATTTTCCCAGCGCTAGCAACCCTGAGAGTGTCAAAAGAGTCTAAGACTACCTGCCCTTTACTCCTACTACACTTTCTAATTTTACCTTTTTCTTACTTTATTTTGTGGGGAGCGGTGATTAATTGCAAGGGCTAGTCGCCGACCGGCTTTTGTCAATTCACCCCTCGTCGATGCCTGTAGACGGGAGGCGCTTGTGCAACCCACACTCTTGGCTCATATTGTTGTGGGACATTTCAACATATGTGCATTCGTCTCGCCATTCTCTTTTACAATGATTCAATCTTTCTTTATTTATCATTTTACGCACTCAGAAGTGGATGAGAGGGGATAACGAGCATTGTGTGCCTTCCTGCCCCAACATCCACACCTTTTCCTCCTTATCGCAATGCCTGCATGAGAACCTGAGGTTATATATCTTTCACGCTTTTTCACTTTCCCTGTCTTCACCACTTTCTGTACGCATCTTTCCTTACAAACTTTCGACGGAATTAGCCCTCGTTGCTATTGCACTCTAAATTCGAGGGTAAAACCAAACCCTAATGGATAGGGCCTCCAAAGGACAACAGGGCGTGGTTCTTATTATCTGATGCTGTTATTTCCATTCTATTATTTTTGTTTATTTCTTCGTTATTATTTTGTTCTCTTTTGTTTTTATTTCAAGTTATTGTGTTTTATTTGAGGCCCTGGCAACCATGCCCTGGTCAGTGGTTAAAAGAAATGCTGCATTTAATTAAAAAAAACCCTCTTATCTTCGAAATCCGTATTTCTCTCCATGTTCAGGAGTGATAGGAATGCAATGGCGACTCCTTTAAAAATATAGTCGAATAATAATTCTAATCATGACTCATAATTTATGCGGTTACTGTAGAATTGGTAAAGGTCTTTTCGACACTGTATCAGCCACACTTTGGGGACACCCTCTCCCTCCACTCCAAGCAAGTAGCAATTTCCAAAAAAATCAATCTAATAGCTCTAAAAAGACCCGTTTCAATCACTTCCTACAACAGTTTATCCTGTCGCCACCGGACACAGGATCGTTTTCACCTATCCGTTGGGGACGCTATATAGAGCCTTGATAATTAAGCTGAAATGTACGCATCTATGCCATAAAGTTACAATGGTGATTGTAAAAGCTTCCTTGATACTGCATTTGACACGAATATCGAAGGCTCCTCAACCACGCCAAACAAGTGACTGTATCAAATAAGGCTGTTAGATCGGCCTGTTTGATACAGCCACCTGGCTTCGATGAATAGCGTCCTCCATTTGGGCCGCATGCAGTTTCTAAGAGACTTTTACATTTGCTAGAGTATTTCATTTCATAGCTACCTACAGTAGGTACAGGCCTATTTTAAAAAAAATTATGATTTATCTATATAAATATATTGTTATAACTATAAGAACTATTTGTGTTTTTTATTCCTATGTAATGAGTAAGGTTTGTTTTCAGATATCGGAATTATATTTTTTAGTGAAAGTAATAACAAAGGGAGTGTATTAATTAGAAATGGGTAGTTTGGAGAATATTAGCCCATCTTCCTCTTCAGTGTAGCAAATGTAAGGAACAATGTTAAGTAGGTAGGCTACAAATCCCCTTCACTTTCATTGACTTAGAAGTAAGTCAAAACTAGTATAAGAATATCAGCCTTGTGATTTTGTAAATGAAGCAAAGTTTTTCCAGTAGTGATTTATCATGAGAAACGTTTTTTAGCAGAAAACAGACGTATTTCAAATATGTGAAGAACAAAGATATGAAGAGGTCAAATAGCTAAAGGAAAATTTTAATAAATTTAAAGAACCAGAAATAATGGAAAATAATTTTTAAATGAGACGCTTACAATAGAAGCAAACTCATCAACCCTAAAAGATGGTATGTTGGATAGTTCCTTTATATACTTGTAGAAACACATTCTTACCCAAATCACAGTTTTTCCAGATCTGACTCTGTACTCCCTTTATGATAACTAAAGTATGGGTGATTCTAACATCCATTTGCAGGTTTTTTCCTAATTTAGAAACGCCTTAGATGAATGGGTTAGAATTGATTTTTTTAAGAAAAAAAATCATTTATTTTAGTTCAAAAATAAAAAAGTTGATTCGATTATGACAATCAATGTTACCCACTCCTAAAAAAATTGGATTATCATAAGCTAACAAAAACCTCTCAATTTAAACTTAAAATCTTAAAAAGAGAAAATCCAGCTGCAAATGAGTATAGGCACAACTCAAACATAAAAAAAAGCCCTACAACTTTCAACAGAATGCATAACTGTGAAACGAAAGTAAAGCGGATGTTTCCTTCTGGCATATAATTCTTCTCCGTCCGTGTCTTAAGCCAAAACCTGGCAACATAATCAAATATTTAAGGGATATTCTTGACGTTAATTTTTGCATACCGGAGTTTTACTCCTGCCCGACGTGGCACGTAATACTCCATTCGCATCTCTGGGAAAAGTATTCCCGAGCTGATTTGGGTGCAGAAACATGTTTTCCTCACAGTTAATGTAAAATTGCATCATGTCCGATGGATGCTCGTATGTAGATGCGTACGCAAGCAAAAGATTGATCAATGAGGCAGTTTCATATTATATTGAGAGTATGTTTACTTTTTTCTTATATTATGTACCGTCGAATATTGTATATGAACTAAACCTAGATATTTTCTTTCTCTGATAAACGGCCAGGAATATAAATATGAACGTTAAGTTACATTTTCAAGAATATTTGAGGTCATAAAATGAAATTGTGTAGTCATTTAGGACTAGTTGAATTTTAAGGGTTTCAGGCGTAGTAAGATTTTTAGGTGTATACATATTACATGCTAAGTAATTTGTCTAAGTGTAGTCACATCTCCAATGCCTTAAAAAATCTAACCAAAGATTGAATTAATTAAGGCAAAACTAACTTACATAAAATACAAATTCCTAAAAATCACACTACCGCTGGAGAAATAAAACTCAATTAATCCTAATATAATTTCCAAGGTTAAGTTTTTCTTACTTTTTAATTATTTGAATACATGGTAATCCTTTACATTAGCAACTCAAGATTTTTTTCCTGTTATCCCATAATGATTCGTCCTTTGTTCTAAAATATTTCGTTTGACAACTGGTTCCTGACTGCGAGGGGAGGAGGGTAAAGCCCCCTCCCTCATATATCAACCCATAGACGGCTCGAAACCGGCTTCTAGTAACCAAACACATATACGAATAACCAAATGCCGCATATCGCATACGCATATTATGCGCAAATGTACGAAAGATGAAACATAATATCGCTCAATTTGGAACAAAACAAACAAAAACGCCTGAGTCGCTAATGTAAAAGATTACCAATTTCATCAAGACATGCAAATCAGCGAGCCAATAAGTTAACTGATACTTTTAAACAAACTTGGGGCATCTCTCTTCTGATTCCCCGTCAGTCAAAAGAACAAAAAGATAAGCGGTTAATATAGCAATGAGTAGCCACCCTTACACTTTATCAGGCAAGGCTGGGGGACACTCTTCACCCACGCCAAAAATGTGACTGTATCCAATAGACCAATCTAACAGACCTAACGAGAACTGTACAAATCGTGTACTTTAACCTTCACTTTGGCGATAGCAGTACACGAGATCGTTATCACCCACTTGAGGATGCACGCTGTATCTTAGAATAGTAAATAAAACTGTAGTCTACGGTCACTTGCTTGGCGCAGATGAAGAGCGTCCTCCGGGCGTGCCCAATGCAATGTAAAGCGGTCTACTGATTGCTATAACAACGGAATACCATTGGTGCGTAGAGGGACGTTTTCTTTAATAACAAAAAGATACACTTGCTGCCTTAATCATTCTCGCTTAATGCTTGCCCGCCTGCTTTTCTGAAGCTCAAAAAATATTTTTTCACTTTTAAGTTAGTCGAATGTCTTCATTTGTACACATCTAAGTCAGAGTTAGGAATTTTATGAGAAAATTAACAAACTGCTTGTTTATTTTATTAAATTACCTAGTGATTGAAAGCATAAGCTGTGCAACTGACAACTATAGTTAACCTAAATGGTGAATATTAAAAATGTTAAAATTCACCTGTTGTTAACGGGAAACCTCTTTAACCTTACCTTATTAGTAGGGTAGATCAAAGGGGTATTTATTATAAATTTCAATGAGCAAATTTGCCCTTGACATCTTAGAACTGATTGAAGCTAAATGACATATCACGAATTATATTTAATTGAGGCCTTCCAATGTGCCTGGGAAAATAATTTAGTAAATTTTATTTGAATCATATTCCATACAGTATGAAGTCGCAACTTCTTCAGTCGAGGTTCGTTATTCTGCATAGTAGGACCAATTACACAACATAATATGGAATTAAATTTCGTTATAATGTACTTCATTAAAAGGCTCTAATTTTTTAAAGGGTAATATTTTCGTGGAGAACCTTGGATTTAATCTTTATCTCTTGTATTCAATTCCTCCCTTTATTCCAATTTAACCAAGACAAATGATAATATGGATATCACATTTTTGTGAACCGTTTAAAATATCTTCTTGAAATTAAATTTGGAAATGGGTTACTACATCAAACAGATATCCTATAAATTTCAGCCTTATATAATGCAGTAAATTGAAGTAATACCAAAACTATTCTTCTTATCTACCATTGTCCAATTTATATGCAAATAACCTCTAAACATAAAGTGTGAGCCACATTTATAATCAGCGAATAATTGGCATAAATCATATAAATAATCGAATTACGTCCAATTACAGTAAACATATCATTAATTGAATCAATTTACCTTAAAATAGTTAAGGTTAAATAGTGACGTATTAGCGCTATCTTAATGCGGTTGAAATCAACCTACGATTTATCGAGTATGTTAGGTTTTGTGAAGTCAGCAGATGGGATTATCATAGTGCTCTTCATTATACCAATATAAAATATAAAAGCAGCAATGCCTAAATTGGAAAAAAAAATCTGAACTTCACCATTTGAAATTCTTTTGCTTTCAAAAATTCCCAAACATTCGATAATCTTATTTATTTTTTATGAACTTCATTTTTTTTTCAAACTCTAAAGGAACTCTATGAATGAACTTGGATAAAAAGTTAAAATATACTTTGGTAATAACCGAAGTAAGAGAAAAGAATCTATTATGATTCAAACCCTCAAAAAGATCCCATTGTTAAAAATATAGTGCTATGGATTAAGATATGGCTTTCTTTTTCGTATATTCAAATTTTTTATCGAACTTCTTTCTAAAATAGTTTTTCCATATTAATCTTTATCAGGAAAAAAAAGCTCCCATCTAAAAGAAAGTAAATCAAAAGTGAAATATAAAAAAATTTAGACTAGAAAAAATGAGCTAAGAGTTGATTTAGAGTTTGAAAAAACAGCCCTTAGGGCTGGTTTTTCGTATATTTGAATCTTTACTCCAAGTAATTTTTAAGAGTTACCATTTTTCTCATATTATATTTTTTACTCACTGAATCTAAGAATAATAAAAAATATAGATCGTGAAGTTCATGAAATGAGTTAAAATTAAGGCATGCCTTTTGGGGGGTGGTAAAAAAATAATTTAAGGAAAGGAAAAAGAACTTTCTTATTAAGATGATCTTAGACACTTAACCTTACCATACTCTACCCTACTCTACTCTACCCTGCCCTACCATACCATACGCTACCATACCTTACCATACCCTAACCTAACCTAACCATACTATACCCTACCCTACTCTACTCTGCCTTTTCCTACCATACTCTATGCTTCCATACCTTACCATACCCTAACCTAACCCTACTCTACCCTAACCTACCATACCCTAAACTAACTATACTCTAACCTAACTTGACCTAACCATACGCTACCCTACTCTACTCTACCCTAACCTACCATGCCCTAACCTAACCATACTTTACCTTAATCTAACATCAACTAGCCCAAGGCTGTCTTAGCCATCCAACATTTCAATGCATTTAAGTTTCACTGACACAGTAAAGCCACTCCAAGCTTCTTCTTTTCTTTTTTAGCTTCAGGATTCAATTTGTTTCTTAAACCAGCGAAACGTTGAAGCAAGAATTGAAAGAACGGAGCTTGCACGAAAGATTTGCCTCTTTAAATCAAATTTCTAGAGGTTTATTGGCGCAGAGCCTTCCTTCCTCATACCAAATACAGGCATGGTATTTCGGACTGCCTTTGGTACCATTGATGTATTTTAACGAAATTGTGATAGTTTTAGTAAATTTCCCCATCCGCCCCTCTCATCGTGGAAGAGATCCTGTAACCGGAAGGTGAAATGCACATAAAGATTAGAATGAAAATCTTTACCAAACCAAAGAGCACAAAAGTCCTCTTTGTGGTTATGAGTCAGAGGTATGAGAATAGGAGCGCCTCGCCCCCACCCTACATAGGGGTAAGAAGTATCCTGTCGGCAGAGTTCTAGAAAAGAGCAGAGAGATTGGGTATGTCGTGCTGCGAAGACGAGAAGGGAAAGATATCGGTTTTGTGATTAACTATACTCATAGTGATACGTGTGGAGCAACATACCCACGCCGGGGGGGTAAAGTTTCAGCGTATCCGACAATGGGCATCCAATTTGTGATGCCACTGAAAGTAGTTCTGTTCGCGCACGAAGGGATTAAACCCGCCCAGGCGAGAGCTCCAGGTAGGCCCTAAATGACTCGTACAAATTTTAAATCGTTTTCGATTAGAAACGTCCGGGTGAGCAGCCTCAGTGCTTCAAAATATATAACTTCCATTTATTTATTTTTTATTAAATGTAAAGCTAAAACTAACGAGAGCATCTCCCCTAAAAGTTTTGAAGGGAGAGATAAAGAAAGTAGTCAAGATAGAAGAGGATGAAATGCAGAGAAAGTGGGCACTAAGGCATCCAACCAGTAACGTTTAGCTTTTTCACACCTTTTTCCATCACCTTAATTTTGTTTGCAATCGCAATGATGATAGTGAGTTTTCCAACGTGATTTTAAATCATGCGCTCACAATCAATCTCGCAGTCATCCAATCCTCTCAAAATCTGTCATAGTCACTATCAATCTCACAATCCTCCATAGTCACCGTCACTCTCACATTCTGCCATAGTCACCACAAATTTTACAATCTGCTATAATCACCATCAAACTCACATCATATGATAGTCACCACCAACATCACAATCTTTCATAGTAAAGATGAATGTAACAATATCTCATAGTCACTATCAATCCTCTAATCTATCTTAGTCACGATAAATCACAAAATATTGCATATTCAACATCAATTTCACAATCTGCCATAATAACTAATAATCTCACAATCAGTCATAGTCACTATCACTCTGACAAATTGTCATAGTCACAATTACACTCACAATTAACTATAAAATCCATAATAATCACCATCAATCTCACAATCTCAAATAGTTACTAATAATCTTACAATCTGCCATAGTAGGTTTAATTTTGCAATATGTCATAGTCATCATCAATCTCAAAATTTGCCATAGTCACCGCCAAGCTTACAATCTGTAATAGTCGCCATCAATCTCACAGCCTGTCATAGACACCATCAAATTAACAATTTATGATATCCTCCATCAATCTCAGCAGAATCGCTCATATTTCTGTTCCTTTTCACAATATGAAATAGTCACCATCAATCTCTTATTGTCACCATATATCTCAAAATCCATCATAGTCACCAACAATCTTACAATATCTCATAGTTAACATCAATATCACAATCTGTAAAAGTCACCATCAATTTTGCAATCTGCCATAGTCACCATCAATCTAACAATCTGTCATAGTCACCATCAATCTAACAAACTGTGATAGTCACCATCAACCAAACAATCTGCCATAGTCACTATCAATCTCGCAGTATTCCATAATATCTAACAATCTCACAAACTCTCATAACCACCATTAATCTCACAATGGGATAGTCATCATGAATCTCACAATTTGCCATGGTCATCGCATATCTCACAATCTGCCATAGTTATCATCATTCTTACAATCTGTCATAGTCACTATCAATATCACAAACTGTCATAGTCGCAACCAATTCTCACAATCTGCCAAGTTCACCATCAATAGGTCATAGTCAGCTCTAATCTCACAATATGTAATAGTCACATTCAATCTCGCAATCACTCATAGTGACCAATAATTTCGCATCCTGTTATAATCAACATCATTCTCAGAATTTTTTATAGTCACCATCAATCACAAATATGTGATACTCACATTGATTCTCATAATCTATCATACTCATATTCAATCTCAAAAGATGTCGTATTCACCATCAATCTCACAAACTGTCATAAGCACCATAATATCACAATCTGCGATAAACACCATCAATCTCTTAATCTGTCATGATTCCATCAATCTCCCAATCTATCATAGTCACCAAAAATCACACAATCTGCCATAGACACCAATAATCTCACAATCTATCAGGGTCGCTATCAATATCAGAATCTTCCATAGTCCCTATTAATCTAACAAACTGTTATAGTAACCATGATTTTAACAATTTGCCATAGTCACCATCGATCACACAATATTAATAGTGAAATTAAATCTGACAATCTATCATACTCATATTCGATTTAACTGAATTCCATAGTCTCGATCAACCTCGCAATGTCATAGACATCATAATATCACAACCTCAACCTGCCATAGTCACCATCAATATCACAATCTCTCATAATCTCCAACAATCTCACAATACTTCATAGTCTCCATCAATCTCGGAATGTATAGGCACCATAATATCACAACCTCAACCTGCCATAGTCGCCATCAATATCACAATTTCTCATAGTCGCCAACAATCTCACAATACTTCATAGTCACCATCAATCTCACATAGTCGCCATCATTCTCACAATCTCTCATAGTCTTTAACAATCTCACAACACTTCATAGTCACCATCAGTTTCTTACGCTGCCATAGTCACCATAAATATCCCAATGAATGAAAACTAGTAAATTCAATATTTTTTTTAGTTAATTATCAGTTAATGAAGGTTGGCTGAAGATATGATAGATGGATATTTTTGACTGAGGAACATATGGCAACCTAACACCATCACTTCCCTACATCTCGGCCCCGGCAAGAGAGCTCCTGCTTATGTGTTTTCTTCTTAGTAAAACCTAAGCCTGAGAGGACAAATCATTATTTGCTGACAAGTATGTACTTCGTAAAGGGTGTAATGTGTAGATGGGCAATTATGCTGAAGATGGCATATAGAGAATTTCGTTTACTCTAGGCCCCAACGCATGCAGGTGAATCTACAGCTTTACATCTTCCACTCATGTTTTATTCGTTGGTTTTCGTTTCATAGTTTTAAGTAACTAACAATTGTTAAGTATTAAGTTTTTAACAGGAAAAATAAAGTGATTTCAAGCGCTTTCACTTTTAACTAGTCCTTAGTTCCATGTGATTTTTCGTGAGATTCTCGACACAATTTATAAGGTCGCCTATCAAATATCTGTCTTTCTTGAAGAGGGAGAGTGTCTACTTCTATTTTTTACGCCTTACAAAATACGTTAGATAAAGAAGATTATTAAAGTCATATTCTATTTTAAGGTTTGATGTTAGATTGATGACCACGGCGACCATCCGCTAAGACTGCTAATCAGTGCAGGGAACAGATGCAACCTTCCTATAAGTTTCAAGACTAAGAACCGAGGGTTAGAATGGCTGTTAAGTTCCAAAACATTCTCGTTACTAGTTGCAACTAAAGTCATAGACGTCGCGTTCACATCGCTCTCTCTAATCTGAATATTACTCAAACTGCCCTAGTTCTGTGCCAATTTTGCGAAGATAAGAGATAAGACCATTTTCCAACAAAAATTTAAACGATACCTAATGTTTGTTGTATTTGCATTTGACCGTATTCATTTATAATGTTTGATCATGGATGAAGCTGAGTTTAAAGGAGTTTGGGTAACAAACTAATGAAGAAAACCGCGGACGACTAAAATGCCTGGTATATTTTGGCCTTCGGTTCTAATTTCTGATCAGCAAAATATTCGGTAAGTAAAGCATCTTTTTAGTTTCTTCATTGTGTGTTTCGTCTTCTGAAAAGAATGAAATAATCACTCTGATTCCACAAGCATCACCAAACTGAAAACCAAATCTTCTTTAACCCAATCCGCTATATCGTCATGATACCCAAGTAATGAGCCTACTTATTTGATTTTTTACGAAGGGGGAGAACTTTTGTATGAGCTGTTTTGTTACCGCTTTGCATTAGTTTTGTTTTTCCAGAAGACCATTATTGTACGTGAAACTTCAGAAAACCTACGCCGTTTTTTTTGTAGTAAAAACAGTACTAATGGTGTTTTTAGGAATTCTAGTCGTCATTTACAGCTTCGGTGGGGCGCAGAAAGCACTTATTTTTAAGATACTAGCACTCTGAGCACGACTCTATTTCCAGTGATATTATCTTAAAAATAACTGCTTTCCGCGCCAAAACGAAGCCGTAAATGATGACTAAAATGCCTGAAAACACATTAGTACGGTTTTTACGTAATAAATATTTATTTTTAGATTATTCGTATTTGTGTTTGGTTACTGGAAGCCATTATTAAACCGCGATACGGGGTGTCATTATAGGGGCCTCCGCTCCCTATAACCTCCCCCACTCGCGCCTTAGAAACAAGCAAGAAGAACGAAAACCTATTTAAAACACCTAGTAGTATTAACAATTAGAAAGCATAGCATTAGGTTCGAATCCAAAGACAAAACAAACTTACTATCTCTTTCAAAATGAAGCTATAATTACAACAAAAGTTTTTTAAATTTAACGAGGAATTATGAAAAGTCTTATTAAAGGTTAAAAATTCAAATACGCAAGAAACACATGACTCCATTAAGAACGCTAGACAAACGGGTTTGGGCGCGAAAATCGAAAGCGGCGCTCTTATAAAAACTTGTACCAGTTGCCAATATGTGAATTAAGTGCAAATTAAATGTTGCCAGTGTGTGAAAATAATGGTTTATTTTCAAATTAAGAGAAGGCAAACCTGACGTATTTCAAATCTCAATTTCACACCATTAAAGTGTTTTTTATCTTTAAAATATTTACTTTTCGCACCAAACCAAAACCATATATGACGACTGGTATGCGTAAAAAGACCATTAGTAATTTTATAACATTTAAAATAAGGCGAAGGTTTTCTGAAGTTTGATCTTATTTTTATCTATTTTTCTCCCCTGACCTTTAGTCTGGACAAATCAATATCATAATAAAAATAAAATCATTTTAAGAAAATAGAAAACATGAATTCTTCGATATATATATATATATATATATATATATATATATATATATATTATAAAATTAATAATTTTCATTCACTTAAGGCCTTGCAGGGACTAAGAATAAAGTAATTGAAGATAAACAGGAAACTGGTAGGATAAAAGAAAGCCACCTAATCTGCCCAGTTTTGTTGCTGATTTTTTTTTACCAATATTTATCACCCCAAGTTCTTTTTTATTTTTCTTTATTCTTTTGCTGTAAATACTAATTCTAGATTCTTTCGCATTCCTTCTTGCCTTCAATATACTTACATTCGATACAGACATTATTCTATTCTTTCCAAATGGCATTTCAATTTGTCTTGTTTGGCTCACTCACGAAAGAAACCAATCTTCTCATTCACTGTCACTGAATGGCTTGTCTCTTGAGGCATATCTAATGTTTCTCTCACAGCATTGAGTGAACTTTACATAGAAGTATAATGCAGCGCATATGGCTAAAGTCCAATTATTTTAAGAGTTTATGAAATAAAAGAAAATCCTACAAAGATGATACAGCAGTTAGTAGCATGGAAAAGAAACGATTGGCAACTTAGAAACAGAATCATAGCACTTCATATAAAAATCAACAATGGCTACCAAAAGAAGAAAAATGAATGTAACGGAGAGAAATTGCGCAGAGAAACTGTCGGAAGTTTTATTAAACTCAATTGAAAACTTGTTGGAGGCTTTTCTTTTTTTCACTTTCTTTGGAGAATACCGTATTTTGTAGTTCAGTTAAATTGAACAATTTACATCAGTTTACCATTCAGTGACGAGGGAAAGAAAACTTTACCTTTTGACTGTGGGAAACTATTATTTCCTAAAATCAAAATCGGGTGGATATCCCGTCACTCATATAAAATTTATACTCTTTCAAATCATTATATTTATCTACCATGAATATGTTGTATGTTCGCAAAATATTTTTTTACAAAAAAAGTTCAGCGTCCATAAAAAAATCTCTAGCCGTTTTACGGAGTATAAATTAATGAGAAGCGATTAGTTTTTTTTTTTAGTTAACGTTTAGGTTACGTTGTCATGACAATATTTTCTTAGTACTACTATTATGAGAAAGAACGAATTATTTATTTGTTCGTACATTTTAGGGTTGTGTTTTCGGTTAATTTTGTTTTGTTACCGCTTTCCATTGGTTTCGTTTTTGTTTTTTTTTATATCCCCTTTCCAAGGAGAATTGATCCTGAAGAGGTTAGAACTGAAGCATAGAAACAATGAATGTTAACTCAATTATATGTGGGAACTGCTACGTTGTGAAGGCATCCATCCAGAAGATCATCATTTTACTTGAAACTTCAGAAAACCTACGCCGTGTTTTTTGTAGTAAAAATAGTACTAATGATGTTTTTAGGCATTCTAGTCGTCATTTACGACTTCGGTTAGGCGCGGAAAGCACTTATTTTTAAGAATCTAGCACTTTGAGTACGACTCTATTTCCAGTTTTAATATCATAAAAATAACGAAGCCGTAAATGATGACTAAAATGCCTAAAAACATATTAGTACTATTTTTACGTATTAACTATTTATTTTTAGATTATTCGTATATGCGTTTGGATACTGGAAGCCATTATCAAGCTGCGTTACGGGGTGTCGTTATTGGGGAGGGGCTCTGCCCCATAACCCCCCTTTGAATTTTGTGGGCGCTTTGTTAAAAATATCTCTATTTTTAAAAATCCCTCTATCTGGGATTAGTCGCCTTTTACGACAAGCGCTAGAAGATGATATGGACATTCTTTCTGCCACATATACAGATGTGGGCCATTCGTGCGGACCATTGCTATATAGTGTCTAGCGTAGATATACACTATATAGTAGTTTTGCTACTTAATGTGGTCTAATTTCTAATAATGGTTTATGACGAAAAATAGCTGACCGCCATATTTGGAGCCACAGTGTTAATTGGAATCGCATCATATTGTATTATACATCATTTTGAAGGAATTTTTTTTCTGAATGAAAATATCATATGGAAATTTCTTATTAATCAAATTTAAAGAAAATATGATTGATTTGAATAGCATTTTGGGGGGAGGCTTATAGGTTTGAGAGCAAGGACGCGGTAGAAAAACTAGAGGCCTAACGACATTTAGAAATCGCCTTTTGAATTCAAATCTAAGGTCAGGCTTTCGAATTAGGAATATTAGGAGGGTATTTTTTTAATTGCGTGGTGTGTAGGGGTGCAACCAACCGCAAATAAGTGGAGGTATGGGGGACGAAGCACCCCATTTCGAAATTACCTTAAAAATGATATATAATACAATATGATGCGATTGCAATAGCCTAACAAAAACACTCTTAATAGTTAGTTTTTTTAATTTTCCCAAGAAAAAACATCGTATTCGTTCCAAAAAAACAATTGTTTTTAAATATATATATATATATATATATATATATATATATATATATATATATATATATATATATATATATATATATATATATATATATATATATATATATATATATGAAATGAAAAACTCACAAAGTATCCCGTGAGGATAGCAAATGAATGCTTGTCCCGCAGGAAAAAAATGAAATGGTGTTTCCGAGTACTTTCGAACTTTATTAAGTTCTTTATAAAGGATAACTACAAGAAATAGTATTATATTAGAGGTATATATACGAAAGAAAAATATGAAAGACCGCCTCAAAAACAAGAAATCACCAATTTAGCTTGACCTTACTACCTGCTTCTTGTAATCCTTAATGTGTTTTTTTACCTTCCCCCTTCCCTCTTCCTGATTGGTGATTTCTTGTTTTTGAGGCGGTCTTTCATATTTTTCTTTCGTATATATACCTTTCATATAATACTATTTCTTGTAGTTATCCTTGATAAGGAACTTAATAAAGTTCGAAAGTACTTGGATACACCATTTCATTTTTCCTGCGGGACATTGCATTCATTTGATACCCTCACGAGATACTTTGTGAGTTTTTCATATAGATATATATATATATATATATATGAATTATCCAAAAAAATAGAGGGTGGGCTTAAACTCCAACCCTGTTTTCCCGCAAATATTATATGGATGCAAATTAACGTCAAGCGATCTTAAGATTAATTCTGTAATTTCTCTCACATCTGTCTTTGTATACAAAGTATTGCGATAAATGTTAAATCAACAACGCATACTATATAAAAAAATAAAGCAAAACCCATAAAGGTAATCCTAACTATAATGATTTCTAAGAGAGATTTTTGAATAAAGTGGTGAGTTTAGGAAAATTTAAATATGTGCAAAAGGTACTATCACCTACGCGAGGTGATAGTGACCAGGAGAACGCGACTCTATCCCGGACCGGCCTTTGTTTCGCTATGAGGGAAGGGATCCCAGCGGGGTTTACAATGACATCTAATATTTACTGAGGTACAACAGAGGGTTGGATGATGTTTAGAATAGGATGGAATTGGATACCATCATCAATAACTCTCCCACAGTGTGATGTAAGCATGCAAGCTCTCATTCAGTATCCCTTTGGCAGAAACTAAACTTTCGAGTGAGTGGTAAACTTGGTCAGCACCCTCTATCCAGGGTTAGTCGCCTTTTACGACACGCGATAGAAGATGATGTAGATATTCTTCCTGCCACATATATAGACGTTGGATTAGGAGATACACAGAGCTATGTGAGTAAGGGACAATAATGAACTTAAGAAGGGGAGTTGCCATTTGTGCGGATCACACCACGGATGGGTTCTTTGGCGACGACTTTCACTTTTTGCGTTGAACGGTTTATTGGAAGAAGGTGTGTGCTTCGATGTGTAGGAGTAAACTTATAAGGAGAGGGGTACTCACTTGGCGATAGTTCCAAAACTAAATGAGAGAAAGATATTATCATGGAAAGAGAGAGGGGTTGTGGGGGTTAATCTAGTTCATAAAACATATAGAAATTTTGGTACTTTTCTATCATAGCCAGCCATTTTCTATACTAAAGAGATAAGATTAGATTAGACGACTCCGAGGGAACCAATTTCTGGTTTCCATTTCGACTCGGTTTCGACAAGCGGACTGTCTGTAATCACACAAAATACGTCAGAAGAAGTACAGCTTCAGTTCATGGCCCTGTGATACTGTGGCCTAGCTGGTAGTACACCATGCTGTTGCAAAGGCTACATCTGCTTCGGTACAAGACAAAGTGAAAGTATACATTTACAAAATATTAGAATAATTATTCCTTTCACGTAAATTTAAAAAAAAGATCGAAAAAGCATAAGATTTATTAGTCTCAAAACTTTGGGTCATGACAGCTGATTGAATCTCATCTGCTTATTTTCAGCTCATCACGACTCTCATAAAATCGTTTTGAAAATTTCCAAACTTTGATTTCTTTCCTCTATTACTCAATTTTGTAGCATCCGTCAACTTTGAAATTTTGAATAGTAAATTATTGACAAAATCATTAACATAGATCCTAAACAATAATGGTCTAAGAATGGATCCAGGGGAAGTTCACTAGTAACCGATGCACATCTTGAGTTAATTCCATTGATCACCTCTCTCTTTCTGGAGTTATATAACTAGTTTTCAATCCACTTATGTACACTAGCGCCTAATTCGTGTGGTACCACTCTTTTCGCTACCTCCCGATTTAGGCTGGACGAAGGAGACGAAGCTTCCATATTGCTACCTACCTTCGAGAGAGTTGACTTTGAATTACTCAGTCGGGGTCTCCAATGCACCCTTCCGGATATTTTCTTCCTTTGAGTCAAGTGACTCAGTGGAGGAGCCTGGTCGATTCGTTTTCCAGGAAACTTTCAAGTAGAAGGGGAGTGGCCCCTAATTTTGGCTAGTGCATCGCTTGCGCATTCTTGCTACCTTGCAGATCGGGATGGCTATCTGGGCGTGTCTCCACAGACTGAGTAACCGGACCGATGTTTTGCTATTCTCTACCTGCACTTTATGGAAGTATACAGGTCCTATAGACCGCAGGTCAAACAAGAGACAAGATGTCACTCTAGTTTAAAGTCTCAGCTCCTCGTGGCACGATAATTCCCGTTCACCTACTGACCGATTCTTTGAAGTTATCGTCGTTTTCTCTCGTCTCTGAATCGGACACTTTTGCAGGACGCAGATGAATTGGATAGAACACTACTATGAGCATTTCTGAGAAAAATGTTCCCATAGCATACTGTTTGCTATATTTTGGTTGAATGTCGTAGTCTTGGGGAGCTTTGTATGATATTCATATCATGGCAATGAGACAAACGTTATTGGTACTAATTTTCCCTTGTGTTGCATTTATGCTCCTGAATTATGGTGTTATAAAGCTTTATTTTTCAAATATACTGTCTTTGGGTGTACTGGTACATCTCAGCGTGCCACTTATTTTCATTCTGTTGAACATTGATTTTTTTTCTCTTGCGTTTTGTTGATCTTGTTATCACCATTTTTTTTTGTTGTATTTTTGATTTGTTATTTAAATTAGCCTGAAGATAAGCTTTTATGAGCGTTTCCGGTGGGTGGGATATCGTGGCTGCCACCAAATGGGACCGATACATACGAAAAATAAAAAAAAACAGGCCCTCCACACGTCATTGAGTGTTATTCGAACCAAATACCACCACTTTGAGACTGCTTTCGAAAAATCTCGAGAACATGGTTTACATTCTGCGCATCATTGGCTCAAATCTCAAAATCTTGAAGCCTCTTGTCCATGTTCTATATATGCTCGTGTTTGGGTAGTTTGCATTGCCCCCATCAGAGAACACCTATCCATTGATTTTCTATCAGGAAATCATTTGAACTTCAATTTAGTAGCTGCAGGTATTGTAAAAATAGAGATGTTGAAAGAAAATAATTTGATAAATACAAATATGATGGAAGCAAAGAAGCAACATAATGAGAAACGAATGTTAAATGAAAATAATAATAGAGATTTTATAGGACGCCTTTTAAGCCTCAGCAGGGCCCCTATCCATCGACTAGGAAAATGCTTGAGAGAGGAAAGGGGTTTTCAGAGGCCACTTGGAAGCGCCATACGAGGAAGAAGAGTATATGCCAGCAGACCATTCCAGAGCTTAAGAGCATCTACAGAGAAGGTACCATCACCCATGTAGCAGAGACGTGTGTGAGGAACCGAAAGCAAGTAAGGGGCAGTTACGGTGTTTAGAATTTTAAATATAATAAGGATTACTTTAAAAGTTATTCGAAATTTAATTTGAAGCCAGCGCAGTTCAAGATGCTACCAAGTAATTCAATTATTTTGTTAGCGCTTTTACGGAATTCTGGCCTTACTAACTGGGATTTAGGTCTCTCAATAGTGTTATCCCTAAGTCAATTTTTCAATACTAGAATACTTTACCAATGAATCCAATTTTTTTATTTGCCCTCTTAAAGGCTTATGGGCGTCGGAGTATAGTCTCTTCTGGTACCTAGATCTGTGTTGTACTGATATATGATCTGAGAGGTGATCCCTTTGGTTCGTTTCCCCCATTTAATTAAGTATATTCAGTGTTTAAATTTTATTTATATAAGAATTTCTGTGTAGTTTGGGGGGATAATTGGGCTAGTAAATTAGAGCTTGTAGCCTCTGTTTGATACCACCTCCCTTTTTCCCCCTAGTGATTCCAACCGTAAAGTCCTATTAAAGAAAAAAGGCAAACCAACTGAGACTTTCTGAGTGGTGAGTACGGGGATATCTTTGGATTAAATGAGATATATAACGGGCGGCAATAAATTAATATATATATATATATATATATATATATATATATATATATATATATATATATATATATATCGATAATTATTTGCCATTGCGCAATCATAATTATGCGGTTAAGAAGGCAAAATTGTAGCTAACTAAGCTCTTCATCAAGATCTCGGAGGGAGCTCTCCTGATAGTCACGAGAAGATATCAAAAGACAAACGAAAAAAAATTGTCTTTGTATTTAAATTATTATCCCTGCCTTCAAAGAGAATGGAAAATTTACTTTTATCCATTCTAGCTCGGCCTTATAAATCGAGAATTATCTGCAATTGAAAGACAAATTTAGGGGTTTGTCTTTTTTTAGCTTTCTTCTTGTGACTGTAAGAAGAGCTCCTTCCGAGAGCTTGATAAAGTGCTTTGTTAGCTACAACATTGCCTTTCTAACCGCATAATTATGACTGCGCAATGGCCAATAATTCTCGATATATATATGAGGAATTAAACCACACTTTCTGAAGACATAGAACAGTTTCGGTGTATCACACACCCTTTTCAACTGGCAACTGAGTCGAAAATTACAGGGAACTTCATATACACCTCTGACCTGATAGACAAAGATCATGTTACCTGACCCACTTCCCTGCTGGGGCTAATCCCGGGAGGGACATAATTTACTACCTGATTAGGGCGGGGCAGTTTTACAATTCTGTTTATCTGCTTAAATATCAAACTAGTAAAAGAAAATTCACCTTCAGATAAATTGAAATTGGGAAAGTTGATTGCGATTGTGCATGAACTTTCATCATATATATATATATATATATATATATATATATATATATATATATATATATATATATATATATATATATATATATATATATATATATATATGAAATGAAAAACTCACAAAGTAGAACATGAGGTTAGCAATGAAAGCATTGTCCCGCAGAAATAAAAGGAAAAAGTGTTTCCGAGTACTTTCGAACTTTATTCAGTTCCTTATCAAGGATAACTATAAGATAAATTAATATAACAAGGTTATATAAAAAAAATAAATAAAGCCCTGAATTTGAGACTGCTACCACACATGAAGAAGTTGAGGATGGAGGTTAAAGGCACATCATCAGGAGCACATAGCAAGCTCAAAGGAAGTGGAAGTAAGTAAAGGTAAAGAACAGAGCCAGAGGAAATAAGTAGATCAACAGAAGAGGAGATAGCCTAAAGAAAAAGATTAGGGAAGACGCGACAAGCAGCTAAATGGATGTGCAAGGAGAGCGAGGAAGGGAGGGCAAGTAATAAAATATTGTTTAAATATAAAATCAATGAAATAATTAAAATAGCAAACTGGGTAGCCATAACTATGAATATTCGACGCATAACTAAGAATAAAAGTACGCATTGATTTTTTTAAGAATAATTCTTTTGATAACAGCATCAATTTTAAAAAGGCCAAGGGAAAGGTTAAAATTATCGGAATGGCTTATAAAAGCACTTAACAATATTTATTTTTATAAGGTCATTGGAGCGAAAAATATATTTAGCTGAATTCCATTTATTGAAATGGTCATTCTCGGACATAACAAAAACGCACTATTATTTTCACCTCTCCGTACATTAAATTTATGTTGATTGATACGGAGCAACAATTGCTTGCAAGTTGTCCAAAATATTTACTCAGACAGCCAAAACATTCAACTGAGTAAATCCCACCTATATTATTACATGTATAGTAATAGTCGACTCGTACTTGAAAGCAACAGAAGTGTTAATTTTTTTAAAAAGACGGGGAAGGTCAGTAAAGCACTCAGAGAAGGGCAAAAGCAGAACATTTTTAACATTAAAGGGGATAGTTGGAACTGTATTATAGTACTTTAAATTTGCAGAGGAAAGACAATTTAAAGAAAAAGATACGAGTAATGGTAGCAATTTATAGTCGATCTCAAAGATATAAGAGAATTTCGGATCCTCCTAGAATCATGTCTGGCATCACGTAAAGTCTGTAGAAACATAAAAAACAGAGCGTTTAACTTGGGACTATGAGGAGAGTGAAAATGGATACAAAAATTTGAATTAATAGATTTGCGATAGATGGAAGATTTAAAACCAGTCTGGGTTCTATGAATAGGAAGAACAAGAAAGAGAATGATTCTATTATTTTCGACCTTATATGTAAATTTAATAGAAGGGACGAGTAAATTAAGTGTATTAAGAAAATTGTTTATATCTATAGAATTAGGCCACAAACAAATGATATCATCAATGTACCCACACCAAACAATAGGGAATTTAAAAATAGGGTGCAGACGGTATTCTTTCTAAATTTTCAACTGCTAATTTTACGCATTTATTTTTACCATCGTTGTCGGTCTATTTCTTCTTAAAAATACTAACCATTTTTAATTTATTTTTTTGGAGGATAATTGACTATGTAAAATTTTGAACCCCCTAATTTGAGCAAGAGACATGGAATCTCTTTTTGAAACCACGCCAGAAGGAAAAAAAAAAGAAGATTTCAGACTTCCTCAAAGTCAAGAGAAGAATGGTAGAAAATATCAGAAATGAGCTACAAATTACACGTTCGACTACTAGGTGAGAGCAGAGAGAAAACCTATATTTGACGATCTAACGCTATCAGAACGCCGTAATTCTGCATTGAAACCCATGAGATTATGAGCAAAGATCTCAGAAAGTCGATCTGATGTGTGTTATTACAAGGGAGAAAGTTGTGGATGAAATGGTCATCATGATGGTAGTGCATAAGGACGTTTGTTTATTTTCACACAAAAATAGTAAGGGGCAGTTCTGTAAAAGGCGATGCAACAAAAGGGCGTCAAACAAACCAATAAGTTGATCAACACGTTCAAACACTCCCTGTAGCAAGACATGTTAGAATTTCTTCGAAGACCAGAAGATCAACTCCCAGAACAACCAGTAGCTCGCTGTGGTACCCGAAACGTGCCCAGAGTCATGTATATAAAATTACCTGCGACAATCATGGTCTTTGGTGTCGTCAGCAATGAAGAAGACATCATGACACTTCACCTCTTTGTTGAATGAAAGCTTCAGGCTGAGCAACGACAACTACATCCGTTTTCTGAGTGATGTTGTAAATTCCTGTTTCGACTTGCCATATCCAGGGAAGCATTATAAGTGGCATTATGACTCCAGGCCCTGCAACACCAGCCGAAAGAGCCAGGCCTGGCTTTCGGAGAATTTCTTCAATCAGACAGCATTTGGCCTAGCAACTCGCCTTACTGCCTTCCCGTGGGCTTTTAGGGGTAAGGCTCAGTGGAACGAGAGATTAACTCGCGGTGCAACACGATGGGCAAGCTGCGGGCCAGGATTACCGGAACCTTCGGGAGTCTAAAATAGGAGATAGTGAAGGAGGCCTGAGGTCTGTTTTGAGGTAACCTGGAGACTGTCATTGAGACTACAGGTGGCTTCATCAAGTTTGATCCACAGACAAACCATTGCAAATTAGACGAATATATCTAAGAAATAAAAATATTTTCATTTTTCCAGTCTGTGATCATGAGAATGAATACCCTGTATATATACACCTATATACAGGGTGCGTTAAGTAATATGTCACCTAACTTTGATATAAATTTACTTATAGATATACCTACCAAAGTAACATGTTTAATACTTGAAGTATTGCACTCTTCGTTTTATTAAATGACATCACCGTCTGCTTCAATCACGCATCTAGGCGGGGTTGAAACTTGCAGCAGACCCCTGAAAGACTATTATTTATAAATGGATAAATCGTTTTGTGAAAGTAAGAAAGGAGGTAGAAGACATTCACAGTAGAAGAATCATTAAAGGAAGAAAACATCAATCGTGTACGGGCACTAATTGAAGAGGAATTTCGATTAACATTCAAAATGATAAAAGAATGTCGAACATATCGGCTGGTTCAGTCAATTTATTCTACCCGACTGATAGGAGAAATGAGCTACTATTTGACCACAAAATTTAAAAAGAGGAAGGAATATCTCAAGGAAGTTTTACAATAACTGTAAACAAAAATGAGACTTTGTATTACAAATATGATCTGGAAGACAAAGAGTAGTCTAAGCAATGCCTATTAAGAGGTGGAAGAGTTACTATCAAAGTAAAGTCTGAACGATCTGAATGAAAGGTAATCGCCACAGTTTTGGGGGGATGCAGAAGGTGTGATACTTGTTTACTTTCTCGAAGGGAGATTAATCACCAATGCTACCTAATACAAAATGCTTTAAGTAAACTTCCTAAGGGTATAGTGGAGAAGCCCGACGAAAAACCTCAAATAAAGGCCCTTTTTCACCATGATAACGCCCTCGCTCATTCCACTTCTTTGACAAAGAAAACTTTGTGAGAATTTTGTTGGGAGTTGATCTCATACCCCCGTACAGTCCTGACATAAGCACATCATACTTCTTCTTGTTTAAAATCCTTAAAAAAGCATGAATGGCATTCGTTTTTATGTTGTTTTATAGAAATGAATTAAATTGATGGTATCATCTTGTAAAAGTGTTTTGAACGCAATTGAGCTGATATTGAAGTTTTTATATATATTTTATATATATATATATATATATATATATATATATATATATATATATATATATATATATATATATATATCTTTATAATATATATGAATATATATTTATCGTGGTAGGAGACAATGTTGTATGCGTGATTCATTATAGTCGACAGCGACGGCTGCTTAGTTGGGTTTGTGCTGCAGCTTTTTAACCTTTTCAGACTCTTTTCATAAAGCTTAAGGTGAAGGAAAATGCTGGCAAGTAGCATTTATTTATTAGCCAAGACTTAGAAAGAGGTGAAAATAATGAGAGAAAACGGTATCTCTGTCATATCTACTGTGTTTTTTTCTTTGTTTTATGTTGTTATATCAATTGTGTTTTCTGTTTTATTTTTATATAAATAGATATTTTGATGTATGTCATAATCATATTTTGGCATTCAAGCTTATTATGAGCTGGTTCTGTACAGCTATTGGTGTTTGCATAGTTATGCAATTTTATTTGCGGTGTAGTCTTTGCGGTCCGACTTATGTGTATATTGTTGTCACATCGCTGTCAGTTAGTATTTTACTACTTCTAAAGGCTGTTGTCTCTCTTTCGCCCTACATGTCTACGTGTTTACGAGAGAGTCTTGGAGAAGACTATCGCCAATGGCTTGCCATATTCCCTTTGCTCTTTCGTGGAGCGCCACGTTGATCGGTGTTAGCCCAATTGAGTCCTGTAGCTCCCTTTGTCTTGCGTGTTCTCTTTTTCAGGTATTTGTAATGATTAGCACCGCTTTGTTTTTAATCTTTTGAGAGCTTGATAATATAGCTCTCGGGACTTACCTACAACGGAACAGGAGGGTAGAGGAGCCTAGAGCGAATGCATGCATTGAATATCTTGAGTTTATTTGAGTTATCCAGGGAGATAAGCCTCACTTTCCATTTGAGGCAGTTAAATCGATAAGGCTCCTTTAACCTACTGTTTTCTTAAGCCCCAGAACCGTGCCCTCTGTACAATAGTGCATAGTCCCCCATCAACACGGCTAAAATTAGACGTTTTCTGAAGAATGTAAGAATTATTTTGAATATAGGGGCATTGGTCTAAATCTTCCATTTTCTCTCGAGAGAGTTTATGTTTTCTATCCCCCTAGACATATTTTTCGCTATAAATTCTTTACTAAAGTATACGTTCGAACAAAATTAGGATATATCATCCTCGAATTGAGCGTATAGTGGACTCTAAGAGTATGGATGTGGCAGCTCAAATGTGTAAATGTTATAAAGTAGGGGGCTCAGCTCAATATCTTCCCTGCACGACCCCTGGTTCAAGTTTGAATGCGAGATCAATGTAGTCCTTCATTTGTATGTAAGATCTCCTCTCGATTATATATTGACAGAGATTCCTCTCGAGAATTGAGATGAAACCTAGGTGCCGGATCATATATTGCAGTCCGCTTCTCCATACCTTATCAAAAGCTTTTTTGATATCTCGGATAGCCAGGTTTACATGCTTTTATCTGCCTTTATTTTTGTCAGCTTCTCAGTGACTACAGAGGAAGGAATGCCCAACCATGTGCTCACAAAGGGTTCTATGATGCTGGTTGGTTTCAAAACCCACTAAAATCCAAACACCTCTCCCTTAACGAATACCGGACCCTAATACCTTTAGGCTCATCTGCGATTATCATTATGATTTGTTCGTCCATTTCATCATCCGGCCAGGTGATCTCTTACACGACGCGAGGAATGAATGGTATCATCTACCTACCAATTTAACATATATATTTTCCCTCTCATAAGCATTTTAGTATTAAATCTCGCTCTTCTAATACTTTCTTGGAGAGTAGATGCATCACACTTCATCTCACTGTGAAGCTGTAAGCTTGTGTTACGTAGGCGACATCTTTAGGTTCTTTTCCCCTTTGTTTCGCAATGCAATATCTCATTTGAAAACTTTGGTTGCTATAAAATATACAGGCAAAATATTTAAAGCAAAACTTCAGAAATATACTCAGGGAATTCAACATTATATCGCCACTTCTCGAAGCAAAGCTATTTAGATTTCTATCGCAATGCGAAGGATCAAAGAAAACTATTTGAAAATGGCGCTCAGGTCCGAGTTGAAGCCAAAAGTCAATTAGGTCCGCATAAATGAATATCCGATTCATAAATAAATTTATTATTTTGTACTGCTTGAAGAATAGGGTCAATGCGTATAAATTTGAATCCAACCGCTTAAGCATAAAAATGTCTAGAGTTGATTCATGCTTTCATAAGAAGATCACTAAATAAGTTGCCTCCTTAAAATAGAAAAATTGTTGTTGAAAACATGTTCCCTTTTTCTAGAACTAATATTTTAAGAATGAATTAAGTGCTTATTGATTCATCTCATTAAATCTCAGCAAATTATGATACTTGGTATCATTCCTAGTTACGAATGTGGCTAAAAGGACACTGACTCCCATTCAAGTTTAGCTGACAATCTCAAATTAAATGGGGCTAACTATTACAACACTGACCAAGTAGATATATATATATATATATATATATATATATATATATTTATTTATTTATTTTATACAAACTTATTCAGCGATGCTTGAAAATTTAGTTCTTGAAGTTTTTAAGTTATGTAGAGGAACTTGGTGCAGCCAGCCAGCGACCGCTGCCAATCCCAGGATTGCAACACCTGGCAACCTTACGCTGTTTAATGCATACTTATCTAGCAGGTAAGGGGAAGGCAGAATGAATTGTCATGTGCACAACGTTCGCTGCCACCCTCGATCCACGCCAAGTGCCAGTTTTCACTCAGCCTCCAAGAAGATCCCATTTAGGCAAACTGCAAGCCACCTGACCTTTTTAATGAATAATATAAACTGTGAACGTGTTTGAATAACCAACTGCTCCAAACTGAAATGGTATAGAGTTATATCATCAAAAGTTAAACCACGAATTGTATTACCGTCTCTTATTATCCGATTCTAAATATAAGGAAATATAACCAATTCCGAGTAAAGGTTTTATATGCTCAAGAAAATAATAACTATGAACAGCCTAATAAAAGCATTTGAGTAAAATATATTTTTAGTTGCGTGGAGTCTAGTCGCGGGCGACTCTACATCTCACTATGTAGGCCGGTCGGTCGGTCCCCGTTTTACTTATTTTTTTGGTAATAACATTGTAACTAATCTGCCGATTCTAACGAAATTCGAAACCCTTTTGTTGTGTTACCTTCTCTATCGAATAGTATAACCTCCATGGTCCTACCAAGGTTAGCCCATGAAGTAGTTTGTTTTGGCAATAACATCATAACTATTCAGCCGATTCTAATGAAATTTGAAACCCTTGTGTTGTTTTACATTCTCTTTTGAATGACACAATTTTGGTGGAATCCTAAGGATAGTCTTTGGATTATTGAAAGTTTTGGAGGTCGTAAGGTCATAAATCAGAATAAGTGAGAGTACGCGACTTTTTGGTCAGCAGACCTTGTTTCACTAAAGTTTCATAATATTTCTCAGAGGTAGTGTAGGTTTAGTCAGTGTAGGTTTGATGAATGTAGGTTTAGGAAGTATAGGTTTTCTTGTAAAGGATTCGGAAGATAAGAGGAGGAAGAATAGCTTTAGGTTTAAAATACGTAAGACAATTTTTTAATATCGATTCTGTGTGAATTAAAGAAAAACGGAGATTTCTGGTACCATCTCAAGCATATTTTATAAATGGAAAAAGAGAAGAATAACAAAAAAATAAATAAATTTATTCAAAGGAATAATTTAGGGCAGCAACTCTTTGTGTTTAAAGTACAATTTGAATTCTCTTTATTCAAAATTAGTAGGGCCTAAATGATTACGAAATCCGATCAAAGTACAAGAAGGAAAACTAGATATAATGAAATAGCAGGAACTTTAAAAGTCTTACGATATATATATATATATATATATATATATATATATATATATATATATATATATATATATATATATATATATATATATATACAGGGTGTCCACAAAGTTGGGTACATAGGGGATAAATACGTACCTTTAGAACAAAACAATATTATTTAATTATAATGTTAAGAAATTATATTTTCAATATGATTTCCATTATTTGCAATGTATAATTCGATGCGCCTTGCTAAATTCTTGTGAACTCGATTGAATAGGTGTATATTGCCGTCGATTTCAGCACACTGACTGATAATGCGTTCTCTCAAGTGGTTTAGATTTGCAATCCTCATTGAGTAAACTTTCTCTTTTAACATACCCCAGAAAAAGAAATCAAGGGGAGAAGGGTCTGGTGAACGAGGGGACCACTCGACATGACCTGTTTTTCCAATCCAGTGATGAAAAGTGCCATTCAGCCAATCTCTAACATTTGTAGCAAAATGGGCAGGGGCTCCATCCTGCTGAAACCATTCCGGAAGTCCCTCGCCTAGGCGCTTAATTTGAGGCATTAATTTGTCTCTCAACATTTTCAGATAAGTCTCACCGGTTACATGTTCATCAAAGAAGAAGGGTCCTAGCACATGAGCTTACCACAAACCACACCACACCATCACCTTTTGGCAGCCTTGCTGTTTGGATGGATCCATCCAATGTGGATTGTCTTGAGACCAGTATCGAAGATTCTGTCTGTTGACTTCACCATTAACATAAAACAAAGCTTCATCACAGAACAACAAAAGGTCTTTAGTAAAATTGATATTTTCATCCAATTTATCTGAAAACCATTCGTACATCTGCATTCGTCTATCGGGGTCATCTTCATTTAAGTAATGCAATATCTGTAATTTGCTCTACCAGGATTTTGTGGATACTTGACTTTGGAACACCCAACTCCATGGATGTCCAACGAAGTGATTTCTTTGGGCTAGCATCAATTTTGGCCATGAAAACCTCTTTCGTTTCGTCTGAATTCTTTGGTCGCCCGGAACGGGGTTAGTCCAAGACACTGCCTGTTTCTTTAAACTTCGTGACCAATTTTCCGACGGCTGTAAAATAAATAGGTTGCCGACCAGGCTGTCGAAGGTTAAATTCATCGGCAATTTTGCGATAAGACCATCCTTCTCGTCCACTTAAGAGTACCAACTCGATTCTTTCTTCTTTAGACAGAGCCATCAATCGATCTGGGGAGGAAAAATGACATAAATAAATAAAATATTAAAATTCCTATGTACCCAGACTTTTTGGACACCCTGTATATATATATATAAGGAAAATTAATGCAATATCACGAGAAAAGATGAGGAATTAAACCACATTCTCCGAAGACAATTTAATTCAGAACAGTTTCGGTGTATCTCACACCCTTTTTCAACTGACACTGGATAGAAAATATAAAAAAAGTGCATATAAGCATAACACAAGGTCTGGTCGTGAAAGATCCCCTTTTTTCCCCCAATCCCCTACTTGGGGCTAATCTGGGGGAGGGGGGGGTTAAGCCTAAACATATTGAAGGGCTGACATTTTACTATTTTGTTTATTTGCTTTCTTATTACAGGATTAAAAAAAAATTGACCCTCAGATAGATTTAAATTAGGAACTGACGATATCAAGCTCGATCGTATGATTCTTGTCTCTAACATGGCAAAATATTCCACTGCTTTCGCTGCCCACTCTAATATCTCTTTTGTGTTCATACAATCTCTTGTCTAGATTTCTCCTCATTTCCCCTATATAAACTTTATGGCAATCGTTGCATGGTATTGCATATACTCCTATGTTAATATGTTATTTGGGTTTCCTGGCAATCATCAATTGGTTTAAGGAATTATTATATTTAAAGGCTAGATTAATACCCGCTTTTCCAAATATGTCCTTTAAACTATTTAACTTATTATTAAATGGCAATGTTATACATTTGTTGAAGTCATTAGTGCGGAAGGCTTATTGCCATAAAATGCAAATGAACAAAATAGTAAAATGTCAGCCCTTCAATAGGTTTAGGCTTAACCCCCCCCCCCCAGATTAGCCACAAGTAGGGGATTGGTGTAAAAAAGAGGGGATCTTTCACGACCAGACCTTGTGTTATGCTTATATGCACTTTTCTTATATTTTCTATCCAGTGTCAGTTGAAAAAGGGTGTGAGATACACCAAAACTGTTCTGAATTAAATTGTCTTCGGAGAATGTGGATTAATTCCTCATATATATATATATATATATATATATATATATATATATATATATATATATATATATATATATATATATATGTATATATATATATATATATATATATATATATATATATAGTCATATGAGAGAGAGAGAAAGAGAGAGATAGAGAGTGGACCGGGAAAGTTTACAACACACTATTAGAAATGAAAATCTACTTACTTTTAGTTAACGCAGCTTAATAAAATTGGCAACATACATGCCACTTTAAATAATAAAACAATGTAAAGGTCATAAAAGAAAAATCGTGAACAGGAAAAACTTAATAAGGACAAAATTGAAATTCTACAACGCAAAAGTCTACAACACATTCTTATAAATAGTTTCCATCTGGAAAATATCTCATTAAAAACTAATCCCATTCATTCCACAATATTTATAGTATTCTAAACCAAATGCGAGGTTTCATTCTTCCTCACAAGATAGTCGTACCGTCAACATTTTTATCATAAGGAACAACACACAAATCAGTTAAGATCTTCATGAACACATTGGGTACAAAAAAAGTTCTCTGTACATCTTAAATTACCCATCAATTCAGTTGGTGCTCTAATACGCAAGTGAAAGCATCGTAATTCAATTCATCCTTTGGAACTTTCAGGTCGCCCGTGAATGGTAACGGAGCGTGCAGCTCGAAATCTTGCTGGAAGAGTATGTGTTAAACCACAGGATACACTTAGAGAGCTGCAGGAAGATCTGGAGACAAGTGGAGTTGAATTTAGCAAGGATGCATTAAGTAAAACGCTTCGTAGTTATGATCACTTCTCTCGTATTTCAAGAAAGAGCCCACTCCTTAAGAAAACTCACTGTAAAGCTCGCTTAGTGTTTGCAAAAGAACATTTAAATAAACCGGCAACAACGTTCTGGGAACAAATCCTTTGGTCAGATGCAACGAAAATAGAACTTTTCGGTCGAAATTCAGTCATAAGAGTTTGGAGAAAGAAGTATGCAGTTTCCGCGCCAAAGAATCCGATCCTTAGTGTCGAATTCGGGGGTGAATCAATCGTGGTATTAGGTTGTTTTTGATCATCAGAGATTTGAAGAATAGAGGTAGTCGGAGGAAAAATGAACTGCGAAATGTACAGAAGAATTTTTTGGAAAGAAATCTTTGAACTAACGTTGGCTCTATGAACCTCTCAAGATGAGTATTTCAACAAGACAATGACTCTAAGCATAGTGCAAAACAAAATAAGAATTGACTGCATACAGTTAGAATTAATGTTTTGAAATGACGAGGTCCACAAACGAGATGGGCATAACTTATCTGATTTGAAGAAAATATGTTTGGAAGAATGAGAACAAAATCAGCCCAGGCACCTGTAGAAATATCGTAGAAGACTACTCAATGCGCTTGTAAGCTGTAATTGATGACAGGTTATGCACCCAAGTATTAAACCATGTTTATATGAATGTGTTGCAAACTTTAACGTTGTCAACTTATACTATTGTGCTAATAAAGTTTTCCTGCTCGCCATTTTGCTTCTCTGATCGTTACATTGTATCTATTACATTAAGTTCTATGTGGTTTGTAAATTTCATTAACTAGCGTTAACTAAAAGTATTTAAATTTCCATTTCTATCGGTGTGTTGTAAACTTTTACATTTTGTAACATATATAAACTGAATACTTTGTAATAATTCCCCATTGTAACTGAAGATGATACTCGATGTATTGAAAAGCGTCAATTAAATTAAAGAAAATGCTAAATTACATTAATTTACTTCTATCTTTGGCAAAATAACAAAAATCAGTCTCCGATGAACTTTATCCACAGGTTAAACAATGAATAAAAGGCGAATATAAGACAAATCAAGAGGATTGAAAAAAGAATTATTAATTAGAAACTAGCGGTCGCTTTTAATAAAACATGAAATAATGAATATTTATATATTGCGAGAAATTCTTCATGAGCGCGTCCTGTATTAGCACCATTGTAGTTTTAAAATGGATCACAATGCACTATACCATATTGTTTGGTCGTTCCATGAGCATCTGCTTGAGTAGAAGAAATAATTACAATACCCTTCTTTATCCATGATATTAATATTCTTATCACCCTCATCCAGTCTATTAACCTCAAAAAATTTAAGATAATGAGATTATTATTCCCTCAAATTTAAACCGCAATAGCAACGAGGCCGTGTAAATCAAAGTCGATGGGATGATATCTGTCAATAATTGGAAGATAAAGCGAGTGAAAAATATATGAAAGAAATATAGCCACAGATCCTCCTGCAGACATTGGGGCCCGGAGGGACGACTGCGTTGTCGAGGAAGGAAGGGCGCGCAAGCCCCAGATGTCCTTTGATACTCCCTTGCGGGACGATAATAGGAGAGAAAGTTTCTTTATTTATCCGTTTTGACAAAATTTTTCTCTTTGAGGGCCAAAATCATGAAGCAAGCGGATGTGTTCTCTATCACTATCAAAGGCGATGAGAAGCTATTCAGAAGTTGCGACGAATTCCAGATTCTCGTAAAATGTTTATGCTATCAAAATGATGGCCTCACACAGACACAGACGAAAGGCAATAACTTGAAACGATGAAGATGACTGCGCATCGTTTTGTATTAAGGGCATCTCTTTCTCTCCTCCAAAACTTGGCTTTCCCTTAAAAATGGAGCTATTTGAGATCACATACAGCTATGCAGTGGAGTGGATTGCGCGCAATCGCGTGGTTATGGGTGGCGCTCGTAAACAGAATTTTAGGGTTCCATTTTATGTAATTACCACCAGTTTCATTTAATGCTGGATTTATCTCGAAATAAATAAATTAATCAACTGAAGACCTTCGAAAAGATGAAAAGTAATGCAGTTTTTAATTTATTTACTGGCATTTGTCTTAGTAACATGCCAGAATATAGATTTTACAGATAAACCGATATATATATTTTATCGATGGATATTTAATTGAACATCCCCCCCACTCCCAAGTTTTTTCTTAATAGAGACAAAGCCCTCAAACATGATAATTAAATTTACATTAACATTAGAAAAAAAAGCCCTGCAAAACTGATAAAGAAGAGGAGTCGGTTATCGTTGGAGGAGAATATGCAAAAATAGCGGAACTCTTGTTTTTAGCTCCAACCAGCGCTCAGGAAATCCGCCGTGATTCAAGGGAGCGACAACCGTTCCGCGTCATGGATTCGTGGATATAAATCCTCATCCGTGGATTGGGAGCTGAAGAGTGATGTGTTGTGTGCAAATAGAAGAGTGATGAAGAGAAAGATTTGTTGTGATTAGCTATGTGTACGATGACGTACGTAGCCTCAGCCGCTTCATTGGCGGCTGCACCCTCTGAGCCACGTCAATTTTGGTGGCGTCTTTACTTTCGTAAGTTGCACTCGGTTAAAGTCTTCTTCTTATGCCAGAAGCCTCGACAAACTTAAGCACGCGCGGGGTTGTCTCAGCTGTCGCCGGGACTCGAGCCAGGTTCCCATCTGTGGAAATCCAACGCCTTATCCACTAGCCTAGTGAGCGACTTAAATAATGAATATGGGAAAGTAGAATTGGCTTTGAAAATGCTTAGAAACCCGTTGTCAAGTAATATTTGCCATTATTTTATGGACCACCAAGTAAGCTTTCACTTCGGCAACTCGTTTTTTTTCGCATGGTTGGCCTTCTATAGCCTTTAGGTAATGATGACTGACAATGCCTCCATTCCCTCTATTTTCCATAGTTTCCCCTCTTCGGGCAGATACATGGTGTAGTGGGTAATTCATCTACTAAGTTCAATATAAAAGAAAATAGCGCAGAGTTCATTTATGCAGATATATTTACTAGAGTTACGTTTTAAACACTGGAAGGATTTCTGTACTATTCATTTTAATCAAAGAAATCGCCCTCCATTTTGACTACGGCATTCAGGAGGGGAGGTAACCTAGCGCAGTCAGTTTCGACGGTTCCCTGTTTAACTAAGTGAAAATTGTGGTGACATTGGACTTAAGTTCTACCTTGGTGGTACACAGAGACTTGTTGGTCTCTCTCTCAACCTCACCCCACACATAATAGTCCATGAGGTTGCCGGCTGAGTAGTTATAAAGGCAGATGTTAAGAGTGATGTGGTCAAAGAAATCATCTGACAGCCAAGACTGGCTCTTTCTGTTTGTTTGCAGACACCTGCTGTCATACGTACAGCCTTCAAATGGTCTCCTGCATTCATGGTGACATCAATTCCTCCAGGCACTTGATGTAGCCTTCTGGGAAGATAAAAGAGGGAATAACGTGGCCCTCGCTTCTGGCTACCCCGCACCATAATGTAGACCAAAATCTGGTTTTCATTAATCTCGGTACATCTTGGGGGGCACAGTGAGCCAACAGTTCTCTTGCGAGTTCACCTTCTGGTCTTGGCAGAAATATTTCTCGTTTGAGAAGAACTAAATCATGCCAGGATTTAGGGGATGATTCAGATTGCTCATAAGCTACGCAGCTGGTTCCATCTGCTTCTCTTTCCTCTTTTGTGACAGAAACTGGCTATTTTTTATCTTGACAGAGTAGGAGCGGATGTCGCAGGTACTAACTCTCTGATGAGAGACTGACACTCCATTGCCCCTGGCTATGGTCCTAATTGACTTACTTAGATCGTTGTAAATGATTGACAGAATTTCCGTGACAAATTCGTTTTTAGTCATATCCGAAGGCTTAGAGTGAGGTTTCCTAGCCGCTGTACAGTCGTAATCACAGCTTGACTCTTTAATGATGCTCTGCACCTTCCTCAGATTGAGACTCAAACACTCGAAGATCTTCGTATTGAAGCTCCTCGAATGAATGCCAAACAGCACAGCTTTACATCATCCAAATATTTGGATGACTTAAATATGTGTCAAGAGGTTAGAATATTTTATATAAGGTTGAAAGAGTTAGAAGATTTTATGTGTAAAAGGTTTAAAACATTTTTATAAGGGTCAAGAGGTTAGACCATTTTATATAACGGTGAAGGGGTTATAAGATTTTATGTGTGAAGGGGCTAGAATATTTTATAAGGGTAAAGGAGTTAGAACTTTTTTCTAAGTGTCAGGGATTCAAATATTTTTTATAAGAGTGAAGAAACTAGAACATTTTATATAACGGTCCAGTGGTTACAACGTTTATATAAATGCGAAGAGGTTATAACACTTTATATACTGTTCTCCTGAAGAGGCTTGGGGAACTCCAGGAGACATCTAGCAATTAACGGTTTTTTACTAGTGCCCTTGCCTAATCGCATTCACAGGAACGTGTTTTATATATATATATATATATATATATATATATATATATATATATATATACATATTGGGTGGCTCATAAGTTGCAGGACACTCCACGTACAACATTTATACGTCTTTTGTTCCCATACGTATGGGACAAAAGCCATGGAAAAGTTGTACGTGGAGTGTCCTCGAACTTATGGGCCACCCTGTATATATATATATATATATATATATATATATATATATATATATATATTACGCTACGTCATTTCCTTTCCAGTTTTAACCGGCATTAAGTGAGGTTGTTCACAGAATGGAGTCCGTATATGCTTAGGTCCGACTATTTTCTGACGGCTGCCACGTGCCATAGTGAGCCATCTTACGCATTAAAGTGTTGGAAATCGAGGTTCATCTAACGATGAACTACCTCCGATGTAACTAACTTCCATCATCCTGGGAAGTGGTTGTTTCCCTCATTTAAATAGTTGGCGATAATAGATGTAGAGACAGAAACTGCTATTCTTATGTTAAAGATAATGGGCTTCGAACGTCATTCGGCAATAAAATAAACGTTGATACATGAATAATTTATTTGTAAATCACTTAGGTACATACAAAAGACCCTATTTATTTTCCAGTGCTACAATATTAACTAAACTTATTCAATAATCAGTTAATCTTCCAAAAAAATTGAACGAGCAATGTTTTAAAACGTTTAGTTATATTTCTTTATTTTATTGACCTTCTTAAAGTTTCCTGGTTCTAAATCGAAAGAAAAACATAGAAAGTATCATTTACCAAAATGGTAACATGATTAGGTGGATTGCACTCTTCAAGTGTCAATATCGTAATTCCCTGATTTCTCTAAGTCCCTTGAATGCTGGATTTTCTCGTTCACTTTTAGCTGCAGCGGAAATATGCAAAGAAATCGGGAGGAATCTCCAACAACATTAATTCATGCGATATTTATCCTATAAAAACCATCTCTCTTTTTTCCTTTACAACTGGAATTGAAGGTTAGCGAGTCAAGTTTAGCTTATAGGCAAAGAACTCTCTGCAATCATCATAAGACATAAAATTCCGTTATTTTTGGCTCTTATACTTCAAAGACTGTTAGTATCAGAGTGCTACCAAAACTTCTCTTTGTTTTGGAAGATCGCCTAACAGGATTTGATAGCTTTTATTACTTGTCTCTTTGCCTGAAAAGAGCAAGTTTATGAGTTTTTTTCTCTTTACTTGTCAGAAAGCTTCTCGAATGGTATGTGATATTTTTTAATGCAACATTGTGCTGTAGATTCTTGTAACAACAATGGAAGGCAAGTTACAGAATAATTGAAGAAAATTTCTTTAGTTGTTCATGTCTCACCTATCTCTAGAATCATCTAACTGTCTATAACTTCACTAATCTTCTATCGTTTTAATAAAATTGAATTATCTATTCATAAGCAAAGTTGTGATTACTAAAACTGTTAGAATATAAATGTTGAATCT
This sequence comes from Ceratothoa steindachneri, assembly GCA_963969495.1. Taxonomy (NCBI): domain Eukaryota; kingdom Metazoa; phylum Arthropoda; class Malacostraca; order Isopoda; family Cymothoidae; genus Ceratothoa; species Ceratothoa steindachneri. The sequence continues at coordinate 174,204,393 of OZ018322.1, read as the reverse complement.
AAATTGGTAAAGAAGTAGTGAAGTTATATTCGAAAGTAATCAAAAAGATTCATAGGTTGATGATTTCCACGATTTCTTTGAACTTTCCATTTCTGTGGGTTTCATATAAGCTAACAATGGTTGTTTTTAAATGATTTCCCCTCTGCTTTACAACCTTTGCTACCTTCAAGTTCATTTCAGGTTGTCAACATTTCTCTAGTGCAAGCAGCCGTATAATTATAATGGTTAGCTCTCACAATCGCTGTTGTAGACCACAATTAATTATGCAAACATTGTGATAGTAAAGACAGTCAATTAAAAAGGTTCGTGTGGTTCTTTTGAATTTGCCTTTAAATACAGTCACTTGCTTGAGGGATTGAGTTGCGACCTCTATTTCCCTACGGCAAGTACATAGAGCTCTTGATTCCATCCAGAATTTAATATAATACAAGAAATATTTTGTGAAATAAAAGCGGTAGAACCTTTGTTCTTAATCTTTAATGAGTTTTAATCATTTTCCCTCTGTCCTTATTTCTTCTTAAATAAAACACTTAAAAAAATTAACTTCCATTGTTTTTCATTCAAGGCAAAAATACTACTCCTCCTGCCCTAGTTCTTTTCTTTGATATTACTCATCCTCTCATGAGACCATAAATTCTATGTGAGACCTTTTCTCAGCTATTAATATGCATAAAATTATTATTGAATTACATTGTCAATTCCATCACTGATAATATTTCTGTAAAGGCTTCGCTATCAGCATATTCAAAAGTAATTTGATATGAAATAAAAGTAAAATAAGAATAAAATAAAAAATAAATAAAAATATTTTAGGAAATTAATTAATACTCGTATTACTGTTTTGAGGATCCGAAATTACTAACGTTTCAGATACAAACCGCTCTTGCTTCCAAGCAAGATAATGTGGCAAAGACGTTTCAATAATGGCGCAAAGAAGTTTCAATAATGTAGTAAAGAAGTTCAATAATGTGGCGAAGTTGATTCAATAATGTGGCAAAGGCGTTTCAATAATATGGAAGAGACGTTTCAATAATATGGCAGAGACGTTTCAATAATGGGAAATAAACGTCTCAATAATGTGGCAAAGATGTTTCAACAATTGTGAAAAGACTTTTCAATAATGCGTCAAAAACGTTTCAATAATGGGACATGACGTTTTAATAACGTGGCAAAAACGTTTCAATAATGTGGCAATTACAATTCAATAAATTTGGCAAAGACGATTCAATAATGTGACCACGACATTTCAATAATATGAAAAAGTCGTTTCAATAGTGTCGCAAAGATGTTTCAATAATTTGACAAAGACGTTCCAATAATGAGGAAAAGAAGTTTCAATAATGTGGCAAAGACATTTAAATAATGTTACAAAGACATTTCAATAATGGGACATAGACGCTTCAATAGTGTGGCAAATACGTTTCAATGATATTGCAAAAACGTTGCAATAATCTGGCAAATCAATAAATTTGGCAAATAGGATTCAATAATGTGACAAAAACGTTTCAATAATATGACAAAGATGTTTCATTAGTGTCTCAAAGACGTTTCAATAATGTGACAAAGACGTTTCAATAATCTGGCAAAGACGTTTCAATAATGTGAAAAGACGGTTCAATTGTGTAGGAAATACACTTCAAAATATCCGGCAAAAACGTTTCATTAATGTGGCAAAAACGTTTCTCAATAATGTTCCCAAAACTTGTGAATAATGTACGCGAATGCAATAACAAAGAAAATATTCCTTCTTTCTACCTGCCTGTCAACTTCTTAGTAATGGATAAACTATGAATTTAAATTATAAGCTAAAAAGAAAATATAAACGAAGTGTAGAATAAAGATAACTAAAAGGATCTTCCTATCTTCTTGTATTGTCGTATTTATCTGTATTCGAGATTTACATTCCGAATTTGCAGACAAACTGGCGTCACCCCGGAACTTTACTGTCTCAACCCTTCTTCTTTCGATAGGTTCTCATATATCAAAATGTCTGAAATTAAATTAAATTTTACATTCAAATATTTGTCACAGTTTTGAAAACTAAAGATTTGTTTTATGTATTACAGAAATAATCTATCGAAGTTTCTCCCTTAATTGAAGTTAAGTTCGCCATGATATTTACATAATGTTGCATTCTTGATTTCCGTTTAAATGGCGTTTTACCTTCATCCTCCATTATTCTCTCGATGAAACTACCCTAACAATGTTATATGTACAATTAGAAATCCATAACAACCCCTCATACTATTTTATTTGGGTTTCCTTCCTCTCTTCTCCGTCTTGCTTACATTCACCTTTTAGTTCTTTATCTCCTCTATTAATTAACTACAATTCACTTTTCGTTCCTTCTTGAAAGGCGTACTTCAGATTTTAAATCCATTGCTACCTATTATTCTATTTGGTCTTATAATATCCAAACTGACTAACTAAAATCTGTTTAAGAATACCAAGTTTAAAAGAAAAGTGAGAATAAAAGAAATAAATTGTAGACTTGGGGCCAGAAGTCAGATGCAAGGGCATTATGAAAGCGTTCCTCAGCCCGATTAGAAAATGTGTTTAGACAGTCTGTTTTTGATGCTATTTATGTGAATAAAAGAAAAACAGTTTTATTTGGAACAAAAGATAATCATTTAGGGGCTCTTGATTCTTTTTAAATAACGTTTTGTAATGTTAATTTTCTTTTTTTCTTTTTGTTTGATCAACCAGGATTCTTATAAATATATCATTTATGTGGTGTGTTCACGATGGACAACAAATTAAAAGGCATTCTTATATTATTTATCAATCAAGCCATTATTTAATTTAAACAACCAGGTCCAAAACCATTGATTTTAGGATTAACCAAATAAATTTTATTATTAGAAATCCATTAATGAAGTAATAAAAGTCTAATAAATATATTACTATTTTTTTTCAAGCATGCTATCAATCTATGCCATCGTGCAACAATCCTTCGTTCCTCTGCAAATCCAGTGATTTAATAACGAGAAAAAAAAAAATCACGATAACGATCGGTTTGAAAGCGTTGAGAATGTTCGTTTTTGCTCACATTACTCAGTGTTCAATTCTTAAAATTGATTTATTGTAAAAAAAAACCCACCATAAACCTACAGGCAAAAGTGATGAACTAAAGAAAATCCTACCATAAAATCCATTACAACGTACTGCAAATATCTTAGTGTTGTGTCACTGATGGATCAGATTTAATCATACTTCCTTATAATGAGAAACTTAGAACTGATGGCTAATGATCAATTCTTATTTTCTTTATAATACCACTACAATTAGCTGGGTAACTTACAATTAAATGATTGTACTACTTCGAGGCTACATATTTTCTCAAGCCAAGTCCAAGATGCAGACAGTAATGATTGCAGCTAGCGGGTAAGATTCAACCTGTTCTTTGTATCGTTCCTCTTATAAGCACCTAATACAGATGATAGCCGTCAGTAATCTAGCGGCGAGTAGTCTAGATTGGATGCATAGGAGTTTTATAATCTATTAGGATGTTCATTAAATATTCTTCTAAAGAATATCAGGCAATGGCTTCGCTACTAAGATCAAAATTTAAAATCTAAAAAACAGCAGCCATGGTTACATTTTTATAAATTTTCTGAACTTCGCCAATTATAATAATTTTAAAAAGAAATTCTACACTAAATTTCCCTCCTTTCATAATATCACGGTGCTAAAATATAGTTATAGAAAGAAACTTTTTGAAAAATTCACAAAATTTCGATACTTATATTTATTTCTGAACTTCACCATTTTGTTTTTTTGATATTATAAAAGAATTATTAGAAATAACTTTGATAAAAAACATAAGTCTTAAGCAAACTAAGATGAAATTATTATTTAAATACTCAAAAAAATCCCCTTCTTAAACTATCAAGTTAGTGAGAATTATTAGAAATAACTTTGATAAAAAAACATGTCATAGCCAAACTAAGATGAAATTATTATTCAACTACTCAAAAAAATCCCCTTCTTCAATTATAGAGTTAGTGATGATGATGATGATAATATAAAAATATCATAAAATTCATTTTACTACTAATTATTCGACTAAGACTTCAATAGTTTACAATCATTCCAAATGACACATTATGGTATGGATAGCTTCCGCGAGTTATCTAGTTTAGTCGTTTTAAGTTTAAGTATCGAAAGATGGAGCGTTAGTTTATACTTATTATAAAAAATAACATTTTATTAATTAAAGAACATTTTAAAAAGTACATAAAAATTCAAAAATATTAACAAAATATTCAAACATATTAACAAAATAAACATTACCATCCTACATTTTGTGATTAAAATGATATTCACAAAAAAATTTGATAAAATAAGTTAAATATATAAATCTATGAGGGGTGTTTTTTAATTTTGGCTAAAGGTATATATATTTTATTGCTGTATCAATCAAATGAATCTAAACCTAAATAATTACTCCTCCTCAATTAAACTATTCACTATATAACCAACCAACACTTCAATACATTAACTAACCAACCGACCAACCTAACAAATCTCGTTAGCTGATTCGTTCACATTTGTTTACCGTTTTTTTGTGTTTTGTTTATAATTTACTATAGTAGTTTATTTTATTTTTTATTCCAGTTAACTTTAATTTTAAAAACTCAAGTCAGTTTATGTTAAAACTTCATTTCCTATTATTTTTCAAAATTACACTGGATAGTATCAATAAATTCTATATATAACTGTTATTTGCGTTTTTACTTTCATCTCCATAGTTGTCAATTTTATTGATTTACCTTCCCTTCCACTGCTTTATTAGCCATTATATAATGCATGTTTCTAACTGTTTAACTATTATCGTTAATATTTCTTCCCCTTATCATTAGTCGATACAATCGCTGAAGATGGTACAAGCGAAGGTCTGAAACGTCCAACCAATATATGATTAGTGTAATCTCCTGGGTCTTCATATTCCTAATATATATATATATATATATATATATATATATATATATATATATATATATATATATATATATATATATATATATATATATATATTCTATAGGTTTGCTTCTAGGAAGGCTTATTTTGAGGTTGAGGATAAATCCCAAAATGAGACATGTAAAATTTCTCATTTAATTAAGTACAACGTTTTGGGTATCTTACCCATCTTCTGGTCTATAAAAGAGATTTAGAACACGTTTAAAATTACAAAAATTATAATGTACACAAAGATTGAAAATAAATTATTTAGTTAATTGAAATTATGGCAAATCGTTTGAAAACTATTGAAATTTAGATATGGATCAATTATGGGTACTTTAAATATGCATAAATATAACACTAGTTGATGCAGTTATTGGTTGACACAGATATTAGTCACTAAATGAAGCAGCAATAGTAATAAATTATTTAATAAATTGAAAATGTGAAAAAATCATTTAAAAACTTTACACTAAATGTAAATGCTATGAATATGGATGAATATAAAAATAAACTAATTGGGGCAATTAATTGGTACACAAAAATATTAGTCACCTTTAGTGGACGGCAAAAGCGGAGAGACTGAGGAAAGATTATAGAGGGAACCGATTAGAGATTGGTAGGTTGTGAAAATATTTTAAGTGGTATATGAAATGAGAAGAAGAAAAGCAGTTGAATCAGAATTTCAACTGGGATTTAGTTGTTTTATAAATAATGATTCGAGAATGCGCAGGGAAGTGGAGTCCTTTGCATGTCCTATAATTTGAAAGTTTTTGTGGGAAATTTCTGTCTTACATTTAATTGAATGATCTCGAATGGGAGAAGTTTCTTTATTGGTCAAGGTGGAGCCAGTGCGAGAGCTAATACCAAGATGAGAACAGACCCTAGCCCTAAGTGAGCGAACAGTGCTGCCAATGTAGATCCCCTGGTGGCACCTGGGGCAAATGAATTTATAGACAACTGAACAGCTTATTTCAGGTGGAATTCTGTCTCTAGTTCTGAAAAATTTTCCAATCTTTGTGTACATTATAATTTTTGTAATTTTAAACGTGTTCTAAATCTCTTTTATAGACCAGAAGATGGGTAAGATACCCGAAACGTTGTACTTAATTAAATGAGAAATTTTACATGTCTCATTTTGGGATTTATCCTTAACCTATATATATATATATATATATATATATATATATATATATATATATATATATATATATATATATATATATATATATATATATATATATATATATATATAAAAAATATATATATATATATATATATATATATATATATATATATATAAATATATATTAATTAATTTCTGGAATAATTCTTAAATTTATTAACTAATTTTTGGAGTCAGTCTTAAAGCAAATTTAACTGTTGCCAAGTCATATTTAATAACAAAAAATTTAACTTATAGTACTTTTTACTGATATTTTATAATTGGTCACCTTTTAAAATAATGTCTTGTGGCTTTTTCAAGTTTTCTTCGTATATATTAACTTTGTAAACTTATTCTAGCCTGAAGATGAAAACCTGTAGTTTTCGAAACGTAGTGAAAAATTAAAAGATGCTACATCCGTTTCTCGTCGCTCTGAGATTTATCCTAAATATTAAATGCAGGCTTCACGGCCGAGCTCCATATGGATATATATATATATATATATATATATATATATATATATGATGAAAGTTAATGCAATATCGCAAGAAAATTTGAGTAATTAAACCACATTCTCCAAAGACAATTTAATTCAGAATAGTTCCTAATTTAAATCTATCTGAGGGTCAATTTTCTTTTAATCCTGTAATAAGATCGCAAATAAACAAAATAGTAAAATGCCAGCCCTTCAATATGTTTAGGCCTACCCCCCCCCCCCCCCCTTTCCCTCCCCAGATTAGCCACAAGTAGGGGATTGGGGGAAAAAAGAGGGGATCTTGCGTTATGCTTATATGCATTTCTCTTATATTTTCTGCCCAGTGTCAGTTGAAAAAGGGTGTGAGATACACCGAAACTGTTCTGAATTAAATTGTCTTCGGAGAATGTGGTTTAATTCCTCATATATATATATATATATATATATATATATATATATATATATATATATATATATATATATATATATATATATAAACAGGATAACCAGGACAGAGCCGTAGATGTCTCGTAAATTTATTTCAAACGTTTCAGGATTATAACTTATCCCATCATCACTGCTAAAGAAAGAATACAAAATACAGACTTAAATATATACATAAAAGTTAACACATGCAATAAAATTGTGAAACATGAATATTAAATTTGAGACGAATTGGTTACATTAGAAATACGGAGGAAAAAAACAACAACAAAACCAACGAGAGAATTTCTAAAAAATAGGAAGGAAAATAATTGACAGTGGATTTCATTGCTGCACCCCACCCCACCCCCCCAAAAAAAACAACAATGTGAAATTGAACAAATCAGCATGTTTTTTAATGAGTCACTATATTTAATGGGACAGATAATCAGTTATTATTTAGACTGGGTTGAAGTTTTGTAATATAAATTGACTCTAGCAGGTAAAGTCCGAGATGTTTCTTACTGAATTAAGTATCGTGAAGTTATCGAGTATAGCCACATTATGACAGATAGTTTCGAATTGGGGATGGATCAGGTTTTGAAAGGTGTAGTCCAGTTCTTTCAGATCTACCCATATGCTGCATGAAGCGGGAGTAAAGCGTACGCCTTGTTGCCCCCACATATGATACAGTGCTACTGCACGTACAACGAAAAACGTATATAATTTTAGATTGCATTTTGGTGGGTGGTTGATCTTTGAACTTAAATAATTATCCTAGTCTGAAGTCATTAATGAGAACGATAGATGGTAATAATTGAGGATAGGATGAATTTTACAGTTTTAACAACGCTTTGTTAAGTTTTTCGGATTGGTAACCAAAGTATGGTAAGGAAAAGAAGATCTTTAATTTATTGACAGTTTGTAGTGGAGGCAGAGTCGAGTATTTTCTTATTGAGAAACAGACTAATTTGTCTCAGAAATAGTTATTTGGGGTGGCCATTGGAGGTAAAGAATTTTGTTAAGAATTCGAATTCTAAATTTAGGGCTAAAATAGTTGAAGACAAGTTATATGCTCTATGGAGGAGAGTAAGGATGGCATTAATTTTGAATTTAAAATCACAGAAGCTAAAGAAACTTAAACCAAGGTTTGAAAAAGTGCGTTTTCGGTAAACATTTGACGTGAATTGATTGTCTATTCGGGTTATCTTCACGTAAAGAAACGATATGCTATTATTTTTTTTCGAGCTCACAGGAAAATTTTAATATTTGCGTGTTTAGAATTTAAATAATTGAGGATACAATGTGACATGTCTAAATAATAAAAAAGTGTCGTCTACATAGCGCCTATATAAAACCGGACTAAAATTAATGGGCAATCATCAAGCCAAAGTGTTTCATAATAACACATAAAAACATTTTCCTACGAGGGGCCTAGAGGAAGTCCCATTCCAACCCCATTATTATTTAGACATAATTCACATTGTACACTTTTCCTCAATTATTTAAATTCTAAACACGCAAATCTTAAATTTTCTTGTGAGCTCGAAAAAATAATAGCATATAGTTCAACCATCCAACAATATGCAATCTAAAATTATATACTCCGTCCGGCCCCAGCTTAGCCTCTCTTCCTTCCTTCAGATAGCCCGATTTCTCCCCTACCTCGTCGCTTTTCATACAACCTCTCCCACAACTTTCCCTGGTCAGCCTCTAATTTCACAGGGTAGAATGCTGACCTTCTTCTCAAGCCAACCACCCCGGATCGGGGCTGAGGGGGGGAGGGGACATTGTTCCCTAACCCCTCAGCTCCGGTTCGGGATGGGTTTTTTTTAACAACCTGCTTCATCCCCACCCACATCTTCCTCACATCCCTTTTCCTCTCCTCTTCACAACCTATATTTTTTACGCCGTGTCCAAGGTGGAGCCGCCATGCCGAAGGACTGCCAGGCCACCAGGCGGGAGGGGTGGTCCCGAATGGCGGCGCCTGGCTCTGCCGGGCTTGTAAGCACCTCTCGCAGTGCGGGCAACTGCGAGAGGTGATGAGCTATTGCGTCCCGTAATCAAAAGAGGGTCACCATGCCCATGTATGAAAAAAAACAAAAACCCCAACCCCAACTTCCCCAAAAACATCTACGGAGCCGCCCTCGGGCAGCTCCACCGAGAAAATGGAGGTCCCCCCCCTTGTGCTTGCGCAAGGGACCCTCCATAATTCTTTAACCGGAGAGGAGGCTTACTCCTCTCCTACGCCTACGGGTGTAGGGGACTCCCCCTCACCCCCTTCTCTGGAGGTGCTTTCGGGCACCTCCCTATCTCCAGCGGCAGTCCCTCCTTTGCTTTCTAAGGGGACTGCCAAGAAAGCCAGCAGGCAGCCCATTGCCGACCGCCCCTCGTGCAAGCGGCTCGGTAGGGCAAACCCCCTTAGGGGGGAGAGGGAAGCCAGGCCCCTTCGGTCGCTTCCCTCAAAAGACCTGCTGGCAAGAATTTTGAACCTTGCTGGGGTCAAGGCCTGTGCCTCCCCACACCACCTGACTAGTGACAATACTGCCAAGGGGACCTGCGATGTCCTGGGAGGGGATGGCCAACTGGAGGCCCCTCCTGTGATAGACATGGTCCTTGAGGAGACCCAGCCCCAGACGGTAGGGCCTTCCATGGGGGGGAATTCGGGCTCGGCGCCAAGCACCGAACCCGAATCCGCCCCTATGCAAGGTCCTCCTCAAATGGCTGAGGGCTCCGAGGCAGTAGAAGGAGGGGAGGGATCTCCTCCGACAGGTGCCCCTACGACAACCAGGACCTTCTCCATTTCGGAGAGGGACCTGGCTGAGGCTGGTCCATCTGGCCTGGGGACTTCTGCCGGCGGAGGTGAAAAGCGGGTTCATTCCCCGCCCTCCTCTCCTAAAAAGAAAAAGACTAAAAAGACTCAAAAGACGAAGAAGACTCGGGGCTGCTCTCCATCCGCGGGGGCTGCGGGGACGGATGGGTCTGCTACCACTTTGCTAGGCGACCAAGCCAAGATCGGCACATCCGGCCCCTCTACCCCCTCGTGTGCGGAGCCCATGACTACGACTAAGACCAAGAATGCACAGGGCGGAGCCTCGATGACATCGGGGCCCCTGATTCAGAGGTTACCTGGCGTTTTCGAGCCCGCTGGCTTCAAACGCTTCCTCGTTATTCGCTCCACTGATGGCACCATGTTGTCCAAGGGCAACATGATCCATCAGAGGAGAGGATTAGCTAGTGCAATTGGTAGAGAGCCGAAGGTAACCCGTTTCTCGGACGGGAGCCTTCTGGCGAATGCGGCGAATCCCGCCGAGGCGGCCAAGATAAGTGCTCTTCGGACACTTCATGGCACCCCGGTGAGTGTGACGCCGCACTCTACCATGAACTTTGTGAAAGGAGTAGTTTATGCGAGGGAACTTGTTGACTACTCCATTGAGGACATCACCCTAGAGCTGGCCGACCATGGGGCGGTCAAGGTCGAACGTGTGATGAGAAAACAGGGAGGGGCCTCGAGACCCACCCCTACACTCTTCGTCACGTTCGACTGTGACAAGCTCCCTGAGTCGGTGCGTGCCGGTTGGTACCGCTACCGCGTGAAGGCATTCGTGCCACTGCCGCAGCGGTGCTATTACTGCCACCGCTTCGGCCATACGAATCGATCATGTAGACGTGCAAAATCGGGGTCACCCGAAGTCTGTGTAAATTGCTCCAAGGTCGCACACGATAAGTCCAAATCGTGTGTGGCCAAGTGTGTCAATTGCGGAGAGCCGCACCCTGCTTCTTCGAAGCAATGTGGTGCATATCTCCTTGAGAAAGAAATCCTGGCCGTTCAGGCCCAGGATCGACTCTCATTCCGCGAGGCAAAGGACTTGGTCCTGGCGCGCCCGGCTCTGCCTGGGACGTCATATGCCTCAATAGTTAGAAAGGCACCCTCTGCTCCTGGCCCATCCAGGCCAACGAGCACGGTTGTTTCCGCGCCCATTCGGAGCCCTTCTGTGGGCTCTACCCAACCTGGGCGCTCCCCTGGTAAAGCTGGCGGCAAAAAGGGTTCATACCCTGCCCCGGCTAAAACCAGGGCTCCCCCCTCTTCCCCCAGCGTGACCGTTTCGCGTAAAGCGAAACGGCCACGCACCTCCACCGAGTCGTTAGACTCACAGGAGGCAACACCCCTGAAGATGGTCGCTAGGCCATCTTCCGGGGTTCCTAAAGCTGTTCCCCGAAAGGAGGACAGCAACAAAGGAGCTTCGGCCCCTTTGCCCACGCCCCGAGGTGGAGCGAGTGGCTCGGAGACGGTGGTTCCTCGAAAACAGGGCCCCCCGCCTCCGAAGCCGCAACGCCCGCCTAAAGTTTCGAGGCGGAGGGAGGAAAAGACTCGCATGGCGAGCCCAACCTCCCCCAATAAGTCCTCGAAGGCGACAGCGCCTTCAGCGCTTTGTCCGGCCAACAGCGCCCGGGGTTCTGCCCCCGGGAAGCGTACGGCCATTCCCGTGATGGTCTTCAATTCGAGGAGGGCCCCCGCGTCTCCTCCGAGCTAGGCCTGGAGGGCATATTCCTTCAATGGAATTGCCGTGGACTCCGGGCCAACTGGGAGGAGCTGCGGAGGCTCGCCTCATCCCGTTCCCCGTTAGCTATTTTTTTGCAGGAGACCATGCTAGGCGCGTGCCCCCTGCCTGCCCTCCCGGGGTATAAGGGTCTTGCGACCCAACCACCGCGGGACGGCCGGGCTGGGGGATGCGCGGTTTACACCCGGCATGATGTCTCCGTTCTTCCTTTCTCTTTAGATACCTCCTTTCAGGCAGTGGCTGTGCAGCTGCACCTGGATAGGAGGTATACTATCATTTCTGCGTACATTCCACCGTCAGCTGACTTCGACGCGGGGGACTTTCGCCGCGTCGTGGCACGGTTGCCGAGGCCCTATCTCTTGCTTGGAGATCTGAACGGCAGGCATCCTCTCTGGGGAGATTACACCATAAATCCCAGGGGACAAGTCCTTGCCGATCTGATCGAAGAGCTTGAGATGGGTGTCCTAAACGTGGATGAGTTTACGCATCACTGTCCGAGAACCGCTTCATTTTCTTGCCTTGACCTATCTTTGTGCTCTTCGGATGCACAGCCTGATTTTGATTGGGGGGTGGTCGATGACCTCCATGGTAGTGATCACTTTCCCATTCAAATATCATTTTCAGGGCAACTGCCGCCTGAGAGACCACCTCGGTGGTGCTTGGCGCGGGCGCGGTGGCCTGCATTTCAGGAAATGACTGAATTCTCTATCTCAGTCAAGGAGTTTAGGTCGGTAGATGAGGCCGTCGAGTTCTTCTCCGGCAACCTCATCGCCGTGGGCCTGACTACTATTCCTAGGACGTCTGGCCGTTTTGCACGCCGACCACTCCCATGGTGGTCGGCCGAGTGTGAGACGGCCCTCAAACAGAAGCGTTATGCCTACATGCGCTATAAGCGCCGCCCGAACGATTTCACCGTCGCTGAATTTCGTCGGGCTAGGGCTAGGTTCCGGTATATTTCGAAGCACGCCCGCCGCTCTTCTTGGCGGGCATACGTGTCTTCACTTAACGGGAAGACCCCTTTAGCTGAGGTGTGGAAGCGAGTCAAAAGGATTCGGGGCAAGTTCTCGCAGGACCCCCCTCCCGTTCTCCAGGAGAATGGAACCGCAATCTCGGACCCCGCGTCCGTGGCGGAATCCTTAGCGACCGCTTTTTCCGCATTCTCTAGCCGTGATGCTGCTCCGCCAGCATTCAATGCACGTCGTGATGTCGCGGAAGGCCGCCGGCTGGACTTTACCTCCAGAGGCGGAGAACCCTTCAACGACAAGTTTACTGTGAGTGAGTTGCGTTCCGCTCTCGCTTCGTGCGCGGACACCGCCCATGGTCCGGACGATGTCCCGTACGCCATGCTTCGACACCTGGGTGAGCGAGGCATGGCCTTTCTATTAGATTTGTTCAACAGGATCTGGGTGGAAGGTCTCCTCCCAGACTCCTGGCGAATCGCTACTGTGCTCGCCTTTCGCAAGCCGGGGAGAGATCACTCTACTCCGACCGGTTTCCGCCCAATCTCTCTAACCTCTTGCGTGTGCAAGTTGATGGAGAAATTGGTAAATGTTAGATTAGCCTATTTCCTGGACAGCGGAGGCCATCTGTCTTCTGCACAGTGCGGCTTCCGTAAGTTCCACTCCACGTCGGATGCTCTGCTCCGACTGGAAAATGCCGTCTGCGAGGCTTTCCTTCGTAGACAGCACTACGCCACGGTGTTTTTTGATCTGGAGAAAGCCTATGATACCGCATGGCGATACGGTATCATGGAGACTCTCCACACGATGGGGGCGAGGGGACGCCTCCCAATGTTTATATCTGAATTTTTGCGAGATCGTCGATTCCGCGTACGGGTGGGGGGAGCCCTCTCCGGCCCAAAGGAGCAGGAAGAAGGTGTCCCGCAGGGAAGTGTCCTCAGTGTCACACTCTTTGCCCTGAGCATCAACGGCATCACCTCGGTGCTGCCGGAAGATGTTCTCGCTACGCTCTACGTGGACGACCTTTCGATCTCTTTTGGCGCGGCCCAGATGCCAACTCTGGAGCGCCGACTCCAACAGGCATTGAACCGCGTCTCTCGCTATGCCGAAGCGCACAGGTTTCGGTTTTCTTTGGCCAAGACTAAGGTGGTGCACTTCTGCCGCCATCCACGGCTTCACCCCGACCCAGATTTGTTTCTTAATGGGGTGCGCCTGGATGTGGTTGAGTCGCACCGTTTCCTTGGTCTTGTATTCGACCGACGCCTCACCTGGGAGGCTCACATTCGCAGCCTTAGGGTCTCTTGTACCCGCGCCATGGACATTCTCCGTTCCGTGACGTTCAGCGCTTGGGGCGCTGATAGGGCTACCGCCTTACTTTTTTATCGATCCTTTGTTCGCTCGAAGCTCGACTACGGATGCGAGTTTTATGCATCCGCAGCCGAGCGTTTATTGCGGAAGGTGGATTCGATCCACCACACCGGCCTTCGCCTTGCGACCGGTGCCTTCCGCACTTCCCCCATTGAGAGCCTGTTGGTCGATGCTGGGGAGATGCCACTCGCTCTGCGCCGCGTGCAGTGCATCACTCGCCTGTACGCGCGAGCCCGGCGCCTCCCCCAGTCGCCAACAGCTCTCACTGCATCCGCAGCTGATCTCGATGGTGCCTATGCCGCTGAGAGACGCCAGTCATACCCTAAGCCCTTTGGGTTTAGGGCCAGGAAACTCCTTCGAGAGGTAGATATAGCTCTCGGGCCGGTGGCGCCCCTGGTTCTGCCCAGGACGCCACCCTGGAGGGTACCACATTTGGCTATTTGTCGCCACGCCTCTGCTCCCAAAGCTTGTACTGCGCCGGGAGTATTGCGTTCGATCTTTTTGGAGCACACATCGTGTCACGCTGGTACCGTGCCAGTGTATACGGATGGCTCCAAGTCCCAAGAGGGGGTCGGCTTCCACGCCGTATCCCCTCTGTTTGAAGTCAGCGGGGCTCTACCAGGCGCTGCGTCTGTCTTCACGGCCGAGCTGGTGGCAATACACCACTCGGTACGGGAGATTACGCGACGTGCCCGGTTCGGAGACCGGATTGTGATTTATAGCGACTCACAAAGCGCCCTGAGTGCTCTCGGGGCATTGGAATCTCCGCATCCCCTGGTTCGCGAAATCCGTGACGCCACGGTTTTGGCGAGCCGGGCAGATGTCGAGATTATCTTCTGCTGGGTTCCTGGACATGTAGGAATTGCGGGGAATGAGCGCGCCGATGAGGGCGCCAAAGAGTCCGCGAGGACTCTGCGACCGGACCAGCGTTTCGCTCTTCCTCACACCGACTACATGGCAGGAATACGGGCAGCTCTTCGGACTGCTTGGCAAAGAAGATGGGAGACGGTCGAGGGGAACTTAAAGTTGCGTGCCATTGCGCCGCGACTGTTCCCATGGACCTATCCCCCAATGCCGCGGCGGCTTCAGGTTGCTTTCTGTCGTCTTCGAATCGGACACACTCGTGTGACGCATCGTTACTTGGTGGAGCGCTCGCATGTGCCCTATTGCAACGACTGCGTCGTCCCCCAGACTGTTCGGCATATTCTTGTCGAATGTCCCAGTCTGGGTGATCTTCGCGCACGATACCTGTCTCGGTACCGGGATGGGCGGGGTCGCTACCGCCTGTCCCTTGTACTCGGGACGAGTGCGTGCACCATGACTGGTGGACTTATTGACTTTTTGGGGGAGGCCGGCCTTCTCCCCTTTATTTAAGGTTCCTTTTTTTGTTATTGTTTTGTTTTAGATTGCACTCTCCTGCACCGGGGTGAGGGGGACCTCCCCCCGCTGCCGGAGATTGCTTCGATTGTTAAGTTTTTCAAATTTATATTGATTGTTAAGTTTTCATATTTTAACTTTAAAGTAGCCTAATTCTAGGCTGTCGTGTTTTTCGGCGACTTATGCCCAAGTGGGTAGTTGCCAGATGGGCTCTATAAAAAAAAAAAATAAAAATAAAATTATATACGTTTTTTGTTGTATCATATGTGGAGGTAACAAGGCGTACGCTTTACTCCCGCTTCGTGCAGCATATGGGTAGATCTGAAAGAACTGGACTACACCTTTCAAAACCTGATCCGTCACCAATTCGAAACCATCTGTCCTATTTTTTAGAAATTTCCTCGTTGGTTTTGTTTGCTTTTTTCATCCGTATTTCTAATGTAATCAATTCATCTCAAATTTAATATTCATGTTTCACAATTTTATTGCATGTGTTAACTTTTTATGTACATATTTAAGTCTGTATTTTGTATTCTTTCTTTAGAACTGATGATGCGATTAGTTATAATCCTGAAACGTTTGAAGTAAATGTTACGAGGCATCTACGGCTCTGTCCTGGTCATCCTGTTTATACTTCGTCTGAAGTTTGCGTCCATCAATTTGTTTGGCACTTATATATATATATATATATATATATATATATATATATATATATATATATATATATATATATATATATGTTTGTGTATTTAGGTAGGAGGCCATGTTGTATGCATCGCTATTAAAGTCAACAGCTGCGGTAGCGTTATTGATTTTGACTTGCAATTTCTTGATTTGCCTTACAAGTCTCTTGACAGGATCTTCGATGAGAGAGAAAATAGCCACATAGGTCATATTTTATTCCTAGACGTCTTTCGACCGCAGTGGGTCATCTTCAGGGAAATATGTTAGTAACTCTCATTATGCTGGTGTACTTAATAGTGGAATATTTAGATAGTGGTAGAAGATGGTTGGTGAAAGTAAGGTAGGGTTGCCCTTGTTTGAGGGGCATCGCAGGCGTTTTGGATATTTAGTTATTTATTTTTCCTTTTTTGTTTTGTTAATGTTATCTAATGTTTTTCTCTGTGTGCGTTCTTCTTTAGTGTTCTTCTCTGTTTTTATCTCTTTGTTTTATATTCTAGTTTTCACGCGATGTTGAGATTTCAAGCCTTTATTAGTCCTCAAATTTTAGTACATCACCTCGCATTTTGGACTGTGGTGTTTGCTTTTTCTTAATTAATTGTGAGTTTACTATCTGTCTCGTAGTTTTATGTTTTGTACTCCATGTTGTTTATGTTTATATGTAGATTAGTGCTATGTTTTCCTCGGAACAGAGTCTAGTGCTTTGGAAACGCCGGTTTCGAGCGATATTCCCGCGTAATCTGGCAGGGATGTTGATTCTGCCACCAGTTCTTCTTAGTTATGGGATGATATCATTGGCCATTGTAGACCAGACCTTTTTGGCCAGTTTCTGCGTTGCGACATTAATGGGCTCCAAACGTTGTCTGTGGTGCAGGTCCCTCTGCCGAAGATGCTCTCTTCGTCTTGTTTTTTTTATGCAGAGGAAGGCAGAGTTCTGCACCGCTGGAGTCACTACTGCAGGGTAGATGAGCTTAGCCCGGATGAACATCAAGTATATTTTCCTGATATTCGCCGAGCTAAGATTTCTGAACCTATAAAGCTTGGAGATTTCTCTCCTCGCCATACTCTGCCTCTCCTTGTAGTGACTCGAGTATCCGTGGTCGGAGATTTTTAGGCCCAGGATGCTGCCTTCGGCGGGATAACTATATCTCCTCTCATCTATTACAATGGGCTACGTCAAATTGCAGCACAGTGGGATGATCTTAAATTTCTTCGTGTTTGTCCGGATTTTCCACCTTCTCTCGTATTGATTGATGTTCTAGATCTCTGCAATAGTGTTGATCGCCTGATCCCTTGCTTCCTTAACCCTATTGGGGACGATTTGCGTGACGTTATCTGCGTATTGCAGATACATCGTGTCCCGGTGTATTGGAGTAGGGAGGTCGATGGTGAAGACCAGGTAAATCAAAGGACTCAGTCAGCTTCCCTGGGGAAGCTTTGAACTCGAATTCTGGTCCCTTGTGCTCTTCGATCATGATACGCACCCTTCTGTCCATGATGAAGTCACAAAGGATCCTTTCCATGACTGGGTTTAGCTGGAAACTAAGGATCTTGTATTGTAGTCCACTCAGCCAAACCTTGTCGAAAGCCTTCTGCACGTCCCTCATCACGATATCAACATATTAACTCTTCGCTCGGCAGTGTGCGATCTTTTCAGTTAGGAGCGCCAGGGCCGTTTCCGTGCCTCTCTTATAATTTAGACCTTGGACCTTGGACCTTGGACATAAAAAGTGATGAGATTTAGGGAGAGTTAGAGAGAAAATAGTAAGAAAGGAAAGTGGTTAAAAGGTGAATTTAAAGAATAGAGGGCGTGGAAGACAGAATAAATAGGTCCTTAGAGAAGCGGTAGCTCTGTTTTTCTTGTATGGATTTTGTTTGTTTTAGGGTTTTTTTATAAACTATAAAATTTATAGTTTATTTAATTAAATTAATCTGGTTAATTTTTTTTTATATAGATCTTAATAATCTTTTGGCATTCAAGCCTTTATTTGAGGCGGGGGTTTTATTCCCGCTGTGGGTTTTTAAAAAAGTTGGTTTTTTATTTGAATTTTAGAAAATTTTGAATTTATTTTATTTTTACTAAAGAAACTTGAACATTACACTAGTCGTTTTCTATATTTTGGAGTCACGTCACCGTCAGACTATATTTTGCTGCTTTTGAATGGTCTTATTTGTCGGTCGACCTCGATGTCTAAGTGTGTACGAGAGAATTCAAGGATCAAGCGGGCGCCAATTGCTTGCCAGATCCTCTTAGCTCTCTCGGGGAGCGCTACGTTGATCGGAGATAATCCGACCGTGTCATGGGCTTCCTCTGTCGTTTATGTTCTCTTCTCCGTGTGTTTATAATGAGCAGCACCGCTTTATTCTTGATGACTTTTAGTTTCGCCATGTGGGTCTTGGCGCTCTCGTTCAACGGCACCGGGGGGGTACAAGAGTCTCAAGTGAATGCACGCATTGAATATCTTGAGTTTATTTGAGGGATTTAGGTCACGGAACCTATAAAATTCCCTCAAATCTCTCTTGCTATTCGCGACTATTCGTTCGATATGACTCTTGTAGCCCCCTGTGGTGATTGTGAGTCCCAGAACCGTCCCTTCCAGGCAGTAGGAGACGCTCCCCTTCTACCCGTTTGTCAATGAAAATCTTGCGAAACATATAATTATTTTTAATTTGGGGGCATTGGTTGATATCTTACATCTCCTCTCGTAAGAGTTGATGTTAGAAATCTCCCTAGCCATATTTCTCGCCATAAATTTCCTGTCAACATAAGTGACGGTACAAATTTGCGATATATCGTCAGCGAACTGAACGTATATCGTACTCTCGGAGAGAGGCTGTGGTAGGTCGCGTGTATAGATGTTGTATAAAAGGGGACTGAGACATCCCCCTTGTGGGATCCCTGCTTCGAGCTCGAAGTCGGGGCCTTTGTGTTCTCTGATATGAATGTATGTTCTCCTCTCCACTATGTAGTCGCATAGAATCCTCTCAAGAATGGGGTTGAAGCCTACTTGAAGGATCTTAAATTGTAGTCCTCTCTTTCAAACCTTATCAAAAGCGTTTTTGACATCACGGAGCACCAGGTCGGCATGCCTTTGTCTGCTTTAATCTTGGCAAGCTTTTCGGTGACAACGGCTAGTGTCGTGTCAGTCCCTCTTTACCTTCTGAAGCCGTGTTGATGCTCGTTATGCAAGTTGGCTTCTTCGAGAAAAAAGTTGACTCTATTAGCCAATATCTTCTCGAAGACTTTGCCAGCAAATTCTAGGAGTGATATCGGGCGAAAGCTGGCAGGGCAGTCCGGGGGCTTTCCCGGTTTTATGATGAAAATCATTTTGGCCACTTTCCACGGATCAGGGAAATAGCCCGTGTTCAGAGCGGCGTTCATGATGTTAAGTAGGCCACTCCAAACGTTAGGCGGGGCCTTGATGAAATTCTCCGGGGTCATCCCCGTGGTACCTGGTGTTCTTTGACGAAAGGATTTTAGAGCAACGGAGAGTTCTAGGACAGTTATTTTACTACCATAGCCCTCCATCACTCTTTTCTGTGACACACAATGATGAGGAGAGGTTTTGTGTATTTGTGTGTTTAGTTGTTCGATTATGTCTGTCTCGAATTCGAGGTCGTAGTTGTTATTTTCTTCTGGGGTAATTTTGAAG
Source organism: Ceratothoa steindachneri (assembly GCA_963969495.1). Lineage (NCBI taxonomy): Eukaryota > Metazoa > Arthropoda > Malacostraca > Isopoda > Cymothoidae > Ceratothoa > Ceratothoa steindachneri. The sequence goes on along the minus strand of OZ018322.1, from coordinate 174,184,768 downwards.
ATTTCCTCAATCTCTTCAGTCTCGTCAATTTCTTTGCCGTCGTGAATGAGTGTTATTTTTTTGTGTGTTTTCCTTTATTGCGTTTGAACGTTTGCCAGAATGTGTTTGGGTCTTTTTCTATGTCGGGTCTTTCTATTAGTCCGTCCCATAATAATATTTGTTGGTCCGTAATTAGTATCTGGAATTCGTCTTTAATTTGTCTTAGTCTTCTGTGGGCATTGTGGTTGGGCCTATCAGCGCTACTACATTGGACAGGTCTCTATATTCTTGGTCCAGGGCTTTCATGAGAGGGGTCCATAGAAGAGCTGGAAAGGTTTCATAATTAATACGGGTAATGCTATTTTTATTGGCTTTTATTAGGAAATCAGTTATTTTATACAGCTCCCTCATCTATTTCTTCAAAATTGGCATCAAATAGAGGATTGGGGATATAATTTAGAAGGTAACTTTGTAACTTTTCCAGTTCGCTGCTTATAGCTTTTGCGTTCTGGGATTGCAAGTTGAATGAGATTTACTACTACTGTAATTTGGATAGCCAGGTGGTCACTCTGAATGATGGGGCCCGGTTCAATGTAGTAGTTGTAAGGAAACCTGATGCTAATCAAGAAATTGCAAGTCAAAATCAATAACGCTGCCCCAGCTGTTGACTTTAATAACGTAAATATATATATATATATATATATATATATATATATATATATATATATATATATATATATATATATATATATATAAGAGAAACAGGGCAAAAGAAAGAGCAAATGGGCCTGTTTTCTGTTGCCTTCGTTCTCCTATTTAAATTCAAACTTCAAAGCATAAGGAACAGCTCAATTGAATATATATATATATATATATATATATATATATATATATATATATATATATATATATATATATATATATATATATATATATATATATATATATATATATATATATTTATTACTGGAAAAATTATTATGGATTTTTGTAATTTGGGGTATTTCTATATATAAAGGTCAAATAAACTGAATTTATTTATTGATAGATGATTTATTTTCCCTTAATTTTACAGAAGTTTTATTTCAGTAGTCAGTTTGCCCTCTTTAGCAGCATTAAGGGCTCGTACACGACGAGGCATGACACGAATGAGTGTTTTGCAAAGTTCCTTGATGTTATCCGAATGGAACCAACTTCTATGAGCCGGTCAATGAGCTGTTTTTTCGTTGTAATACGGAATTGATTCATTTCATCTTTCAACAGACACCATAAACCCTCGATGGGGTTTATTTCCGGTGAATTTTCAGGCCACGGTAACACATTAACACCATTTTCGTTGCACCAGTTCTTTATCGATTTTGCTGTATGTCATAGAGCCGAGTCATGTGAAAAAATCCTAGGCCTATCTTCATGCCATTCCCTTACTTGTGGTAGTAGACGACCTCAAAGTACCTCTATGGTTATAAATTAGGCACTTTTTGCAGAAAGGATGTTCAAGATGTTTTTTTTCTTTCCGGTGATTGCCTACGCATAGCATAGCAGCAACGTGAACTTGAGTGCCTCAGGGTGTCCCACTCGTCCTATAGTGCGAGGGGAATTATATATATATATATATATATATATATATATATATATATATATATATATATATATATATATATATATATAGAGAGAGAGAGAGAGAGAGAGAGAGAGAGAGAGAGAGGGAGAGAGAGAGAGGAAGCAGAACATATCTACCTACTTAGAGCATTTCAAATGGAGCACAATGATTAAATTACTAATAAATAGCAACTTAAAATGGATAATATTAAACATAAGATGGAATATGGGAAAAAAATATAAATAAATTGCAATTAAAGCATTAAAATGAAATCTAAAACGGATCTTTATAATCTTATCAAATTCAGAATAAAAAATAAAGGGTAAATTAATATTATGTACTTTATATGTAAGACTACAACATATAAAATAGGTAAAGCAAGAGTACAAAACTGGATAGAATATACATTATTTTTTTTTTTAATTTAATGTAAAAATTAAAAGTGCAAGACAAAAAGTCACCATATTAAGGGAAAGATAATCCTAATAATTAATTATAGGGTTTTCAACAAAATAATTGAAATTATGGACAACAATCCAATCTATGTAGATTTTAACTGACGAATCATTGAGTACTCTAGAATGTCATATAAAACTTTATTTTAATTTAATTAAACATCTTCTCAAAATCAAAGTTATTAAATATAAATTAATCTACATTATGCGGAGTTGAAAACTAACTAGAATTGCATTCTGAATTTAGCATTTGAATTAAGTGATTCCAAAATGTTGAGGTCCAAGATTTATCCGCAGAACTTAATGGTTTCTCACCGAAGGAAATTCAGTGTCTCCTTGTGCATTGAGAAATACTCCTATGCTTACAGAGCTCAAGTGCTTTAATTCCAATGTAGATTTGTCTACGTAGTGAGTTAGGCATTCGAGATAGAGAAATTAGTTGACAACCTACGATCTGAGTAGCATTGGAAATCGCTCCTTCTGAAACACATTGGTTTTAAGAGATATATTAATTCGGATAAATTAAATATTGGACAATAGCAACTTTTACTCAAAAGTTAATTTAGCGGGAAGAAAATCTATGTAGATTATTTTCATTTTTGTTTTTTTAAATTTTTTTAACATCAGATGTTACGATCGGAATAGAATGTATTCTAGTTAAAACACCATTAATAGATTTGTCAATCAATGAGAGTGGAAATGAGTTAAAATAACAAAATTTTCTCTTATAAGATAGTTAGTGGAAATCATCTTAGTCAGTGCATATTTTATAAATACGATAGATTCTATAACTTATAGATGATATTTTGAGACATCTTGGTAAATATGAGAAATTAATAGTGACAAGCAAAGTATTTTTTTTTTACACACTGAAGTGAAAAGTTTGTTATTAAAACAGTTTATTGATATGACTAGAAATTAAAATGCGTCATTTATTTCATGTTCAAATTTATATTTTATTTTAGGATATAATTAAACTTATTTCCAACTATTTCAGAGCTGACCCTTAAAAAGTCATATCCCCTATCCTAAACCTCCACTTGATGATCCTCCTCGAACTCACATGAATATACAGGTTGTCCCTAAAGTTTCGACACAGGCAAAATTCATATTTTTAATCCAGAACTTTGAGCTATATTTCATGTAAGTGAAATATTAAAACTAACATCTTCAAAGTGATTCCCACCATTTGTGTTGCAAAATTCGATGCACTTTGCGAGATTCACTCGATGAATCCGATTCACTCGATGAATCCGATTCACTAACTCCAAATTTCCGTCAATTTGAGCACATTCATTTATGATGCACTCTTTCAGCTGTCTCATATCCTAAATTTTTATTGACTACATCTTCTCCTTTAGCCTACCTCGGCAAAATAAGTCAAGGAGATGAAGGTCTAGTGAACGAGGAGACCAGCGTCATATTTCCTATGTGTCTAGACTTTAGGAACACCCTGTAGAACCTTCGACCTCACAATCACTTCTTTATTCAAGCGCGGTTTTAAAAAGGAAACGTACATGGTGATGAGAAAACTCAGTAATTGCCATAGTGCAATTTTGGTTTACAATTATAGAATTTAACATTTTATTCATGGGAGCATAGAAATATACTTAATTTTAACATAAGCACATAGATAATTAATTACAATCATACTTCATTAAACTTTCTATGGTTAGAAGAAATCACCGACTTTCTGTTACGTGGAACTGAAAGGTAACATACAGAGCTTAATGGAGCTTTGGGTGGTCAGGTGGACCAAGCGCCGGGCTTTTCCACCTTGTCGATCTCAGCAAGAGCGGACACAAGACAATTTCAGCGAATGTAGGGAACCAGCCGCACATGGCAGAGTCAATGAGCAGGCCAAATCAGCTCCACCTACACACGTCGTCACGTACATACGCAATCACAACATCGATGATCCTCTCCACTATTATCGCACAAACAACACATCACTCTTATGTCCGTGAATCTTCATAGGTGTATCCATATCCATAGACCTCTGACGCGGAATGGGTGGCCCTCCCTTGTGCCACGAAGGTTGCTCTTTTTGCAGGTTGGTGTCAAACCACAATACTAACGCTCTTCCTAAACCATCTTCCACCAACGAAGACAGCCACTGGTTCCCTCGCTTGTCAGTGATTGTCATTCTGATCTTTATCCACACTTCATTATCAAATGGGTAGCTAACTTTGTAACTTTGAAAAGTGATGAGTGACTTAATTAATTGAATAAGGGATCTTAAAAGATCAATCAAATTTGACTTACCAGGGGTGGTCAATAAGTTTTGCGAATCGGTATGGCAAAACAGAGGAAGGGGGATGGCTGTTTGTGGGGGTGTTAAGACAAGTTATTACAAGTCAGAACCTGCAATCACACGCTCCTACATCTTCTATTTAAGAAGCAGTAGCTGATCGCGGATCGTCAGTCACAAACTTTTCAACAATGGAGAAGGTTAAGCACCGCGCAGTGATCAAACTTTTGACCAAGGAAGGCAAGAATGCAAAAGAGATCCATGAATGCATGGTTGAAGTGTACACCGACACCGCCCATTCCTATGCAACCATTGCTCGCTGGAATAAGGAGTGTTGCCATGGTACGAAGTCCCTTGAAGATGACCTCCGTCCAGGACGCCCATCAGACGTGACCAACAAGGACAATGTCGCCCGTGTGGAGAGGATGATCCTCGAAAATCGACGGAGAACTTGCAATATCACATGGAAGTGTTATCAACATCATCCACGACAATTTCGCAATGACCAAGGTCTCTGCCCGTTGGGTCTCTAGAAATTTCATGCCCCATGATCGACTTCAACTTCGTCAAAGTCCACAAGGCCAGAGTTGCACAAGCTGCCCTGCGCGAGTGCGGATTCGAGGAGCTCAACCATCCCCCCTACAGTCCAGATCTTACCCCTATCGACTACGTTTTATTTCGCCAGTTCAAGGCTTCGCTGCGTGGACGCCGGTTTGGGGACGATGAAGATGTCCAGCTCGCCATCCAGGAGTGGATTGAACAGCAGTCGGGAGATTTCTGGTTGTCGGGAATTCGAAGCCTCGTGGACAAGTGGCGCAAGTGCATTGAAGTCGAGGGTAGTTATTTTAAAAAATAATAAAACACTTTTCCTCATATCTCGTTTCCTTATATCCGAATTGCCAAACTTATTGACCGTCCCTCGTATCCTCTAGTCTGTTGTAATGAAAGGCCAATCCCGATCCATTGCCACGCAGCCAGCGCAAACCCCCAAGGGCATCGCTACTAAGAATGCTTCTAAAACGAGTACTTTATAGAGAGAGTACTAAAGTAAGGGAGAGGAAAATGAGTTTAAGGTACATAGGCGCTAGGAAATAGTAAACTGGAGCCTGACCCACACTCCTGACATATTCCTTAGATTGGAAACCAATTCAGTGGGTGTTAGTTCCTCCTTCACCTGAACACGCCACCCCCCACCCCCCTCTTCTAGTCATCCATTATAACGGGTCTTAGGTTCAGTGGTACCGTTCATTATACTCTATTTACTCTCTCTCTCTCTCTCTCTCTCTCTGTTTCCATTATCTCTTTCACCCTATTTCCTGCTCTAATTTATGTACGTCATCTGGCTATTTTTCGATCAGTGACAACCATTTCTGCATTAGCCACTACTAGTTAGTTCCACTAATCAACAAAATTATGTAATTATGTCAACGTTTTTTTCCACCTCAAGCAGATCAAAGCTAAGCTAAACGAATGATGTTTGGATGCAAACGACCTCAGAAATAATACTGGTCAACAACCCAAATGGTTCTCATTCATGAATACGTGTGGTTAATTAATTACATAGCACTATTTCAATTTTGATATTCATTTTATGCTGTCATACCTGGTTTCTCGAATACTAAACCATATTCAATTTGCTATAAGTGGTTTCAGCTTCGTTTCATATATTGAAATAGACACGGATAACTTCGTGATGATTTCTTATACCAAAATATGTAAATTCAATGTAATTTTATTAACAATCAATAAAGTTCTAAAATTACTTCTGAAATTTGATTTTTCACTTGTTTAGCTAATTTCCTTTTACGTACTTGCATCCACCAGTAGTCATCAATCATGTAGGGACTAAAGTAGTCTTGATACCTGTTTTCAATTATAGTTAATGTCTTAGTGAACCCTTTCACTGTGCTCGTGACCCATGCGTCCGAGGTTCTAAGGACATCCCTGAACCCAGAGCTCGATAACTCTGTAACATGGACCTACATTCTTTCATGGTTCTCTCCAGGGAAGCTTCCAAGATAGTTCAGTGAGACGTGATATTCACGAAAGATTCCCATGCCTTCTTCTCCAGCGGGTTAAATATTTTGATTAAGTCATCATCATTAACCAGCAAATGGATCTGAGGACCATTCAAGACACCCGCTTTTAACTTGACTTTAATTACCACGCCACGTAGCTTCATATACAGGTACTGAAACTCAGTACCCATTTGATCAATTATTTTTATGATATTTTTCGCCTGCCTAGCTTAAGATACAGGAGAAACAAGAATATCATTTCTGGATCCACAAAAGTTTTGCAAAGACAGTTGAACTTTCTGGATGCATCTTTTTGTATTGCTGGACATTCTTTTCTTACGTAGTGCTCAACATCAGCTCTAATGTTTCTCAAGCACAGAAAACACACGTGCTATATATAAACGCTCTGAATGACAAAAAGTAGCCTGAGTACTTTGAGGTCCCTACATATTTTCCAATAATGCTTCTCATACTCGATAGCAGAAAGTACACTCTTTATAGTTTCAGAGATGTCAGTCATATTAGTCGCATGTGCTAATATGCTATTGGCACGGATGGGAAGATTGCTTTCAGAGAATCTTTGCTTAATCTATGAGTATCATCCAATCATCCGGCTTGTATGGAGCAGACTTGAAAGCTTTTGCACGAAAGTCACTGCGTCATCAAAGTAGCAAAGGTTGTTTGCCATTTTGAAAAATGTAGAGTTAGTTTTCTAGGCCGATGATGGGCTGTAGTAATACACACTTCATCTTCTAGCAGGTTTCGCTACTTCAGTCTTGATCCCAGGAGCTTGGTCTTTTATATAGACAAATTAAGGTCCCTTATGAGACCATGTAAGGTTCTCTGGTTGAATGAGATGAACTCACTATTCTTGATTCGTCCTGAGAGTCATTATCCCTCGGTCTACAATTGGAGCCAGAATTACTGCTAAGTTTGTGTCAGCCGGTGGGTTTGGAACTAGTATTTCTACACTGTGTGACACTGGTCAGATTGCATAAGCGATTTGGGGGTACTGCTTTGTACAGTTTTTCTTCACAGTTATTCCTTAAATTTCTGTGAGACAGAAGTAGCATTCATTGCTGTAGTCTTTGGACTCAGTCCACCGTTGGAACAGCAAAGAGGCAAATACTTATTTTTACCTGTCTATCCCTCTCTATTTCTCTCTTTCCCTCTTTACACTGGCCCTGTCTCTCTTAACCTATCTACACCTCTATAACTCTCTCTACCAATCTCTGTCTCTCTCTAACCTCTCGTTACTTCTCTACATCTCTCTACCTATGAGTACCTTTCTACTCCTCTTTCTCTACCACTCTGTCACTTTCTATCTCTCTCTCTTTCTTTCTACTTCTCTACCCCTCTCTAATTTTCAACCATTCTCTCTCTTTCTCTCTACTTTTCTACCCCTCATTCTCTCTCTACCGAGAACCGTGCTGAGTATGTCGAGATTACTTTTTAAGATAGATGGACAAAAGTAATAGTGTATTTGAGCCTATTTAGTGAACTCCTCGCCAATTTGAAGGGGAAGGGGCTTAAATTGTTTGCTTCCTATTTACCTGATGATGCCCTTCTGGTGTCGGTGCTTATGACCTGCAGCGAGCCCTGACTGGAGTGGATGATATTCACATTCAGGTAGAGTGGAATTCGTCCCGGAAGGCCAACGTTGCTTTGTCTTCTAGCTTTATCAGCGGAAACTGTAAAGTGAATGCTGGGTGCAGCGTTCAACAAAGGTGAGAATGATGGTCGTCCAGTCTCACATGAGAATACTTTCATATATTAAGCTTGTTTATGATTGTGTGCGTGGCATCTTTGACTTGGTGTGGTGGAATCATTGTCTAGCCTAATTAAAGTGCAACATGTCCTCATAAAAGTGAAATTCAGAAATTACTTCAGTCATAAAATTATCAATTACTAATCAAAAGGTATTTACGACCTATAAAATTAGATAAGTACTCATTATACGAACCATAAAGTTAGTCACTTACTCATCTTATGAAACAAAATTAGAGAAGTACTCAATTTACGAACCATGAAATTAGAGACATTCATTTTAAGAACCATAAAATTAGAGAAGTACTCATTTTAAGAACCATAAAATTAGAGACTTAGTCATTTTACGAACCATCAAATTAGATACTCAATCATTTTAAAATCCATAAAATTAGAGAATACTCATTTTATGAACAAGGAAATTAGAGATCTACTCATTTTGAAAACCATAAATTAGAGCAGTACTCATTCTACGAAGAATTGAATTAGAGACTTACTTATTTTAAGATCCATAAAATTAGAGAAGTACTCATTTTACGAACCATGAAATTAGAGGCTTACTTATTTTACGAACCATGAAGTTACAGAAGTACTCACTTTACGAACCATGAAATTAATGACTTACTCATTTTACTAACCATAAAATCTGAGCAGTACTGATTTTAAGAACTATGAAATTAGAGACTAACCCATTGTAAGATCCATATAATTAGAGAAGTACTCATTTTACGATTCATGAAATTAGAGAAGTACTCATTTGACAAACCAAAAAATTAGAGACTTATTCATTTTAAGAACTATAAAATTAGAGGCTTACTCATTTTACGAACCATGAAATTAGAGACGTACTCATTTTATGATAAATAAAATTAAATAGTAGTCATTTTAAAATCCATTAAATTCGAGATACACTCATTTCACGAATCTTGAAATTAAAGAAGTACTCATTTTACGAATCATAAATTTAGTGTACTAACTTACGCACCATGAGATTAGAGAAGTACTCATTTCACGAACCATAAAATTAGATAACTACTCATATTACGAACCATGAAATTAAATTCCTCATGTTACGAACCATTAAATTAGAGTACTCAATTTATGAACCAAATTTTTGACATTTTCGAGATTTTTTTGTTTCAGAATTTAACCTATACTTTTCTTTTTTTTTCAGGTAAGTTTCTTGGTCGTATTATGGCTTTACTACACAAGCAAATATTTACTCGGAGTCAACTGGTAAAAGTAAGTCAACAAATTCGTATTTCTAACTGAATTTGTACATATTTATTATTATTCTTGCCTATTTTCATCACGTGATATTCCTTGGGCTAACGAATGGTTTTAAGAAGCTTCTTTTTACATCTCCTTTTGGTTGCCACGGTAAGTGGGGAGATGTGGTGCTAACAAGAAGAGGGAGAGGAGAAAGATTGGTTTATAAATCTTAAAGGTATTTATGTTCGTAATAATTTTTAAAGATTTGGTGACATATTGAAGTGTTGAGATTGTTGATGATTTATAAATTATGGCACAATTCCAAAGTCTTGAAGTATTGGCCCGTAGTCTTGCTGTGCCCCTCGTGCTACAAACGAAAATGTCATAGGATGCCAATACTCGATCTGTACTATAGTCAATTTAAAGTACCTACCACCAATCTAAAATCAGTTTTGGTTGATCTTGTCAGTTTTGGTTTTATGGATGAATACACGGCCGAGTTTGGCACTACCTGGTCAATAAATTGAAGCAAACAAGGAAACAGAGTGAAAAAGAATCGATAATGAATATAAAAGTGTAAAAAAATCAAGAATTTAGCACAACTTACTTTGCCACAAAGTAAAGTTGGCTCCCGACAACGCCACTAAAACTACTTATTTTCACCCACCCTTTTAGGTCCTATAAGGCACAAAGGCTTCCATCATTTTGTCCACGCAAAAAGGCCGTTGACAGAAAGGTACCCAATAAGAGTTGTCAGAATAGGAGACTTATTGGGGAGCTACGTTTCTGCTACGTTCCGGCATTAAATTGGGTCTCTTAGGCAAGGTTGCATAATAAAATGAATATATTGAGTCATTTTTAATATTCGGGAACGGTATTATTTAACAGCATTAGTTAAGCCTTTGGGAAGAGAAGGAGATTATTAATATGTTACTGATAGCCAACGAAGAGCCGCAGAGAGAAAGCCGGAGGATTTATCCAATCGATTCTCCGAACTTTAAATCAATTCTCTAAGATTGACTAATTCCCCGTTACTCTCCTTGGATCACATTGAACTGCTTGTAGTCATAAAATGTCGATTCTCTCTTGTAAACGCGTGTGCACTAAAGATGGTTTGTTTATTTGTTCTCCGTTCCCTTCTTCCAGGCCCAAAATATAAGCGTTCGGCTTCGGTTACGAATCTCAAATTCGTCTATCTTGATTAGAAGCGCGTATTCCTGAATCCTTTCCATTGCCTAGGCCGCTTCTTATCGTTGGCAGTGATCACCATATCCATTTAAATTTCCGACTCTTCTCCAAACGTGATTTGGGTCACTTTTAGCTAATTAAGTTTAGTGCACTACAATATGAGTTTTTTTTACCTCATCTTTTAACAAAATTGGTTCACAGATACCGTAAAGGGTAAGACTTTAACCTTAGGTAATCGTGTTTATTTTAACCTATTAGGGATAAAGGTAAATGTAGTTTCCCTCTTGGCTCTCCTTGCTTCGAGTTTCAAAATAATGCATTTTACCTTTATTGATTAATAGAATTTTCGTATTTAATTAGTTGCCACTTACATCGACGAAGTAGAGGCCGAGAGAAAAAGAGTACAGGAGTGCGTAAGCGTTACTTTGCCAAAGCAATTGATTTTGCTATTAAAATTAAGGAGGGGTGTAAAAATGTTATTGGTGAACATAGGTGATCAAAAGGGACTGAGAGAGACGTAATCAAATAATGAGAAAATTTCTTTCTTATGTTTTACAACTAACGACGTTACAATCTGCGGTTATAATAACAATGATTAGACACCACGAAAAATATAATCGCTACATACATTACATTTTAACTGACAGAGGTTACAATTTCTAAAGTATTTTAGATTCTTAGCAAAAACATAAATTTGTTATCTATTTCTGACCATATATATTTTTCTGTTCCAAAGAATAAAAGCAGAAATGAACAAATCCGCTGACAAAAGCTTTTACTAATCTCTTACCTATAAAATTCTTTCTTTGTGTTGGCTAATGTAATCTCTCTATATAAGAAAGGCGACAAAAATGATGAAGGAAATTACCAGCCAATTTACCTTACGTTTCGAAAACAATTTAGTGGAGGCAATGTGTGAAATGAATTAGTTGTTTATTTCTAAAATAAATACTAAATAAAAAATTAGCCTTTATCATTTGAGGGGTGAATCATTGCCTATAAGTACTTGAATTAGACAAAGTTTACTGTATTATGACGGCATTTAAGATCAAGTGATTTTTTTCTATATAACTTATATCAATTACAGTAAAGCCAAAAACTCAATACCTCAGAGATGAGTCATTGTCTTGTTTAATCTTAACTTGATATAAAAACATATAAAGGGAAATAAAAAATAGTGAAATGGAAAAGTTCGTCTTTCAGTGCTGAGTCGAGTCCTATTTAGTATATCTCTAAATGATAAGGATGCTAGATTATTTAGTTTACTAACTTTGTAGACAACAAGGAACACTAATTAGTGTGTCTTTGATTCTTCCTAGGACGCCACACTAGAAGGGACCACCTTTGACTATTTAGTGCCACACCTCTGCTCCCAAAGCCTCTACAGCGCAGGGAGTATAGCGTTCGACCTTTTTGGAGCACACACCGTGTCACGCTGGAACCATGCCTAGTGTATACGGATGGCTCCAAATCTCAAAAGGGTCGATTTCCACCCGTATCCCCTCTGTTTAAAGTCAGCCGGGCTCTGCCAGGCGCTGCGTCTATCCTTACGGCCAAGCTGGTTGCAATACACAGTTCAGCACGGGAGATAACGCAATGTGGCCGGTTCGGAGACCAGAATGTGATTTATAGCGAATCACAAAGTACTCTGAGTGCTCTCGGAGCATTTGAATCTCCGCATACCCTGGTTTTTTATATCAATAACGCCACGGTTTTGGCAAACTGGGCGGATGTCGAGATTATCTTCTGCTAGGTTCTTGGACATGTAGGAATTGCAGTGAATGAGCGCGATGATGAGGGCGACAAAGAGTTCGCGAGGACTGGAGGGCCAGACCAGCGTTTATCTCTTACTCACACCGATTAAGGCGCAGGAATACGGGTAGCCCTCCGAGTGGCTTGGCAAAGAAGATGGGAGACGATCGAAGGGAACCTCAACTTTCGTGCCATTGTGCCGCGACTGTTCCCATGAACCTACCCCCTAATGCCACGACGGCTTCAGGTTGCTTTCTGTGGTCTCCGAATTGGACACACTCGAGAGACTCACGGCCATTTAATGGAGCACTCGCCTGCGCGTTTCTGTGACGACTGTGTTGTCCCCAAGACGGTTCGGCACATTTTAGTTGAATGTCCCAGTCTGGGTAATCTTCGTGCACGTTCCCCGTCATGTTACCGGGACGATCGGGTTTGCTACCCTTTGTCCCTTGTAATCTAGAATGGTTCGTGCACACAGACGTGTGAAGTATACGACTTTTTGAAGAGGGATGGCCTCTTCCACTTTATTTGACTATTTTTTTTAAATCGCATCTTCCTGCGCTGGGGAAAGGCGGGCCTACTCCTGACGCGGGAACGCGCTTCCTTCTTGTTGCCTTTTTGCTTTCTTTTCTTTTTTATTAGTTGTTGTTTTAGCCTGTGCTTAGCCTTTACTTTTTTATCTATGTTATATGTTATTTACATATTGTTATTATTTTCTAATCTAACTTAATAGTAGGCTGTGATGTTAGTACGACGAATTTTGTCCTTGTAGGCCCTCGCCAGATAGGCTCTCAAAATAAAAAAAAGAAGAAAATTAGACAGTTTTAGCGCGATCTTCTCCAGTGGAGTTTATTGAGTAGGATGCGGTTATTTAAGTTAAAATCTAATTCGGAAACGTGTTTGTCTTCAAGAGATAAAGAGTGATGGGCTCTAAGGCAGTGTGCACTGGATTAGTCAGCGTGGGCCTACACTCAATATTGAACGAGAAGAAACACAAAAGTGGCCTACGAGAACTAAAAAAAGAAGTGAAGATCACGAAGTCAGTAAGAAAACTCATTAAACTTAAACAGAAAGTTCAATTGCACTGTAAGGCCTTCGAAATCCAGTACATATACGATCAGGTGAAAGAGAGAGAAGGGAAGGGAAGGAGAGAATATGAATATAGGCAAATAAAGGAAGACTACCTGCATAAAAAGTGAGAAGACGAATGGATTAATTTCAAAATATTCCTGAGACCAATGAAAATTCCAGCCACCAGAGATCTAAATGAAGAACGATGCTCTTATCAATAATTTGAATTTGTTTCAACATCTTTTGACTATATAAAGATATGCTCATCTACAGAGTTGGATATTGTAGACATATGTATAAGAGGGAAAACATATAGCGACATAGGACATAAGAGTTAATATTGGAGTGTAACTTAAGAATTTTGAAAAGATACCATTCTTTTTTTAACTGAACATTTTAGCCAACCTTTGAATGTTAATATTTTTTTTTTACTTCTTTACCCTTGCGATTCCATTTGATTGAAAGGAAACTCGGTTATAGCTCTTTCCTATCCTGCTCTCGCTTCGGATGATACTCCAAGGAAATTAAAGGATGAAATTAAAATTCCCCATAGGCGAAGAAAAAACGACCGCTCTCACGGAGTATGCCGAAATCTCTTTGAGATCTAATGAAAAAAGATCAAAGAAAATAGTTTGGGGGAAAAATGAATAAATAGAAATGACAGAGATTGAAAATCTTCAGTTGTTGAAAGGGCGTATACCACCTAATAACATACGTGCACAAAACTGTAACAAATAGTTTTATCCTAAAATAGGCATACCCTAATATTTTTCGAGCATTAATAAGAGTATCATTTATTTCCTTTCCCTTAAGTTCCTTTAAATTCATCCTAAACATGGCTGAAACAAATAATTCTAAAGAAGATTTGATTTTTCAAAGAATAAAATTGTTATTTAATAGGACGGAAAGCTATATTAAGAAAATCTATTTTTATTTCTCTTGTTAAAAGATTTTCAGTTGAATTAAAAATAATGGCAAATTATTAATACAAACTCTATTTTGTGTACGTGGTATTTCGACAGAAGCCTTCGTTGTGTTCGAAATAAACTAGTAATTCTTTTTTTTCATAATATGCGAATGAGGCTAACAAGTAAAATTTAACTGACGATTAGTTTCATTTTGACCAGTGGGCGTGAATTTGTCCATAGCTCACCCAACCAAGAGTTCTGTATAAACTGGTTGTAACAAATGTGCAAATGAGTTTACACATATCTTTTAAGCTCTATTTAGAACAGTGGGCATTCATATTTGGTTGAGTGTGCTAATAGCAATGATTCCCAAAGAGGTATTTCATCCTTGAAGCCATCCTTAGCCAGTATTCTAATAAAGGCAAATCGGAAAAGTTGTTTACCACATTTTGGTTGATGTGGCTCCGTGTCCCTTTTCATAAGAGATGAAAGAAATAAACTAAATGAATGAACCATTTCCCCAAAATGAAGGATACACAACATCTATCGTCATTGTGAGTTTAGAACTCAAGAATTTTATGCCTCGGCTGTGTTTCCAACCTTAATTGGTTGGTTAAAAAAACAACTTGGCAAACACAAGCATGTGTATTTTGAACTAAAATGTCCCTTCAGAGCACCTTTTACTTCAATCTCCTTCCCACAAAGTGTGTCCGGCAGACATCCACACCCCTTGGGTATTGCATTCGCGGAACAAATCGTTCACGTACGCGGGTTGTCAGGCGAGCAGACCCTATCTAGGTTTAGTTGCCTTTTATGACACGTACCAGAAGACAGATAGGTATTCTTTCTATCACACTTCCAGTTTTTAAAAGGATGTTCTCACTAATATGTAGTAATTAGGGTGAAGTAAAAATGTCTGAAAGTTGCATAGTTCAACTAACTCTTTAGAGTATAAGAGTACATTGGATGGATGATAATAATAGACAAAATTTGACGTGTTAATAACGCATTTTGCCAATTGCCCCACCCTCCCACAAAAATATTACTCCTGATAAATCTTGTATCACCAGCTGGTGTTGAGATGTATGAATATAAACGTATTTACATGGGTGTGTTGAATGAATATCTCTTTGATAAATGATAAGGGAAAGAAATGGTTTGGTGGATTGGTATTAATTGCTGCTACCTGTATTGTGTTGTATATGTTCATATCTTTCTTATTTTCTGGTCTGAATGACTGTGAGGATAGGAAGGAAAAGATGGAAAAAAGTGCGAAAGGAGGAGACTGGAATGAAAATGTAATTTGTAAGTTAATAAGAAAAGAATTACTAAGTAAGTATTTGTGATATTTGACAGAACAAAGAATTATTTACATAATAAATGAAAAAATCTAACTGAGGAAACCACCCCAGAAAGATTGTGAGGAGACGATGGTAAAAAAAGAGGTGAAGAAGAGATAGGTGGAAGTGTGGAGATGGTTGAAGGCCTGAGTAGTTAAAATAAGATACGAGTTAGGATATGGGTGACATGCGACTCTCCATAGCATCTACACGATCCATAATTAAGGTAGTACCCACCTCAGGCATTGAGGCATGGAAGGCACACACTCCTTCAGATACCTGTCGCAGCTTGGTTGCCCGTGCGATACTTGATAACCACCTGCGAGGTAAATGAAGAGTAAACTTTCAAATCTCTCCACTGTTGGTGCTGAGAGAACGAGAGAAAAGCAGAACTTATGGAAAATCCGCTCACTCAAATCCATGCGCGTAGGGAGCCCTTAATGGCATTGAACAAGTATGTGAAAGTGTTTGATTCTGGTTGCGAGAGAGCAGGTAGAATGGTTTCTGGGTAAATTAACGTAGTGTTTATTTAAACAGCATTTTTGAGATAGGCATGGAGTAGAGAAAGCGGTTTAAAGCCCATTAATTCTAAATTTATCATACTTTTGTTGTGTAGATGTTTAGTAAATTGGGTCAAAAGAGAGGTTATTTCACCTTAGGCTTTCACGCTGGTAACATTAGTAGAAGTATAAATATCAATAATACAGCAATACTCCTGTAAATACTTTTGACTAATATTCTATACATTGTAGAAGCTCATATAATTTTATAAAAAAAAAAAAATTAAAAGAAGAACTACAGAATGAACACCAGCAAAGTCCGTTGGATCAACTTAAGGCCTGCAAGGGGGAAAAAAAACAATGAGAAAAAAGTAGGATGATAAAATGGGCTTTCAAGTTCTAAAGTTCTCTAGAAATATGATTGAAAGAGCGACCCCAAATGGTTAGGAAATATTTGGCTGCTCCGGCAAAATTCGAGCTAATAAAGACGGAGCAGGAGCAATATAAAATTTGAAGGTGTAATGCGACCGAAACCAGCAAATAAGGAAAATAAAGAGCATTAGGGAGACAAATTCAAAAGGACAAGATTTTCACCAGCCAAGTTTCCTCATTCAAAGAAGGGAGTGAATGAGAACAACGACAATTTTCTCGACACCATATGTGTAACAGTGTTTAAGAGCACATATATGGCTCTCCTCGTGGGTATAAAAACAATCAGACAACACCTTTGAGTTTCCAATGTTTTAGTTTCTTGGTAGCTCAACTGCTGAAACTGTTTGGCACAGAGCCAAATAAACTTGAGCCTTAAAACAGAACTTTACTCTCACATAATTGATACGCTTATCTGCTTCCTTTGGCAAGGAGCGTTACACAACTCCTAGGAAACAAGTTAATATATCTACAGAAGGATGATTTTTTTGTTATTTCACCTCCTTGCCCACTTACAGATAGTGCACCCTTATTTAAAATAAAAAAGGCTTAGTCACTTGTGATTTCGGCATCCATGAATGAGCCATTTTGACGGGGTATTTTTCATACATACAGAGACATAGAAGTAGTAAATAGATATCCAGTTAATTACTATAATCTATATTTGTATATTTAAATATTGAAATACATTTTGAAAAATGAAAGTACGTAATTAATACTTTGTCGACATCTCTATTGCTGCTTTAGTGCTACAACTCACCTAAGCTTAGATTAATAAGTTCTGAAATTACAACTTGTTTTTTTTCGACCATGTTGGGCGTATGACATTACGCAATTTAAGCCTTGTTACTTATTTTTTACATTTCCGGTAAAGTTTTTTCTATTAGCCCCGACAAAGTGCTATTGTTCTCATGTCAGAGGAATGAGTCGTCCAAGCAAGTCGTTTGATGCCGCTTTGGTCTTACCTTTTTTAGCGTTTTTTGCAATATAACAGAAAGACACATCTTCTATGAGCAAGAGCTTTCTTGTTCAATCTGACCATTCTAAAACACTGATAAAAGTATATCTTTAACAATGGAAATGTTATTTTACGTATTGATATTTCCAATAGACTCAACTAACTCTTTTTTTTACAGCATTCCAAATTGATCTTTACACCATCATCCAAAAAACACCATGTTTCACTTTAGAGTGTAACTTGTTTATATTAAACTTATAAAAGGCTAATCTTCAGCCTCATATATATCCACTATCTTGGAGTATTGGGCAAAGCTTTCAAGAATATATTAAACAGGGAACTTATTGATCACCCACTAGACTGAAATCTGCAGAACCCAGGGCATTATGTGTTCAGAAAAAGAAGGGCCTAAATAGCGAATGAAACAACTCAAAAGAAAATTGTTAGGTCAAAAAAAAAAAAATCAAGCGTTGATATAGTTTATTGAGACGTGTCTAAAGTTTTAGACAAGTTATGGCAACGCTAAATGTAGTATAAGATCAAGCAGCTGAGCTTTAATAACAACTTGGAAAATTGCTGAAAAAATAGCCGCAAATTTTGAGAACGAGTTTCAAGAAAATATAGGAAGATACGTCAGACCTATAAGGAAGGAGAAACCGTACCGTATCTCCCAAGTATCTACCACTCTCTACGAGCGAGATAAAGGGAAGAGGGAGGGTCTCTAAAGCTACCAAACCAAAACTACCGGATACATCAAACAACCGATTTGGAACTTAACATTCACTGACTGCGACAAATCAAATAATTTGCGATCTAAAATTACTCTACACGAAATTGACATAAATCTACACAAATATACTCATCAAAAAAACATTTATTGTACACTTTCTTTCAATTCCAAATGCAATAACAAGAAAAGAAACTAACAACAAGGTCTGCTGACCAAATGATCGCGCGCTCTCACTAATTCTGATTTATGACCTTACGACTTTCAAAACTTTCAATATTTCCAGGACTAACCTTGGGCGGACCTTAGTAATTCTATCATTCGAAAGAGAATGTAAAACAACATAAAGCTTTCAAATTTCGTTAGAATCGGCTAAATAGTTATGAATAGGAGGTTGTATGCGATGGATGGGCTCCATCTTAGTCGGGCAGGTGTTGAGGTTCTAGGGGGGGAGCTGGATAGTGTGATTAGGTCCTTACAGGTGGGAAACTAGAAGCTGTTAGAGGTAAGGGAATAACAGGAATAGAGGGCAGGTGTAGGAAATGGAAGGGATGCAGAGATAGAGGAATAGCTAGGGGAGAGGGCATACTGATGCGTTATAGGGGGACTAATGCACAAGTGAATGAGCAGATAACTATGAATAAAAAAGCACAATGCAATGAAGATGGGAATAATAAAAAAACCTTAAAAATATACTACACAAATGGTCGGAGTATAAGGAATAAGATAGATCTCTTAAGAGCGTTAGCGAGTGAAGAGAATTTTGATATAATTGCGATAACAGAGTCATGGCTTGATTTGGCAGGTAATCACTTTAAACCTGAGGTTGAGATTGAGGGCTTTAACATGTTCCATACAGATAGGAATAGGAAGAGAGGAGGAGGGGTTATTATTTATATTAAAGATAATCTCCAGTATTGTGTAAACAGTACAATTAAATTAGATGATAACACAGAGTCATTATGGCTAAATGTAAAGGAAGGTAAAAACAAGCTTGTCATAGGATTATTATACAGACCACCAAATCTTAGTAAGGAAGCTTCAAATCTTCTGTGGCAGGAGATTGAACGGGCATGTAGAAGTAAGCATGTGTGTATAATGGGCGATTTTAATTACAGAAATATAGACTGGGAAGCTCTTGTGGGTGATCAGGAGGCTGAGGAATTTTTGAATGTTGTCCAAGATAATTTTCTGAGGCAGATTATTAACGAACCCACTAGAGGTAATAATATACTGGATTTAGTTCTGACAAATAGGGAAGAAGTTATTAAGGATACTGAGATTGGAGGAAATTTGGGTAATAGTGACCATTGTGAAATTAGATTCAAGATGAAATGGAATGGTATTGATAGTAGCATGAACAATGTTAAAATTCCTGACTTTAGAAGAGCAAATTATAATGGGCTAAGGACTTACCTGGAGGCAGTTGTACAGAAACCAGGCAATGAAATCAAATCAGGAATAGATTCAATGATATCAGTTAGTGGAGACAATAATCACTAGGAGGAAGAGATTACAATTGAAGAGGAGTATGAAAGAATAATTGAGCAATTAATTACAGGTCAGATGATTAACATTCCATATAAGGAGATTAGGACTAAAAATAATGACCTAAAATGGATGACAGATAAAATTAAGCATTATATTGGCATTAAAAAGGGCATTTATAGGAAAATAAAAAATGGAGAGGATCACTTAAGGCACAGATATAATGAACTAGCAAGAGATGTTAAAAAGTTAGTTAGAGTAGAAGGAGAAATTATGAAATTAAAGTGGCAAATAGGGCAAAGGAAGATCTTAAAAGTTTTTAGCAATTATACAAAACTAAGGTTAGAGATAAAATAGGCCCAATTATAGATTCCAATGGACAATTAGTGAGTGATAGGGACTCAATGGCTGGAATGCTAAATGACTTTTTTCTCTCAGTATTTACACAGGAGGATACTCTAAATATACCCGAGGTGTCAATGATCTTTCGGGGTGATGATGAAGAGAAATTAAAGGATATCTTGATCACAAAGGAGATAGTGACAAAGGAAATTGATAAAATCAAAAGTAGTAAAGCACCCGGTCCTGATGAACTCTTTCCTAGAATTTTGAAAGAATGTAAGGATGTGTTAAGTGAGCCCCTAGCATGCATCTTTAGAAAATCATTGGAGAGTGGCATTGTGCCAGTGGCATGTAAGAAAGCCAATGTGATACCTATATTTAAGAAAGGGGATAAAACAAATATGTCTAATTACAGACCAGTAAGTTTGACATCAGTGGTAGGGAAAATGATGGAATCTATTATAGCAAGGAATATTAGAGATCACTTGGATAAGCATAAGTTGATAAAAGAATCACAGCATGGCTTTAGTAAGGGTAAATCCTGTCTGACTAATTTGCTGTCTTTTTATAGTAAGGTGTATGAAGCAGCGGATAATGATGAAAACTATGATATTTTATACTTGGACTTTAGTAAGGCTTTTGATCGAGTGCCACACTTACGGCTTCTGAGCAAAGTTAAAGCACACGGGATCGATGGCAGTATATTTAGGTGGATTCAGTCATGGCTTGGTGACAGACAGCAAAGAGTTAGTATAGATGGAGTTAAATCTGAGTGGGGGTGTGTTAGCAGTGGAGTTCCGCAAGGATCTGTTTTGGGTCCCTTGCTATTCTTAATTTATATTAATGATCTTGACATAGGTATAAGTAGTGACCTGATTAAATTTGCTGATGATACTAAGCTAGCTAGGTAGGGCCATTAGGGCTGATTCTGATGCTGTTGTAATGCAGGAGGAATTGACCATTCTGTCCAATTGGGCCGAGAAATGGCAAATGAAGTTTAACATAGACAAATGTAGTGTACTTAGTAGAGGTAGAAATAATCCATTGAATAGTTATAAATTAAATAGGAGAATTTTAGGGAGGACCGATCGTGAGAGGGACTTGGGTATTTTGGCAAGTCCAGATCTTCGTCCTAGAAAGCAATGCCTAAATGCTAAGAATAAAGCTAATAGGATATTGGGATTCATTAGGAGGAGTGTAAGCAATAAGAGTGCTGAAGTCATTCTAAAACTGTATCTGGCGCTAGTTAGGCCTCATCTAGACTATGCAGTACAATTTTGGTCACCATATTATAGGAAGGATATTCATTTGCTTGAGTCTGTGCAGAGAAGGATGACAAAGATGATTGGTGGGCTAAGGAACTTACCTTATGGTGAAAGGCTCAGAAAACTAAATCTACATACATTGGAAAGGAGAAGAGTCAGAGGGGAATTGATTGAAGTCTTCAAATGGGTAAAAGGATATAATAAAGGGGACCTGGGTAAGGTTCTTATACTTAGTCAACATAACAGGACACGTAGCAATGGGTTTAAGCTTGATAAGTATAGGTTTAAGAAGGAGATTGGGAGGAATTGGTTTACAAATCGTGTGGTAGATGAATGGAATAGGCTCACTAGACATGTGATAGAAGCCTCCTCTCTGGGTAGTTTTAAGAATAGATTAAATAAATATATGGATGGAGCTGCTAGATGGGACTGACTTTTTTTTATGTACATATGTATATATTTTCTAAGGAGTGGGGAGATTATATTTTGCGGTTGCATGAATGGACATAATCCTCTGGATGCTTTTTATGTATATTGTAGATTAGATCTGACGAACTCCTGTAAAGGGTGACAATGTTGATGACTATTCTCTGATAAGAAAGCTTTTGGGTGTTGACTGGAACAGGAGCTGCCAAGTGTAGGCCATGAATGGTCTTTTGCAGTCTCCTTCTTTTCTTATGTTCTTATGTTATAGCCAAAACAAAATAATTCCAGGTCTAACCTTGGGAGAACTTTGGAAATTATATCATTTGAAAGAAAATGTAAAACAACATAAGTGTTTCATATTTTTTTACACTCGGACGAATACTTACAATGTTATTACAAAAACCAAAAAAAAGAAAAACGGGGATTGAGTGATATATTGAGATGCAGAGTCGCCCGCGACTAGATTCGCACGCGACTAAAAAGGAACAATCAAACGAAACAAAAAGATAATCTTTTTAACATAATTAAAACACCAAACTCAACCAAAATAACGGCACAAAAAATAATTCAAGAGATTATTCTGATCTGCAGATACATTATATACTTATGCACTTCTCTTACTGTTGTATTTTAGTTAAAAGCTACTAGCTTATAATTGACATGGGAACACTAAACTGGTGAATTAGTCAATCATTCTCCAGCTTTTGCCTAATGTAGTTGTTTTTCTATGGACCTGCGCCCTGATCTCAGATTACCAAACGTGGCTAATTATTGATAGGATTTTGGACTTTGATTAAACTAGCAAGTCATTTGTATCTTATGATTAGAATTATAGCCTGAAATATTCTAAAGTGAGTGGCTAGGTTTCATTAATACTATCTACATGCTACTTGTTCTGTTTCTTAGGAATAGTTCCTTAAACTAAAAGAGACTATTCTACACTGGCGAGGAGAATGGATTCGATTGGTATAGTTCATTGATTCTCATCAGTTATTTCTGGTAGTGCCTATTTTCTACTCTATTTCACTTTGCTATATTTTAAACTCACTAAAAGTCTACTATCTCTTAAATTTCTAGCTCTTTTTACCTATAAATAAATTAAAGATACACTGAAGTGTCACTACAAACCTAAAGTTATTCTTATTTATAACAATTGAAGTTCTATTCTTGTAATAAAAAAACAAGAGAGTAGATTTCAGATGTTATTGCAACTTTAAAAGCACTTGCTCATTCATGTGAATTTGGAAGTACTATAACTGATATGCTGCGTGATAAGTTTTAACGGGTCTTGTTAATTAGAGACCACACAGCATACCTCACTAGCTGATGCAGACCTAACTTTTAGTAGAGCTTATGAATTTGCCTCTACATAATCTGAACCTATGTTTACTTTTAAACGAAAGGCTCCATTTTCAGGTTGTGGCAAGCTTCATTGGAAGCGGTATTGTCCATTTAAAGAAGCAGAATATTGTTTCTGCAAAAAGAAAAGACATAAAGAAGATGTGTTTCCGAGCAAAGAGTCAGTCGAATAGCCATATATCTTTATACAGGTTATTGCAAGAGTCCTGTTACACTCATTATAATGCTCGCAAGAAAGGACACAATGATAGCTTTGATACAGTTAGACAGGATTTTAGTGTTTTAACATATAAATATGTGTTGAACTTGTAATATTAATCAATGAGAACACCCTCGGAGGCGAGCAGGCGCTCCAGGCAAGACCTGAAGGCCGCGTACATGTTGCGGAAGAAGTCCTTCCTCATATTGGCCAACACGCGGTTGGCGGAGGACTTCAGCTCGCTGACGTTGCTGTGGCGGACCTTGCAGGCCTTGTTATCGACATGCGTCCACACGCTGTAGTGGAGAGGATTGAGATCCGATAAAGTTCTTCGACCAAAAGTTCTTGTTCGACCCCGACCACTCATGCACGGACTTGGTTGTGTGCTCCGGAGCACTGTCCTACTGAATGACATAGTCCGCCTGCTTCGTGATCTTTCTCACCCAGGGCAGTACTTTCGTGGCCAAGATGTATCTGTAACCAGCCTCGGTGGTCATGTAATCAGCAGCGAACCTCGCCGGCGTCATCTTCTCTCCATTCGAAACCATGACGCCGAGAATCATCACGAGACCGTGGACATGTAGCGGATATCGTAGACGTCCTGACCATAGGCTTA
This sequence comes from Ceratothoa steindachneri, assembly GCA_963969495.1. Taxonomy (NCBI): domain Eukaryota; kingdom Metazoa; phylum Arthropoda; class Malacostraca; order Isopoda; family Cymothoidae; genus Ceratothoa; species Ceratothoa steindachneri. Next base: position 174,160,918 of record OZ018322.1, on the reverse strand, counting down.
CTACACAGTTGTTGTGCTTGTTGATGACATGATTGACATCTAATGTTTTTCATCAGAAAAAAGGAGAATTCGATTGCCATGAATCTCCTGACGTTGTTCTCGCATAGCGTCGGTGAACAAAGAACTTTTCACGCAGCTCAAGCTCTTGCTGCCCTTCACCTTGACGGTTCTGGACACATTGGCCATCGAAATTTTCTTCTTATTCGCAAGGCCTGATATTTTTAGCTTCTCAGCATTTAAAATTCCTTTCTCTACGCCAAACTATTGATAACGTTAAGTTTGCCTGAACGAGCTAAATCTTTGAGCTCTTAACCGTTTATAAGCCTCTTCGCGACTCTGTGGACGGTCATCCGTCTTATATTAGGCCTCTTGGTAATGTCGAACTTGTTGCAGTCCGATTATTTTCATTTCCATCTTGACATGTCTATACACAATGTAAAAGTCATATTTAAAGACACTCACTAGAAAGTAGAAGTTTAAATTTGCTTGACGAAACTTTTTCTATCACAAATGTAAATCTCTTGAAAGATAAAAAAACTAAGTGTAACAGAACTCTTGCAAAACCCACTAGTTCTGGGAAAGAATCTCCAATGGCCCTTGCTGTTTTTGTTTTTGCGTTGCTAATTAACGATGAGAGAGTTATTCCTACTGTTGTAAAAGTTAACCTGTACAAGGTTGTAGTATAAATGAAAATGGATTCTGGAGCCTCTTGTTCTCTAATTTTTAAATGAAAATATGAGCAGCTGTCGCTTGCGTTTTCTTCGAGTCCTACTCTCTCTCTCTCTCTCTCTCTCTCTCTCTCTCTCTCTCTCATACACACACACACACATATACACACACTCTTCTGTAAACCTGAGAGTTTGTGATCTTTTTTTCTTAAATTTATCTGGGGAAATAGCGTTTGTGGCTGAGTTGGAAGATAGGTCTAACTAAGTTTGTTTCATCTCGATTGATCGTTGTTGATGGTGAAGGTCTTTGTTTGTTAAATAGTGATCTCATTAACAATCTTGGCTTGATAGAATGAATTCGTAAATATATTTTCTTGAAGATAAATTTCATGATTTATTTTTTGATTGCCTTATATGCTAAAAAGGTTAGGAATTTACTATCAATGTTGACCCTTACCATACATTTTACGAGACAAATTGGACAAAGAACTAGATCGTCTACAGCAAGAAGGAGTAATTTACCCCATTAATAATTGCCCCAGGGCGGTTTATATTGTCCCGCTAATAAAACCTAAGAGTAGTGTCAGTATATGTGAAGTTTTCAAGATTGGATACTTACCAAATTCTTAATCTGCATGTTCTATTCAGTCAATTTGGTGCGAGCATATTCTCTAAACCTAGCTTGAGTAAGGCATTGGCTCAATTGTGTTTATACAAAGACTCAAAGAAATATACTGTTATAAACACCTACTATGTTCTATTCGTATTTACGTAAATTAGCTAAGTATTTGTATATTTTCACCTCCTAAATTTTACCAGCGAGCAAAGGAAGACACATTGCGTGATATTCCATGAGTCTTTTGCTACTTTTATGATGTCGTGTTGATTCCTTCATCTAAAATAGAAAATGATGATAAGCTAAGATAGGAATTGTCTGTACTCGAGAATGCTGACCTAAAACTGGAGTGTATCTCAGGTTTTGTAACTAGTTTACCTAACTAGTTAACCTAATTAATAAGGAAGGCATCCATCCTACTCAAGAAAAATATACGCTATCACTAAGTCCCCATTCTTAAGGGCATATTAAGGGCATATTTAGGACTTCTGAATTTCTATAGGAGGCTTCTTCCTTGAGCTGCATATATGCTTGAGCATCTGAACAGATTGTTAGAGACAAATACTCCCTTGTCTTAAGGTAAGCATCAGGAAACTCCATTCTTATTCTCTAGAGACCAAATCATACATTCAAATTGCCATTATTCATTTTACTCCCATTAGTAGTAATTGCAGACAGTAGTGCCTATGGCATTGGAGGTGTCTTGTGCCATTTGATTGACGGTCTAAAGACCTAATTATTTTGTTTTACGCAATCTCACTTTAGTTAAGTGTAACTACGCCCAGCCAAGAAAGGAGGCCTTAGCGTTGATGTTTTTTCTCCGTAAATTTCAGCTGCATTTGTGTGGTCAATCTAGTTTCACATAAGTGAATGACCAAGGACTTTATTGGGTATTTTCCCCGTAATAGAAGTATTCTGTCTATTGCTTTATTAGGTACTGTAGATGGACTCAGTCGACTGCCTGTGCCTGGAAATAGTACACATAATACTCCAGTACATGCTGATTGGACCTTTTTAGTCAATTTCATGAATTCTTCTCCTGTCACAAGTATAAACATTCAGGAAAGTACTAAAGTCACCAGACACTATCTAGAATTCTAAAGTTTTGTGAAACTGGTTTGCTTTTATCTACTATATGTGATCGAAGTCTTTCTCCCTATGGTAGAAGGAGAGATGAGCTGTCTCTACAAAATTACTGCCTGCTCTATGACTATCAAGTAGTGATTCATCCTAAAACTAGATCAGCTCTAATGAATGACTCTACTTTGGTTACACCTGCTAATTTCGTATGAAAGAATTAGCACATAGCTATTTATGGTGGCTAAACCTTGATCGTGATTTGAACAACTCGTGCAACCCTTGTCCTAAATGCCTCTCTCTACGGGCACAACCTTCAAAAACAGAGCTCCACCTGTGGAAATAGTCGACCAGCCATGCCAGGTCCCACCACGTTTAGTGGGCTGGAAAGAGAAGGAACCGCGGAGGCCGAAGAGAAAGGATGGAGAGAAGAAGTGAAATGATTGAAAAGAGGAAAATGAAGATGAGAGAAGAAGTTGATCTAAGTTTTCTTTCCTGACTACAGGTGGAGGGAGATAGAAGACAAGAATAGAAGATTTTCATTATTTTGGACCTACGGATTAACGTGGAATCCGAACCACGTGTCCTCAATTTACTAATCTGTCATTCTTCTCTTGCGTTCATTCAGTCGCTCAGCGCAACCTATACTTACGTGTTGAGAGCCGCCTAACACTATCAATTTCTCTATTTCCAAACTCTCTTATTGCGATCTTTTTAACATGAGAGAATATCTGTCTAATCCCTGTACTCATTTAATCACTGCTACATTCGTGCGTGTTTTGTGTCATTCATACCATTATGTTGATGAATGTTGGAGCTTTCACCCGAGTATCTTTCTTCGTTGTTTATTCGTTTCTAGTTAGGGTTTTTGTCTTTTTGCATCGTATTATTTACACGAGGTATTTTTCACTTTAGGTTTACCCTTGGCTAACTGCAATATAGTACACTTCCTTATTTATCACTTTGGCATTTTTGGTCTTGATGTGATATAACACGGATCTATATCTATGTGTCTATTGGCTATTTATTCGCTGTGTGCAGACTCTTCCTTTCTTTTGTTCTTACACCCAAACCACGAGGAACTCCGGACTCTTCTTGTTGTCTTCTGGGGTAAGACTCTGGCATTGTCTCACTGCATATCGTGCAGTGTTGCGATGTGTTGCGGGTTAACTGCCGAAAGAGTGTCATCTCTTCAAAGAGCCTTGTGATGCACGTCTATCTTCTCACAGAGCTATTTCCTTTCCTTCTGTCATCAAAGAGCGGGACTTATCCAGAAAATACATAACATTACTAAATGGGAATATATGTATTGTCTACAGTGACTAAAGTTTGGTTTTTCATGATACCTTAAAAATATCTTGACCCACCTACACGCTAACATTTCATTGTTACTACCAATCATTCCTTGTCTGCCGGTATGCTCTACTCCTCGATTTAAATTAAATCGAACATCGCCGGATTAAGAGTAGCTTGGAGTAGCGAAAAGGGCCCACATATAAATAAAAAGCCTTGAAGCCGCCTATCTATTGCTATCTTTCTTAGAAAGTGTGTCACACACACATCAAGCCAAGCTCGTTAATGATTGGCAGAGGCCATTGCGATACGTGCCTGAGCCGATTGCGACTTGAAATCAACAAAGTCCATTTATTTGAGTTTGTTGTGATCGCGCAAAGACTCCGGAGTATTTAATTTCTATTCATGAGGACAGAGGCAGATGCAGGAGTAAAAAGTCAAATAAAAAGTGTTGATAAAGCGATCTGATAAATATATCCTTTTATATGGGTGAAATCCGATACGTTTAAGAAAACTAAATTTTAATCTTTCCTTTAAGCTTTAGAAGATAGGCGGTTGAGAGAATTTGTACTCGTAATATTTCTGGAAATCGGCACTTTTAGGTCTTGAGGCAATGACCGTTTGATGGCAAGTTTACTTCAAATTTGGTAAAACAAAGTTCACTAGGTTTATTTTAGTTGTATATTTTAAGGACTACGGACGTTCTCCTTACTCATTATGGCTCTAAATCTGGTTGACATATCTTACTCATTCGTTTACTTCTGCTGCAGGAGTGTAAACCTTTCTCCCGAGCAGACGTTTTTAGGCTCTATACATGTAACAAATTTTGAAAAAGTACCTTAGGGCTAGAATCTTTATACTAGGTAAATAATGAATGCGATTGAAGTTACTTGTCTTCCCCATCGCCATACACACTTTTCTTAATTAATTTTAACTGAAATATATTAATCTATCACTGAAAATGACAACCCACCTCCCTAGTTGTGTCTCTGTTTGGCTCCCTTGTCCCTCACTCTTGAAACACTTTCTTCGATTCTATTTAAATTGTTATATCCACTTAAACAAAACCACGGGTAGTCTTCCATCCCATTCACCATTAAAAAGTTCAAATCAACATAAAAGCAGAGGAAATTGCACCACCAAGGAATTGAATGAATTCTCTAATTAAGGCATAAGGAATTCAGTAGCCAGAGAAGTGTAACCAAATAGAAAGCTGTTTCAAGGATTGTAATGTCTATTCCAATTTGTAAAGTTTTTTTCTGGCTTATTCATTTTGATCATCCCACCGAATCTCGACCAATGCTTTCAGGCAACGTAAGTAACCTGTAACGCAAAAGATTTGCCTGGTTACTACCCACCAAAGTAACTTGAATGCTAATCTACTAAGTGTTAGTAGACTAAAGCTAACTAAATAATAATTTCTTAACAATTATAGCAAAGTTTATCAACGAGGAATCGATTAAATTCAGCTACCTACTGCCAAGCCTATAATTTCTAACATTGGAGTATGGACAATCCCAAACACTACCATTAACCTCCGGTGTAACCTGCTTACTTTGATACCCATTTAATAATATTTTCAGGGTCAAGATTAAAGTAAATATATCTTGCCAATCAATAGAGCGACCTCGTAAAGTTCTTTGTCATACGTAAATACGCTCAGCCAAATTCTCGATACAGATGTTGCCATCAAAATAAACATAGAAATGAGGCAATTGAGTAACATTTCCTTAATATCTACCAGCTTAAAAAGAAATTACTGTAATTATTTACATAATCACTAAAAGATATTATTCGGTTTGCACCATTTGATAAAAGGATTCTATTGGAGCTAAAACTAACTAAAGCTCCATAAAAACCATAGCCAAAACTAACAAATAAATCAGAATCAAAACAGCAGTAATATGGAGAACATGGATAATAAAATATACAAAGAATTACGATCATTGCAGCCGCAAATTCGTCTACAAGAAAGTATAAACATAGAAGAAGGAAACTTGCTGATAACGCTAATGTTCCCTTTCGGCATATTAAAGAGTTTTTTTCCTTGATCTTTCATAATTCTTGCAGTTTTTCTTCATCTTCCTTTTTCTTGAATCCTTTAACCAAGCCATTATTATTTGACGCCCATTGGAGAGTAACTCTCCGGCCAGAAAATACTATATACGAGGACTTCTTTCGTAGATAAAGTAGATAACATTATGGAAAACCGTTTTTCGATTGGAGAAGGCATATGACAACCCATGGCGATAAGGAATCATGGAGATCTTCCACACGATAAGAGTGAGGGGACGTCTCCAACTTTCATTTCTAGAATCCTATGAGATCGTCGATTTGGCTTACGGGTTGGTGGGGGGCCATCTCACACACAATCGGACAGGAAGTGGATGTCCTGCAGGAAGTGTCCTTAGTCTTACACACTTTACTCTGAGCATCAAAGGTATCCCTACGGTGCGGCCAGAAGATTCATAGGTTACCAGCCGCAAGTTTCCCTGCTACGTTAGTGAGATTAAGTCAAACTATAAAGTTATAAACTAAACTTTGCATTGAATGTATTAATGAGTGTACAGGTGTTTGAAATTTATTTCATCCAGTACACTGGTGTAATCGTTTATTAGGCGAGTGCGAGGCTAATCTAGAGCGATTCTACATCTCACTATGTCGGTCGGTCGGTCCCCGTTTTGCTTTTTTAAATTTTGTAATAACATCATACTATTCGACCGATTCTAACAAAATTCGAATGATATAATTGCCAAAGCCCTTCTAAGGTTAGGTTGTGATTTATTTTGTTTTGGCAATACCATCATAACTATTCGGCCGATACTCTTTTAGACTAGACTAGATTAGACTAAGCTATAATATGCTATACTGTGCTAGACAAGCCTAGAATAAGGTATTATAGGCTAGGCTATACTATGCTAATCTATGCTAAGATATAATTTACAAGGGTAAATATAATATGAAAATTTAGGCTATAAAATGCTATGCTAGGATATCATATAGTATGTTAGGCTAGACGATTGTCGAAGAAAGAGATATCGAGTAAGATTTTGTTTAAAGGAGTCGTGTGAAATGAGAATTATCGGGAAGAGTAATGCCCCACACCCGTCGTCAAACCTCCGGCGAGATTAGCCGAGAATTTCTTCGGTTTAGTTGGTCAATCAACACCCCGCCGCAATCTATAAACGCCGAGGCGGCGAGGCAAGACTTAATTGCTTCCATTAACAACTATAGGAGTTCCAGCGAACGCCTATATATTCCCCATAACAAAAGTAATCGTGGAAGTATTCCGTCAGAATCAGCCCAAGGAAGAGTCACGAAGACGTACCCACCCCCCCACCCCCCTCCCTTCGCTAAGACTCCAATTCGTGGTGGTGAGCTGTCTCTAAGTTGCTCCCGAGTGAGCCAAGACCTGAAAATAGAGAAAGTATTCGGCGGGCTCTTTTAAGACGTCTGTGGAATCATCCACTGACGGCGCATATCCTCGAGTGATAGAACACGGTCTCATACCGGCCCGCAGCTAGGATCTTATTTGGAACGACGGCGTCAAGATCGAAGGACCCGTCCAGAAGAAACGCACAGCCTCAGCCCCACAGGGATTTTCCCCCTCGAGCGTCCACAGGAGAATCTTCGCCTTTCGAGCGCCTAATTGGAGAATCATCCCCGAGCGTCTACTTGTGCTAACCTACCCAAACTAGTAAGATATTTACCTCTTTCCTTTCCTCGTCGATGGGGTGCGATGCCCTCCGACTAAGACTCCTCAAGTAGTCTCCTCCAGAGTCATCTCGGATAACTAAAGTGAATTATTGTACCTCTAGGGCTAGGATTCCATTCGTAGTTTCTTCCTAAACCATATCGGGTTAGTACTCGTAGTATTGAGGCCTTGCAGCATGAGTAATTATTGATAATTTTTCCATTGCTGAATTAATTAATAACTAGAGAGTGTAATTATTTGTATTATATGTTTTGTTTTGTAATTAAAGATTATTTTTGCAATTCTTGTTTAATCCTCCAACCACCAAAGCCTAATTATATAAGACCAATCTCGGCCAACCATATTTAATGTATTCGAATAACAAAAACGCCGCGCACTCACCGAAATTCAATTCCAATTATTATTTTGGGCTGTCGTAGTCCTTCCCTAAACAAACGAAGGATTCGAGAAATAAGCGATAACTGCCTAATTCTACAACAACAATACTAAACTATGCTTGACTAGGGTATAATAGTATAGTATATATAGACTATACTTGTCTAAGATAGTTAATGCTAGGCTAGGTTGTACTATGTTAGGCTAGGCTAGATAGGGCTATACTATGCTCTGCTATGGTAGGCTAAAGTATAATAGACTAGGGAGTGCTATGCTAGGCTATCCTAGGTAATACTATGTTAGGGTACCATAGGCTAGCTAACCAAGGCTATAGTAGACTAAGCTATGCAAGGTTATTCTAGTCTAGAGTATGGTATGCTATACTAGTCTAGGATATACCAGGCTAGGCTATAGTATGATACGCCTGGCTATATTATATTAGGATAGGCTATACCAAGCTAGCCTATAGTATGCTATGCTAGGCTAGGCTATCGTATGCAAGGATATATTGGCTAAGCTATAGTAGCCTATTCTAGCTTGCGTATACTAGGCTAGGCTACTTACTCTATGCGATACTAGGCTAGGCTCTATCATGCAATGCTAAGTCATACTTGGTTAGCCTAGGCTAGGCTATAGTAAGCTAGGCTACACTTGGCAATGCTGCGCTAGGCAAAGCTATAGTAGGCTAGGCTGCGCTAGACTATACTATAATATGCTAGGTTAGACTAGGGTCTACTAAGCTAGGCTAGGCTATACCTGGATACGATAGGCTAGATATACTAAGCTAAGGCAGGATAAAATAGGCTATACTATGCTAGCTAGATTATACTAAGCTAAGGCAGGATAAAGTAGGCTATACTATGCTAGCTAGATTATACTAAGCTAGGCTAGGTTAGGCCGGCACAGCTAGGCTATTCTATTTTAAGCTAGGCTATCCTATGTTTGGCTAAGCTTGTCTATAATAGGCTAAAACAGGGTAGGTTAAACTATGCTCTGCTTGGCTATGATATGCTTTTCTATACTAGGCAAGTTTAGGCTAGGCTTTTCTTAGGCTATACTAGGCTATGCTATTCTAGATAATCCTACACTATGCTATGCTGGGCTGTTCTCTACTATGCTATGCTAAGATATGTGGCTATACCAAGGCCCTCCCATGGTTACTCCGGGCATTATTTTAAAGTTTTGAGGGTCGTAAGGTCATAAATCAGAATAAGTGAGGGCACGCGACTCGTGTGTCAGCAGACCTTGTTTTTAAAATCATTATAATTTGGCTCACCAATTCGCAACTTATTACCAAAATAAATTTATTTTGTAACTTATTGCAACTGATATAGATGAATCATTTTTTAACTTCGGAGTAAAACTCTTTGCAGAGGAAAAACTAAGAACTAATAATTTGATTTCATTTATATTTTGGAAATTTATATTCATCTAATGAAGTTGCGGAAATGCAATAATTATTCCCATCTTCCTCCAAATTCTAAATACCTCATCTTCTAAATTACGAGTTTTTTCATCATTGTTTTCTAGTGTTAGAAGGTTTTCTGTTCAGTTTATCTTAACCTTTATCCCATTTTCTCTTCTGTCACTTTTCTTCACGAATTTTACACCTTCTGTCTGTTTTCACCGTATAAATTTCCCAATGTGCACAATGACAAATAAATTAATATCAATTATCCCGTCTGTTCTATAGAATATTTCGATTCCTGAAGGAAGATCGTTCTTGATAATTCGGGTACTCGCAGCAATGCAAATGTTGAAAAGTGTAGGATCAATCACGTATTTTTATTTGACATCAGATCTTAATTAAAATTAACCAAAATTTGTATTGTGAACCAGGACTGCTGCAAGCAAATTAAAAGAAGAGGCAAACGCATTGGCGAGTTCTATAATTTTTATGTACAGGTTTTGAAATTGTTCACGATATTTCTTTTGAAATGTCTCATTCTGAAGATCATATCGGCTGTTCCACGTGGCGGTCTATTACGAAATTGCGTGTTTGGAAGAATTTTCTCAGGTAAATGCTGGAGTAGATTGTTTACGAAACTGGCGAAGATATTCCCGCAGTTGTTGGCAAGGAAATGCTAAACTAGTTCCCGCTAGCATTAGATTTAAATGTTTGAATAGTTTTATACACAATCGCGCTCTCTTTTGCTTGCAGAGTATTATTGGGTTTATTTTCAAAGTGAAGAATGTTTACCGTTTCTCCTTCATAAGATGTTGAAGTTGCTTGTCTTTTCTTCGAACTAATCTTGACGTTTTTGATATTGAGCCCGATTGTTTCTTTGAAGGTGGCTATTATATCATTCTTCAGGTCGTTCCAATGTCTCTCGAAGGATGGTTCTAGTAATTGTTGATAAAGTTGTTCTTAAAGTCTTTGCTGGAATTTATCTACACATTCGTTGGTTTGGAGTTTGTTAATATTGATTTTTTGTGCTGTTTGGATTTTGATGTTTTCTTTTAGATCGAACTTTGATTCTTATGATGGATTAGATTAGATTTGACGATGAGCCTTCCAAAATTCGTCTGATCCACTGACTGCTATTGTTGTGAAGACTGTTGATCATGAAATCTCACGATAACGTAGTCACTGAGATGTCAATATTTGTATCGTGGATGTTTAGTGGAGATTCTGTACCTGTTTTTTGTAGAAATGGATTAATAAATTATAAGTATTTCTACATAACCCTGCATTATCCTTAAAAACGGGTACTGGACTAGCATACTTTATCTCCCTTAGGTGAAGGGTATAGATTTAAGCCACTAGGGAAGCAAGTTTAAAGCATCAAGATAGAGTTCTCGGCCCAGAAGTATCATATAAAAATGCATGAATATTACTATAACATATTATTGTTCATGAGGTCAGAAAATATTAAAATTCCAGTATCACTTTAATGGGTTTTTAGCTAACATTCACTATGCAAATATTGATAAATATTCTTATCTCTTGGTAAATCTGAGAAAAGAGTATGTCCTCAGAAAATCCTTTAAATTTTGCCCTGTCAATATTTGCTCGTTTGTCCACCTAAGAGATATAAACTCATACCAAAAAGAATAATAAATTAACTAAATGCACCAGCTCTAGCCTTCGTAATTTGTGATCATTAGTCATTTTCTTTACCCCATATATTTTCAATATTTGTAAATTTAATGAAGTTTAAAGAATAAGATTTTTTTCAGTATACTCTTAAATATTTATTGGACAGAAGGACATTAAAAGCCAAGATAGTTTTCTCCTAATTTAAAAAACGGGGGCTTTAAACAATATTTTGAAAACAGAAATTAATCTTTTATGTTAATTATTCATGCTACCCTTTCTCTTCATACTTCACTCATTGTCAATGTTTATCTAACTCTCTCTCTCTCTCTCTCTCTCTCTCTCTCTCTCTCTCTCTCTCTCTCTCTCTCTCTCTCTCTCTCTCTTTTCTAGTTAGATTCAGAATTTTATCCTTATCTCTTACGAAGTTTTAATAAGATTTCCATTATGCGCTATTCTTTTAAAGATATCCTCAGTTCTATTACTCTAACCCCACACGTAATTCCTTCTTCAATATGATTTTATTTCATTTCCCATTCTAAAGCAATTTTTCAAATCGTATGAGACGTAAATGAAATTTTTCATGGTGCATGATTTTTTACTATCAATATTTCATTATAAAACGAACAAGAACATCATCTCATTTTTTATAGAAATTATCGTTCCTCTTAGTAATATTAGATATTGTGGGTCTAAATTTATTCCCAGACTTTCCCAACCAATGTGGCCTTATGGGATTAGTCATTCTAAACGTTCGGGTCATTCACTCTTAAGGTCAATCGGAAAGTAATATGGGCGGTTAAATTCATTCCTCCCCCTCTATCGACAAGAGTTAGGTGCTTCAAATGTGCAGTGAATTACTTCGTGTGGAGCATGCCACTGCCAAAGCGACCAAAGAAATATATACATATTTTGCTTTCCCCTGAATAATCAAACCTCATTGAGTAACCACAGCATTCAAACAAGGACACGAGCCTGACCAGTAACACTGGCGCCCCAGACTAGGCCGTTGCGTCTGAGACGGCCGCCATACCCCGACCAGCCAGAGACAATTGAGAGCTAAATCGAAGCTGGTCGCGTCGCAGATTTATTAACCAACAAAGTTCTCGATTTTCTCCTTTTATAAAAAGGAGAGAAAAGAATGTCATTTTCGATTGAACATTGCTGTCCCTTTTCTATTTGGCCGCTCGTATGTGTAAGAAGGATATCCATGTTGTTTTCCCACGTATAAAATATGTTAAAAATTAAATGTTAATTTCCTCTTCATATAAACAAATGGCGGTATATAATATTGGAGTTATTTTGTGTGCAAAGAACATAAGTTTCTTCATCCTCATTTTAATTAGCTTTATATTCTAGGTCATTTTTAGGACCACCCCCTCCCTCTTTCTCCTTCGCTCCCTCTCCCTCTCTTGCACTGACTTCCCAAGATCGGCCTAGCTCTCTCAACCCTCACTCCCAAACGAGCCAGCACAAAGAGAGGTATTCTCGTCTCTCCCCACGCGTTCCCTTATACTAATTCCAGATTATTTTTATGAAAAGTGGCTGAATGATAGAAAATGGCTTTCAGTGGCTGACTGGCTGCCTTCCTGTTCATAGATGGCTGTCAGTTGAGAAAATGTGTTTTGATATAATCGAAAATAGTTTTTAATCAGTGAATATTAGTACATCTTCAAAGTTGGCAGGTTTAATGGTTTATCTCCTCTTTTATGAGGAAAAATCGTCAACACTTGTATGTTTTGTAGTGCAACCTTTGTGTGAGTGAGGCTTACAACAAAGTGAATTTGTGATCAATATATTGTTCTATTTTGTATGGAAATCCATAATATAGTTGTCAGTAAGATACCGAAGCATTGATTATTTTAAGAGTAGAAATGAGTATGGCTCTTCTAAGATACTACACAATTACACATTTCGCCAAACACCATATATATATATATATATATATATATATATATATATATATATATATATATATATATATATATATATATATATATATATATATTATGGTTGATCACGACTTATTCATATACAATTTTATCACATCGTTTAATAAATTCTCTAATTAAAATTGTAACTTAAATATTTGCCCAGCTTTGCCACATGAATCCCTTCGTGTGTCTCCAAATGGGTCCTGACTCACGTACACCAAAACAGACGTAAAAAAGGACGCGGAATTTAAGCCTCATCGATGAGAACGTAAATCTTGCAGAGCGAAATAGTAGGGAGGAAGTGTTCCATAGAAAGAGGAGTACCTTGATACTATTCACATCTAGTTGACTTTCGATTAATGGTCACCGTTATAAAAGAGTTAAAAGGACTTTAATAAAATCCAGACTTTACTACGCTAGCCTTAAGTGGTAAATGATCTGCCCGGAGACGATTTTATGCATACTGGTGGTGGTGATTCTGGGCAACTTGCCGACACCACTATGTTGCCTCACGACGCGCACATTTGGGACGGAATTGACGGAGGCTACCTGTTTGTCCACCTCAGTCGATATCGTGCTCTAGGGACAAGGTGATTGTGACATTCACTCCCGCGTGAATGATAGTTGCCAAAACGAACTGATTTGCGATACGAGTTCGGGTTATTTTGGGTAATGCTAATTATTTCAGGTAGAAAGTGAAAATGGAGAAAGGAATAATCGAGAAAAAGAAGAAGAAATTAGGTCAGGTTGTTAAGATAAATGACTATTTCGAGTGAATTATAAAATAAATTGATAAAAGTTCTATCGAGTGTTCTGTGATCAAAATGCATGCAAATGGTACCATCTATATTGCGCCGCCCACAACCCTTAAATTTTTATTGGTTAAATTTACTTGAGTAGTCCAAATGTGATAATTATGAGTAAAGGCCTTCGCCCTTTTCTATTGTAAGGACCTCTCTATATTCACATCTAATCCCAATGGTTTAATCCTGATGTGATCCTGATGGACCGAAAATTTAATTAGTGGATAAAACGGTAAAGTTGTCGCTGAATCAACTAATCATTTAAGTGTATTTGGACCGATAAAATTCAGTTTAAATAAGAAAGTATTAATCCAAAAAATAAAATGACGAAAAATTAAACTTGAGTCAGGAGTTAAATAAGGTAGCCAATTTTATTACCCAAGGCGAGCACAGGCGAGGAATATAATGCTCAAAGTGAACCTAGATCGAGACGCTCTCCGGCGAATTACCACACTGGCGACGCTTAAATTCGCTCTAATAGGAAGCCGGTTTCCCCTCGTCCATGTCTTATGTCACTTTAATACCAAAACTTCCGAAAGTATCTGCCTCAAAAAATAATTGTAGAAGAAATATACAAAGAGAGTGGTGAAAAATGGGAGGAGTGAAAATTAGTGGGATATATATCGCTGCTAAGGCTCTTACAGGCATTGGGACGGAAGGTATGCAATGATCCATAATCAGAGGCAGCAAGGTTTCCCTCGTGCTACGACTAATACTTCCTTGTGCGGTTCACTTGCCTGATATTATTAAACCACTCCACTCTATTTTTCTCAGTTTTAACTTGTATTTTCTGAATCTTTCTTACAAGTTTTTTAGTGGCGGGGTCTTCTCGCCTCGAAGACCCTGTTAAAAAACTTGTAAGAAATATTAAGAAAATATAATTTAAAATTAATAATGCTGCCACAGCTGTGGACTTCAATAGTACATATATATATATATATATATATATATATATATATATATATATATATATATTTAGGGGTTTGGCATGTGCTTCCCACTTCTGAGAGAAGCCTTTTTTTACTTTCGCAACGTACAAAAATTTAGGAATTTCCCTCCAATCTTTATCATCTTTTTGAAGATCCAGGATCCATCTTCTTATTAATCTTCCTCTGTGTCGAATTTTATCAAGTGGACTCCAAAAGAAATCTCTCTTTATCATTTATGTTATTTTTTTATAATCTTGACACTTGCTCATCTATATCGACCTTGGATTCCTTATTGTTTCTTTACTTTCTTCAAGTTTTGTCTTTTTAAGTATCCCGAAAGTGGTTTTCCTTCACATCAAGATTTTGCCATCATAATGCATATATGAGTAGCTCGTGATTTTCTTTTATCAAGAGATTTGAGGTCTTGTTCCAAGTTTCACCTCTTTTGAGCATAATTAAATCTATCTATGCAAGTTTGTATTTTTTTCCAGAGATATGGCCATTTTTTTACACTTTCCATTAGTATCTGTTGACCTACATAGATACATATAGTTCCGTTCGATTTCAATTCATGATTTTCAATTTTTTTCTTCGACATGTTGCCATCTTTATGTGTTTTTCATAGCGTTTATTTGTATTAGATTTATTTTAAGACTCATTCTGTTACTTTCAATGTCAAATGCTTGACGGAGTGTTTGATTTTCATCTAAGCAGTAATATATGAGCATCTACGAATCTAAGGTCGCTGAGATCAATTACAATCTATCTTGATAACCTTGTTGTATCAAGTTAACTTTCTTAATATTTAACTTTCTGAAAAATCTGCTGAATATGCTGTCCCATCCTCGTACTCTTATGTACAGTTAAAAGATTTATGAGTTCCTGTGCAATTTTACGTACTCCTGTTTTGCCAGATTTGTTCTAGGATGATGATATACATGGGATCAATGCCTCTGTTTTTATCGTTGTTATGGTGCTTTCCCTATTATTGTTTATCTAGCTGGGTTTGCAGGCTGTTACTAATGACTTTTATTTCCATTGGTATCTGTTTAATTTATAAGATTCATTTTGTCTCTTTTTATGGTGGTAAAATTCACAAGGCGTAATACAATTTTTCTTGCAAAGATTTCCTCAATGTATACCACTCGAGTATTCTAAAGAGGTGACTAACTGCTGCATTTGGCAGCGAGATAGTAGGCAGCTCTCTAAAACTAGTCGTGTTCATGCCACGGATGCTGTTCGTGTTGCCAAACGTTTTAATGGTGATTTTCGAAAAGGGCGAGGGCTCAAATTTGTGAACAAAGATTTTTAGGGAATTTGATGAATTTATCTTTTTGATCGCAAAGTTGTCTCCTTTCTTTTTGAAAGCTGTCTCCTAAGATCTTGCGAGCAAAGCTGTTTCCTTTCTTTTTGAGAACAAAGCTGTCTGCCTTCTTTTACGAGCAAAGCTGTCTCTTTTCTTTTAGGGAAAAAAAAGCTGTCTCCCCTCTTTTGTGGGATAAAACTATCTCCTTTCTTTTGGAGAATAAAGTTGTTTCCAATCTTTGTGAGAGAAAATTTGTCTTTTTTTTATAATAAAGTTGTTACCTATATTTTTCAGAAAAAAACAGTCTCCTTTCTTTTTGAGAACAAATCTGTTTCCGATCACTTTAGATGCCTAATCTGGAAGTTATTGGCAGTAATGTTTCTTTCAAGCAGAATTCAAACAATTTCTTTAACGATTTTATAGTTTAGTCTTCTTGACGTATTGTTTTCAGTCTCAAGCAATTTTTCATTCAACTTTATCTTATCCTCATCCGTCGCGATTTTCACTATTCGAGAGTTGTTTCTTTAGCATCATGATCTCCATCGAATTTATCGAAACAGGCCTTGTGTTAAAAGTAGTTTTTCTGTAATTGAATCTATTTCTTCTTCTGCTATTTTTGTATTAATTTGGACAATTTTTAGCTTGTATTCTTTAGAGAAATCTAAGGTAACATCTGCTTGCTGTGTTCATTTTAAAATGAAGAATGTTAAAGTAGAAACTTCCAAAAATACTACTTCATCTTTGTAACATAATACATACTCGTATTTTGAAGCATCGTCTATGTTTAAAACAGTTACGTAACTCCACATTGTAATCAGAATTGCCCATTATTCATTTTAAGCAATGGAGCAAACTAATTGATGCACATTAATTCTGTTGATGAAAATAATGAAACAAACTTGAAATGAACAAACAAACAAACCAATTTGGGTGCACCTACAGGGAGACATAAAGCTCATACACGATAGGCCCTATTAAGAATAATGTTAATTTGAGTGAAACCTCCTCTAATATTTCTATATTATTTTAAATTTATTTTCTTTTAATTATGTACCAAATTTAGTCTTCATACTTTCTGTGTTTGGAGCGCTGCCTAGTTCTTGCGTTAGATTGTTCCAGACTTGAACAATGCGGTTGCTGAAGGCAAATTTTCCCTTTGATGTTTTGAATTTTCACCTCTTCTTTTTGTCGTGTCCTCGCGTCGTTGTCACGTCTGTCAAATTAAAAAGATTTTCTGCAGTATCGGGCATAGTCATCAATAATTTATAGGTTTCTATTTGTTTTTCCCCTTTCCTTCTACCTTTGAGGGAGAAGAGACTTAAGTTTTTTAAGCCTATCATTGTAGCTAAGATGTTTTACTTTCCTTATTATTTTCGTATAGCGACGCTGTGAACCTTTTCTATTATATCTACATATCAAGTTAATTGGGAGGCCAGAACGGAGCAGCATGATCTAAATTTTTAATATCATTGTCTCTTATTTGAACTAAAATCCGACATTACAGCTGGTTTGTCTCCCCTTTCATAATCTTTGGTGTTTATATTCATTATTATTTTGCATTTTGCCTCTATTCACTTTTACTTGTCCTAGTTCAGTAGTTCTGTAGTCCTTCTTCAGGGAGTGAATACTACCCCATTAAATTATAGTTTCCTTCTTTATCTCGCCTACAAGTGTGGGTTATGTCCGTGTCCCTGTGTAAGAAATTGTCCTTGTAAGCTTATAACCCATTACATTTCTCATCGTATTATTCTTACCCTAAATGAAATAACCTTCTTTAGTTACACAAGTTTCTTTTCTTTTTCCATTTATACTAGCTAAATACGTGGGCATTATTGTAAGTGAGTAATACTAGCTTTATCTTATATTCTCGTTATTTGGTTTGAAATTGCTTAGAAAGTTAATTTCATGTAAATTAAACTCGACAATGAAAGATCAGTTATGCCTCTTCTTAAACACATCGTTAATAAGAAGCAGAGAGAAATTTGCAGTAAGAAATAGACTTTGGAACAAATAAGCTTCCCCTATTTATTCACGCTGATTATCTTCAGCGCTTCCGTTTTCTCAAATTATAGTGCAATGAAACCAGTGAATTCCGAAATTGAAGCTTCGCGAAATTTTATCTATCGGAGAGATGGGTTTCAATTATTGTGATAGGGGTCTTGTTTTTGCACGTTTTATGGTAATTTTTGTCTATTATTTCCCAAAAGTGGTTTAAAGCGCTCGCTAACCAAATGGATGAAGTGGTGGATTTCTATACTCCTTTTATATCATTTATTCCATCTTTTAATGCTAAGGAAGTGAATTTACTTCGTGTTTTAATAAAATTTTCCGTTTTCTGCTTATAAAAAGTAACATGCTTTAAAATTAGTAAAGTTAGGGTGAGTGAACTTTTGAGATAAGTAAAGTCAGTAACTTCCTTTTTTCTCTCAAGTTTGAAACGCAATAGCAACGAGGCGGTATCGTGCATAAAGTTAGGTAAGAGCTCTAAAGAAGGTGGTGGAGCTAGAGTAAGTGCAAATGCGTGGAAGATACATACTAACTATAGCTGCAGATCCTCCTGCAGCCATGGGAGGTGAGAAGGCAAACTGGGGGTGTTGGGGCAGGAAGGGTACACAAACCTTCAGATGTCACCTTGTATCCCTTTGTGGGTACATAAACAGCAGTGACGTGCGGTGACTTTTGAAGATGAATTAGCAATTCAGGTTTACAAAAATAAATATGTTAATTGAAGTAAATATGTTGTTCATTAAAAATAACTATAAAATTGTAAGTTACTCACTTTATTTAAATGTTATTTTTTTAAATGTTATTCTTTTAAAACTGTATTAAAATTTTTAAAATAGCTTATGTAAGTATGCACATACACAAACAACCCAAGATGTTCTATCATATTGGCCTACATTGTATTTGCGAATGCAACAGTTTTAGATGACATCTAGTCTTGGCGTAGGCCTACCTATTTTAATAATAGTTTCGTTTTCATTATAAGTCATCGCACTGAATTTCATTTTTAATAATTTTTCAATGTTACAATCGCATTTTCTCACAACTTTATTTGCCTCCATTTTGTTTAAAAGGGGTTATCACTTTGAAAAATGAATAAACATTACGCTACACTTATCTACGCACTTACTCGTAGCTACTAAGTGATCTCAAAGATACGAGGGGTGAATCTGGTAGGGCTGCCAGAATCCAGGAAATATAACAAAATGCTTAAAATACAAGAACGTAACCATACAGAGTTTATGCTATGTGCTGCTTTCATTCTCAGAACCAATATTTAAATATAACCAAAAATCGTGTAAGCTTCAGAGCATAATAATAGTTACGTCATTGTGTCTGACACCTTTTAGTGCTTTTTCCTAAATTTTGGCAACCCGCTAGAGTTGCCAGATGCAAGCAGATAGACTGCAAAGCTAAATTTGCTTCCTTTTCCGTATACAAATAGGTTTTTGTTTTTTTCTTAATTCTAACACGGCGTTGAAATATCTAGATAAAAATCATAAAACTCTAATGACTGTATATTATTGCTAAGAAAAACAAAACATCTTTTAAACTATTAATTCCAAAGCACCAAAAAGCAGAACTATTATTGAAATTAAGAGAAAAGAAAGAGTAGAAATCTCGACGAAGAGGATGCATTTCTTCAATTGCAATCGGGCTCATCAGGGTATAACGCCAATTGGCGTATACTAGTATAGGCAAGTATAAATATGAGAATAAAATTGATTTTGCTGTCATATTAATTATTGGGGTGTAATACCTTTTTCTTTTCTTCTTAAATGCACGCCACTGATAAACAGAATAGATAAAAAAAAAGAAATTAGGGATGCAATAGGAGAAAAGTAGGGGGGGGGGGGATACAGACTTGTTAAGGCCCACTACCCCGACCAGAGCCAATAGGGAGGTTCAAACGAGCCTACCCATTTCTCCACCCCGTCCAGAGATGAAGGGGCGAAAGACGGTGGGCGAATAGCCTACACTATTACCCGCCCGGCAATAAAGTAAATGAGAAGAGGTTTGCGAAGAATGTGGCGAATAAGGAATAAAAAATGAAATGCCTAGATGGGATAAAGACTAGGTAGTCTCAATCTAGTTTGAGACAATCACGGGCATTGGGGCAGGAAGTATTTGTCGCTCATCCGCCTGCCACGTGTAACAGTATACATGGGGCAACTTCTTCAGTTTCTTTGTCATGATGCTACTAAACATCTTTCCTATCACGCTCATTAAGGCTACTGGCATGTAGCTATCTACCAGTTTTTGGTCTTTATTACCACCTTTGGGACGCAAATTAATCCTACTTTTCTGCCGTCTCAGGCACCCTTCCATTCACTACCATACCATTAAATAAAGTTGTCACTAATACCTGAATCCTTTCTTCCCCATATTTCAAAAATTCACCAACTATCCTTTCTTCATCCATTGCCTTATTATTTTTTAACCTTTTCAACCCATACTCTATGTACTCCCTGTTGATTCCTATACGTTAATCCTCTAATTCCTGTACTGCATACAGAAGTTCCTCATTAGCTGCGGTTTCTTCCTATCCCTCCCGTGCCTGAATGATTCTTCCCCAATATTCTTCAATTTGCCTCTTTAATTTTTCCTCATCCTCACATTCTCCTTATGGTGTCTTCATTATTACTTTGTCCTCGCTTTTGTCCCCTTCCAAGGCCCTTCTCAGATATCTCCACTGCTCTCTTTCTCGGTCGCTTACACCCAACCTGCTCCACTGTCTTATTTTTTCTTCCTCCTCCTTGACCTTTGCATCTCAGATTACTCGTGTAACTTTCTGCTTTTGCTTTCTATATTCCAGGTCCATTCTTTTCACTCGTTCTGCCTTAACCCTCTCTCTCTACTTTGCCTTAGTTTCCTTAGTTGATTATTCATCCTTATCCTAGTTAGGTACTCTTCCTGCACTTTTTTGTTTCACCACCCCTTGCTCGACCTTTTCCCTCTTGTTCTGATCCATTTTGTCCTAATCTTTGGCATCGCCACCTCTTTTATTGTTTCTTCTAACTGCGTATAATTAACCCTCATATCTTCAGAGATTATTAGTCCTGCAAATGCTTCTTCCATTTCATTTTCATAGGCTCCCTAATCCGCCCTTTTCTCTTCTATATATTTCTTCGCTTCCCCTTTTTCTTTTCCCATACAGGATCCCATTTCACTGACTATTATAGCTTTATGGTTTGTTTTGATCCCTATTTCCTGATCCACATCAATACATATGCCTTCATCTATCTCGCCACACTTTCTGTTCATTTTAACAAAATCTATTGCACTCCTCCTCTCTCCTTGTTGCCAGGTTGGGAGTCTTTGTACTTCTAGATTCTTCAAAATTACATTTCTTCCAATTATCCATTGATACACCCTTCTTCCATTGCCGTTCATTTTTTCTTCCAGTAGGCCCACATGAGCATTAAAATCCCCCATCACTAACCATTTTTCATCCTCCATTTCTTGTGTCAGGCTCCTTAGTTCTTCTATTAGCCATTTACTC
Source organism: Ceratothoa steindachneri (assembly GCA_963969495.1). Taxonomy (NCBI): domain Eukaryota; kingdom Metazoa; phylum Arthropoda; class Malacostraca; order Isopoda; family Cymothoidae; genus Ceratothoa; species Ceratothoa steindachneri. Next base: position 174,139,659 of record OZ018322.1, on the reverse strand, counting down.
TTCCTCCGGTTGGTACCTTCCACATAATTGTACACTACTGTCACCACTAGGTTGGTTCTGCCCTTTGTGGCCCTATATGTCTGTAGCCTTCCTTCCAATCCTCTCTGTATTGCTCGTTTATTCGTTTATTCGGATCCACCTCCTCTGTCACCAGATAACCCTCTTTAACTAGTATACCTACTCTATTGTATCTATCTTCCTCCTGCCTTTCCCCTCAGATGATAGCCACCGATATCCATTTGTTCTTAAATGACCCTCATATCTCCTAAAAGATAGAAATAAATACCTGCGGAGGGGGCAGGGCAATTCTCCTGAATCTGTTTTTTCCGCAAACAAGGCAAGTGGAAGGGGGCTAATTTTAAGAGACACTTAGGCCCCTAAAAATACTGCTATCACAAGGCCTACAACGATTTAATAGTTATTCCTTTTGTTTTTTTGCCTTTCCTTTTTTTTAAACTTCGACATATTTTAATAAGTAAAACTTTTTGAATTTTGAGATGTCATCATAAAGGCAACCAACAAGAGCACAGTAACCGCAATATCCAACTTTATACCCCATAGTCCATGATATAGTAGAAAAAAGGGGTTTCAAAATTCTTATCTACTTTGATCTAGGTCAGCCTCCATCCACTTGATAAAAGTACAAATCATTCTCTTTGAAAATAAGAATTATTTTCTTATTTGTTATTCTGTCAAACCACCCCTCAAACTGCAAGTTATTCCCATTCTTATTTAATTTGACAATTAAAAGTAATCCAAATCGAAACCATTTTTTAAACTGTTCTACATTTATTTGTTGTAATCTTTAAAATATTTGTCTCAATTTAAAGGTTTAATAGATTTACACAATTCAAAATTCCTTAATCCAAAAATAGAGAAAGATAAATTAAAAATCGCTTTGCAATTCCTATAACAATAGTCCATTGGAAAAAGGCTAGTCGAGCTACTAATTGGAAATTCAATGCTGTTAAAATGAGAAGAAAACAAGATAACCTTAATTAAAGTTTCGATCAATATCAGTGTCTTCGATGTAAGAAGCCAAGATGCAGATGTATAAATCTGGTCTGTATTTAATTACGAAAATCTTTAAGAAAAATGAGAACTTTAAAAGTACTCACGCTAAGTACAGAAGTTAGCCAGATTAAAAGATAAGCTCGTAAACTAATAATAAATCGACTGATTAAACTCGTAAACTAATAATAAATCGACTGATAAAAGGAATCCTATACACTTTAAAACCACTTTAAAAATAATACCATGGATAAATATATTGATTAAAGACTGGTTGAAAAGTATAAAAAAACTCCGTGTAGAAAAAGGACGCGGCATAGAATGAGGTGTTCTGCACTTTTGTGACAGAAATAAAGGAACGAAAAAAGACGCGGTAGAAACAACCGAACATTTTCCAAACCGTCGCCCATCTATACTTTCCCTCATATCTGTTGATGATGTCGGTATAAATATGAGGTAAAAAGGTGAGAATTTCAATATTCCAACTACTTTTGCCAGATGTCACAGAAAAAAAAGTATAGGACGCCTGGATCATTGTATTTTCATGCGGATCGTTTCCATAGAGGCGAAATGGTCAGTGGGAAAGTAAAAAAACAAAAACAAAGCGAAAAACAACTGAAGCAACGAAGCCAGAAAGCTATTGAAGAAAACATTGTAAGAAAGGTAAGGAAGTTAAGGGAAGAGAAAAGGTGTAAAAAGATCAGTTAAAGTGGAGAACATGTGGTGCTAAACAGTGAAGAGAGCGCAAGTCTCCCCAGTCAACCTTCTTTTCTCGAAGAATCTAACTATTTTTACAGGCTAAATAGGCAGGCATCATGAAACGTCATTTGTAGCAATTTTGTTATGATTTTCTTTTTTGCGATAAGAAATTAGGGGAGTAGAACTTCTTCATTAAATTCATATTAATTATTACGAACAAAAACCTTCCCTACCACAATTTTTCTTCGAAAGTTTGGTAATTTTATCGAAACGGCAAAGTTTTCGGGTAAGTCGGATGATTACAACCATTGCCGTTGAATGCTATAACTAAAGTCACTTAAGAAATCTTTCTCTACTAATGGCGTGGAATAAACCCTACCATAAAACTGTTAGTTATAATTTCGCTGACGGTTACTCACTTTATTTTCTGTTTAGCATGTCCCGTTAGAGTCTACTGAGATTTATATATCTTTTCCACTAGCTTCTAATGCAACAATTATATACTATTCATGTCACATTTCTCCTTGCTTCCCTTGAGTCTGTACTCGTACGTGTTGTATTTGCCATATAGGAATGTTCTTAATATCTACTTAACCTTAAATATAACGGAAGTTTAATATTTCCTTATTTCAAAACACTTTTCTCCATCTTACAATTTAAGTGCCGTATATCGAACGTCATTAAAATTCAATCACAGTTCCAAAGTTCCATATAAAACTTTTATTCTCTGTGACATATGAGCTTTTAATTCAATTTCACTTACTTAAATCTTGCGCCATTTATTTTAACAACGCTGAGTAGTTTCCACAAAAGGTAGCGTGATTTAACAAGTTAAAGACATTTTTCCAGATGCTTTACAAGTTTAAATAATCTTCCATTAAATAAAACAAAGGAAGTAAATTTGCTAGACACTAATTTTAATTATCCCATAATTTTCGTACTCTCCTTGTAATATTAACTTTTCCTATTTGTTTATTGCAATTTTAACACGTTTGGTGTTTTATTATTTTTTTCTCTTTCCCTCTATCTCAATTCATATCATGATCTGTATTAATGACTAGTTAACTTTGATTAGCTCCAGATATTTAAGACATAAAGGTTTAGGCATATTATATTTCTTGAAGTTCAGATTCAGACGATCGCCATGATTGTAGAACTCTCTCGCCTTTTTACAGTAACAAATGATTACATGAGAAGCTTTCATAGGTTTATATTATATTCATTTTTATTAAAAAGATGGTTTTAACAGGATGATATCCAAAATAAAATCATCGTAAAGCCAAAGTGGCTATCGAAGGGATTGTTACTGATGACGAGTCAGGGAGAGAGAAGATGGTCGATGCATCATATAGGCTCCGGAATAGTAGAAGATAATGGATCCGTCACAAAATATATGTGCTAGGAAGTCATTCTCTAGAGAAAAATGAATCAAAGAGACGATCTTAGGTTCCGTCACAAGCAAAATCTCGCACGTGGTTGAAATATATTCGTGCCTAAAGAACCGATGCATCTTTTTCTCCTTCTACCGTCAGCGATTTTTCAAAATGGTTGATTATTATCGGAAAGCAAAAAGAGAAATAATTTAAATCGAATATAAATAAATCCCCAAATTTAAAATTCTATATCCTTTTGAGAGTATTTGTCATTGAGGAGTATTAAATTATGCCTCACCCCCATGAGTCGCGGATTAAGAAGGCTTCATGTAGTTTCCTTGTTATTTACAAGCTGCTTCCCTTACTATCGTTAGTCTTTTGTTTTTATCTCTTATATATTTAATATTGGCATTATTTTTACAGAGGAAACCTTTTTCCAATGTTAATTCTTATATACTCTTATTTTTCGGCACAGTCTCTCTTTCCTTTAACTAAACATGATCCCAGCAGTAAATAAAGGCTTTTCGAAACTTTTCTTCTCTTTTGGTAACAACATTATTTTGTATTTTTCTCTATATTCCTCTCCTTATTTTCTTATATCTCTATTTTCTAAAAATTTAAACGAATCAGTTCTATTCTTTTGTACGGCAGACCCTTTTCCTTTCGTCAACTGAGAGCTTTGAACAAAGATTTCTGAAATTATGTTTTTGAGTGTGTGTGAAATTTGTGATTAGTCATCCAGACTTTTGTTTATATAAAAAAACTCCCTTTTCTCTTTTTTTCACCTCAAATATCATAATGAAGCTATGTGAAACATGAAATTTAAAAGACCTTACCTCAGTTTTCAAACAGACAAAGTTTTCTGACCGAAAATGATTAGTCATCCAGACTTTTGTTTATATAAAAAAACTCCCTTTTCTCTTTTTTTCACCTCAAATATCATAATGAAGCTATGTGAAACATGAAATTTAAAAGACCTTACCTCAGTTTTCAAACAGACAAAGTTTTCTGACCGAAAATGAAATTGAAAAGATCTCACATGACCGATTTACTGAGTGAAGTTCAACTAAACATTTACATCGTATATCAAACTGTCAGACATGTCAGCTCATACTACAATAATGGGGTTCCGAGAATAAAACCAATATTTTAAAAAACAATTAGGATTTCAGGGAGATCTTAAAGGCAATTTTTCTGACCGAAAATGAAATTGAAAAGATCTCACATGACCGATTTACTGAGTGAAGTTCAACTAAACATTTACATCGTACATCAAACTGTCAGACATGTCAGCTCATACTACAATAATGGGGTTCCGAGAATAAAACCAATATTTTAAAAAACAATTAGGATTTCAGGGAGATCTTAAAGGCAATTTTTACATGTTCATATAACCAAAGCTCCTGTCACATATTGCTCTTTGAGAGCAAAAATACTCACGCGTATGTGTTGTGTTCATCTTGTTATTTTTATGTTGTGTCTTCCTATGTACAGGCACAACCGACCCATAATTTATCGGCGACATTGATTTTCCAACTGGACTCGTACGCAACCATTGATTTCGTCCCATTTTTAGCTCCGCCCGAAATGACCGTTAAATATTCTTAGTTCAGATTAGAACTTATGCTCCTCACACGTTTATTTCATAATTCTTTACTTAATCCCATTATACATATTAAAAAATAAAATATGCTACTGATTTCAACCATATTTTACAAAAAACATTAATTCACATCTTTCTTACTTTCTATATAATTTTCAGGCTATTTAAAAAAAATCTGTTCTCCTAAAATGTCTGTTCGTGTATGACGAAATCTCTGGGTTTAGTGGTGGTATAGGTCTATATCATAATGTTCTTATGTTAATGGCTACAAGTCCATAAACAGGCCCATTAAATTAATATGAACTACACAAGAAAACATATTATAAACATTATTTTACGAGGCCATTTTAGAGTTAATGTGAAAGAGCCTCTTGTTTTAGTTCATTCTATCGAATGGGATTGTGTGTGGTTGAATTGAAACTTTACTATACTTATTAGCGTGTGTTTGGTGTGCACGTGATTGAATAAGTGCTGCCACTAATCCATACACTTACTTCATGTACACAGTATTTACATACATGCTCTAACCACGATACAAACTCAAGTACGAACTATATCATAAGAACAAACATAGAATTCAGTGTCTCGAGATCTTCCGTAAACTTAAATAGTGTTTATTTGTGATGATTAGTGGTGTGATCGTTTCGAATTTCACAAATAAATTTCTCGTTGCGAGACCAAATTGACCATCGGTGTCGAAAAGAATTCCTCCTCAAAGAAAACCTCGAGAAAAGACAAGAGAGGAGGGAGCAATGGCGATATGATTAAAGAGTCATTGCTACCTCCTGCTTGTAGCTCTTTGCACCTACGACTTGAGGAGTGCCGACTGAGAGCCGACCTTGATTGGCTCCTCCTCCGTCTGGAATATGGCGGGAGGATGAAGGATGCCAAGCTTGTAAACTAAAGGAGACAATTGGTAACAATATCGAGTTATTAACAAATCCAATTATTATCCTGAACTGAAAGCTTCCTTCTTGACTCCAACTGTGGCGCTTAGTCTCTTCGTCGAGTCTGTTCAGCTGAACCCTACGACATCATCTCCCACCAACTCTGCTTCAGATTCCGCTAGCCCGATTCTTTGGGTTTTCTTATTCCTCCTCTCCAAGGGAAGGATAAGTTAAACACAATGAGTGAAACAGAAAAGGGGGCAGATTTCCCTGTCATTAGTACTACAGCGCTTTGTTTTTGAAGTCTCTGTAGTACACTGGCAACAGGGGCTGTGCAATGGCCTCTATAGCCGGTCTTTACGGGCTCGGAGATGATGCAGGGTATCGCCGTTACTATGGGTCTAGCAATACACAGTAAGTAATTATCTTCTTTTTTTGTAAGCCATAATCAAATTCATTAAGAATTATACTTATAATGTATCGCGATATTTTTAATTTTAAAGGTCCATTTTGGCAGCCACTGGCATGGACACAGCCCACAAAAAGTGAAGCTCCAAGGAAATGGAATATTCAATTTGGATCTGTGGCAACATTTAAATTTATATGAGTTTCATATTGTTTTAAATGATATAATTTTACTTGACCGAAAGTAAGCTCTTTGGTAGGCTACTAACCATTTTCTACAATTTTCAGCAAAAGTAATTTTTCACAATCAATTAGTATGATTATAATCGTTTTCTAGTATGTATTCTATTGTTTAGCTAGAATGAAAAAGACTCATTTTATTGATTCCAATCAACAGTTTTACCTCATGAAATATCGAAGGGAAGGTTAATAGTAATGGATGCATCTTACTGGTAGTATTATTTCTAGCAATTGACCAGGAAAGCTTCTGTGTGTTCAAAACTGAACTCAATTCTTTATCTTTTCAAAAATTACGTCTTAATTTCGGCTTAACAGCCATTATGGTGGATTGTAATCCAAAAATAGTTTCTCTCGATTATAATATTGACCTGGCCTTGAGCAGACTTAGAGTTTTTGCTGGTCCTGTTTCTATAGTTCTGCATAAATAAGAACAGTGAAAGTTAAAAAATTGATCTCACTAGTGTGTCAGGGGTCTTAGACATAAACCATAAACTCCTGAAGGATTGGAAGATCAAACGCTTTGCTTGCCACTATTATAAGTATATATATATATATATATATATATATATATATATATATATATATATATATATATATATATATATAATAGAGAGAGAGAGGAAAAAAGAGAGAACGAGAAATGTGACGTAAATGAGCAATAAGTTAAGAAACAGGAGTTTTTTAGAGGCAAGAGAAACGGACATTTAAAGAACACACAATTACAGAAATAATGCCACTGAAAAAAGTTTGAATAATCCTGGCTGAGATTATTCAAACTTTTTTCCCTTGGCGTTATTTCTGTATTCTTATTGCCGTTCTTTGCTCTCTTTGATTGTCGTGTTCTTTCAATGTCCGTTTCTCTTGCCTCTAAAAAACTCCTGTTTCTTGTCTTATTCCTCATTTACCTCAAAATTTCTCTTTCTCTTGTTCTATATTGTTTGTTATATGCTCTGCAATCCAAGGTTTCTGTATCTTTCTTTCTGTCTTCCTAATGTTTTTGAAAGGCAGAAAAATTAAATATGGCGTAATCCCTGTGGTAGTTGCTACCACCCGCTAAGTTTGTTTTTAGTCTTTCTATATATATATATATATATATATATATATATATATATATATATATATATATATATATATATATATATATATATATAATTTTCAACCGAAATCCCAAGGTAAGGAAAATTGCTCTCGTCATTTTTTTATATTTAGCGTCGACGTTTCGACCATACTACGGTCATCTTAGGGCTATAAAATATATACTAAAGTCCAATTCTAAAGGTACGAATATAACTGATAGTTTTAGCTTTGAAAAGGAAAATTAGTTTAAATAATTTTTACTAGAAATCTAAACTCTAATTTTAAAAATGATTTAAACTCTAATTTTCCTCTTCAAAGTTATATTTGTACCTTTATAATTGTGCTCTATTATATATTTTATAAGCCTAAGAAGCTGACCGTAGTATGGTCGAAACGTCGCCACTAAATATAAAAAAAATGACAGCAGCCATTCTCCTTGCCGTGGAATTTCTGTTAAAAATTAAATTTAGGCTCTCTAGAAGCAATCCTCATCACTATAAATATATATATATATATAATTTTAAGAGAAATATTAAGCCTCCGTAAAAATATCCATCTTGTTTATAGAAGTTTATTCTTGTTCAGTTTTTCAGGTTATGAACCCATTTTCAAGGACACATACTACTGCCGCGTTTTCGGTGGGAGTGGATTGAAGTGGTGGCGGTTTTCGTTGGTTATATCTGTAATTGTAAATGAGAGTAGCTTTTATTTGCGTTTAGGCTCAAGATTTTAGGCTGAATATAAAATGATTAGAATATGCGAAGAATTCTCCGAAAGAGACTTTGTGATTGGGATGACGGTCCTGATAGTATAATGGGATGGAGGAATTCTCCCGGTTAGGGATAGGTGGTTCTGTTCTTTTACTAATTTCAAGATGGGCACAAATACGAGCATGTTAAATACGCCTTGTCGATCCTATATATTCTTCGGATGTACATCGCGAGCACTTGTTTGGTAAATAATGGATGGCCGAGGTAGCGCTGGTACATTTCCTTGATGTTGAAAGGGCATCGTAATTTATTGGGGTTTTAAATTATTGATCTAAAATCTGTGGCGGGAAAGGAGTGTTTCAAATTGGAGGAGAGTTTGGCCTAGAGGAGAGATTTGAGATGTCTTATATAGCGGGTATTGCAAAGGTCCTGTTACACTCTTTAAGACGCTCTCAAGGAAGAATACAATAACAGTTTTGATGCAATTAGACACGTTTTTATTATTATAGCATATAAATATGTGTTTTTATTGTAATATTAATCTATGTAGTCGCCCTCCGCGGCGAGCATGCAGTCTAGACGAGACCTGAAGGCCACGCACACATTGCGGGCGAAGTCCCTCCTCAAGCTGGCCCATACAAGTTTGACGGAGGACTTCTTCAGCTCGAGGCTATGGCTGACCTTAGAGGCCTTGCCCTCGACATGTGCCTATAAGCTGTAGTCAAGGGTAATGAGGTCAGGTGGCTTCGTCGGCTAAGTGTCCTTCAATTAAAGGTTCATCGTCAGCCACAACCACTTTTGCACGATCTTAGCCGTGTGGGACGTAGCACCATCCTGCTCAAGAAGTAGTCCACCTTCTTCTTGATCTTTTTCACTCAGGGCAGGACTTTTGTGGCCAAGATGTCCCTGTACTTGGCCGGGTGATCCTGTAACAGGTCGCGAACCACACCGGCGGTATATTCTTGCCATTGGAAGCCACGATGCCGACCATCATCACGGAGCCCTGGTACTGGGCTATGTACACGTAGCAAGCATCGGAGATGTCCTGGCCGTAGTTTAACATGCATTCGTTGTTTTTGTTGATGACTGGATTGACCCTCAAGATTATTTTAGCAAAAAAAGATGAGAAATCGATTGCCATGACACTTCAAGTCGTTGAGAAAGCAACGACAGCGCTCCCGAAGTTGTCCTCTTGCCACCCTCCTCCTTGACGACGGTGGAGACCAGGAATCTGAGGTTCGACTCCTTTCTGGGGTGGGTGTTTACTTTCGTGGCTTTTCTCCATGTCACCTCCTCTAAGTTTACTGCTCTTCTGTTTCATTGTAACCCTTTTTACTAATTTCTTTATACCTGCCAGTTTGCATGCCAGCCTCACTTGGCCGATAGTTTTCGATTGTACAAAGAACGGATGAGATCACCTTGCAAATTATATATGTATATATATATATATATATATATATATATATATATATATATATATATATATATATATATGCTAAGAAAAATGTGAAATGCACTTTTATCAGATTTATAAATTTATTATATGCAAAAGGCTAAAATGTAAAATACATAAAAAAATAGTTTTTTGCTCAAATCTGCATTTCACATTTGTTTTAGAATACGGCCGTAACATTCAAAATAAAATTGCCTAAATAATTGGTTCCGACCCATTTTACATTCAAATCAGAAAGACATTGATGTTGTCTAGTGCTGAGTTCCTAATCATATAATGCTTGCTTTAAACTAAGGTTTCCGCACACTCTGAGTATTCTAACCGCCCTTTACCCCTCCAAACTCTCATTGACTGGTAGGAATCAGGACACCCCTTTGAGCACAAGGTACAGAAGTTAGGAGATCGTGCTCTGGAATTTAATTTTGTGTGCTATTGTGCCCCGACCTTTCCTTTGGAAATATCTCCCAATGTCTCGTTAACAACAAGTATCTTATTCTTCTCCGAGTCGGAAACACGCGCAGGAAACCCAGCCATCTAAGAAAGTGACTTACTGAACCTTTCTGCGAAGACGAGTTGGTGCTACTTTAGCGTTCGATCTACCGCAGTATCCGTATTCTACATTTTGAAATGACCTTGTGGGCGATTTACCTTTCATGATATGATTTTCTTACCTGTGCTTAGCTTTGCTTTGCACTTTGAACTTGAGTGCTCTTGACCGGTCAATATAAAATGACCTTTAGCGTGTGGTATACTTTTCATTTGCTTACCTTATTTTTACTCTTTTTGCCTAACCTATCTATCCTAACCAATGAATTCCATTATAAGGATGACCATTAATGCGCTCTGTAACTTTTGGTGACCATTTTGATTCTGAATGATTATGATTTGTAGGATTAAGTATGTCATTTATAATATGTTGGTATTCAATTTGCTTTTATCATCCTGTATTATAAAATTCTTATTGTGGAGATAGGCTGCACATTAAAGTGTAAAGAGGCTTGGTAGATCGCACGCTCAAATATAAAAGTACCAGTATACCAGACATAAAAGTGTAAATTACCTAGTAAGCCGCACGCTAGAGTAGCACCGACTGGTTGATAACCCTCGATTGTACGGTACAGTTTGGTTGAATATCTTTGGATTATGAAGCTTTGTGCGTGGTATCTGTCCTAATACTGTACCAGGCTGGGTCACACACGCGTGTCTTAAGTGCTAGAGGCTAGCTGTTGTTTGCCAGATTGTGGTGTAATCGAGTTTCTGGAAGATAGCGGCTTCCTATATTCTATCTAAATTACTGGTTGCTCATTTTGGCGACTCTCTCCTAGGGTATGTGGCTTTTCCTAGTAATGTTTGTAGATATTGATTTAATTGATTTGTTTAGTGTAGCCTTTTTGCTATATACTTTATTTGAAATAATATTTTAAGTTATTGAATTCATCGTTTTTTTACTGGTTGGCGGCCCCAAGATGATTGAAATCAAACTAAACTAAAATAAAAAACTATCTGCTGCTTTTTTTTTGTGACTGTTCTTCCGAGTTTGGGTCGACTCATCCTACTTCAGTTTCTTTCTCAGAAGAAGAACGTTTCTTAGGTCTCAGCCCTGAGCACTTTCCTTTATTCTTATTTAGATGGGCTCGGACATCTCTTCTCTTCCATTTTCAATTAGCAGTACACCCTACGTTGTAAACATATCGTGATCTATTAGTGTGTTAGTACTCTACCTGCGGATACCAGACAAGTCCAACTTAACATTACTTCAGCAGTTTAATAGCGAATTTTTGAAGGATTCTCTTTCTCTCCAACCCAAAAGTCTTCCTACGCCATTTTCTGACCCCATTGATATCAACACTGAGAAGTTCCATCTTTATATATACCCTAGGGCTCCATATCAGCGAATTAATTAGTCCAGTATCTAGGCTCCATTTTTGACTAAAAACTTTAAAGGAAACCTCAGGTCTTCCTCTACAATGTTGTCTACCTTTGGCGTCTTAAAGCATCTGTCGTAAGCCATGGTACACCGAGCGCACCATGGTTGAAACATAACATAACATAATTTCACGGATGACAAAAGCCACAAGGGCCTATCAAAGGTCATCCAAAAACCGTCAAAACCCACCCACATAGGACTATATCAGATCATGGAACTACTTTATAAACAATCCATAGGATTGTGTCAGATCGAAAACGAACAAGCTCTTTAATAAGTTCTTTCCTATTGATACAAATTCTTCTGCAACAATATCTAGGATACAATGTTCCATAGAATATAGCTGGAGGATTATTCTATCTATGCGTATGATCTTACTTTTCTGAAGTTCAGAGTTAATCTGCAATATGAATTACTTCTTCCTTTTCCAGTAACTCATCTGGAAGATGAGTTACGTGTCTTACCCAATAACTCTCGTATTTGCGTGTCTTCATGGCTCCAAGAAGTGTAAGAGGATCTGAAGCTATGAATCTTCCAACATTTTCCATCTTATCTTTACAACTTTTGTTACAGCTCTTTTTATAAGGGTTCCGCTATATAATTTCGTTCGTTTTCGATTCAAATACAAAAATAGTTCCAATTTTCTAAAGTAAGGCAGAACCACTACAATTTTACGAAAACGCTGACAAATACGTAGCCCCTTGTTGATATTGGAAACTACCTACCACTCCTTGTTTAGTAGCAGGTGTTAAGGGTCTGTACAAGGAACGTACTAGCAGACCCAGTCACAAGAGTGAGTTTTTCTAAAACGTATGGTAGGCCACCCCATTTTCTTCTTCTAAGAGCCGTAGAAGACTCTTCAATTGCAATTTACTGCGAGAAGAGGCTCTCTCATCATGGGTTTAGGTCTTTCTCTTCCATTTAACTTTATTGTGGCAAAGCTTTCGCACAATACCATACTAGCTAATTTCCTTACCTATTTTGACCTCTTGGTTGACCATAAATGGCGTATATTAATTAATAGATCTGCAGATGGGATTTTTCTTCAATGGAAAGCAGTAGATTGTTGTACCACCTCTTGTGCATATCACTTCCATCGCTGTTGATCACCCGCATGGACAGGACTTCGCTAGTTTTACCAACCTGAGCCGCTGCTCATATGGAAATAAGTTTATCAAATATTGTGTAATTTGCCACCTCGTCACCCATCGTTTTCCCGCCCATTTCCGTTCCCTCGGGCTTTCTCTTCACAAATCTTTTGCACCATTCAGTAATCTAAATGGGTTCATATGGGTACCCAAACCTCGGGGAAATGGAGGCCATGCGACGATCTAAGAAGACTTATTCTTAGATGGTAAGCGATCATTCTCCGCGATGAACATAAATATGTTTTTACCAATTTCCACGGGAAACCGATTTTTCTTTCTATGGTAAATTTCTTTAAAGCTTACCAGCAAATCTTCCCCCCTTAACTTTGAGAGCATACAAAAAACTGCAACGATTGAACCCTTGGGCTTATACGAAAGGATGAGACTGGCAGCCGGTTTAATCAACGGAAGACAAACTTCCCAGCGCTTCGCCGACTCAGTCTTGAGAGGTCTCGTTTTGGTATTTATTTTCAGGACGAAAATTTGTTCGCTAGTGCGAGTCCAGATGAGCATACTCTACCTCCCGCATATTAACTTTTATAGCTTTTACACTGGTTGCTAGATTTTCTCGCACGGTGTAGGTTATTCCTATTGTAACCATCGAAGTCCAAACCGAAACCATGAAATTCGTCATCTCGGGTGGCAAAGTTCGAGTCCCCACAACCGTGACCATCAACCACGGTAGGCAACTCGTGTCGTGTGTTTGGAAGGAGAGATTTGGTAGCCTTCCTTCAATATACAGTGGAAGCACCACGAGTCAATCAAATAGTTAACGGCCTTATCGAGCGTCCTCATTGCCATTTAGAGGTGGCCATATGGGCCACAGCCCCGTCAATCTGGGTTAAATCAATCACTTTCATCCTATTTGTCTCAGGAATAAGTGGAAGCAGGAGCTTGGCGCATCGTCTTCGTCTATGACACTCTATTTCAAATTTCCTGGGACTTCATCGAAGCACCTCGCTGCCCTACTTCCCATCCTATTTCTTTGCTACCCATGGGCACACCAAGGAGCAGATTATGCAGATATCAAACTCACACCTGACACAAAGGGAAAGGTGCAATGTACGTCTCCTTGTTTCCACACGGCGTTAAAGACAGATTATAATAACGTTACGCAATTCTTTCTAAGTTAGCATCCCTACTTCCAAATATTGCGTCATATAAAGGCATGATAAAGGCACGGTCGCTCTCAATGGTCTTAAACCTGCTCACCTCGTACCGTTAGACGCCATGGCCAGAAAACCTACGTCACAAAGGCAGAAAGACCATCGAGAGAAACCGAAGTACTTAGTTTACTCTATTGCGTCTACAAAGCCCTGCCCCTTCCGGTTATTACAGTCATTCTTTTCCAAATTTGACGAGCATAATTGTTTCCAGTAACATAACTTCTACACCTGAAGCTTTATTGTAGCTATCCTTCGTACCACACTCATTATCGACAATGGCTGAAAATATTTTGAAGGGACAGTGAATTGGCATTTCTCCATCCCATTGAACCAAACTTTCTTATATAACCATAATCTTACAAGTACGGAGAAAGTGTCTCTTTCATACAACATGGGAATGCGAAACCGGAATTCCAAACGCCAAATGTCTACTGCAGTTCAACTCGCACGTTAAAAGCATCCGCGATGAGGCTTAGCCTTTGTGATAAGAAGATAACGATCCGCAGTCGACATTTGCTATAGACTCAAATTCATGGAGTACAACTCTCTATATACCCGAACTTTGTTGTCTCCTACCGAGTGACCTTCGAAAGTCACCTCACCTAACGACGTTCAGTTGCAGATCTGGGAAAACGGCGCTATCTCTCTTTAATGGTGATTTTCCGAGACTTCAATTTCACTGCGCTCAAGCGGTTCTGTTTTTCTTCTGCACGTTTCCATTAATATTGCCTCCATACGTACAAATGGAATTGTCGTGATTAAATCTTCTTGTTGAATTGAATCGAACTGAAGCAAATAGCTATTTTGATATAAAAAAATACTTATAGTTCTACCAGGCAATGGCTTCGCCACTCCTATGGGAGCTTGCGCTTCGCTACTAAGATTAAAATTTAAAATCTAAAAAAAGCAGCCATGGTTGAATTTTTAGAAATTTTCTGAACTTCGCCAATTATAATAATTTAAAAAAGGAACTCTAAACTAAATTTCCTCCATTTCAAAATATCACGTTGCTAAAATATAGTTATAGAAGAAGAAGATATATAAAAAAAAATTTCGGACCTTCAGCATTTGTAATTCTTTGGGTTTTAAAAAATTCACAAAATTTCGATACTTATATTTATTTCTGAACTTTGATAAAAAAAAACATAAGTCATAACCAAACTAAGATGAAATTATTTTTTCAAATACTCAAAAAATCCCCTTCTTAAATTATAGAGTTAGTGATGATGATGATGATGATGATGATAGTGATTAAATAAAAGAATTACAAGATTCAAAGGGTATTTTATCATCACTTCATCATCATCACTAACTCTATAATTTAAGAAGGGGATTTTTTTGAGTATTTGAATAATAATTTCATCTTAGTTTGGTTATGACTTATGTTTTTATCAAAGCTATTTCTAATATTTCTTTTATAATATCAAAAAACAAAATGGTGAAGTTCAGAAATAAATATAAGTATCGAAATTTTGCGAATTTTTGAAAACCCAAAGAATTACAAATGGTGAAGTTCAGAAAATTTATTTTTATATATCTTCCTTCTATAACTATATTTTAGCAAAGTAATATTTTGAAAGGGGGGAAATTTAGTTTATGTTCCTTTTTAAAATTATTATAGTTGGCGAAGTTCAGAAAATTTATAAAAATTTAACCATGGCTGCTTTTTTTTAAGATTTTAAATTTTAACCTTAGTAATGAAGTGCAAGCTAGTGGCCAAGCCATTGCCTGGGTTTTGTATAATTTTTAACAGCGTTTTTCAATTGATCTTTACATTTGTAATATATTTGGCGTATTTAATATAATTCTTCCTAGACTGTTTCGAGAAAATACACCAAAATATTAATTCTTTATCATGTAATCCCACATGTCAAATTCACTCGTAATCATAGTAAAAAAACCCTGAGATGTGCGCAGTGAGGGTATGCGGTTAATTTAGTAACGAGTACCCACCTCCACATGGCATTGGGCACTCATGTGGGGCACTCTTCATTCACACCATGCTTGGAGTGGATAGAGAGTGTCTCCCCTGCGTGCCAGATGAAGTGTCAAAGTGGCTACTGATGCTGGTTATCCTTAGACATTTCTTTTATTAGTTCCTAGTCCTTTTGACTAGCAACAAGAGGGCGCAAAAAATAGGGTGCATTTCCTCTACAAGGGTAGTGTCGGAAACTCCCCCAAAAGGTAGGATTCTCACGTCATATTCAGGGCTGTGTGGAAAGAAAATAGAAACCGCAAAAATGGATAAGGCTTAAACGCAGATATTAAAGAAGAGAGTAAATATCTGAGTGCGAAAATGATATATCAAAAAGTTTTTAAAGAATTTCAATTAAGTTTAGGGGGAAAGTGAGCTTTGCGCAAAAGAAGAGTTGCATAAATTTTTTAGTGGATCCAAATCCGATGCGAATTCTCGATCAGGTATTCAATTTCTTTAAGATTGCGTGATAAGAAATTTACTCATATTTTTGCCAATTTCATAAAATATAATGAACTACCACATATATATTTGGATCCAAATTCAGATCATGATCCGGATTTGTAAGAGCTTAATATATATTTGTAGGGGCAATTTACAAAGTCATAGTTCAGTAATGGAGAATGCTAGAAACATATGACTTCCATTACTATGTAACTGAGCCAATGTTGATTTAGATTTTGTCTATGGATTAAAGGTAAAATGTTATATCTGGATGAAAAGGAGAACCAGATCTACCATAATGGAAAATTATCTTTTTGTTGATATTTATTCCCGAACTCTTCAAGATTACCACATGCTTCCTAATACGACTGGTAAATTTCCAGGTTGAAGGAATTATATGGTATTATTTAATTTGACTTATGGCTGATCCGTGGTAGAAAAAAAAGGTTCATTCCGGTATTACGAATAATGTTATAGCGACAAGGGCATTTAGGGAGGTATAAGCTAAAAATGAGCCTAATCCAGGCACACTTCGACAGATTGAGAAGCTGAGGAAGGACAGGATCGTGTATTGCCTTAACATCAATAATTAATAGCCAATGGACTTCATTCCATGTTTCTTTATTGGAAAGGAAATCGAGGCGCTCTTGTAAGTGAGTTCACCTCTTTCTCTTTGCTGTTTCATTTTTAATTTTCTTTCTCTTTGCTCTTTCATTTTATAGGTTTTCTTTCTTTTTGATGTTTCATTTTTTTGTTTTTTCTATTTGCTGTCTTTAAAGTTTCCTTTAGCTCTGTTGTTTCATTTTTGTTTTCTTTCTCTTTTTTATTTAATATATATTTCTCTGTTATTGCTGTCATTTTTTTATCTCTATTCGCTATTTAATTTTTGTTTTCTTTCTATTTGCTGTTTGATTTTATTTGGTTTTATTTTTTTGTTTTCTTTCTCTTTGCTGTTTCACTTTTAATGGTTTTCTCTCCTGATCCGGGCCTGAAGTAGTAGATTAAGTTCCATTATATTTTTAATTTATCCCTCGAGTGTTAGAAGATACCATCCATCCAGAGTATTTATCCTTCATGGATCTTGCTGCTTTCTCTCTATGTCTCTTCCCTGATTTTAGCTTTTTCACTTGGATTTGAAAGGGAAAATGTAGTCTAATATGGGATAGCATGCTGCAGCTACAGGATTGTGTGCCCTCCCGACCCCAACACACAGTTTGCTATCCCGTCCTCAAAGCCAGCAGCAACATCTAATTTTCCTGAATTTTTTGCTTAACGGCCTCGGATTTTCCCGAATTATTTATTGCTTAACCGCTTCGTAATTTTCTTAATCTTTTTGCTAAATGTCTTCGTGATTTTGCCAAATTATTGCTTAACGGCTTCGTGATTTCACAGAATTATTACTTAAGAGGTTCGTGAGTTTCCCAAATAATTGTTTAACGGCTTCGTAATTTTCTTGAATTTTTGTTTAACGGCTTTGTGAGTTTTTCAAATTATTACTTAACAGGTTCGTTGATTTTCCAAATTGGTCGCTTAACAGATTTATAAGTCTATTGAATTATTGCTTAACGCTATTGTGGTTTCCTCGAATTAATGGTCAAAAGTTTTGTGATTTTCAAGAATAATCTCTTAATATGGTGTTTATTTTGATGAATTGTTGTTCTAAGGCTTGGTGATTTTCCTGAATTATTGTTGAAAGGCTCGTAATTTTACCGAATAATTAATTAACGGCTTCGTTAATTTCAAAAATTAACGATTGGTGGGTTGTGATTTTCTCCAATACCATAATTGATTCGCGGGTTCCTGACTTTCATGAGTTATCGATTAACGTGTTCCTGATTTTCACCAAATATTGATTAACATGTTTGTGATTTTCCCAAATGGTCGTTTAACGGGTTCTTGATTTTTGTCGGATTATTGGGCTAGTCGTAGTAATTTTCTGGAATTGATGCTTAACGGTTTCAAGATTTTGAAAAAATTATCGCTTAACGGGGTATTGATTTTGATTAATTATTCCACTCGGCCTTGGTGATTTTCCGTATTTTTTGTTAAAAGGTTCGTGATTTTTTCTGAATTATTGTTTAACAGATTTATTATTTTTAGGTATTATTGCTTAAAGAATTCGAGATATTTTCTGAATTATTTGCTTAAAAGGTTCGTGGTTTTCCTAAATCATCAGTTCATGATTTTCCAAAATTATTGAATAACAGGATCGTAATCTTGCCGAATTATTCTTATGATTTCGTTATTTTTCTAATTATTGATTAATGAGATCGTGCTTTTATAGCGTAATTGTTAAGGGGTTCGTGATTTTCCCTACTGATTGATTGAAAATTAAGTGATTTCCCGGAATTATTTCTTAACTGGTTCATAATTTCCAGAATTATTGTTAACGATTCCGTTATTTTTCCAAATTATTTCTTAACGGGTTCGTATTTTCACGAATTATTGTTACCGAGTTATTATTATTCCCAAATTATTACTTAACAGGTACGTGATTTTCCACGAATAATCTCCTCACGAAGATTGTCTGCGGAAACGCACGGGGAGAAAGATCAGTCGAAAGATTAGTTTTGTTGAGAAGAAATTACAGACATCTGCACCTTCACAGGTTGTGATGAATATGAGTCTCCGACAATATTCTTTCATGAAACTGCGCCGTCTTGCATGACGTATGTGACATATTGTGAAATTTAAAGAAGGTTGAGTAGGATAAAACAGAAATTTTACGCGATATTGGATCATTTTTCTGACCGAAAACCTTTAGGAGCACCTCCTTTTAAACGCTTTTAAAACAAAAAGGATTTCTACAAAAAAAAACAGTGAAGGTAAAGAAAGAAAACTAAAAGGCATAGTCAGGGAAGTACCACAAAGAAACTCATACTCTAGTGACCGACAAGGCAAAGGGGGAGATTTTTCGTGGTGTCCAATTTGAACCGAGGAATTCGTCGAGAGGAACTGGCTAACCCTTTAAGAGGAGGGCACTCGGGCGCTAATAAATTAGCTAAGACAAATGGAACCATTATTCCAAAATTTCTTAAATAATTCAGTTTTTATTGAAAGTGTAGCGAACATAATTATGAGAAACTACTTTTCGGAAACTACTACTTCCTCGTAAAATTAGTCTTCAACACTTTAATTATAGTTATAAATTACTCGAATCACTTTCACGATTATCCTTAACTTCATTATGCTAATTATATCTTTATTCATTATGTATCTTATACTCTGTATCAGTTTGATTGCCTGATCCCGAATCTTTTAAACATTAGTAAACTCCTTTCGCAAATAAACAAAGTGAACTGAACTTCCCTAACGAAACAAAAATAGATTTAGAGGACGTTAGAGTTGTATCTCGTATTTATATATTGGGTTGAGGAATAAATTCTTGCGGTTTTATCAAATTTATTCATTACCATTAGCAACTTTAGAAAAGCTTCATTTTTAATTGATAACAATATGCAATTTAATCAATAATGTATTCTCCGTTATTATTTAAGACTTGCTCCTAACGTTCAACTAGTTTTGCGATGCCTTTGCAATAGAAATCTCTGGATTTTGACTCGAAGAATTCGTCTAACTAGGTTCTTAATTCCATATCAGTATTGAACGAAACGCCGCTCAAATTGTTGGAGAGCGATCGGAACAGATGGAAATCCAATGGAGACAAATCTGGCGAATATGGAAGATGCGGCAGGATTTCCCAATTAAGCGTTTGGATGGCGTTTTTTGCCATATTGACAATGTGAGGACGAGTACTGTCGTGTTTCAGAAGGACTCCATAACGTCGATGAGGTCGCTTTCACGAATAGCTTCGGCGAGACGATACATTTGTTGAACGTAGAGTTCTGCATTGACTATCTCGTTGTTCGCAATGAGCTCATAAAGAATGATGCCTTCACAATCCCACCAAACACACAGCATCCTCTCTCGTGGATGAAGTCCTTGCTCAAATCACGGAAGTGGTTTTTATTGGGGCTAAGCCATTGTTTTCGATGGATCATGTTGACATACACACCAATTTTCGTCTCTAGGGATGATGTGGTGAAGAAATCTGTCCTTATATCCACGAGTAGCCTTGTGATGAGCAAGCAAACTTGCGGCAATCGTGGAGCGTTGAAGTTTGTTGCTTTCGCTCAAAGCGTGCGAAACTCATGCACCGAGTTTTTTAACTTTCCCCATCGAATGAAGGTGATTCACTACAGTTTTCTGATCATACGCCAATTCTCTAGTCGATTGACGAGGATTTTCATGAAGAAGGTCGTTCAATCGATCTTCATCCAAATTAATGGGGCGACCAGAACGTTCTTCGTCACTAAGATTGAAATGACCGTTTTTGAAACGTGAAAACCACCATTGAGTTGTTCTTTCTGATAAATCATTTTCTCCGTACACAGCACAAATATCGCGACGAGCTTTGGCTGCGTTTGCATTGTTCCCGTCTCGATTGAAAATGAATAACAACAAGTGTCGAAAATGCGCCTTTCTTTCAACTTGACATTCCATTTTGAGGGTACAGAACAAAAATTAAATTAACACAACTTTTAAATAATCCGCAATGACTTATTACTCAACTTCAAGACGTAGCCTAAGCAAAAGCCTAATAGTCTCCGCTGTTAAGAGACGTAGCCTAACCTTTGCAAATTTTGCTCTCATTATTTATTATTGTTTCTTAATATGTGCACAAATCACGCCAATAAAACGTAAATCAACACAACATTAACAAAAACGCAAGAACTTATTCCTCACCTAATAATGGAAGATTTTTTTAATCAAATCCAGGCACTTTATAGCCTTTCTTATATGCCTCGATAAATGTTTGATAAATATAGAGTCCTGATTATTTTCGGCAATAAAATAATTCCTTCACAAATCTTATTTCCTGAACCACGCATTTTGTAATGCATTTTTAGTTCGTGCGAGTCCGGTCGCGAGTGGCTCTACATCTCACTATGTCGTCGGTCAGTCGGTCCCCGATTTGCTTTTCTATTGTTTCTGTAATAACATCATAACTATTCTGCCGATTCTAACGAAATTTTAAACCCTTATGTTGTTTTACATTTTCTTTCGAATGATATAAATGTCAAAGTCTCTCCAAGGTTAGCCCGGGAGTTATTTTGTTTTGGCAATAACATCATAACTATTCGGCCAATACTCTGCCAGACTAGACTAAGCTATAATATGCTATAATCTGCTTGGTAAGCCTATAATAGGCTATACTATGCTAGGCTATTATAGGCTACGCTATTCTATGCTAACCTATGCTAAGATATAATGTACCAGGGTAAGATATACTATGCTAATTTAGGCTATAAAATGCTATGCTAGGATAACATATAGTATGTTAGGCTAGATAATACTAAGCTATACTTGATTAGAGTATAATAGGATAATATAGGCTAAACTTGTCTAGGATAGTTAATGCTAGGCTAGGTTATACTATGCTAGGCTAGGTTGTACTATGCTAGGCTATGCTAAACTACGCTAAGCTATACTAGGCTAGATAGGGTTATGCTGTGCTATGTTAGGGTAGGCTAAAATATAATAGTCTAGCGAGGGCTATGCTCTGCTATGCTAGATAATACTATGTTAGGCTACGATAGACTAGCTATCCAAGGCTATAATAGTCAAATTTATGCAAGGTTATTCTATTATAAGGTATGATATGCTATACTTGTCTAGGACATACTAGGCTAGGCTATAATATGATACGCTTGGCTATATTATGTTAGGTGTGGTCATAAATGAGAATAAGTGAGGGCAGGCCACATTTTGGTCAGCAGACCTTGTTTATTTCTGCATCTTATATTTTCACTGCGCTCATTGTTACATATCAGATATTTGCAAACTTCTTCGTCCTTCCAGTCAATAAAAGGAAAAAATAACTCATAAAATTGCGTTTTATTACTTTATTTTATTATAAAAATTATGTTAACACTATTTAAGGCAAGAATAACTTCTCATGCTGCGTGCCGCAAAAGACTACTAGGGCTAAATAGGGACTGCTCCCTTAGGAAGCCACATTTTGAAATGTCTTTTCGTGTGAGTGAAATATGGAATGGCAGTTATGGGCTGGTGTGTCGGAGATTAATTCCAGGCAAGCAAGTTTATCAAAGTCGATAGGTGAATCGAGTAGATATTTATATTTTAAGGGGTGTATTTGATCAGGAAAAGAGAGAAGAGGTACAAAATGTGTCTAAAAGAGCGTTTTCACATGTTTTCAATGTGTGAGACGCACATAAAAGAGAATGAAGAATTTGTGTGGTCCAGAGTGAATTGAGTGCGATCAAATGTGAATTAGAGGGGTAGGAATAAAGAGGGGTTGGCAATGTTTTTTGAGTGAAATATGGCAGGATGAAATGTTTTTGTTTGAATGTGTAACCTGGAGAAATACGTGGGTAACTTTGAGGATTGTAATGGTGAACTCGGAATGTATACACCCTACTATGATAGAAGTCAGCCTGTGAAATTGAGATTTGGGAATAGTGCTTTTAAGTTTAGTAAATAGCCGAATGGGCTACAGGATCAAGGATGTGATAACCCAATGTTTGAGAGAAAGAGTAGAAAGTTTCTGTTTTTAAAGGAACATTCGTGGCAAACATGGTTGTTTCACTACAAGGATGTACATAAATGCCCATGGTTCGAGCAAGTAAGAGAGTGAGATATTAAGAGTATGACTGATCTGTTCATAGTCGGAAACAATATGGCATTAGATGTATTTTGTATAAAATCGGTAGGATGTACGACTACATGATTATCTGGACACATTAGTGTGCTATGTAAGATTAAATTGGATGGTGTATGAATGAAAAAACATAAAGAAGGGAGAAATAAATTGTGAATCAAAGCCTATATTACCTCTATACACGCTCTTTATATTGCTATTCTATGAATTTAGTACTTTAGTGTAATTTCATTTATGTGAGTAAGGGATGAAACAGAATGTCAGAGATATTAAAGTTTTGAAATCTTAAGAGGTCACAGATAGGAAGAGGTGTGCAGTGTTATGTCAAAATCACCAAAAAATATGTAAGGTTGCTCACGGATTAGTGAAGGCCATGTTCAGAAATTCATCCGGGTCATCGAATAATTTGTTCGTGGGATAACCAGGGAGGTGAAAAATGTTCGCAGCTGTTAAGAGTTGGTCTTAGATGCAAGGTTGTAAGCAGATCTTGGAAAGTGTATAGGGATTTTATTTGATGGGAGAAGGAAGAACATATGCGTTCAGTAGGTCTAGTAGCGTGGATTAATGAATACCCCATCAGAGATACCGTAGCAGGCGGTAACTTTATTTCCCTAGACTAATAACGTTTCTGATAAGCCAAAAATGGCAGGCTTCTGAGATAAGTTTACAGATAAAGTTCGCTTGCACCAACATCAAACTGCGACAATTTCAAACTTAAATAGCGATAGAGAGAGAGAGAGAGAGTAGGCATTGGGTCGATGGAGCAAGATCTGTTCGAAGTGGGTGAGGAGTGTTTTGTTTGGTGACTTAAGATGTTTCTAGGTGTTAGAATCCTTTCATTGTGAAAGGGATTTGATAAGAAGAAACCACGAAGAGTCTTGGCTGGTGGCTTCAATATACCTAGATGCTTTATTCTATGGTAACTTCATAGATTACTCTGTTTGATGTTATTTAGGACGGATAACCTAACTTAATAAAAGTGTATTCGAATACTAAAGAAGACGCATTAAAATGCTCAATATGATTTGCCAATTGCATTAGACCGAGTGTTCTAACAGGATATGGAAATTATAAGTATGTAGGAGGTAGTTAATGCTGGGTAAGATCTGAAAAGTGGGAATACAAATGAAGTACATGATAAGGGATGATAAGTGGTCAGATGCATAGAGGTGGTTTGTAAAGAGGTTTCTTGGGGAGACCTTCTTCCCATATCATCGAATAAATGGTGCGTGGTTGTGTGCTTGATGGAACATAAAAGGGGTTGATGGGAAGGGTTATCTTATGCATCAAATTGACGATGATTATTACTTAGCTTATTTTTCTTACTATTATTGCTATCCATAATACTACTCGGATGTATGCCTTTCACACTCTATCACTATTTTCATCCCCCTTTCTTTAGGAACCTTTCTACGCAAACATTCTAATAGAGATGCCATTTTAGTAATGCTTTAATAATTTTTACTCACAAATCGCAGCCAAAAAATATGCTAGACACACTATTAAATAGCCAATTAACCGGTGAGAACTAATAAATTACCTTAGTGGGCTTTACTTGTGCTATTACATGGCAAAAACCTGTCCAAGGTCCTAATCACTATCATCCTTCATAAGAATTTATAACTGTGGCTTTTTCTTCGCTATTCACTTTGACTATAATAATTCTCTTATAGGGAATGATAATTTTTTAATAGAGTTAATTATATTTGAGTAAACTATTTACCATGCTATATCATATTTTAATACGGAAGGCTGAAGTGAATACATAGACTTTGCTGAAACAAACATAAGTTATGACTCGAATACCTCACTTGTTAATTTATGTCAAATATAAACAAATAATATGGATTTTGAAAGCAACTTTCTACCATGAGCAACAAATAAAGGGAAAATTATCCGATGCTGTATCTCATGGTACTTAAACCCGTAGCCAAACTTCCAAGGCTTTTGTGTTTTTAATGCACGTAAGAAGATACATATCGAACCACATCACACTTCAACCTAAGTTTGAACAGTGGCTTCTTTGACGCTGCAATATTCTTCCATATGAATATCTTTCCTTCCAATGATATATTCTTAAGGAAATTCTATCAAAATCAGCAATTAAAAATGAGTATTTTAATCAATAAAAAGACGCGTTAAAAAATGAAGGATAATTATAATTCGATCTATCTCACACTTGAAAAACAGCCCCAGTGACGAAAATTTTAGAGATTTTGTTTTAATAAAAAAAGAACACACTGTGAAAAATGTCCTATAAATGAAATAGAAAGATAGGCGTAACACGAATGGGGAATTATTACAGACTTCTTTATCAACGTACTTAATCTTGAATATTGAGTACGTGAGAATGTATTAAAGAACTTTTGAAAAAGGTTTGTCTATAGGGCGTAAAACATCGTTCGCACAAGCTAATTGTGACAAAAAAATGACAGGTTTGGTTTCATTAAAAAAGAGATTTATTTCCAGGAAATATGTAACCATACATGGAATAATCGTATAATTTCGAACTTATGGCAACGGCATCCTTTTATCACCATGGGATTAATCTCAAAAGGCATTGGGGGAGGGTTTTAGGTAAATTATGAGGTAAGAAATTAAAAGATGTGTAGAAACGTGTAAGTTATCAAAGGGTTCCAATTACAACACGAAGAATGTATTTATAGTTTTAATCTTAGTCCTCTCTCGGGAAAACTGACATAGCCTCATAAAATGACTTCCCGTTCTGTCAGGATCGTTATCAAGGAAAAGGGATAAAAGCTATTTTGCATGCAGTGGAAAACTGGGCAAAGAGAGACAAATTGAGTTTTCAAAATTTCACGGAAATTTAATTAAATCAATGATATTCCTTTGAAGAAAATAAATACTAAGGTTTGTTATGTATGATAACTCCCTAAAAATAAGAAGGAAGAGTTAGTTAAGAGAGAGGCACAACTGCAGATATTGACTAAAAATGACGTAGTGATAACTGGGTAGAATTAAAACTATTCAAATTGAATCTCAACCTGAGAAGACGAATAAGAAGATTCCAGAGGAAGTTCGTAGAGGAGAGTTTAGAACTATTTGTACGAAGCTTTATTCTCTAAGGAAAAATCCAATTATGAACAAATATTTTAATCGAAAGAAGACGTAAAGAAAAAAAACAAAAGAGAAGAATTTGTTCTTAGAGTGAAGAGAATCAAAATAAGTGAAAGGAAACTAAAATGAAATAAATAAAATATATATTCTGGTAACGAGACATCTACATATATATATATATGCCTCTTTTAGAAATAATTTACATCCAATGGAAATGAAACAACGAGTGAGCACCTAAATTGAGGAAATGTATTTTCCCGAAGTTTTAGTTGACGAGACAGACAACCAAAGATAGCAGGAGAGCAGAGATCCTTCTTCCAACTTGAAATCATATGATTAGCTAATCATTGCTCACTCATTCTTTAATATATTATGTATTTTTAAAGATTCATAACCAAAATTAAATTGAGCTTTAATATAAAAAAAATAAGCTATTATTTTTCAACATATCATCAGTCTACATCTTTTCACTTCCGTAAGCGATGTTTACATTTTTCTATATCTTCTCAGGAGAATTTAATGTGCTACGTATCTCACTACGTCAAAACTTCGCATTTTCATAGTCAAACGGGAGAGATACGGGGTCTTATGATGTATTTCTTTCATTTTGGTGGATAACAAAAGTCATCAGGGGCAAGGTAAATGTTGCCAGGGCAGGGGGCAATATTTCCCATTGGATGCCCCGTACTCTACAGAGTACCGTAAAAACCTTCGAAGAAAGCGCTGGTGAATTACACCGGGAAACAATTTGGGAAAAAATTCTGTTGAGTTAGATTTTTGTGCTGATTTAGACTAAAATTAGTATGCTAGTTCCAAATTTGTATTCAGTTTTTTTTTCTAGCACGTCTATTTTTTCCCCACAATTTACCCCCCAGAGAAGTAAAATTCCACTGCTTAGATGTAATAAGATTTCCCTGCTGATTACGATTGAATTCATCTACAGCTACGTAGCAACTTGTTTGTGCAGTCACCATTGAGATAGTGCGGTGAGAGGTGTGTGTTGTATGTTCTCTTTCGTTATATGCTTTTTTTTAAGCTTTCAAAGCTGGTAACTATTCCATTTTAGTGTTTTATTTACATAGGTATATATTTCCTTTGTTTCAGATCATGTCTGCTCCTGCAACTTCTCATCGTAAATGCCTAAACAACCCTGACTCCTTCTGATACATTTGTGGCAGTTTCACCATTTCAAGTCAGAGGGCAAACATCAGTGCATTTGACAAACAAGCATATTTAGCATATTTTAAAGTAAAACTCGGGGATCAAGACAAGCCATGCCCCCCCCCCCCCCATAGGGTGTGCAGGCAGTGTGTCGAGAGTTTACGTATGTGGACCAAAGGAACATGTGAAAGGTTGCCATTTGGTAACCCCATGGTTTGGCGAGAGCAAAAGAAGCATTGCACAGACTGTTACTTTTGTTTAGTGAAAACATTAGGATTTAATAAGAAAAATAAAAGTAAAATAGAAAATCCTAATCTACTGTCAGCTATAAGGCCAATGCCTCATTTAGCTGAAATTCCAGTGCCAGTTTTCGAACAACTATCTCCTCTAGAAGATCTGAGTGATGTTGACGAACGCAGTGACAGCAATGATGTAGATTTCGTAATTCACGAGGAATTGGTTCGTAGGAGATTTGATCAGCACGAGTTGAATGATTTTGCACGTGATTTGGGCCTATCAAAAAAAGCTTTATAAATCCTAGCATCAAGACTGAATGAGAAAAACTTACTTAAACAAGGAGCGAAAGTATCATACTTTCGAACCAGAGAAAGTACATTTCTGCAGTTCTTTCGAAGTGTCATTGGCTTTGTGTATTCCCATAACATTACTAGTTTACTGAAGGAATTAGGGCTTTCAATCTACAATCCAAATGAATGGCGAATGTTTATTGACAGCTCAAAGCGCAGCTTGAAGTGTGTCCTTCTACACAATGCAATTTTTTTGGTGCAGTCCCTTTTGAGCATTCTGTCTGTCTTCGTGAAGAAAATGGAGATATAAAGAGGGTCATTGAGTTATTGCAATATGACAATCGCAATTGGATCATCTGTGTTGACCTTAAAATGGTGTGCTTCCTTTTTGGTCAGCAACGTGGGTACATAAAGTATCCCTGCTTTCTCTGTATATGGGATAGCAGAGCTCGAGGGAAGCATTGGATTGAGACGAATTGGCCTCCAAGATCTGATCTTAAACCTAGAGATCCCAACATTCTACAAGAGCCACTTGTTGACAGGAAGAATATAATATTCTCACCTCTGCATATAAAACTAGGTGCCATGAAACAGTTTGTAAAGGCATTGTCAACCGATGGCGACTGTTTTAAGTACATCATCTTGACATTTCCTGGTCTGTCAATTAAGAAAATCTAAGCCGGCGTGTTTGATAGTCCACAAATTTGACAGCTCATCAAATATGAACAGTTCACCGGGAATATGTCAAACCTTGAGAAGAATACTTGGTTATCATTCAAAGACGTCGTCAAGAACTTTCTTGGAAATACACGTGCAAGTAATTACACATAAATTGTTCAGAATCTATTGGAGAGCTACAAGGCGCTTGGTTGTAACATGAATATTAAACTACATTTTCTGCATTGCCATCTTGCCAGCTTTCGGGATGATCTTGATTCTGTTAGCGACGAGCAAGATGAACGATCCCACCAAGATTTGAAGGTTATGGAAGAACGTTATCAGGGTAGATGGGATGTACATATGATGGCTGACTATTGTTTGAGCATCAAACGCGATAGTCCTCAAGTTGAACAATCCAGAAAGAGCAATAAACGTAAATTTTTACCTTAACTACTAGCAAACAATTCTAATTATATAATTACAGTAGCCATATCCTTTGTTAAAACATAATAGTGTTAAATAAACATTGCAATCATGCCTGTTTCTTTCATATTTCATTGTATGTCAATATTTGAAAAAGTTCAAAAACTTGACGTGATAGAGAAAAACGGAGTTCATTTTTGGATTCAGCACCAGAAAATTAGTTAAAAACAGCTCTCAGACCTAACTCAACAAAAATTATGTTCCCCAATGTTATCAATATTGAAACAACACTTCTAGATGAAGCTTTTCCCTTTTTTTTCTACTAAAGTTGCTTTAAAATTTTCTAATATCATCTTTAAGGTACTTTTACCTGACGACTGCCATCTTGAGCATAAGCCGTGGAAGTAATTTTATAAGAACTTGGCTATATTAAGCAACTGTGATCGAATGTAGCCCTCCAAGAATTTGATCAAAATTGCACATTCGGAGAATCCACCCAAACTGTCGCCTTTAACTTCTGTGCTGATCTCTCGGCTTAAAATTTTACGAGGCCAGTTGACCCCTCTGATTCCCACTACTTGTACCTTTTATTTGCTATCTGGGTCATAGTGTAAATCCACCTCTCAAATAACGTGACCTTTAAATATCCGAGCTTCATAAACTATCAAATGAATTGTAGTTCTGCTTTCTTTCGACATTTTTTTCCCACTATAGTACACATTTTCTTAATTAATGAAGGTTGAAGTGTTTCCTTGATTTTGGTTTTCTTTACTCTTCTTGAAAGACTGAAACAGCTTTACAAATGTTGATCTAGGAGAGCAGCATACAGGTAAACTTGTTAAGAAGCTTCCAAGATTTGGTGGTCATCTCATTCAAGTATCCTTAAAACACAAAAGTTTACTTCAAAATCACGTTTTTCTATAGTTCATAAATTTGTGAGCATTTTTCTTTTTGCCTTGAATAAACCTTTACCTATTTGTTCAAGAAAGTTTAGTACAGATTTTTTTAAAAAACAACCCTCGTGTAGATTATTATCTACATTATTAGTCATTTGAACTTGTCTATTGTTTGGAATTTAATTTCATATACAATATATATGCTCATTGTAACCTGAGAACTGAGTCTCGGCAAATGCTTATATAAATAAAATTTAGAAACCGGAGAATAAAATTTTATTATATTTATTTCATCCAGATGACTTAGAAAATACAGATCGTTAAAAGTCGCCCCACAGTTGTTTATTTATATTATATAAACCTTTAAATATTCTATTCAATGGTTTGTGTAAGTATGTATGTATATATATGATATATATAATTATATTGAGTTTATGATTCACAAATTCAGCAAGATTTTGCCTTCATATGTGTATTTTCGTTAGATCAAAGCGCGTTCTGAGATTAAAAAATAGACAGGCTACTTCTCTCCTTATTACTTTCAAGCCTAGTTCTTGAGACACTAGAAATCTACGAGTTTTATGTCTTCCTATTCTTTCTAGGGTCTTTTCTTAGAATTTCTTTTCCCCTAAAAGAATAATTCTTTTGTTCTTGATAGTCTGCGTACTTTTGCGCACATTTAATCTCGCTTTTTTTATTGATGTGATTAACTGAGTATGTATTGGTCGCAAGCTTTCTTGTTATTTTTTTGCTTCCTTTGCATGGTTACCCTTATATTTTAACACACCCTTGACAATCCCTACTCCGTGAAACATCGTTTTCTTTTGGTTTCATTGCTTATTGTCCGCAGCAATGCGTAATAATAAATTTATATATAAATCTCTTTCAATCCTGGTATATCCATCTGCATTATGCATTATAGCGCACAGCATGGGCTGCTTGACTGTCCTACTACTAGGACACTAAGTGAAATTTGTCACTTATAAGTAATTACGCTATAAACTTTGCGCCTCATCCGAGGGGTCACTGAGTGATAGATGATAAATATTTAGCCATGGTAATTTATATATTAACTTTCGCTCCCACTCTGGCTTTATGATATTTGAAGCCTATAAATTTAACACAAGTTGGCATTGCCCAAGAAATCTCAGTTGGCACTTGGCAATGGTCATAGAATGACGTCATGTAGTAGGATGGTGCCAATGCGATGTTAAATTACTTTATATTTACTTTTCGTTCCTCATTTATTCCCCACACCCCCGTTTCACGTCGGAGTATCTCGAGAACCATCTAAACTATGCGCGGTGGTATCAGCAATGCGGCTTTAAGATTAAAACATAGTGATGCCATTAGTGCCTTTGTCACGTGTCATTGGTACATATTTATGAAGTACAGAACCCGAAACCTACACGATTTGCCACAATATATGTATATACTGATAAACTTGTTTATTTTACATTTTGTTCATCTATTATCATTTTACACTATATTCATTTATAACCGTAAAACTCGAGCGGACAAGTAAATAAAAGTTTCAATAAAATATGTTGAGAGATATATCAATCAAAATGGCAAAACAGCAACTTTTGGGGAGAATAAACAATCACTTCAAATTATAATTAACCCTTAATTTTAAAAGCCTTTCCCTGGCAATTGTGATTTATTTAATATTTGTTGAATATTTTGTATCCAATTGAATAACATTTTTCGCTTGTGACAGATTATTCAGCAACATTTTTTTCATTAATGGTGGTCGAAGTGTTTCCTTGCCTTCGGTCTTCTTTACTCTTCTTGAAACGCTGAAACCGCCTTTAAAATGTTGATCTTGGAGATTCGCCTACACGTAAATTAAACAAAATAGTTTAAATTCTCTATTTAATGGACGCCCATTCAGGAAAAATAGGTCAATGAAGATAGTGTAAAGAAGTCATATGAGTTAAGTGTATGGAAACTACATAACCAAAGAGAGAATCAATCATTTGGCTCGGTTAAGACTGAGAAGATGTTCAACATTTATGAACATACCGCGTATGGTAAAGAAAGCAGAAACCCTGTATGAAATTAATTAACGAAAGTAAATTTATGTGAAAAATGTGAACATTTTCAATTTGTGGAAAGAATAAACTTATGATGAGAAACATCATTATAAACACCAGAAATATGTAAAATTCCTTTGTTTTTTGGTTTTACTTAATGGTAAAAAAGTTGAGGATGAATACCATTATATATTTATATTTAAAACTGTATATCACATACATAAGACACATGTTGTGAATCTAAATGAACGGATTATAAATGTGAGAAGAAACTTGATGGATTTGAGAACGTTGTTTAAAATTTAATTACATCTTTCATCTAATCAAACTATCCAAAAGGCTACTTGTTCAGTACTCAGCCTTTATTGGTCTTTTTGCAGCCAAGAAATCTTATCTAATACATAAGACACATGTTTTGAATCTAAATGAACGGATTATAAATGTGAGAAGAAACTTGATGGATTTGAGAACGTTGTTTAAAATTTAATTACATCTTTCATCTAATCAAACTATCCAAAAGGCTACTTGTTCAGTACTCAGCCTTTATTGGTCTTTTTGCAGCCAAGAAATCTTATCTAAAGGAGAAAAATACTTCCTCAAATTTAATCCTTGCCAGAAGAAACGAAAGGAGTAAGTAAGCCTTGGACAATTAGCAATATTCTGAAGTTGACATCATGGTTCAATTCCTTTTTATACTAGAATGATTTCTAGATATGATATTTAATGATATTAGTAGCATAAAAGTAATTATTGGTGAGGTCTCGTTACCCTAGTAAATGCGGCATTTGACTTCTATAGTTGAGCCACTGGTTCGATTACAGTGATCACGGACACAAACTTTTTAGCCGCGTAATGAGTTCCCAACCGATATAATTTCCTTTACGCTTTCAAACACAAAATACAAATCCTGTTCTGTACCGAAAACCTTGCTGATGGAGTACTAATGCCCCCTATGTCGAACGCTCATATCCACATACTCTTGTCCAATAAAGGGTGCACCTCCCCCCGCCATATATTTAGTCCATGCGGTCTAGAAGTATCCACCTTTCTGGTTCATTCAAAAACACAATACGACTTGGCCAATTCCCTCTCCTCCTAACAAGAACTCCCCAATGGTCCCTTTGGGTTTCATAAGTAATTTACATTTTTATATTTTATTGGCATTTTATTTTCCAGTCCGGGAATCTTGTCCACGATGCGAAAATGAATAGCGATACTTAACTACTTCGTAAATATTATATAAGTTAATTTAAATGTATGCGTGAAAATCCATTCGTCTACACTTTGATTCGAACCGCCTGTTGCATGATGTAACCTCTCGATTCCCTATTGATTGGCTCTTCTCAGTCTATAAAAAAAGACTCGGACGCAGCTGCCTTAGAGCGTTCGTGTCAACTCGTTCCCCAGTAACTGATCAAGATCGCCTCCCCAAATAGTCATTGGCGCTCTGTTCCCAGCACAACAGCGGCGCACGAAAACCCTGGTTAATCCTAGTCCCAAAGGGAAATAGGTTTTCAGAAGCAGGGAAAGAGACCTTCGAGAAATGGTATTTGTGCCAATGGAGAATAAGAAGTATATTTCAAACCAACGTAAATTAAAGAATGAGTGATAAAGAAGGAGGATGGAAGAGCATAATAAAGAATTGTGTGCTCGATGCAATGTGAAGGTGGCTACTACTTACTATTCTAACCGTATACCATCCCTGCACACATTGCAGTTTGCCTTACTATAACATATTCTTTTTTTTATATAAAACAGAACACCACAAATCATTTCCTAAAGACTTTTATTTACAATAGGTAAATAAAGGTTATTGAATTTACTGTAATTGAAAGCGTATGGGAGATAAATAGCTAAATTTAATTAGTAAGGGTGATAAGAACAACCGAGGGAGGTAACTTTCATGTATTTATCCTCCCTTATCTCAGAAGAAGGCCATTTTAAAAAAAAATCATCATGTCGCTTTGACTTAAAAAAACTACAACTGTAACGTCAGATGACGTCATTGGAATCATCCGTTTCCTTACAAAAGTTTGTAAGCAGAATGACAAGTTTGCCAAGACGACGTTCTGCCTCCCTTTTAATAAGCTCCATTGTTACACAATCTTCTCCACGTAACTAAGCAATCTTCATGCATGTCAAGCCAAGCAAACATCCGTCCTTGTTTAGTTGGAGGAATTCTTCCTCCTCCAATGTTTTAGTAATCTGATGCCCGGTGATGATTGCAATTATATAGTTCCAAATATAATTATTCAATTCTTTCAGAAATTGTCCCTCTTATTTTGTTGTTTGTTTTTGCATTTTTGTCTGCCAAATGTCAGTCCTTGTTAAATTAGACTTAATGATTTGTATTGTATCAGGTTAAATATAGACATATATATTATACTACAAGATAAAGGCACCCACTAATATTTTGAAATCAAATAGCATATAATACATAAAAAGGAAAGTAAACAAAACAGTAGCGTTATTATAGATCAACTTTGATGTAAGTATGAAGAACATCAAAAAATATACAGATTTGGAGAAATATTTCACTAAATTTTACTCATCAAAATATGCGCTTTTGGCTTTCATTACTGCAAAGCATATTCTTAGATTTCGCTTTTTAAAATAAACTGAATATTCTTGTGGAAATTTCATTCAAACATTCAAGCAAACACTCCAAAATCATCTGCGGCTTTGATGGTTTCTTTTCTCTTTCTCATTTCTACACGTAATCCCACAAGATTTCGATAGGATTGCAAATTATAGAAAGTAGTGGCGAATCGATGATTATAAACTGGCCTTATTTTTACTCCAAATAACTTTTCTACTTATAGAACGCCAAGTTTTGATGCCTTTTAGCCCAAGGTAAACTTTGGCTGTATTACACTGTTGCAACAGAAGATTCTTTAATTTAACGAAATCAAAAGGCCAAGGTCCTCTATGTTTTCCCACAATTGTGGCAGATGTTTGCTGTTTAATTGTTGGGCTATTTCTGGAGTAGTAGGGCGGCGGTTTCGGAGAGATGACACTTTAATAAACACATTCTTTCCTTTTAGGTTTCTCTGAGCCTCATTCCGGTTTCTATTCTGTGTATATTTGTATTTTCAAACGCTTGGATAACATTCCTTGGATATTTTTATATGACACACTACCTTTTGAAAAGGTATGATACCTTGCCACTTTAAATTAATTCTGGTCACTCGGGAGCTATAAGTGCACAGATGAAAGGGATTTTAAAGCTGGTTTAAGCATACAAATTGTGATGATAGCTGTAAATGTTTAGACAAACTTTAAGGAAATTTGTTTAAATGATTTAGTATACTATTACTAGGTTAATATATTAACGATAAAATAATAGATAAAAATTTAAAATTTATTTTTCAAAAGTTAAATTCCTAATGATGCTGTGAAAAAATATATATTTGAAGGAATATAAAATTGACAATCACACGGAAACTTTTGCTTTTCTGTCCAATTCTAACTGTATTCTTTAAAAATCATTTTTTTATGAAATAAATGTAACAATTGTGATAGGAATTTAATGTGTTACTTCGAGTTTTATTAGAATACTTGAGGGTGAGGGGGTAGAAGTTATGAGGAGTAGTAAAGGAGAGAAGCACCAATGGAAAACGGAACATCACCACCGCCTAAAGATAAAAAAAGACTCGTCTGAAAATTCGTGAGGTGAGGCAAAATTCAACGGCCAAATTTCTTATCAGTTTGTAAATAAGTGCAAATAATATGATTTTTCCTCGATTGAATTTCACCTCCAACCAGATATTAAATAATGCATTCTAAAATTCGAACGTTGCCAAATGAAACTGGTAAAGGACCAATATATATATATATATATATATATATATATATATATATATATATATATATATATATATACTAGCGGCCATAATATAAGGGTCAGTAAGAACACGTGTATTTAAATATTTATTATAAAAGCTTAACAAAACTTTGAGACTATATATTATCAAGATATTTGGATATATCTATAATCTAATCTTTCGTGAAAATATCAGGTGAATGGATTAAATATTTCAGAAGTTAGGATGAAATAAACAAACTATTTTCCAAATTTCAGCGGCCAAAAGGTAAGGGCCACTTAGAAAAACAAAACAATGTAAAATGGAACAAGAACAAAAAATAAACACTTACTATTGATATTAAGTGAACATTCCTTTACTGCAATGACCTCCCAACATCTGTTACCACAGGACTGACTCAATTTCTTTCAAAATGATGGGGGAATATTGTTCCATTCTTTTATCATTAATTCCAGGAGTTCATCTTGGATTTTTCCTTCGCGCCCCATCTCCAATAATCTTCCAAACGCTTTCTATATGGTTGAGATCGGGACTTTGAGGTAGCCAGTCTATGGGATTAACCCCTTTATCACTAAAAGAATCTTCGCAGTGTGGCAGGGAGCGTTGTCCTGCGCGAAGATGGGAAGTTGAACTTGTATATTTCAGCATTGACAGTTCATTGTAGGAGAATAAGTGAACCAGTACCAGTAGCAGAAATCACTTCCCATACTATTACACTGCTACCTCCATATTTGACTGTCTTCTTCACACATGCACGATATAACCTTTCGCCACATCTCCCTTGGACGAACATCCTGCCATCGAAACCAATCACATAAAACCTCGATTCATCGCTAAAATCAACCTACACCGACTGTTCTTCTGTCCAAACGACATGTTCGTGAACGGAACAAAGACTGGCTCTCTGATTCTTTTTGGAGATCAGAGGCTTCTTCACAGGTGCCCGAGCAATCAACTCAGAGCATCGTAAACTCTGGGAAGCTGTTTTGCGCTATACGTTGACATCGGAGGTGGAGCTGAACTCGCGGGATATCTCAGCAGCACTTTTAAACCTATCCTTCAATGACATTCTAACCATAATACGATCCTGTCTTGGTGACATTTTACGAGGTCAACCAGTTTTAGGTTTAGCATATGTCGATCCTGGTGACTTACAACGAGCTACAGTTCGTTGCACATGACTTCTAGACCTTCCTACAGTAGTTGCTATCACAGAATTTGACTTGCCCTCTTGGTGAAGGCACACAATCCTCTATTTTTCATCACATGGCATTGGTCGTCTCTCACAAGCCGCCATGTTGGGAGTTGAATGTTCCAATAACATATAATCATAATAAGCAACTGTTGGTCCATCAACAGTCTCCTAAACACAAATTCCTCGGTTGGAAGTTCATTTTTTTTCTGAGTGACTCTTAACTTTTGGCTGCTGCAATTTGGAAGATAGTTTGTTTATTTCATTTACAAAATATTTAATCAATTCACTTTAAATTTTCAGGAAAGAAAGATATTCGATATATCTAAATATCTGCCTTATATATAGTATCAATTTTTTGTTAATTTCTATAATAAACCTTATATTATGCCCGCTAGCATATATATATATATATATATATATATATATATATATATATATATATATATATATATATATATATATATATAACTGAATTATGAAAAATATGTAACGCGATGAATATATAAATAAAGTCAACAGCCACGAAGAAAAATGAAACACGGGAGATCTGCGAGGCCTTTCGACTAATCGTCCTTTACAAAGCAGACCGAAGCAGAGAGAAACAAAAGAAGAAATTTTTACAAAGAAGACACACCAACGTATACGACAGATGGTGACATTAGGATTATAAGGGCAGTAACAGGTACTTCGAAACCAACCCTATTAAAGAATTAACCCTGCCGAAAGAGAAGGTGACCATTGAAAAAAGGGGTTAACAAAAAAGAGGAGGGGGACTCAAACCGTCCAAACTAAATTAAGATCACAATTTCATAATTCTTCAATTTGAGAAGCAATGACAATTTATAAGAGGTAAAAATAATCAAGAATAAAACCGAAAATATATTAAACATAGGAATAACTAGAAAAGTATAAACGCGCATCTATGATAAATGAAGAATATAGGGAGAAATAAGCCTGCCGAAACTAAAACAATTTCCTAAAGGTAAATAGTATCATGAATAAAACATAAAATATATTAACGATAGGAATAACTAGAAAAGCTAATTATTAATTAGGTCAGTGATTTTATCTTTAAGGTCATTCTTGAACATTTTTGTAATACAAGGGTCCAAAAAATACATGCCGGGGCTGAGGTTAAAATTACAATTAGAAGTAAGCTGTACAATCGCAGATTCTAAAAGATTTGGTGAAAAGAAATCTTTCGATCTGGCGAACACAGAACTCTCGGTCCAATTTATCCGATGAGAGTTTTCACTCAAATGAATAAATATTGCATTCGATGTTTGCTCAGTATTTACAGAATACTTATGCTGTTCAATACGTACTTCCAAATCTTTGCTAGATTGGCCGATATAAAAAGAGAGACAATCCAAACATGGAATTTTATATATTATGTTGTTGCTTACATTAGGGCTATTTTTTATTAACATGCCTTTTAGTGTATTATTAGAGGAAAAAACAATGTTTACATTAAGAGATTTCAACAATGACTTTATGTTTTCAAAACCACTAAAATAAGGCAAACTGAGGGTGTTCTTGGGGGCTTCTTTCTCACTGGTACTTTCATTATAAAACTTTTTGTGGACTTTACTATAGCAAATAATAAGTATATGTGAAGGATAACATAAATCTATACCAATTTTCACTATGTATACAATTTCGTGATCCAATGCGTAATGCACATAAAAACATAGAAGAAAAAATAGATATTTTGATTATAAGGTGGTGGCCTGAATAAAAATGGACATAAGTTAAGTTACTAATTGGTTTCTTATAAATACTGAATTTACATTGAAATGTATTAAGACATCTAAGAAAAGGAGGCAATTGTCTTTTTCTAATTCTAAAGTAAATTTAATGGATGGAACCCGGTTATTCAAATTAGAAAGTAAATTATTTACATCAACACCAGAAAGCAAAATAACTAAAATATCATTAACATATCTATTCCACTTTAAGAGAATATAAATGATTGAGTGTAGTTGGGATAATGGGTTGCCCATTGCCATACAAAAATATTTGTTGGTAAAATTCACCATTGAATACAAACTTGCGATCACAAATGCACAATCTATGACTTACAGGAAGAGGTAATTCATGATGGATAACCTCATTAATAAGATAATCTAAAATATAATCTATAGGTACTTTAGTAAAGAGAGAGCAAACGTCGAAACTAACCAGCCTATCAGTAGGGCAAAAAATAATTTTGTTTAGTTTTTCCACTAAGTCTAGAGAATTATATATGTGAAAATCGGAGAAAGTTCCAAGTAAAGGGGACAAGAGCTTGGTAATATACGAGTATTTTAAAAGTTTATATGAAACTGAGCCGACAGTACTGATAATAGAAATTCTTTTTTGTTTCGGCAGGCTCATTTCTCCCTATATTCTTCATTTGTCATATATGCGCGTTTATATACTTTTCTAGTTATTCCTATGTTCAATATATATTCGGTTTTATTATTGATAATTTTCATCTCTTATAAATTTTGATTGCTTCTCAAATAGAAGAATTATGAAATTGTTATCTTATAATTTAGTTTTGACGGTTTGAGTCCCCCTCTTCTTTTTTGTAAACCTCTTTTTTCAATGATCACCTTCAGTTTCGGCAAGCTTAATTCTTTAATAGAGTTGATTTCTAAGTACCTGTTACTGCCCTTATAATCTTAATGTCCCCATCTGTCATATACGTGTGTGTGTCTTCTTTGTAAAAATTTCTTCTTATGTACATCCCTGCTTCAGTCTGATTTGTAAAGGAAGATTAGTCAAAAGGCCTCGCAGATCTCCTGTGTTTCATTTTCCTTCGTGGCTGTTGACTTTATATATATATATATATATATATATATATATATATATATATATATATATATATATATATATATATATATATATATATTAAACAAAGCTGCATTCTATTTCTCAATGGTGATTTACTATGCAAAGTCAGAGCGGAACAATATGTATTTACAGAATATCGCAGCCTCCGTCAGTTCTACAAGAATTGGAAGTCCCACTGGTTACTTACCACGCCTGATGCTGCTTAACTTCGCTAGTGTTTCGGTGGTGTGCAATCTTATGTAGAGTTATATATTTTAGTAGATGTGTGTTTGATGATGTTGGTATGGGCAAGTACTATGCCTTGGTTCTTTATATCTAGTTATCCTGATACCGGGGGGTTTATTGACTCAGAACATTTCAAAGCCTCAAATAGCAAATATAGACAGATTCTTTATTCTTGTGGTAAGCAGGTGGCTGATCGTTGAGGAACCCTTTTTTAAACTACCTTCTTTAGGCGGTTTTTTGTCTAGCTGGCTGTGCATTCTTTTAGAAATGGCTCTAATTACAAGTATATAGGTTGTCATGATAGGAAAGGGGTATTTATAAGTAATTTCTAACATTCATTGCCCTCCTTTTATCCCTAACAAAATTATTACGTTAGTCCTCTTGCAGGCCACTGACAGTCCACTGGCAGTCTACTGCCAGTTCACTTGAATTTTCCTGTCTTTAGAAATTCCTGAGTGAGAGAGGCTGGTTTATCTACAATAAATCTGTGGCATCTTTGAGTGGATCTGAGCCAATATGGTCGAACCTGGTGGCCTGTCATCTTTCATTTGTTTTATTCAAGTTCCAATTTCTGAGCATGGTCTTTTTTACAAGGACCATATGCAATTGTCTCTTTAAATGTCTTTTTTTCAGTTTTTCCATATTCTTTTCCTTTTTATGTGTTTTCTCTGAAACAATATTTCCTTAGATAATCTCATGAAATCTCTGTTCTTTTTGTTCAATATCTCAAATTCAGCTGCTCTGATTTGTTGATTAGTATTCTCCTTTCTTTATTTCCGCAAATTTTCTAAGGTATTTATATTAGGGCGGGATACCATAACCAGATAATGAAACAAACATACATAGGAATGATAAATACCCGGTAAGCAGTAGGAACCAGGAGCAAGTATGAAAGGTAATCCTGTGAGTTGCCACAAACCAGCCAAGATTAAAAAACCTTCGTAGATTAAAGGAGATTCACATCTTCAAAGGTAATGTGGATGGCAAAGCTTTTCACCAGATACTATAGAATGAAGAGTGATATGTACTGTTCTCTCCGCTCCGATTAGTGTTAGTTCCCTACTAGATCCGAAATTTATTTTCTCTCACAAAGAATCTAACTTGATGTCGTAATAGTGAAACGTAAGGATCTGATCCAATCACCCACAAAAGCGACAAATATATTCCTTGGATGTTACTAATTCCAGGGTCCTATTATTGTATTTTTTAGCTCTACCTAAAATTTGGTAGAAGATATTTTTATAATTTTCATGCGCTTATTTTCAATAGCAATTGTTTAACCTGTTTGGAAAATATTAGTCACATCGCCTGCAACTAATAATCTGGTAATCGCTGGTTATGGGTGTGTTGAAAATCTGAAAATCTTGGTCCGATATCATAGTGCATTATCCCACTAGAATATTCTATCGCTGTTGGGGCACATTAATTCTAGAATGGTTGCAATGGTCAATAACCAGGGCGATGCAGTGGTCACGGCTCAATAACGTGTTTAGACTGACCAATAAAATTTTCTAGGACACGTAAATGCATCCCAAACTAGTATGAAACCACCACAATGTGATATGTGTCCCCATGGGGTATGCGCAACACCCAAGCTATACTATCAGCTAGAAATAACTAGAGCCGTCACTCATCGGACCATGCCCTATACTGCTTGAATCCCAGCAACCGGTCACGATTATTAAAGTATCCGTGGTCGCCCACTGCGCTATCCACGGAAGGCGGTAATACCCTCCATGTGGTATTCTCGGTACATATATGACAGTAGATCGAGGGATGTTGGATGTGCAAATAACTTCAGAAATAGAATGTTCCATCTCTCTTACACCCCCTGCCCTGCACCATTCAAACTATAATAAGTTACGTTGCCTTACCATGAGCAGCCTAGCTTGTGTTGACCCTGACCCAAGAGATGACAGATAACAACCGATACACGTCTGGGAATTTCCATAACGTCCCAGTACGGTGGCACGTCTGTAATACTTTTACAAAGGGTTGTTTCATTACTTTTGCCACTATAGTGTATGTTCCACTTTGATTTCAATATGAAGTTCTGGAAGATATCGCTCCTAAGACAATATTCTGCATTTTTAGATACCACTGTATAGTTCTTTTATGTCATTCTTCTCCTTGATTATATAATTAGTCACCACCCAGCTCTTAGATACACAAAGCATGCGGTTAAAAAGTTTAGTATAAAAGTAACATTCTAGTTCACTTCGAGTTAGTAGCAAGGGGCAATCTCTAAAATTGACAGTAGGTACTCTAGATTCTTTATTCACTTGGTTCTCTTTCAAACTATTGGCAATTGGTTCAATTTCCAGCACAAAAACCACTCATCAACTGAAACATATGTATTCCCAATCTAACTTAGAGAGAGAAAGTTATGGTTATATAAATTAAAAGAAGAGTTTCAAAACTTAAAATACAACTTGATTAAAGAGGACATTCGTAAGCTACGAGGGGCGGACAATAAGTTTTGCAATTCGGATATAGCGAAACGAGATATGAGGAAAAGTGTTTTATTATTTTTCAATATAACTACCTTCGACTTAAATGCACTTGTGCCGCTTGTCCCTGAGGCTTCGAATTCCCGACAACCAGAAATATCCCGACTGCTGCTCAATCCACTCCTGGACAGCGAGCCGCACATCTTCATCGTCCCCAAACCGGCGTCCACGTAGTGCAGCCTTGAGCTGGCGGAATAAATAGTAGTCGCTAGGTGCCATATCTGGACTGTAGGGTGGATAGTTGAGCTCCTTAAATCTACACTGGCGCAGGGCAGCTTGTGCAACTCTGGCCTTGTTGACTTTGACGACGTTGAAGTCGATCATGGGGCGTGGGGTTTCTAGGGACCCAACGGGCACAGACCTTGGTCATAGCCAAATTGTCGTGGATGATGTTGATAACACTTTTATGTGATATTCCAAGTTCTCGATGGATTTCTTCGACCTTCACCCGTTGATTGTCGAGGATCATCCTCTCCACACGGGCCACATTGTCCTCGTTACACGTCTGACGGGTGTCCTGGACGGGAGTCATCTTCAAGGGACTTACGACCATGGCGGAACTCCCTATTCCAGCGAGCAATGGTTGCATAGGAAGGGGCGGTGTCGGTGTTCACTGCAACCATGCGTTCATGGATCTCTTTTGCATTCTTGCCTTCCTTGGCCAAAAAATTGATCACTGCGCGGTGTTCAACCTTCTCCATTGTTGAAAAATTTGTGACTGACGATCTGAGATCAGCTACTGCTTTTTAAATAGACGAGGCAGGAGCGTGCGGCTGCAGGTCCTGACTTGTCATAACTTGTCCTAACAGCCCCACAAACAGCGATCCCCCTTCCTCTGTTTTGCCCTACCGATTCGCAAAACTTATTGACCGACCCTCGTATAAGGTGATGTGTACATTATACATGGTTATTTGCACATAAGTAAATAAAATGTTTTATGGCAATACATTTTACGCGAGAATGCCAAGTACCGGTAAAAGAAAAATTTTTATGGGAGGAATTTATCTAATTTTCCACCCATCATTGAATTTTAAAATAATGCAATAACTCTAAAAGAATTCACCCTCGAAAGAAACATCTTCAGTAAGAATATATCACGATCAAAACATTGATTATGAAGTGGAAAACTATCTAAATCTAACACATTAGAAAATACAACGATCACTTGAGATATAGAGACTTCTTGGATTCTTTTCTCCAACTGGTTATTCTTGGGCTTTTTCCCGTTACTCTTTTCCTTCTGGCACAAATCTTTTCATTCTTGTAAATTTTACGAATCAAATGAGATACATTAATAAATATCCATGCATTACCTACACGGCATAACTCTCCTGTTAATTATGTCATTTATTCGGAATCTTTTACTATCACTCCTTTCTAGAGTCATATTCTTTCTTTTTCTCTCCCTTCCAATCCTTCCTGGTCTTTCTTCTTCCGAGGAAAGAAAGAATTGTTGTTGTCTGCCTAATAAAACTAGTTTTTCGTGGAAAAGGCACTCAATACCAGCCGATTGGCTCCACTCAAACTCAATAAACTTAGGTGGCAAATTGCATTCCTGAGAGGCTGGTTTGAAAAAAAACAACAAAGTTATTCGAAATAAAAGAGAAAAGGCAAATGGAAAGAAATAAAAGTTATATTCCAAAATAAATGAACATGATACGGAGATCATAATTATCGAATATTTAGAAGTTGATTGGCTCAAAACTTTACTTTTGGAAAGAAAAGGGTGTCTAAGTAAAATGTGTAGAAGTGAAGGGAGAAAAGGGTGAAAGCTATCGCCAAAAAAATGTAGGAAAAGTTTTGGGTACAAGTGCTTTCAATATTGAAGTTAGATGAAACAATCTACATATATTGCATCGTAATATTTTAAAACTTCCTTTAAGGAACACAGGTAATGGAAGTCAATTGACTATGTGGTTGAAGTATTGCAAACGTAGGTGGACTCACTGAATATGTCGCAGGAACCACATGACCTTGCCGTAACGACGTACTTGTAAAGAAAGGTCCAATAAAAAGAAATGGATTAGTCTGTTATGCATTTGTGATTCGTTACTGACTCAAAGTAACGACTTTCAGGGAAGGTTCATTTAAGAGCCAAAGGACTCAATGCAAACTCCATTTCGCTTCTGATGCCTTTCTCACGGAATTCTCCCCCTTTCTCTCGTTATGCGTGCGGTGTCTTGTGACTTTCTCATTGTGACCCCTCTTACTCTTTTCACTCTCCATTACCAAAACCACCAGTTCGAAAGTAACGAGTAATTACTCATTATACCTCATGTAAATAAAGTCAGTATAAATTCGCGGTGTCTTAACTCTCTCTGGGCAC
Organism: Ceratothoa steindachneri; assembly: GCA_963969495.1. Lineage (NCBI taxonomy): Eukaryota > Metazoa > Arthropoda > Malacostraca > Isopoda > Cymothoidae > Ceratothoa > Ceratothoa steindachneri. Next base: position 174,095,160 of record OZ018322.1, on the reverse strand, counting down.
ACAACGTCAAGCGTTTGTATGCTGGAAACTAAATCGAGCAGTATGGACATATTGCATGATAATATATAGAAGCCCTCTTGAAACTTTCTTGATGAAAAATATTTAAATACGTGAAACCAATAAATGATGTTAAAAGATATCAATCGTAAGTTAGTTCTGTCCTTTCAAGCCACGGTTGTATATATTAATTACGCTGCCAAAGTCTGATGACTTAGGGATAGGAAGTAGCTCTTTTGGGATTATCTTTTAACGGTATCTTGGAATATAATTCAATCTGAGTGAAGCCGTAACCAGTTTGTCAGTTGCACATTTTGTTCCAATTACAATAAATATATGTAAAAACAACCGATTCAAAAATACATAATTTATTTTAAGAATTATTAATTGATTGAGTCACAATATCATCCAATATTTTCGTAGCAATAAATTAAAAGTTACTAAATAGGCAGAATTTTCGGATACGGTGGTTCGGAAACTAATTAAAATATGAGATACAATTAGCCTAACTCATACAAAATGAAGAAAACTTCCCTCATTTTCCTTCATTAGACATGAAACAAGCCTTGATCCGTCAAATCGAATCCATCGCAGACAATTGTTATCATCACAGAATAAAATAATTCAATTGCTTATGCTCATAAAAGGGACCGAAGCCAGCTTAAAACGAACAAGCGCTAATTTCTTTTAGCCCTTTATGTTTAGACCCGTAGAAAATACGAGAACTTTTCCTCAGACAATCAAATTTATAGCCATCATCTTTTGTGTCTAGCTACGAAAAGCCTTCATAATAATTAATGCACTCTTTCCTTGTGCACCGAAATGCCCACATTGATAAACCAGCTACCAACGAATGCTCCATGACGTTATAGCTTGCCACCTTCTATATTATTGATGTGGGAATAAATAGACCATCAAACAAAAACGAGAGAAGGGGTGGAATATAGAAAAGAATATAGAATTTGGAGTTCTTCTTTCACTGCGTTTTTCTAATTCTCGATATGTCTCCCCAATGTGTTTTTCTCTACATATCATTCTTTCGCTAGTTATTTTTCCATCAGATCTACCACCTCCTAATCCATCTATCTTCTTTTGGGTCTTCCATTTTTTATCCTGCCTTTCACCGTTTTCCCCTTCGATGTTTTATTGAAAATGAAAAATGAACAAATATTGACATAAAAACCTAAAAAGAAACGGTTCATGGTACATTGATTATATCAACATCAATAAGTCTCCCTGAAAGGAGGAAGGGAAAAAAAGTATTGTTATACCCCCCCCGCCCAAGCAGTATTTGCGAAAAGGTAACTATAGCGTGCAAAGTTCCTCTTAATTTTGAAATAGCGAAAGTTACCCCCATTATGGGGGTGGATCTTAAAGTTCAAAGCATAAAAATGTAGATCTAAAATCTAAACGTCTCTAGTAAGTAAACTATTCAAATCATTTTCCATTACACGGTAAATGAACCATTAGAATCTCTTTCTTCAGTTTTAGAGTATCATTCTAGAAATCTTTTAAGAAAGTAGACTAGAAGACATAATACAAGTGTTTTCCAGAATACATTTAACGTAGTTCCCCTAAATAGACTGGTAAGGTAAGACACTGGAACTGAGGCACATAATCATGTAAATTGGATTGGCGACATAATTTTACCAATATTGGAATGTAGCGCACAGTCATGGAATCAATACATGAATGGGAGATGTTGACAAGCTCGAAAGGGTGCAAAGTATGTATAAAAAGCCAGATAATTACTAGTCTTAGAAATATGAATAAGGCGAAGAGACTGAAAGAACTAGAATTACGAGTTTTAGTTTATAATATCGTAAATCAATGAATATAGACATTCAAAAATGTTTAAGCGTCCGCAAATAGTGATTAAATTTGAAGGGATAAGTTTCTATGTGAACGCGGGAACGAAATTTTTGGAAAACAAGAAGGTCAATTTTTGTGATTATTTTCGTACTATTAATTCATTTTAAAAGGTATTTATTAACGTATGACAAAGTACCATATTAAGCGAGGAATAAATGGCCTCGGAAATAAAAGAAAATAGAATTTAAAAGCTCCACAGGCAGAATAGTAATATCAAATGCTATGGAAACAAATATAAAGTTAAGGAGCTAACCAAATTATTTTTTTACCTGTCCTCCCTTTTTCTTACCCGAGTAGTATAAAGCGGAAACTACTTTGTTCGTTTAGGACCTAGAGGTCCACCTGAAAATGAATAGAAAGCATAAAGAGGCCACAATGCTGTGGTTTATTGGATGACTCAAAGAAAGCTGGTCTATGTGACGCTGAATTTTCCACAATGCAATTCATTTTCGCTAAATATTTTGCTCCTTTAATTTTGAAATAGAAGCCAGATTCGGAGAGTTACGTGCCCTCTCTTACAAAGCATAATGAATAGTCCACTTGGGTTCTATATCTTTCAGTCAGTTTTACTTCTATTAACTTTACCAATTTTCACAATGAAACTTTTGTTGGTTTCTGCCAGTTTTTTTCACTTTTTTTATTAATTTATCCTAGCATAAGGCTTTGAGGTAATTCCATACGTCGACATATGCCCTTGTAGGCATTCGCCTGATGGACATTAAAAAGATCGGTCGATTTAGACTATCCTGTCACCCTCTCCAAGGAAATTTAATGACGCTAAATCTAGCTCCTTCCTGAAGGGGCTGAGCTAGAAATAGAGTCATCATGTATCCTTCTTTTAACACTGTATAAAACAATGAACATTGGAGCGCTTAACGACATCTGGCAACCGAATTTTAATGGTAGGGGATTGCAACCTCCGCTAATCGTAATCAACTAATAGTATACACAATTCGTAAGCCAAGCATAGGTTTAAATTTAAAGGTTGTTGCAAGATGTCATTAAGCGCTTTAATGTTCATTGTTTTAATGCCGTGTTTCTTGATTCCAAAGATTATACGAGGGGAGGTCTATAAGTTTTGCGAATCGGTAGGGCAAAACAGGGAAAGGGGGATGGCTGTTTATGGGAGTGTAAGGACAAGTTACGACAAGTCAGGACCTGCAGCCGCACGCTCCTGCCTCGTCTATTTAAGAAGCAGTAGCTGATCGCAGATCGTCAGTCACAAATTTTTCAACAATGGAGTAACAAGGAAAGGAAGTACCCTAGGAGACCTTACGGTCCATTCAAAGAGAGTACCTTTGGACTAGCAATCGAGCGGGCACATGGCTGCTCAATTGTTTTGCGTCCCTAAACGGCCACTTTTCAAGACTTTGTCTAGTCTTGACTTGAACTGGTCAACAGATTCACTGTTGACAACTTCCACTGGAAGTGCGTTCCACTTACCGCAGATAGTGTAGGTGAAAAAATTTCCCCACAGATTGCGGTTGTAACGCTTCAGTTCAAGTTTGAAGCCGTGATTGCGCGTTCTGTTCTCACTCAGTGTGAAAATATCCCGGTAGTCAACATTGTCGAACCCTCGAAGTATTTTGAAAACTTCGATGAGCTGACCACGCAGTGATCAAACTTTTGACCAAGGAAGGCAAGAATGCAAAAGAGATCCATGAACGCATGCTTGCAGTGTACACCAACATCATCCCTTCCTATGCAACCATTGCTCGATGGAATAGGGAGTTCCGCCATGGTCGTAAGTCCCTTGAAGATGACTCCCGTCCAGGACGCCCGTCAGACGTGACCAACGAGTACAATGTGGCCCGTGTGAAGAAGATGATCCTCGAAAATCAAGAAATCCATCGAGAACTTGGAATATCTCATGGAAGTGTTATCAACATCATCCACGACAATTTGGCTATGACCAAGGTCTGTGCCCGTTGGGTCCCTAGAAACCTCACACCACATGATCGACTTCAACGTCGTCAAAGTCCACAAGGGCAGAGTTGCACAAGCTGCCCTGCGCGAGTCTGGATTCGAGGAGCTCAACCATCCCCCCTACAGTACAGATCTGGCCCCTAGCGACTACTTTTTATTCCGCCAGCTCAAGGCTGCACTGCGTGGACGCCAGTTTGGGGACGATGAAGATGTCCAGCTCGCCGTCCAGGAGTGGATTGAACAGCAGTCGGGAGATTTCTGGTTGTCGGGAATTTGAAGCCTCAGGGACAAGTGGCGCAACTGCATTGAAGTCGAGGGTAGTTATATTGAAAAATAATAAAACACTTTTCTTCATATCTCGTCTCCTTATATCCGAATTGCAAAACTTATTGACCACCCCTCGTATAAGCCCCGCCTCAGAATACTAATTTAATCAATGACATTTTCTTTAAAATTGCATAATATAAAATGTCCATATCATATTTTAATTTAGAAATAAATCCCTTTAAACCGATATATAGTACAATATGATGCGATGCCAATTGACGATGTGACTGTGTACTCGATATTTAATTTAAAAAATCACATTGCAACTTTCAGCAGCCACAGATTGCCTGTGGGCGGCTTATTTATTTCATGTATATGAACTCAGTGACTACTTCTTGACATATGTTTATTGGTTATACAACCTCAAATTATGCTTCATACAAGCTACATAGATATTATTAAATCACTTTTTCTTGAAGGCAATCGGCCACTATGAATTTTATCATGGTATTTGTGTAAGCATAAAGCATATATTAAAAGTATGCAACGATGCAAAGTGGCAGAAACAATGAGACACATGATTTCTGAAGGGCAATTATTACTTAATATCAATTAAAATTAATATTTTATTAAGTTATTTGTTTTTGTCTAATAGCGATATCCTATTTGCAAATTCTTTTGTTAGTTTATATCAACTATTATAGACATGTATCATGGTAGCTTATCTTTACTAGCTTATTTTGGAACCAGCTGATCCTGACAAGCTGAGACCGCGGCTGGTCATCTTTCCATTTCAACCTCATTAAGCTCTTTTCAAGACATTTCGGAAGAGATACCCTCGTTTGTCTGCACTTTATTCATTAAGAAGTTAAATTAATGAACTAAAAATTATGACTATTTGTTAAATTAATGAATGAAAACTGATGAGAATTTGTTAAATTAATTAATGAAAAATGATGAGAATTTGTTAAATTAATTAATGAAAAATGATGAGAATTTGTTAAATTAATTAATGAAAAATTATGACAATTCCAAAATTAAAAGGGCGCATGCCTCATAAGTTAGTATCTGCCAAAAAGTGGTGAAGATTGAGGAAGCGAAAATGTGTATAAGACAAAGCCACGAATCTCCCAGCATACATTAGAGCATGTAGTGAAAACAACTACGGACGTTGGGTTGGGACGGCAGGAAATCCCCCAGATGTCAAGTGCAGCACGGCCGCCAACGCCACACGTGTCATCCTGTTGTGGGTGTAAAAGGATAATAAGAGAAAATTAGGTGGAGTCAGTAGAATGGAAGAAAAGGGTGGGAAGATTTCATGCATTTTAAAAACAACTATCCATCACAGGAGCCGGAAGAGAGGGGGTTAAATCCCCCCCCCCTCCTCTCGGCCGCATTTAGAGACGAAAGGACGAAGACTGGCTGGCGATATTGAAATTCTTATAATGATAAAAATGACAATCGCTAGTATGTCCTAAGGCACCATAGTGCCAAGCTCCTTTTTTGGAGTGGTGAGAAAGTAGTACTGCGTTTTGAACCTAATTAACGAACCGAAAACTAGGGCCCCAGTTCGATATAAGGTGTGTTTATTTAGATACCCCTTCAGCAGGCTTCTGGGTAGGTGATCTGGTGTTGTTTGTGCGGATACAAGGAAGGGAAGAGAGGGCGTTTTGTGATCTGAGAAGAGTAAGAGCTAGCGCCCTCCGCGGAGAGACCAGGTGCGTCTGCCATTATGTGCCCATTCCTTATCTCACGTCCTTTGGATCCCTTTAAAATATTGTTCCCCTCACAACAATTAAGCATATCACTTCCCATATTTTATCATTTTGACATATTTTCTTCCATATTGCACTGTAAAAACTAACTGAGCCTAACCTAGCATAGGTTAGAATATTTTAATGCTTTTGTAATATCCGAGGGGACCGTACAAAATATTTAACATTGCTCCCCATTGTACCTAAGAAGCAGCAATTTAAACTATTCCTTCCTTTCTTCGCATCCATTAGTATTAGGCTGAAAAATAAGTTCCCGCACAACCTTTTTTAAGAACTTTATCTATTTTTAGATTTATACAGGGTGTACGACTGGTTAGGTGTAGTTTCCTAGGCTTTACTAGGCGTCGCTTGAAAGTTCAAATGACCTAGAGACTACGTAGACTAGGCCACTATTGACTTTCAAGCGAGGGCTTCGAAAGCTTAGGCCACTACACACTAATTAGTCAGACGCCCCAAATGATATCTTAAGTTTAAAAAATTACCCATCCACTGACTCTTTCTGGTGAACAGCAACGTACATTTTCACTATATGATTACAATCCCGCCTAAACGCTGTCCAATCGCAACGTCGTATAACCAAGCATTTGGAGAAGACAATAAGTCGTCGCAATGCCTACGATTGGTTTAAGAAGTTTCAGTGTGGTCAATTTGATTTCCAAGATCAGCCAAGAAGTGATTGATTCTTAGTTATTGACAATGACCGTTTGTTCGCCTCTGTCAAAGTTGAACGACATCTGACGTCACGCAAACTTGTTGAAAAGTTTATCGTCCCCTATACAGTCCTTTTACATAATTTAGGTGAAATTGCCAAAGTCAGCAAACTGGACGTAAGGATTCCACGTAAACTGACTGACTTCGACCGTCAGTGGCGCATCGACCCCTGCATGACACTAGTGTCCAAGAAACGTCGTTTTGATGGACTGAACAAAGTGGTTACTGCACAACTTGAGGCAAGTGCCGACCGAAATCAAAAGAAGTTTATGGTTTGTTTCTGATGGGATGTGAAGGGAGTGATTTACTGGAAAATGTTGGATGCAATATTTCTATCGACGCTCAATTGTACAGTCAATACCTACAACAAAATGTAGATGCAATTGCGCAGAAATGATCTGAATTGACTCATGTGATGTTTCTGTATGATAGCGCCAGGCCTCACGTTGCAAATCATACCCATGAAAAACTCCTGCAACTACGATGGAAATTTCTCTCTCACTCACCGTACTCACCAGATCTGGTGCCAAAGAATACCATCTATTCCGGGCACTGAATGGCAAAACGTTTTCAAATGATAACGAACTGAAAACTGCCGTTGGAGACTGCTTTGATAGCAAGCCAGTTAAATTTTAAAACAAGTGCTCAAAAATAACGGTGATTTAATAGTTCATTGATGTTTCTTTTGCTGCATTGTTTCGTCGTAAATCATTTTCAATAAAAGTTGTGCGAGAACTTTGTTTGTAACCTATTAGAAAGACACAGAAAGCGCATACATACCTCAGACAACAATATTGTCATTAAAGCTGTTTTTTCGTAATGGTGAAATAAATCTGGATTTCCACACTGGATCAGCGATAAGACACAAAATATAGTACCATATAAGTCCTTTACCCTGGAATCTTAACCCTGGTATTAGGAATCTTGTGTCTATATTCAGATGTTTGTCAATAATTATCAACAAAAGGCTGTTTTTTCAATACTGTAATGGCAAATCAGGATCTAGTATTCGTCCAGATATGGCAGGTCAGGCTATCGTATTCCTCAGTATATGCGATATATGAATCTCGTATTCGTCCAGATAGATTTTTTATCTCTAACTAATAGATAAAATCTGTTTAAATAATAGCAAATCTACATTATCTCAGCTACACATTGGTATCAATTCAAACACCACTCTCCATAAATACATTGTGCCAAGCTAAAGTTTGACCCATCAAAAATATATTTTTATCTCACAGATCTTAATACGGATCCGGATTCGTATTTACTTGTATATGTATGGTAGGAGAATGTCATAAGTTATCTACCCCTTGGTATTTTATTTTGGCCTAATCAATTATTTTCAGGATTTTGGCAAAAGGTAAAAAACTTCCTTCCAAGAAGGTCGAGATGAATATTTGCTTTGGCACTACAGATAAAAATTTGTGGTTAGTTGCTTTTACACGGACAGCCATCTCTCCCTTACTCCAAGCCATTATTACAATGCATGTACAAGCAGAGCTCCTATTGTGAAAATGTTAATATTTGTTTTATTTGTACGAACTTGTTCCGAAGCAATATGCTTGCCATCTTAGTCATATCATATAAAGATGGCGATGTTTGCTATGGCAGTTTTTTTTTCATCATTAACTTTCGTTGATTATTCTGTTACCTCTGTTGTCTCTATTTCTTCATACGTTCCTCTATCCACATATTCTTTATTGCAAGAGGAAAATGCATTGATGCTTATGGCAGCTTCCTTCGTTTTTAAAAAGCGTTTCATTACCTCCTCTTCTTGCTTTCTATTCATTTTCGGGGGCTTATGCGTGCAGATCGCTCCGAGTAGTCTCCTCTTTATAATACTGAGGTGGAAAGGGAAGAACAGGAAAAAAGGTGTTGGGTGTTCTACTTTACTATCTTATATAAGTTTTGTAAGAACATGTAATAATACTATTCGGGTTATATGCCTTGTATCATTTGTACTTGACCCATACCCACCAAGCGGTATGGGGCATCGATGCTTCAGTTTAAATCGTGAGGATTGCATTTTCTCTTAGATCCAATGCACGCAGAAGAACCTTCGTCTCTATACTGTATCTTCCAAGCATTTATACTTCTCTTTATCTTTCCCTCTTTCCTTGCAGATCTCTGCGGAAGATGTCGTAGTTGTTTTGGAAATAAATTTTAAAAATTGGGATTTCGAAGTAAATTATAATAAAATTTCCCTCATCTTGATATTTTGCTTTTCGAACCTTTACTTACTGTAATTCTCGCAAGGATTCCCAAGTTGGGTTTCGTTTTTTTTTAAATTCAAATCTTTACTTACAGTAATTCTGGCAGGATTCTCAAGTTGGGTTTCGTTTTTTTAAATTCAAATCTTTACTTACAGTAATTCTGGCAAGGATTCTGAAGTTGGGTTTCGTTTTTTGAAATTCAAATCTTTACTTACAGTAATTCTGGCAAGGATTCTCAAGTTGGGTTTCGTTTTTTTAAATTCAAATCTTTACTTACAGTAATTCTGGCACGGATTTTCAAGTTGGGTTTAATTTTTTTAAATTTAAACCTTTACTTGCAGTAATTCTGGCAAGGATTCTCAAGTTGGGTTTCGTTTTTTTTTAAATTCAAATCTTTACTTACAGTAATTCTGGCGAGGATTCTCAAGTTGGGTTTCGTTTTTTTTTAAATTGAAACTTTTACTTATAGTAATTCTGGCAAGGATTCTCAAGTTGGGTTTCGTTTTTTGAATTCAAATCTTTACTTACAGTAATTCTGGCAAGGATTCTAAAGTTGAGTTTCGATTTTTTCATTCAAACCTATACTTACAGTAATTCTGGCAAGGATTCTCAAGTTGGGTTTCGTTTTTTTTCTAATTCAACCCTTTACTTACAGTAATTCTGACAAGGATTCTTAAGTTGGGTTTTGTTTTTTTAAATTCAAACCTTTACTTACAGTAATTCTGGCAAGGATTCTCAAGTTTGGTTTAATTTTTTTTAAAATTCAAACCTTTACTTACAGTAATTCTGGCAAGGATTCTAAAGTTGGGTTTCGTTTTTTTCTATTCAAATCTTAACTTACAGTAATTCTGGCAAGGATTCTCAAGTTGGGTTTCGTTTTTTTAAATTCAAATCTTTACTTACAGTAATTCTGGCACGGATTTTCAAGTTGGGTTTAATTTTTTTAAATTTAAACCTTTACTTGCAGTAATTCTGGCAAGGATTCTCAAGTTGGGTTTCGTTTTTTTTTAAATTCAAATCTTTACTTACAGTAATTCTGGCGAGGATTCTCAAGTTGGGTTTCGTTTTTTTTTAAATTGAAACTTTTACTTATAGTAATTCTGGCAAGGATTCTCAAGTTGGGTTTCGTTTTTTGAATTCAAATCTTTACTTACAGTAATTCTGGCAAGGATTCTAAAGTTGAGTTTCGATTTTTTCATTCAAACCTATACTTACAGTAATTCTGGCAAGGATTCTCAAGTTGGGTTTCGTTTTTTTTCTAATTCAACCCTTTACTTACAGTAATTCTGACAAGGATTCTTAAGTTGGGTTTTGTTTTTTTAAATTCAAACCTTTACTTACAGTAATTCTGGCAAGGATTCTCAAGTTTGGTTGAATTTTTTTTAAAATTCAAACCTTTACTTACAGTAATTCTGGCAAGGATTCTAAAGTTGGGTTTCGTTTTTTTCTATTGAAATCTTAACTTACAGTAATTCTGGCAAGGATTCTCAAGTTGGGTTTCGTTTTTTTAATTCAAATCTTTACTTACAGTAATTCTGGCAAGGATTCTCAAGTTGGGTTTCGTTTTTTTAAAAATTCAAACTTTTACATATGGTAATTCTGGCAAGGATTCTCAAGTTGGGTTTAATTTTTTTTAATTCAAACCTTTACTTGCAGTAATCCTCGCAAGGATTCTCAAGTTGGCTTTCGTTTTTTTTTAAATTCAAACCTTCACTTACAGTAATTCTGGCAAGGATTCTTAAGTTAGGTTTCGTTTATTTTAAATTCAAATCTTTACCTATAGTAATTCTGGCTAGGATTCTCAAATTGGGTTTCGTTTTTTAAATTCAAATCTTTACTTACAGTAATTCTGGCAAGGATTCTCAAGTTGAGTTTCGTTATTTTTATTCAAACCTTTACTTACAGTAATTCTGGCAAGGATTCTCAGGTTGGGTTTCGTTTTTCTAAATTCAAATCTTTACTTACAGTAATTCTGGCAAGGATTCTCGAGTTGGGTTTCGTTTTTCTAAATTCAAATCTTTACTTACAGTAATTCTGGCAAGGATTCTCAAGTTTGGTTTCGTTTTTTTAAAAATTCAAACTTTTACTTACAGTAATTCTGGCAGGGATTATCAAGTTGGGTTTAATTTTTTTAAATTCAAACCTTTACTTGCAGTAATTCTGGCAAGGATTCTCAAGTTGGGTTTCGTTTTTTTCTATTCAAATCTTAACTTACAGTAATTCTGGCAAGAATTCTCAAGTTGGGTTTTGTTTTTTTAATTCAAATCTTTACTTACAGTAATTCTGGCAAGGATTCTCAAGTTGGGTTTCGTTTTTTTTAAAATTCAAACTTTTACATATGGTAATTCTAGCAAGGATTCTCAAGTTGCGTTTAATTTTTTTTAATTCAAACCTTTACTTGCATTAATTCTCGCAAGGATTCTCAAGTTGGCTTTCGTTTTTTTTTAAATTCAAACCTTCACTTACAGTAATTCTGGCAAGGATTCTTAAGTTAGGTTTCGTTTATTTTAAATTCAAATCTTCACTTATAGTAATTCTGGCTAGGATTCTCAAATTGGGTTTCGTTTTTTATATTCAAATCTTTACTTACAGTAATTCTGGCAAGGATTCTCAAGTTGAGTTTCGTTATTTTTATTCAAACCTTTACTTACAGTAATTCTGGCAAGGATTCTCAGGTTGGGTTTCGTTTTTCTAAATTCAAATCTTTACTTACAGTAATTCTGGCAAGGATTCTCAAGTTGGGTTTCGTTTTTCTAAATTCAAATCTTTACTTACAGTAATTCTGGCAAGGATTCTCAAGTTGGGTTTCGTTTTTTTAAAAATTCAAACTTTTACTTACAGTAATTCTGGCAGGGATTATCAAGTTGGGTTTAATTTTTTTAAATTCAAACCTTTACTTGCAGTAATTCTGGCAAGGATTCTCAAGTTGGGTTTTGTTTTTTTAAAATTCAAACCTTTGCTTACAGTAATTCTGGCAAGGATTCCCAAGTTAGGTTTCGTTTATTTTAAATTCAAATCTTTACTTATAGTAATTCTGGCTAAGATTCTCAAGTTAGGGTTCGTTTTTTAAATTCAAATCTTTACTTACAGTAATTCTGGCAAGGATTCTAAAGTTGAGTTTCGTTTTTTTATTCAAACCTTTACTTACAGTAATTCTGGCAAGGATTCTCAAGTTGGGTTTCGTTTTTTGAAATTCAACCCTTTACTTACAGTGATTCTGACAAGGCTTCTCAAGTCAGATTTCGTTTTTTTAAAAATTCAAACCTTTTCCCATAGTAATTCTGGCAAGGATTCTCAAGTTGGGTTTCGTTTTTTGAATTCAAATCTTTACTTACAGTAATTCTGGCAAGGATTCTAAAGTTGAGTTTCGTTATTTTTATTCAAACCTTTACTTACAGTAATTCTGGCAAGGATTCTCCAGTTGGGTTTCGTTTTTTCAATTCAAATCTTTACTTACAGTAATTCTGGCAAGGATTCTCAATTAGATGTATACTATAAATGCACAACTCCGATGAATAAAGATCATAAAATTTCCTTCCAGTCAATCGACTAGTATTACTAAGCAAATACTCCATCATGATATCGATTGGTTGTAAGAAAACAAATCTTCCTTCACCGTTGTCCTATGTCATCTTTTGTTGCAAAGAAGGCAAGCTTAAAAGAAATTATGAAGATATAGGAATAGAAAAAATCTGAATTTAAAGAACAAGAATAGTAAAAAGAATGAAAGTTGAGAAACACTGATTTCGGAAAGAATGAGGGAAGAGGAATATGCAAAGAGTAAATTATGTGAAAATAAAAGGAATGTTAATGGAACTAAAGTTATAGATGATGTATCAAAGATTTCCAGAGATTAGAACAAACAACACGCTCAAAAGACTCAAGTCGCGTGCTCTCAATTCTTTTGACTTATTATGACCTTATGACCTTCAAACCTATCAATTATTGCCGGACAAAACTTGGCAGGACCTTGGCAATTATATAATTTGAAATAAATGTAAAAAAAATAAGAGTTTCAAATTTCGTTAGTATCGGCTGATTGGCTAGGATGTTATTGCAAAGAAACTCATTGAAAAGTAAGCCGGTTATCGTCCGACTGACCGACCTATTAACTTATAGAATCACGCACACGCGACTAAAAATACAAGATTCGAACTTATCAGACGAAGGTAAGAAAGGTAGAGTTGAATTGCCTTTCATAACTGAGGTATTGAAGGAAGTAGGTGTACTTTGAGTTCAGAACGTGAATGACATAATAGATTTTACTTGGTCCTTCTGGTTAGTTAACAGGTGAAGAATGAAGGACTGGATATAAAAAAAAGCGATGAAACATAAAAAATAACAAGATGTACCTTAATTATAAAAAAACTATTTACCCGAGCCATAATGATTGGACAGGGTCTATGTATTTAGATATTCAAGGCTAATAGGATATAAATTGTACAAAGAGTTGTTTCTCAAAATTAAGTAGTTGAATCCTTGCCCTCGGGGGCGGGAATTCAAGTAGGAAACGGTTTTTGAGATGTTAGTAAAATTTGTTATTGAAATGCGCAAAATTTCTATTTTGGTCACAATCTCTATAATAATTCACATTCTTGCAATATTTGAGATACTCTGATAGATTTACTTTATTTTGAGCTATATTTTTAATTGACTTTACCTACAATGATTACAGAGCACGGAGAAAATTAAAACAAATCGCAATGTTTTAGTCACTTTTTACCACTGAGCTAAAGTTCATTGAAAATTAAACTAAACAACTTAAAAAATGCCACATGTCTGTTGATGTATCCTTCACTATTGATTAGAGAGCTAATTCATTAATAATTAGGTTTGGAGTCCTAGATTGCCTTTCAGAATTCCTCGTTATCATGCACGTCATAGGTATTATTATTAAATATATAAATTATACTATAGTCGTCGAGTTGCTTTCTTGCTGGATTTAAGATTCGTGTTAGTTAATAGTTCATATTAATTTTCCTTGTTGATATTTCCTTATTTGGTCTTACCTATCTATATAGTTTTACGGGAGTAATCAATAATGTCTGGCATATAAGCTTGGGTTTTTCTAGATTGATTCAATTTTGTTCAGTCTAATATTTAGTTGAAGAAATGCGAATCACATAAGATTATTCCCGTTGTGAAAGATAATCTTTGATAACACCGATAAAAATCTTATTTTTATTTCGAATATTGTGTGCTAAGTGTAAATTGGAATTACGTGCGTCTCCAGACTTTTCCTGAAGATTCTGCAAGTTTGGAAATCAGAATGTTCAAACAGGTTATCGAATGTACATTTCGTGTAGTCATCAGCAAAAGAGAATCTCTAAAGGATTCGAGTATATTTTCGTAAGATTTTTGAACCTCACTTCTTAAGTTAAATTAAGACATCTTCATTAGTTCGCACATAAAAGAACTCGTGAAAGATCACAACTTTGAAACATCATGAAGACTTGAATTGGAAACCTAGGGGCTCTTTCGATTGGTTTTTTTTTTAATTTAATCGAAAACAAAATTTCTGAAAATATTAAAGGTTGTGCAGAAAAACTTCTGAAATTCTAATCTGCTATGGGATTTCGGATGTGTTCTAGGTACATTTTTTAGAAGAAACGTGGAGTAGTATATGGCAAACAAGTAGAACGCTTCCATCACGATATTAGCATGATAGTGAAGGATACATCAACAGACATGTCACATGATACTATGGTTTCTTGAATTAAGAATGCTTAGAGACTACTATTTGATGTTATAAAGAACGGAACTGTGAGAGAGCAGCGTATGAAAACTCAAAACTCAAGGTCTTTAGTTTGGCCTTTAGTTTGTAAAGAGCTCCAAAGGAGTTTAGCGTTAGTCCTAACGGGACGTATTTTCCGATATATACCTTCGACCTAGGAATCAATATTATTAAGCTCTTTCACATGAAATATCGCGTTAAATGATACAAGAAGACGTTAACATATATTATTACTGCAGTTGCATCCTATTTTGCAGTTTCAATCTAAATAGAGAGCAATTGAATGTTTTTGTGCCAATACACCCCTCAAAAAATGTTGTATTTACTCAAGAAATCAGAGTAATTTTTAAGTACGAATTCAGCGTTGGTGCAATAATTTAATTATGAAAATATTGATACCCTATTGAATTTCGAGAGATGCCAAAATATGTTATTAATTTTGAAGAATTATTAGCTGCATTTGCCAATAAGCCATGATCAACATTTCGAGCACTTACTGAAGACTGAATCTTCAGCAGCCACTATATAACGTCAACTCAATTTAAAAATGAAGATTAAAAATTAGGAAAAGAAGGCTTCGCATGAATTGAATGTCACTAAGAAATCGAGGCGTCTTATATGTGTATCGCATATTGTGGAACAGGGGTAGATTTTTGAAAAGAGTTGTAAGTGTGATGAAAAATTGGTCTATATCAAGAAATGGTCTGGTGAATGGCTAGACAAGAATGAAAAAAACCCGTCATATGACAAATAGATTGTTGCGCCCTAAAAATATATTATAGTTATAATTTGGTGAAATAGTACAGAATTTAGCCATTTTTTTTATTTTATGAGTAAGGGGAAAAAATATCCAGCCCATTCATATTATTGATAAATTGCCGAAATGCATCCAAGATTGTTTATCATACATCCTGCAGTGACAATAAATAGGGAGTGCTAGTACTTTATGACATTGCCTGGCCTTACGCCCATCACCTAGATATGTCTAAGCATATAAAATTGAGATATGAAGTTTTGCAGCAGAATTCATATTAACCTGATGCATTTGCATTAAAAGATTCAATAAATAGGAAGATTATTCGTCTTTTTATTTAATTTGTGAACATTAGATGGATAGAATTTTACAGAAATGGGATGGTCTTTAGGGAATCGTTGCAAATTTATCATATTTTTATTAAATATTCGCTTTCTTTTCAAGCCATCTTCAACTTATTTAAAAAAGAGGGGAATTCATGTGAAACAACTTAATATTTTGATTTATGCAGTTTATTTAGTTGTGTTTAATAAAATAAAATGGTTCTACTCCTAGAAATCTTATTATTTGCCCTTCGCCCATACATCATGTAGGTACAGATGGGCTGAAATATTATGTGATTGTAGGAAAAATGAGATGTATTATGCTAAAAAAGACTAAATACTTGATATCTGCATTGAAATTGGCCTAAGGAATTTGCTTTAAATCCTTAAGAAATGATACTATTAATGATGAAATTCATCTATCCACGGTATCCTCAACTTTATTTTTGCACTCACATATTACAGTGTACTATGTTGCTGCAATTTAACACCTTGCCATACTTACTAACTTACTTCGTACTTAACATGATAGGCCTGATTTTTCATGTATAGTACAAGGAATATTTGAAATTAAGAAAATATTCGACAAATGACTTTAAATACACATCAATTATTTTTTAAAATTCAACAAAACAAAGAAGGAACTAGGTATATATTAAATGTAAATCTTTTCAACATTTGTTTCAACAGACTCAATTCATCGACCATTAATCGACCATGAAGACCCAGTGGACACTTTTCTTGTAGAAACTAATAAAGATCCTGGGTAAATTGATTAAATTCTGATTATCATTTTAAGTGCTTTATATTGCTCTAATATCACTAATGGCCGATACATTGACTTCCTTGAGCAGTTTGGGCCAGTGCGACTGGTCGTTAATCCTACAGTGTCTACCTTCTTCTTCCCCAAGCACTCTTGAAATCTCAAAACCCTAATTCCAGAATTTGAGGGGAGGGACAATGTTTTAGTGGAATTTTGATTTTACCGAAGATACAAAACATGAATCAATATTTCTTTGTAAGTGGCAAGAAATTAATCTGCGGTAAATTGAGGAGAGATTGTTTGCATTCTAAGCTTTAGCATCGTATGTTGTGTCCACTTTCGTCTAATTAGAAACAAAGCGCGTACCCAAAATATTCTGATACAAAGCCTCCGTTTGGGTTTTCTGCTTACGCACTTAATAAAATTAAATCAAATCCATTAGTTTGGAATACGGCTATAAAGGCTAGTCTTCCGTAAAGCAGCTATCGGGAAAGATAATTTTTTCTCCTCTTCTCTGCCTAGGTTATTACTGTGAAAATGGTTAAAATGCAAGCCCCTCCTAAGACAGTCAAAATGTAGCCACCCTCCCGCAACACTTAAAATACATCCCCCTCACTACACCACTGTGAAGATGCAGCCAAACTCCCAGTACAATTAAAACGAAACCTCTCTCTTACAACTGTTAAAATGCAGCTAGCGTTCCACAACATTTAAAATGCAGAAGCCCTCTAACAACAAATAAAATGCAGCCACCCTTCCACAACTGATAAGTGCAGTCTCTCTCTCACGACATTTAAAATACAGCCTCTTTTTAACAAAGATGAAATGCAGTCTCCCTCCTTCAATAGTTTAAGTGCAGACTCCATCCCACAATAATTATAATGAAGCCTCCCTCTCAAAATTGTTACAATGCACATTTCTTCCAACACAGCTAAAGTGCAGTCTCCATCCCACCACAGCTAAAGTGCAGTCTCCATCCCACCACAGCTAAAATGCAGTCTCCGTCCCACCAC
The DNA here is from genome assembly GCA_963969495.1 of Ceratothoa steindachneri. Taxonomy (NCBI): domain Eukaryota; kingdom Metazoa; phylum Arthropoda; class Malacostraca; order Isopoda; family Cymothoidae; genus Ceratothoa; species Ceratothoa steindachneri. The sequence goes on along the minus strand of OZ018322.1, from coordinate 174,077,809 downwards.
AGCTCAATTGCTGACTCCCTCCCACCACAGCTAAAATGCAGTCTCTGTCCCACCACAGCTAAATTGCAGACTCCCTCCCACAACATTTATACGCAAACTCTATCGCACAACAGATAAAATGCAGCCTTCTTTCCTAACACAGGTATCATGCAACCTCACTCCTAAAATATATAAAATGCAGCCTCCTGCCTCTCATAACAGCTAAAATGCAGCCACTCTGCCACAAAAGTTAAAATACAGCCTCCCTCCCACCACAGTTAAAATTTAATCTCTTTCTCATGAGAGTTTTGGTTCCTGAGGATTGCAAACACCATTTCCATAATTTAAATTTCTTTACTTCACTTTAAATGAACTATATATATATATATATATATATATATATATATATATATATATATATATATATATATATATATACATATATATATATATATTTCTTCATTCACTTGGACTTATTAAGTGCCAAATTTACGCCAGCCAGACACCCATTTTCAATCGTAGATGTACTCCAAATCGTTAAGGAAATTCACATAAAAATCAGAATGGCTGTCGCTGGCAAATTCTTGGGCACCAAGTACCAGCATATCATCGTTTAAGGGAAAGTTTAACCAAACTTTATTAATAAAGACATTATCCTGCACTTGATACATACTAGCCAAAGATAACTAAGATCATATCTTAATATATCTTTGATTAGGGGGATACACAATACCTTTACCCGAAGTTCCAAACAAAATAGCACTGCTAGAACTTTGAAACATGATAGCACTAGTAGACCTTAGAAGCATACTAGCACTACTAAAACTTGGAACTTAATATCACTACTATGTATAACTTCGAAACATAATAGCACTACTAGAAATTCCAACTATAATAGCAGTAATAGAGCTTGGAACAAAATATCACTATTAGAACTTCGAAAATTATAGCGATAGTAGAACTGTGAAGCATACTGGCACTCCTAGAGCTTGAAACCAAATAGCACTACTAGAACTTCGAAGATAATTAGTAGTACTAGCTCTTTGAAACTTAACAGCTCTAGTAGAACTTATAATCGTAATATCACTCCAAGAGCTTGAAACGGAAAACCACGCTATATCTTCAAAATACAATAGCACTGCTAGAACTTCGAAAAATAATAGCACTACTAAAACTTCTAACCATAGAAACAGTCGTAGAACTTGAAAAGAAATAGCACCACTCTACCTTCGAAACAGAACAGCAGCACTACTAGAACTTTGAAACATAATAGCACTAGTAGAGCTTGAACTACTAGAAATTCGAAGCATACTAGCATTACTAAAACTTCGAAACAAATTAGTCCTACAATCTCTTCGAAACAAGTGCTCTAGTTGAACTACTAAACTTAAAAACACTCCAAGAACTCGAAACGGAATATCACTACTATAACTTCGAAACATGAAACGCTCTAGGAATTGAAGAGGAAAATCACTACTAGGTCTTTGAAATAGAATAGCACTAATAGAACTTCGAAACATAATAGCACTAGTATAACTTTGAAACGGAATAACACAACTATAACTTTTAAACATAATAGCACTAGTACTACTTCGAAACATAATAGCACTAGTAGTACATCGAAAATAATAACACTAGTAGTACTTCAAAACATAATAGCAGTACTAGAATTTGAAACAGAATAGCACTACTAAAAATTCTTAATAGAAGAGCACTCTATGTTTACCAGTCTGTTTTAAATGTTCAGGAAATTGCCCCCAAATAAAAACATGTTCCTTATTAAAATTTATAATTAAGTCTCTACTATTTATTTCTTAAATTCTACATTTTATGGAATTTCAGTTTGACTGAAGTCTTTTTTTTTATTAACCCACAACGGACATTTTATTAATTTTAGCTTAGATTTCGACCTACTCCTGTTCCATTCTTTTTCCTTCTTCCTTAATGTTCTACTATACTTCATATGTGTAGTACCGATAGACTTTTCCTTTGGAGATTAATCAGTGATTTCTACAAAAAACAAAAAACTATACCATTTTAAAAGCACTATGAATTCTTATAAACAAGTAAATGGAAAAAAAAACTTAAAAATGATTGAAATGTAAACTAGAATCTTCCTTGTACTTCGCATCCCTTTTTGACGGTTAGTTTATATAACGACGCTGAGAACCATGAACAGACTACAGACGGCTGATATTTGATTACTACGCACTGCTGAGTACCCTACGGATAAAGCATTTTTAATTGCTTAGTAACGGACTTTGAGCACCACCCACATAGAAAAGAGCCTATACTGGAAGTCTTTTGCTGAATTTTGCTTCACCCTTCAAAAGGAGAGAATACTATTTTTCACCGAGGATTCATAATTCAATGAGGGCTTAAGCACCTCACTGCTCTCGCGCATCGTCCTGCGTAGGAACCTCCTCGGATGTCTGCCATTCATTGATTTCGTCTTAACTATGCCGGCCACTTGGACTGACATAATTTACGGCTTATGTGAAAACTGGTTTGAGGATTAGCCCACAGCGGAAGCATAAGTCAGAAATTCTCTCGAAATTGGGGCATAACTGCGAGTCCCGGACGGAGGAGGGATCCTCATCACCCGGAGGACCCGGCCAGCATCATAGTGGGAAGTATCACCCGTCTCTATGTAGTTGGATGCGGTATTGGCGTAAGTACATGAAACGGGGGGGCAAAACTTTGGTGGCCGTTGATTTGACCGCTACTGCTATCAAGTTCACCATAAGTCATCCCTCTTGAGGTTCCTATTCGAGATATCTATCCCATCCATCATCACTCATCAATCTGGCAGTAATCGAGTGGGGGACCAAATGGATAAGGAACGGGAGCGCTCTCACTGACGTTTCTGAACTTTCACAAACCACTAACGCCTTTACCACCCATCCCACATACCTTTTCACTCACAAAATACACAAATAATGACACATTGGTTACAGAGGACAAGAAAAAAAGAAGAAGACATAGTATGGAACGAAGAAGACCATGAAGACCATGAAGACCCTCACTAAGAGGGTCCCCCTCAAGAACATGCAAGGAGAAATGGCCCCCAAAAAGAGGAAGCTATGCAAAACCCTCTACCTCGAACACAAGGTGGCCCTGGTGAAATTCTTTAAAGTTTCATCAGGTTATATTGCCATCTACACAGAGACCAAAGATGTGGGCCGGCTCCTGTCTGAAAAAGGAGCTACCCAATTGAAGAGTATCTGACTTGAAGCAAATACTCCCCCCCCCCACAAGTGGCAGCGAACCGCAGTGTCATTTGCTTCAAAGTGGAGAATTGGTTCGGTGAAAACACAACCGAAGAACTGAAAAAGAGATTATGAGGAGCAACCCGTGAGCGAAAGTCCGGGTAATAATCAGATTTCGCGAACACACCCACGTGTTCAAAATAACCTTCTCTACTGCCTACATGGCCAGGAAAGCGACGACTGACGGGATCTTGGTCTTTAATATGAGAATCCCAGGAGAGGTTTAATAGCATACAGATGTGGCTAACGCATCGAAGCTCCCTCATCGGAGAAATCCGAAGAGAACGAAGAAGAAAAAGAAAAACCTGAAAATGAGGTGGGATCCACCTCTTTAGACAATAACGAGGGCCTCTGCACCCGTACACGAGCTACGAAAATGAGGCCAAAACCTGAAGGCCCCCCCTCTGAAGAAGAAAAACCCTGGGCACAGTAAAACCGCCCCGCCAGCTCACAAGAAGAAAAAGAAGAATAAGAAGAAGCATAGGTAAAACCAATTCACTATGTTACGGAACGCAATGAAGATACTGCAAATTAATACCAACGGCTGGATGACGAAAAGGATTCTTTAAGGAAATGTATTCAGAGAAATTGATGCAGAAATCATCTTAATTTCGGAACACGGGATGGACACTTGTAATGCAGAAATGAAAATCTTGAACTACGATGTGTGATCACGAATTATTCGCAGGAGCGGTTTGAAGGTGGCATAATGCAATAAAGAAAGGGATTAGATACAAGCAAATAAAAAATCTAGAAGAATCCTAACTCGCGATTGAGGTCGAACTCGACATAGGAAAGTTTGTCATTGCAACCGGATATCAACCACCAAGGAGAGACGTGTTACCAATTCACACTCTCACTGGCCTATTAGGCAGAAGAGCCCCCACTACATTAATGGGGAATCTGAACGCCAGATGCCGAGAATACGGTTACAGGACCTTCAACGGCATAGAAAGAAGCCTGGATCTATTGCTAGACAGAAACATTGCCTAGTGAATTGGCAAAAACATCAAATAAAAAACAAATGACACGATTTACACTCACTACGAGATATACAAAAAAGAGAGACACTAAGCATAATACTAAAGTTATTAAATTAATTTATTGCTACAACATTAAATGTGCATAACATCCAAGAACATTAATTTTATAGAAGACAAATGGCTTGAACGCCATAATAATATAAACTATCCCAAAGACAACACAGGAACCACAAAACAAGAAAATATTTAAAAGCAAAAGGCCTGATCACCAGGCACTTAGCATCTCTTTACACCATACCACACTTCTTTCTCTTTTCACCACTTGTCTATTTTCAGCTATCTGTCCCCACACCCTTTCTTTGTCCCCTACGCACACCTACCCACTTACATCATTCACATTCACAGCAGACTACATATGACATCGACGCGTCGAGAAAGAATGGCAATGGACGGCAAAAGAACACCAACAATCAGAATTTATTTAAGAGATCGTCCCAGACCAATGGTGTTATGGAGATTCATTTCAAACGGTTAGACCAATGAGCCAACCTTGAATGTTGGTCTATAAATGTTTATTTGAGTACACCGCACATCTAACCGGGTGGAAATTGGTGGGAAATGCTAATATTTTGTACATACGAATTTACTTTATGGTTGAAAGTAAATTCTGTAAATCCTTACACCCTAATAAAAAGGTCAAGATAAATAAAAAAATAAATACTTGAGTTAATAAATGGCTTATCCTTAGAAGTGCTGGTTTTGAGAGACCTTTAAAGTTGACTTATTTGTAACCTAACCATAAAAATTATGTCCTCTAAAATATCTATTCAGTGAGACTGCAAAATAGATATATTATTTCATAATCAAAGCCGCAATTAAAGTAAACCAACCTAAAGACCAAGTAGGCGGAATAATATTAATTATGAAATTTACTAGAAATTAAATTATAAATTAATCAAAATTTAGAAAGGCGAAATTCCTAATTAAAGAAACATGTTTGAAAACGAAAACAGTAAACAACTACACAAAACAATAAAAAAGTTGAATTAGGAGAAAAGGAAAAGTCTCAGCATGGAATAGGCGATTCAAACAAAAAATATCTTAAATATTAAATAAAAATAAATGAAACTTTTCTCTCACAGCCAATGATATAAACTACCAACTTCTGAAGGATTCCTGGTCTAATGCTCTGGTAAATACTCTAAAAATTACAGGGACATCATCGTCCTGAGTCATTACTAAGAAAATAATTGGTGTTTTTAACTTGTTGATTTTCATCTTTTTATATATTTTGAGTAAGATAAAGGATTGTATTTTATTCAAAGATTATTATTATTGATAAATTTGATTTTTGACTTAGGATAATTATTGTTAAAGATGTAATATGACAAAAGCAAATACCATCCTTGCTATCTCTAAGCCAACGGACTCATGCAGATATAAAGAAAAGGGCAGATGTGGTTACAAATTAAACTCATGAGCAATGTACAGGCTGCTCCTAATGTCTTGTTACCCCCTACGGAAAGGTAATAATAACAATAGAGGAATAATATTAAACACATGTACTGGTTTTAGAGTATTCACTTTCATTGCAGTGAAGTCATGTTGCACATCTTCGATGTTATTTCAAGAATTGAATACACACGATCATAGACTTGCAATCAGCCTTTCTCCCAAACTGTAGAGGCTCGTGTCTGCCATCTGAAAAAGAAAATGAAAACAATATTAACAGAGAGAGACGAGACTTTCGGTCATCTGAAATATAAAATTAAAATTATAATTCAAATACAAAATTAAAATAATATTTACAGAAGAGAACAAGACTTTCGGACCACCCTGTATTATTCGCTGGGATAAAAACAAAGATTGTTCAAATCACGTCTTTTCTCATCAATCTTATCGCAAAGGTAATCTTTATAATTCCTAGCGATAAGGAAATATAGCATAAATATAATCACTTGCATAAACAGGAAAGTTACCATCAAAAAAAGAAGCAATTTACGAGCTAAAGATAATTTCAACAAAATAACTTTGATCTTAATTAATTTACAGAACTCATTACAACTAGACATTAAAACAGAAACGGCCAATAAATCAAGATCCTTTTTAGGATTATGGTTCAACTTAGCAAATGCTTTCTTTAATGGGCTTGGAGTTTGTGAACACAACATGAGTTTTATTGCCTCATCCGCTGAGACCACATTTCCTTACAGAATAGTGATTTTAGCTATATGTCTCAGTCCCTTTTACTCATTGAAAACCCCAACATGATTATTGCTAGAAATAAATCTGCTTCACTCTTTTTTTGATTAAAGTAAGAGTTCATCCTCCACAAATGTATTCAAAATTTCTCTCACCACACAGCTGCTCCAAATTTGAGGAAGGTCAGATTACACTGCTATATGGCATGCGAAAACAACCACATATACTTTTTCCCATTGCACATTTAAAGAGTACATGCTACACTTACAGACTAGATGGATCGCTCCCTCTCCTAAGGCTCTTAATGTAATCTGATAGAGAATATCAGGTTTAACATGGAACCACATGCCAACGCTAATTTCTGCGATATCGCATGCCCTCCGGGCTCCAATACTCGCAAAGGATCTATGGCTACGTATATTTGATGATTTTTACATTCTCTTTCTTCATCATATTACATATTTCACGTTACACATTTTCTGCTGAAGATGCCTTCGTTAGTTTTCGTAATAAATATAATTATGAAAATTGGGTATTCAAAACCCTAAAATACCATTCTAAGAGAGTAGGCTGATCGTATTGGCTACAGGATACTGAATGGTAGGTCTGATATCCCACTCAAGCACACCTCGCAAGCTACTACAATCGCAGTGACTTTTCTGGCCAAAGATTAGACGTTATGTTTCCTGGACTTTCATTTTCAGCCCCTAAATATGTGAAATGCCGTGGGTTGAAGTGAGAGAATTTAATTGATTTGCGGCTATCAAATATGTTTCTGGCAAAGTGTGAAAACTTAGGGATTCATTATTGGCAATAAAGGAAATGTGGGAACGATTGACTCCACTTCATATTTAATTGGCTGTCTTGTGTCCATTAATTGACTCATCTCCACAACTGCTCACACAACTGCTCACACTTCTTTGAATCATCGGACGATAATTGAGTCAAGAGAATATGAAAAACAACATAAGCACTTAAATAAACATAATATACAGGCAAACACGAATAATAAACATTAGGGCGCATTTAAGTATTCACCTAAATGGTAATAGAAAACAAAAGTAAAAGTAGGAATAAAACCAAAAATCAGAGGGATAAGAAGGGCAATTGGTTCTGTAAACAAACCAAATTCTTCCTTTAGCAAAAAACTCTTTGAACATATCTACCACCGACCTGAACCCAAGACCAGACATGAGCAGACATACTATTTAATGAAGCTTCATATCGTACACACAGTACACGCAAAAATCGGCAGCTCTATCGGATCTCTTGAAGATAAAGATGCATGGCCGCTCTCAGAAGACATGATGTTAGTATCTATTCAGTGCGCAAAAAAACACTATTGCAACGGAACAAATAGATATTTAGAACTTTTTGATGTTGCTTTACAGACCCTTTGCCCAACTCATTGAAAAGAACAGGGGTCTGTCCCGCCTACTGAGTGAACTTGTTCAAGACAGTGTGTGTATCGCCATGGGTGATTTCAATACCCAAGTTGACTTGAAAACCAGAGAACCCTGTGGCGAGAACGCACTAATCCTGGAGTTCGCGAAAAACAAGTTCCTGACTCAATGGGTGAAAGAGCCGACGAGAGGCAATAATACCCTCAACTTGTTTTCCACCTCTGATGATGACATCGCTGAGGATCTCTCTGTAGGCGAATAGATCGATGGCAGTGATCACCGACTAGTCAGATTTATAGTCAAGGTCTCCAAAGTAGAGTCTGCGACTGGTAAATCAAGAAAACTTGATTAGAGAAGAACAGAATTTGCAAGTCTTCGTGCTGGATTGACTGATGCGAGGCAAGAAGTGTGCGAGGATGTTGAAGATTCGTGGAATTGATTCAAAACAACGTTCATGAGTTTTCAATCACGATTCATCCCTTTGAAAAGACTTCGTCGGTCTTTCGTTCAACCAAAGTGGTTTAATTGAGAAATTGGTCAATTGCTGAGGGAGAAGAGAACGGTGTACCGGCAGTCAAAGATTTCTGGTGGCTTTGACGAGTACCGTAAGCTAGCTAGGAGAGTGAAGTCCATTATAAAGGCGGCAAAGCGTGCCGAGTTGCTCCGAGTGGCGAGACTTTGTAAGGAGAATCCCAAGGAGTTCTTTAGTTATGTAAATAGCTGCAAACAAATCCATCGCACGATTGGCCCTTTAGTGAATAAGGAGGGGGCATCAAAGTACTCAGATACAGAAAATGCTAACCTCCCCAACAACTACTTCTCTTCAATGTTTAATGAAAATTGTGGTCCCATCCCCCAGCCCACGGATTCTTACTCGGGGGAAAAGCTGGAGGAAATTGACCTTACCCAAGGAAAAATAGAAAAAAGATAACTGATCTAAAGACGAATATGTCCCCTGGCCCTGACAGGTTTCTATCTAAAGTGGTGAAAAAAGCGCGTGATGAAGTGTCACGACATCTGAGTACAATCTTCAACATGTCAATCCGGACCGGATGCGTTCTCAGAGACTGGCGTGAAGCGGAAGTGACTCCTATTTTCAAGAAAGCTTAGTATGAACATTGCAAATAAAGGAAACACTGCCCGTCTACAATAAGATCTCCGGAAGATTGGGGAGTGGTCGGACACGTGGCAAATTTGTTTTAACGTGAACATATCCAAAGTAATGCATATCGGCCACCGAAACCACCAATCACGGTATATCCTTAAGACACTGATCTCGAACACACTGATCGCGAGAAGGACTTGGGTGTAACAATCAATAGTGACCTCAAGTTCTCGAAACAGTGCATAGAGGCGGAGAAAAGGGACAAAAGGATGTTAGGCTATATAAAGCGACAGTTTGGATATCGAAACAAGGAAATAGTACTCTGTTTGTACAATTCACTTGTCCGACCGCACCTGGAGTATGCCGTACAATTTTGGAGTACTTCGTTTCGAAAAGATGTCGCGAGATTGGAGCGTGTGCAAGCCAAGGCAACCAAACTAATTCCCTCTATCATACACAAAAGTTACGGTGATAGATTAAAGGAATTAAATCTGTTCTCGTTGGAGCCTCGCAGACTGCGTGGTCAGCTTATCGAAGTGTTTAAAATACTTCGAGGATTTGACAATATAGACTACACTGATGTTTTCCAACTTAGTGAGGGCAGAAATAGAAATCACGGCTGCAAAAAACTTGACCTGAAGAGTTACCACCGCGATCTGTGTGGAAAATCTTTCACATACAGTATCTGTGGTAGCTGGAACGTACTTCCAATGAAAGTTGTCAACAGCAATTCTGAAGATCAGTTTAAGTCAAGACTGGACAAAGTCATGAAAAGTGGCCGTTTGGGCAAGTAAGCCGTTGAGCAGAACTGTGCCTGCTCGACTGCTAGTCCAAAGGTACCCTCTCTGAAGGGACCGTAAGGTCTTTGTCGTGGTATGACATTACATTATATCAATACCATATTATATCTATGAGGGGGGGACCGATAACTTGAAAGCAAACTGACAAAAGGGACGGAAAACCACGAGTTTAAACGGGCTGAGTAGCGAGAGAGTGCAACGAAGTCAGGTAAATTATGGACAATGGCAGAGCTTAAGTTTATTTAAAGAGGCATGGACAAAAATAAAATTTTATTTACACAAAAATAATGAGATAATTGATAGGTAAAATTGCCTCAGAGAATTAACGAGCAAAATCACATCAGTAGATGAAAGGGGGAATTAACTCAATTGGGTTACTGAAGGGGGGGGAGAGGGGTTAGCTAACGGATGTCTTGTGCACGTGAGGTGTGGCTGTTCGGAACTTCTGAGCAGAAGATTGGAGTGATGACGGTTCTCCAAAAACAAATAAGGGGTAACTTTCGGTCCAGGGGAGAGTATTTCGGCTACCCGAAATGAGGAGGGCTTCGACAGGAGTTGATAGGAGAAGTCGGGAAAATCACTCGGGGGCGATCGTTCAGTGGAATTACCTCCTGGCTGGGACTAATTCCAAAGACACAAAATAGTCCAGCTGTCACTTTGCTTTGTTGCGAGCACTTGACTTGGAACCATGGTGAATCTTTTGGGGTCTGGGCGAGACTTCTAAACTCTATGCTTGTCTCATGGGAAGCGACCAATATATATGTTTGAAGCTCTGTCCGAGAGGGGGGGGGGTTAGTGGTAAACAGCTCTACTCTCGAATGGCCTCGAATCTTCTTGCAGAGGCTTTCTGCCCGTATAAAAATGAGTTGGGGTGGATATGGTCCGAGGCTACCGCTTGTGGAAGGGAGGGGGGGTTAGGCTTACCAATTTAGGCCTAACCAGGCGTTCTGCCACGCATGATGGAAGTTCCGTTTTGCTCAAGAGCTTCCACGTAGGGATTCCCTCAAAGTCTTCTAAGGCACTTCTTATCCTTGTATCTCCTTGTAGTTATCAAACTAATTCATATGCGGTTAGTATATAAATGGGGAGCCACCTTTACACTCCACCGGGCACACTTGAGGGACACTCTTTAGCCACGCTAGGCAAGTGACTGTATCCAATACCCAATCTAATGGTTCGGATTATGAACGTCCCCTAGGCATCCTCGACGCCGTGTCAAGGTGGCCACTCATTGCTATACCATCACTGCATACATTGCAGTTGACCGTACTATAACTCATATAGAGAGAAATAGTTGGAGCTGAGAAAACCATCATCTATATTTAAGTAAAATAATTTTAGTCATATATATGAATAATTGATAAAAAAAATGCAATAAAAATCATTTCAGTCTACGATTACCTATAGACTATTGCTTAGAAGAGTCTATCAAGCAAATGTGTATAAAAATATATTAAACGTTACTAATTTGGATATAAATTGGGAGGAAATGTTTAAAGTAACACAATCAAGGACAATGAGGATTAAACTTAGCGCAATTAATTGGGAAGAAGAAACAAAAACCCGTTCCATTTATGATTGCAGTATGAAGACAAGTAGTAATCAGCCTCGGGGCGTGGCTCAATGAAAGACCACAAACAAAACAGGAGGAGGAAAAAGGTTCTTCCTATTCAGAGTTGAAGTGTAGATAAGAAACTTGCACAAGATCCACAAAAGAGTGGATCTAATTAATTCTAATATTACTAAGGTGTTTAAAAGATTTGTTAATGTAATGATTAAATAGGTAAAAATCTGTTTATTTATGAGTATAGCGATGGTTTCCTAATTAACTGACCTTTCTATTATTAGGAATTTTCAAGTTCGAACTTTTTATAGAAAATTAATTATGTTTCGATGAAATAGATTGAGATTATCTTCAAATCTCGGGGGCAGAAGCGAATTTAGGTATGCTTAATGGGGGGAGCCGCCCATCTTGCTAAGAGCTGTATGGATTGTTAGGAGCAAAATTAATTATTGTTTTAATCTAAGTGTTTATTGCCCATATATGAACAATTGCTCATGTGTGAAGTTTTAAATGGGAAGATCATACGCTCAATAAACAAGTTTGTTGGTACATAATTGTTGAAAGCTTTATTTATAAATTTTTAGTTCAATATGTTGGAAGGTGGATCTTATTCCAAAGGGCGGGGGTGCTGGAAGAGGGTTTCGCCCAGGACACCCTATAGATAAGAACTCTATTGCTCGGAGGTGATTTTTAGCAATGGTAGATTCAGTTGCAGCACCTGATAATTAATAGTGACCTGAAATTGGTTAAAACTAACACAAAGCGGGAAAAATCAGATAATTTCTTCTCGGTTCAATAACGCGGGAAGGTAGTAGTGGGTTAGTGATGAGATCATATTAGAATGAATTTGTTATCAGTTTTTGTACAATGAATTTGTTATCAGTTTTTGTACAATGAATTTGTTATCAGTTTTTGTACAATGAATTTGTTAGCAGTTTTTGTACAATGAATTTGTTTACAGTTTTTGTACAATCTCTAATGTACATAATATATAGGTGTAAAAAATACTACAAGATGAATACGATTGAGCCAAGGTTAATGAAACAAATGCACAACTATAACCTGTCAGGTGGTTCATTAAATTGTAATGGTCTTATCCAAAACACGTGAGATACCAAAATTGTTATGAAAAATTGTGAGAAAATTACCTGAGACTTCCTTTTTCTTTCTTTATTCTTTGTAAGTAAATTCGTTATATCTTTGCATGTTTTTCCTTCCCGGCCCATTCTATACCACCTGTGTGTATCTGCCAGTTCATTGAATAATGTGAAGATGGTAGCATTTGCATATAAATAAACTCGTCTTTAATAAATAGATTTTATAATTATGTGCTTTTTATAGTTTAGAATATAAATGAAAGTCAATTTCTTATATATATATATATATATATATATATATATATATATATATATATATACATATATATATATATATATGAGGAAAGTGAAAAATGATTGCGAGTGGTTTCGTCTTTATTATTGCAAGCGCTCGGAATAATTTTTCATTTTCATTAAAGGGTTTTCGTGTTATGCGTCATTATTTGTACCCACGGGATATTTGTGTGTTTGCTCGTTATATATATACATATATATATATATATATATATATATATATATATATATATATATATATATATATATATATATATATATATATATATATATATATATATATATATATATATATATATATATACGAAGCAGATAGCGCAGGTATACGGGGAATAAACGACTATCACAGGACGATGTCCATTTTTTTAATTCTGCCTTTCAAAATGCTTTTAAAGAGGGAAAGAAAGATGCAAAAAGCATTTAGTTTTAGACCATATATTCATATAGTACAAATAGTAGGCAAACATGGGTAGGCTATATATTATTTAAATAAAATGTTTTTAGTAGACATCCAACGGAATGCCCAAAGGACCTCTTGTCCTTGACGGAAAGAGGCTCTGCTAAAATAGCGAAATGACACACTTGTTCTTAAGGCTGTTAGTTTGGTCTATTTGATAGAGATGGTCTTGATGAGGATCGGCTGCAGTTTGTACCTGATGCACTGTTGAGGTGGCAAACCATTGGTATTTTAACCATATATATATATATATATATATATATATATATATATATATATATATATATATATATATATATATATATATATGAGAAACTCATCACAAAGTTGCGCGTTAGTAGATATATATGGTTGATCAATATTTTGAAGACAGCACTTTATCACTTTGAATAGCTCTAACATTCCTATAACTATTTATTTATCTATTTTTCATATTAATAATGAATTAACCTAATAGTAACTAATCCACTGAAAAGGCATACTGTAATCGGTGCCATAAAACTCAGCATAATATTACAAAGATTGTTCGCTTTTTGAAAGTCACTCGATCTTTTGTTGCCAAAGTAAGAAAAGACCTGGAAGCTGCGGATTGGGATCCAACATTAGCATCAAAATATATCACACATGAAAAGAGTTCTAATATCATCAGAACCTAATAATTTGTGAAAAAAGTAGAGGAAATAGTCAATAAAACCCCATAAAGTCGATCGGAGGCTTTGCAAAGGACTTCACGGTTTCAAAATGCATCATCAAAATAGTTATGGAAAAAGATATCCCTAACAAGTAGTGTGTGATGCGAAGAAGTCAGTTTATATCAAGTAAAACGAAAGAGAATGGTTTGATTTGTGCAAATAAAATGGAATACTTCGGTTTTTATTTGATGAGAAAAACTGACCAGGACCAAAATTTAAACCAAAGGAATGATAGATGTTTATGCAAAGTGAAAGAGAGATTCCAACTGCAATGGATACCAAGTTTACGGCAACAGCGATGGTTTTGTGAATCTTTAGCAATGAGGAGTGTGCAGCCCCCTTACCTTTTTTCACAGAGCTTAAGACTCATTGCTGCTGTTTTAGAGAAGGTTGTGAAAACCTGGATAGACGTATTACGCAACGCAAGACCTCTTCCCTCCAACGAGACTGCAGCAACTCGTAAGAGAGTTTATATTGAATTGACCCAATAAAACCAATCACCAGAGCAACTGGTTCAATCCATTATAAACTCTTAAAATATTCAGTAAATTTACTTTCTCTGATCTCAGAAAATATGAATGTAATATCAAACCTGAGATTAGTCAGTTTTAATGTTACCTCATTATTCACTAAAGTGCCCGTTGATGCCTTATTGGATTGCCTAGGTGGTATTCTAAACTCTTATGATTTGCCTTTACCATCTAACTCGATCATTCAACTTATTCGTTTATCCTTTAAAAATGTAAATTTAGTTTCAATGGCAAGTTCGAAGAACAAGTGTTTGTCAAATATATATATATATATGGAGTATTTTGAAACGAAGCCGATTCCACCGGTTTGGTCCACTCAAATTGTTTGGTACCGCTATGTAGACGATGTCCTGGGAATTCTAAAGGAAGATTTTGAACTCGATGGTTTTCTTTTATTTATTATTTCATTGAATCCGTCAATTAACTTTACTTTAGAAAACTAAGAAAATAATAGCCTTCCTTTCTTAGATGTTCTAATAATTACACAACCAGACAGGTTTAAGTATTCCATTTTCCGGAAAGTGACAAATAATTTATCTTATGTCTATTTTTATTCAGGTCATTCTAAAAATATTAAAACATCAGTATTTTCTTCTATGTATCTTAGGGCGCTCAGAATATGTATTCCTGACTATGTAGACCAAGAATTTACAAAAATTTAAGAGATTGCCTTCAATATATGTTACCGAAATATTTTTTGGATAACTGCATGTATAAATCTAATAAAACATTCTATAACCGCAAGTTCGAGAAAACAGAACTTTTACACAACATATTACTTTTACCATTACCATCATAATTTCTTGTATGCAGTACCAATGTTAAAACAACTTAATATAAGTGTAAAATAAAAATACAACTATACATTAAAAATATGTTAATAAAACACAGGCCAAGAAACGATAATAATATAATATATAGTATACCTTGTTTGGATTGTAATTCATTCTATGTAGGTCAAACTTCTAAAAATATCTCTGTAAGAATTAAGCAACATCAAAATGAAGTATCTAAGGGGTATTCAAATAGGGCTTTGGCCATGCAAAGGCTTAAAATGGGTAACCAGATTAACTGGTCAAAAGCAGATACCATAATGCATATAAATGATTTTATTAGCATAAATATGTTGGAATCGTTCCTATTATCCAACACAAAGGAGAGAAATGTAAATATTAGCTCCAGTTTGTTTTCCTTAGATCCATTTCTATCTTTTTTCTTCGAATTAAATTTATCAGAGGTCATAAAAAATGTGACCTTATAGATAAAACATTGCTTTGTATAAATATGGTGTTTCTATTTTGTAAACCATTGTGAGTTTGAAAATGTTAAGATAACGAATGTACTAGCTCCAATCAATTTTTCTTTTTCCCTACGTGGTAAAACCATATATATATATATATATATATATATATATATATATATATATATATATATATATATATATATATATATATATATATATATATATATATATATATATATATATATATATATATATATATATATATATATATATATATATATATATATATATATATATATATATATATATATATATATATATATATATATATATATATATATATATATATATATATATATATATATATATTTGTATATTTAGGTAGGAGTTTTTCTTTTAGGCATGTTTTATTAAAGACCAGGTCTAGTTGAACCTTGATAAGCTTCTTTCTTTGCTTCTCTACTTTCCTTATTATTCTATTTTCGTCTTGCGAAAGGTTATAGATAAGTGTTCCAATATTCATGGTATATTTTAGCTAGCTGAGCTTTCAGGCACGGTTGACCATCTTCACAGTGAATTAATTTTACACTGGTTAAACATTTAAAGGCATTATATTTCTATACTAAAAATAATTTAGATAATGAAAAGAAGGGAGAATGTGGTTGACAGGTAGTTAGAAAAGGTACATTTGGGAATAGGATTTCGGTCATTATTGACCGTTATACAGTAAAGAGTTTTAAGGTTCGCTGGGTGGCGGTCAATTGGGCATTAATCTTCGGTTTATCTTCGTGGATTAGGATCGCTTCCAGGATAGGAAGGCGTGTGTGGTCAGTTCTCCTTTTGAAAATTGTGTTTTGTACTAAAATTCTCGTATTAGTTTAATTCCATGTTGCATGTAGTGGTTCTTGGTGGCGCCGTTTTGCCCATAACGAACTGCATTTGTATGCGCGTCTAATGTATGTTCTTATGACACTTTTTTATATCTTTCTGGACATTCATCATCTCCATTAAGACAATTTCCAGAATTCGTTGGTTGACTAAACCAACGAATTCTGGGAATTGTCTTAATGGAGATGACGAATGTCCAGAAAGATATAAAAAAGTAAGTGTCATAAGAACATACATTAGACGCGCATACAAATGTTATTCGTCATGGGCAGTGTTTCATAACGAAATTCAAAGAATAAAGCAAGTCCTCATCAATAATGGTTTCTCCAACACTATGGCGGACAAAGAAACAAATACATTCCTGAAAAACTTACATGAAAATAACAATAATAAAAATAAAGACAATAAGAAACACCCAATAAATATCTTCTATATGACCAAATGAGTGAATCGTATAAAATCGACGAAAGAACAATCAAGAATATTATACACCAAAATACAAAATGGACGAATCCAGAAGAAACGCTACAAGTCACAATATATTATAAAACCAAAAAAATAAGTAATCACCTCATTATCAACGACACAAGTACGAAAAAAGAATTGAAAAATTCCAATGTAATTTATGAATTCACCTGTCCGCATGAAGAATGCAAGCTTCATAATTCAAATAAATACATTGGAATGACAACCACATCCCTATCTCGTAACCTCACCATGCATCTGCAAAACGGCGCCATCAAGAACCACTACATGCAACATGGAATTAAACTAACACGAGATTTTTAGTACAAAACACCATTATCGAATGAGAAATGACCGCACATGCCTTCATATCCTGGAAGCGATCCTAATCCACGAAGATAATCCGAACATTAATGCCCAATTGACCGCCATCCAGCGAAACTTAAAACTCTATAGGGATTAACGGTCAATAATGACCGAAGTCCCATTCCCAAATGTACCTTTTCTAACTACCTGTCAACCACATTCTCCCTTCTTTTCATTATCTAAATTATTTTTAGTATAGAAATATAATGCCTTTAAATGTTTAACCAGTGTAAAATTAATTCACTGTGAAGATGGTCAACCGTGACCGAAAGCTCAGCTAGCTAAAATATACCATGAATATTGGAACACTTATCTATAACCTTTCGCAAGACGAAAATAGAATAATAAGGAAAGTAAAAAAGCGAAGAAAGAAGCTTATCAAGGTTCAACTAGACCTGGTCTTTAATAAAAGATGCATATATATATATATATATATATATATATTTATAAAGGTCCAAGGAAATGAAAATTGGTAACACAATCCGGAAAAACACTTAGAAGAATATCACGTGGACCAATAAAAGCTTAAGAAGGAAAATGGGAGATGCAGAGAACGGAAAGATAGGGCAAACTATTTTAACTGTTATATGAAAATAAATACGAGTCTAATATTTACGTGAGATTGTATATCTCCTTGTTACAATAAAATATTTACCGTCATTTGAAACATTCTACGGTAATTAGCCGTTTAATTTCAAAACGAAACCTAGGTATCAGTCAGTGAATAAAGTTTATCTCTATTAAGGGAAAAGAATTAAATACGTACCATGTCAATACCATCGATTTCGCTGTAGGAAAATTATAGAGAAATTTATCATCAAATAGCAATTCACTTAAGAGGTAATCTGATAAGTTATGAAAACTGAGATTTCTGTAAAGCCTCCTTATTTGATTACCATTTTGTTTTTCCTAAACATATGTATATATATCAGTGTGCGAAAAATTTCCAGTCAGATTATGAATATTGCCCGTCACAAAATTCTCGGTCGAAAGTTTGAGAGTGGGCAAAGATGACGGAGTATTTCCAAGCCTATTATTTTGCACGAAAAAAATATGAAGACATTTTGAGTAACAAGGAAAATAAATGAGAATAATTAAAAATATGCTATATGTAGAGCTAGAATAGTTCAGCGAGAGGACACTGTAGTGTATAATTTTTTATATGTCGCAAATGTATATTTCATATACGAATTTATATTTTTGGTGATTTTTAAAACAGCCGCATATTTCCTATATTTCTCTGTATTAAGGTATATTATTCATATTTTGGAAAGGTGTATATTTTATGTTGGTCAGGTAACATCTCGCTCTACTAAACTAAGAATATGTAAACAAGGTATTGCGCGTGACTAATAGTTAGTTATTGAAGGGCTCTACTGCAGTGTACTCCACTGCCAAATTCGTCGTCCTTAAAGATGTTGTCGTGACATTTGACCCAGCGGATGCCCTGAACATTAAAAATAGTAAAGCTTTATTCTAAACTGCATGAATCAAAGAAAGCCTGTTCTTCTTTGCTTGCAACCTTTCGAGCATCACTGCTGGAAAAATAGACCTGCAGTTTTCTTCATGAATTTCGCTAGTTAACGATACTATTGAAACCGCATATTTTGTTATGTACTCTTATAAACTAAATAGCCTTTTGTCCAGAAAATGATTTGTAACATTCATCAATGATAGCCAAAGATTTTGTCGACGTAGAAACAATCGATTCATGTGATGTTTAGCAGGATTACTCCTAAAACCTGGCGCATAATATGCACAGTTTTTTCTCTTACATAACTTACGCCAGCATGTCATTATCAAATGTAGCCACAATTTGTAACGTTTTAAAACATTCCTCATCATTTTATTTCTTATGTAAGATTTCTTACTACTGACTTTTTTCCTTTTTATTCGTCGATGGTAATACAAAAATATTGCTGTAGACCATTTGTTTCCTCACTTTGTAATTTTTCAATGAAAAGATTTGTAACCACTGCTTTTAGTATTACTCATTGATTGCTATTGATTTTTTTGGGCCTTAAATACTAAAAGAGATATTTTGACTTTTTGTTTACATTTCAGTATCATATTTAGCTGTAAGATTGATATCTTTATTGCATATATATGTAGCTGCTTATTTTCCTGGTTCTTGGGACTATTTCCATGCCTATTTCGGGAGTTTAGGCCATATTTATTCGAGGCCTAGCTTGTAGAGTTATGTCATTATTTCTGAAGATCTTTCGGTCATATGTGTCCATCTTCAGAGCAACCATTCCTTCTAAAATATGTAATAGCTGAGATAAGATGGAAATTGAGTGTTGCGGTGATGTTGCTAATACAAGAGAAATATCAATCAAAGGGTAATTAATGTGCTTTGAATATATATAATATCTCTTTAGCCTCTCATCATTTTCAAGAAAATGTTTACGAAACTTTTTGTTATATATACGTTTATGAATGTTCAAGGCATAATTTAGTAAATAGTTTTATAATCGATTATATAAAATTCGATTACAAGAACCGTCCAGACGTTTTTTGTGAAGGAGAATATTTTGATAAAATGGTCAGGTAAAAAGAAATTTCTTAATAAGAGAGAAATTATCTTAGGAAGAAATTAGGTAGAGGAAAGTCTCGTCTGGAAATTTCATAGGTTAGAAGAGTGATCATCCAAGTGTGACGAAAATTGTAGCGAATGTCGCTCAGCCAGGAAAGAAAAGGATTCTATTAGAATTTTAAGCTCTTTTTCACTAGAGATCTACCTCCAATAACAATAAAGGTCCTGAAATCATGCTCGCAGTAAAGCCACATTCATGCTGTTGGGGCCTTTTATATTTTGAGAGAAACCAGGTTTAAATCTATCAGGATTATTTCGTCAAAATCGATTCGAAAGCTTACTGTGAGTTCTTGGAAAAATTTCAAGTTTTCTAAGAATTAAATAGAAGTGTAAAAATTTTTAAGAGACTCAATCATGGACGGACTTCCTAATAGTTGCAACCTAAACCAAATACAAATCTTGAAGAGCATCACAAAGAGAAGTTTATGCAGATAATAAGTAATTTAACAACGAAAATGACCTTTGAGAAGCCAAACAAGTTGGTACAAAGAATGTTTCTGCTAATTCTGCTAAAGATTAGACAAAATTCTGTTCAAATTATTCAAGAGAAGGGCTTCTTTGTCTCGCAGCTCATCAATAGATATTATTTAAAATGATCTCCCATCTGATTTCTCTTCATTGTATATTTTATTTAGAATTACCTTATTCAAGTGCTTTAAACTTCTATCTTTGTTATTATATGAATTGTTTATATACTGCAATTAGGTTCAAAGCTCGATGTATTCCTAGTAATTAAAAATATGAAAAATGATGTCTTGGCAGTAAAAGAATCATTCCAACAAAATATTCTATAGTTTTTCTCTCATTTCGCATTTGGCTTCCATATCTTAACATTACATTTTCTGGTCATGATTGTTTTAACTCCATGAAGAACGTTTTAACAGAGCTTTTTGGCTATTTTCATTTATTTGCATGTAATCTCTATACATATATGCTTTACAGGAAGACTGGTTAATCCCGGGCATTCTATTTGAATGTATTTGATTGTGTTGTGTTTATGTTGAGGCATTTGCATCTCAATATAACAAAGAAGAGTTATAAACATAATAAATTGGGATCGCATAATCATAATGGGATAATTATTGAAGTGATATCTAAGTAAACTCGCCGACATTTTTTATGTCTTTTACAGGGTGCGGCAGAAACGTTGCCTCGATTTCAAAGATTAATAAAAAACAAACACAAAAAGATACAAGGAAAGACTTTATATTTATAGGAAGTACATTCGATGCCATTTATTTTGTGT
This sequence comes from Ceratothoa steindachneri, assembly GCA_963969495.1. NCBI lineage: Eukaryota > Metazoa > Arthropoda > Malacostraca > Isopoda > Cymothoidae > Ceratothoa > Ceratothoa steindachneri. Next base: position 174,056,630 of record OZ018322.1, on the reverse strand, counting down.
TTCAGTTAGCAACACACCATGGCCTAGAGTATAGAGAATCGTGCGTTTGTTGTTGAAGAGTTTATTAAGAACGGTGATTTCGTCGTAAAGACGCAACATTCCTTCCGAAGACACTTTGCGCTTCGTCGTCATGATTTTTGTCTAAAGTTGGAAACCCATCGACGAATTGTTCTTCCATTCGGTACGGAATCATGATGACGAAGCGCAATGTATCTTCGGAAGGAACGTTGTGCGTCGTTATGACGGATTCACCGTTCTGAATAAACTCTTCAACAACAAATTCACGATTCTCTCTACTCTAGGCCATGGTGTGTTGCTAACTGAAACACAAAATAAATGACATTGAAGGTACTTCATAAAAGTAAAAAAAAATTTCGCATCTTCATGTGATTATTTTTTATTAACCTTTCAAATTGGGAAAACCTCTGTGCCGGAACCTATATGTTAATAGATTTAGTGTCTTCGTGTAGCTGTCTGTTTTTTTTCTTTTTTGAACGTTAACACCCATTTTTCCATTTGATACTTCTATGTGATTGATTAGTTGTTTGCGACTGATTAGAAGTATGAAATTGCTGTACTTTATTCTGTAGCCTGGAATCAAAATATTCCATGTAATCACTTTGATAACCTGGATTTATAAAATTGAATTTATGACAGTAACCTTCAATTCAACTAAGTTAAGTTTTAAAATTTACAATAGAAAATCTGTATTTTAGCATAATACAGTTGAAAAAAGCAAATTTTCTTTATTTGTTATAATTGGTTTTACTGTTTCTAATGTTTATTATTTTAAAAAACATAAGTGTTGACCTATTATTATTGTTCGCTAAAACCTCTTTATTCATTAAAAATATAGTTTACTCATTTCCTTACTTATTTCTTGATTAAATTTAGAAAAGGATAGATGAAAGTAATGGATTAGAAACATAATGATGTTGCAATTTTGCAGAACTAAACTGCAAGTCCATAAACTATCGCAGTCTTTATTTGCTCAGTCTATGTGAAGTCTACAACAATTATGGTATCTAATACTCTGAATGAAATCTTAAAGTTTGGCAATTGTTTCTAAATGTCTAAATTGTAGTGAAAGAATGGATTTTACCAAAATATTCAGCTGGAATAAATATCTTGCCAACACAATTTATTCTTTATTGCCTACTTTCAGTTTATCTTTGGAAGCCTTATTTTCAATCTATTTGTTATCGATTTCCTATAAATTTTGTAAATCTTAATGGCCTTTAAATTTTCTTTCCTAAGGACTACCATTAAGAAATGCCATTTATTACATTTGTATAGGTATGAGATTTTACGTGCTGTAAAGTTTTTCCAACTGATATTATATAATTCCACCATGCTGAATTTGAAACTAAAATTAGTTTTCCTCACTTAGGCTTTCTGTATCGGCCTTTAATTTTAAAGCCAACTTTTTCCGAACATTAGTCCACCAGAAAAGGATATTGATATCAGTTTCTCTGGTACCTCTCTTCCAAAATTTTCATATCTTGGTGAAATCATTAACCCTGTTCCTCACTGTGATTTCCGCAATATTTAGGAAAATAGCCTATGCGGGACGACAATAGAGACATTTTTATAGACATTTTTGATCCATGAGATCTGAAAACCTCCTACAACCCTCTGACAAAGGACGAGTATTCGGGACTTTTACAGTTGCCAATAAAATAAGTGAAAAATAATTGGAATTCCTGCCAGGCTTTCTTCTCTGTTGGAATCATTGCTTTTTCGAACTAAGTATCCCACATCAAATTTCGAATTGATCACCATCCAAAACCTCAGATAATTAGTATCAAGATATCGGAATGCATAATTCTTATTATTTATTGATTTGCTGAAATTTTATTATTAAGTTCTTAATATGAAGCGGTGAGAGCAAAATTTATGATAGTAGTATAAGAGGTACTGAAACAACAATGTGCTATCCAGATTCAAAATTTGCTCTGGTTGGGCATTTACGCAAGGCATAGTGCTTCTCATCTCCTCAGATATCCTATTTGTATAGAAAACATTGGGTATTTTGTGTACCCACTTTGCATTCCAAATCCAATCGCCAAAATTTGAAAAAATAACACGAATGTTTCAAAAACAATCTAAAAACCTGATTTAAAAAACATTCACGTATGGGTGGAAGTTAAATGTTCTTATACTCTCTGAAATGACTTTCCAAAAAACAAAGTAGTAAATTTAAATAGCTATTGCTATAAAAATAACTAAATAATAAAAGTAAAGCATAATTTACTTAGGATATTACTTAGTTTCCCTGGCCTCTTATTATGTAATCGTTTTAAGGGATAATAATTTTGAGTAGAAGATTTGTATCACATTCAAATCTTCACAAATTGTCAAAGTATGTAGGTCGTATATAACAAACATATCTCTCAATAAGTTGTATGGATTGGACTATAGGTCCTAATGCAACCTTACCTCCAACGTTGAAAATTACTACTGTCAAACATTGTTATGACGAGTCTATTAATAGCCTCCATTCTGATGTGTTATATAGCATGACCAAGGGTTCTATTAGCCCATCACTTTTGTAGCAGAACACTAAGTAAGTGGGATTTTCGTGCATTGACAGAAACTGGCAGAATTTTCTCCCTCTCGTTTCCTATAACAAGAGAGTGCTTTTCCCGGAGCTAGCAAGTTGTCCTCTCTAAGTCATCAGCACAAGATCTCAGTCGCTAATTTGGAAAGTCCTAATTCTTTGGTAAGATCGTTAGTTTGGCCTGGTTGAGAGGTCTTGGTTTAGTTGAAGCAGAACTTGTATATCTACACCACTGTAATTGATTATTATTAATGATCATTGATTCCTCATCAGGGTGGCTGGGTCGGGTATTTGAATTTCAGGACCACGGGTTACGGGTCACATCGCAGAAGGAATGTTAGGGCATACAGTAATGTGTTTATTCAATTTGCTAATTCCTGAAATAAAGGCATTTATGATAATAAATGCTTAATAATCCACAATATCATCCGAAATTATTATTCTAGATGATATTTTGAACATTATGTCAGATTTTAGATGGAAATTTCAAAAGATTTATCAAAAATATATTTATAAACCTACCTTGGATATTTATCATGCAGAAATACTAATCAGACGTGTGAGGCATTTCTTCTCTCCATGTCATAGTTAATCTAACTGGCAAGGATGTTCTTCTAAATTTGCTTCATCTTCTCAAAATTTTGATGCATGCCTTGCAATAGATAAGAGGGCCGAAATTTTTTTCCAAATCCTCTGACTTAATTCCAAATTATGCTCTAGACATTGCCTTTAAAGTTTTATGATTTGGGACTGATTATTTGACATGGTAACCACCCCGCAGATCTAAAAAGATCGATTGGGATCCTTTTTACACTCTTTATTCATTATAAAACAATTTATATATTTCAAAAAACGTAAAAATCTAAATTATAATAAAAGGGAAACAATTTTCAAATAAAGTTTAAGGATGCCAAATATTCGTAATAAATGTATTATTTTATGAGACCATAGCCAGATTGAGCAAAACGGATTGAAGATTCCAAATCCACAGGAAAAACACTAAAAATCATTTACATAAGCAGTCACAGAAAAAATATGCATACCAGGATTATTCTTTAATCTTTTGATGCACCATTTAAAGAGGGCAATGACGTAAGCATTTATTCCCTTTTGGGGAAACACCCCTTGTTAGACAAATGATACAAGCAGACGATGTCTTATGGGTTTTAGATCGTTTAAAGAATTTATACTCTATCATATGTTGTTTTTTTATTGTGTACCTCAACGAAAGGGTGTTTAATTTCTATCTTCGAGGGTAGAGTGATAGCTAAATGCTTTGAGGCGATTATATGTTTTCATATAAGAAAATTAATAGAACTAATCAAAGGTTGATTGTTGTTTTAGTATGCTCGCTCTAAGCCGCGTACAGTGCATCACTCGCCTGTACGCGCGAGCCCGGCGCCTCCCTCAGTCGCCAACAGCTCTCACTGCAGCGCAGCTGATCTCGACGGTGCCTATGCCACCGAGAAACGCCAGACATACCCTAATCCCTTTAGGTTTAGGGCCAAGAAACTCTTTCGAGAGCTAGGTATAGCTCTCGGGCCGGTAGCTCCCCTGGTTCTCCCCAGGACGCCACCCTGGATGTTACCACATTTGGTTATTTGTTGCCCCGACTCTGCTCATAAAGCTTGTACAGTGCCGGGAGTATTGCGTTCCACTTTTTTGGAGCACACCTCGTGTCACGCTTGAACTGTGGCAGTGTATACGGATGGCCCCAAGTCCGAAGAGGGGGTCTGCTTTCCCGCCGTATCCCCTCTGTTTGAAGTCAGCGGGGCTCTGCCTGGCACTGCGTAGGTCTTCACGGCCGAGCTGGTGGCAATACACCACTCGGTATGGAAGATTACGCAACGTGCCCGGTTCGAAGACCGGATTGTGATCTATAGCGACTCACAAAGCGCCCTGAGTGCTCTCGGAGCATTGGAATCTCCGCATCTCCTGGTTCGCGATATCCTTGACGCGACCGTTTTGGCGATCCGGGCGGATGTCGAGATTATCTTCTGCTGGGTTCCTGGACATGTAGGAATTGCGGGGAATGAGCGCGCCGATGAGGGCGCTAAAGATTCCGCGAGGACTCTGTGATCGGACCAGCGTTTCGCTCTTCCTCACACCGACTACATGACAGGAATACGGGCAGCTCTTCGGACTGCTTGGCAAAGAAGATGGGACACGGTTGAAGGGAACTTAAATTTGCGTGCCATTGCGCCGCGACTCTTCCCATGGACTTGTCCCCCAATGCCGCAACGGCTTCAGGTCGCTTTCTGTCGTCTCCGAATCGGACACACTCGTGTGACGCATCGCTATTTGATGGAGAGCTCGCCTGTGCCCTATTGTGAAGACTGCGTCGTCCCCCAGACTGTTCCGCACATTCTTGTCGAATGTCCCATTCTGGGTGATCTTCGTGCACGTTACCTGTCCCGGTACCGGGATGGGCGGGGTCGCTACCGCCTGTCCCTTGTACTCGGGACGAGTGCGTGCACATTGACTAGTGGACTTGACTTTTTTGCAGGAGGCCGGCCTTCTCCCTTTTATTTAATTAGGTTTTGTCGTTTTTTGTTATTGGTTTTCTTTGTAGGTCGCACGCCCCTGCGCCGGGGGCAGGTCCCCCTCTTTCCGACGCTGGAGCTTGCTTCCTAATTGTCATCTTCCCTTTTTACCTTTTTTTTATTTTTTTTATTTTAAAGTAGCCTAGAACTAGGCTGTTTGTTTGCGGCGACTTATGCCCAAGTTGGCAGTCGCCAGATAGCCCCTTAAAAAAAAGGAAAAAAAAAGTATGTTTATATCATATTTTGATGGTGAAATATAGAAAAATTTAGACTCCAAACCCATTTAATTAAAAAATACAGTAAATTGACGAGTGCAGTCAATATTTAGATTAATGTCGTTTGTTATTTAGGACTGCTTCAATTCGTTTTGGCATACAGGATCCAAAATATTTTATAATAATTTGACTGATAGTTATTGTTCCACTTTTGCTCAAAAAGCATCCGTAACTGCTCACAATTGAATGGCTTCCGTTTATCAACCGCGTTTTTAATTATTATCCACAAATTCTATATTGAGTTCAAATCTTCTGAATTCCCGGACCAGGGGCCAAAAGGTTCGATGATAACTTTAGCAAAAAACTTTGTTAGTGCTTTGACTTTGTTACAAAGTGTACCATCATGCTGAAAAAAACAGGAATCATCCCAAAATTGGTCCTGAACTGTTGGGAAAAGGTGCTGATGATACACGTTTTGGTATCATGTTAAGTTCATGGCAGTGTTCATGGAGAAAATTGTTAATGCTCTAGTTCCCTTAGATGAAAAGCAACCCCAGAGATGGAGAATGTCCGGATGCTTCACCATGGCCACGACACAGGGTTTGTGAAAGGAGCTTCATCAGAGGCTTTTTCATGGCGGTAGACTTAAACGGTTCATTTTTTTATATTTATATATCTGAAAAGTTCTTATTGGTAAGATGAGGCTTCTTCGCAGTCCTTCTCAAATTAAAACATTTGTCAAAAAGTCTCCGTCTCACTGTGCGTCTTTACGCGTTCGCACCTGCTAGTTTCCAATGGTGAGCAAGTTCGTACTACAGGCAACATGATCCTTGAGCTCAGACCTTACCAGTAGGTGAGCTTCCGTTCATTTGAAGCTCTTAGGAGTCCATAGGCGTTATTTATAGGAATGTATCCAGTCTTTTTGAAGCCATTAATGATCCTAAGGACGGTGGCTCTTCATACAATACCCTTAGCAACTATCACCCTGCCTCTCAAGCGACTTTGGTGCAGAGCCACAATGGTTCCACGCTTTTCTTTGAAAAGAACCATTTGTGAAATTGAAAAAAATTTAACACTTACTTTTTCAAAAAAATATTACGATATAAATTATAATTAAACAACATCATTCATATAACACATATATGTCATGATTATACCCATGTAATTGAATAAAAAATTCCAGGGAAGGAAACTCACTCCTGCAATTTTAGAATTTTAGATACAATGCGCAAAATTTGATTCAGCGAAAAATGCGTTTATTTTTAATTATATTTTTAAATGCTGACGTTTTAATAACCTACATTAACTTAAATATTAGACTAATTATTTATGTCGGGTAAATTTAAAAAGAATCCCCAAAATAAAATATATATTAGTCTCAAAACTTTGCACCATGACTGTACCTTCTCCTCGATAAATTTCCTTATTCATGGCTCTTAAAATACGGCCTTGGCCCCTTTTAATATTTAGAACTGATAATTTGACATTTTCCACTTTTCTGCACCTTTAATTTATCTCCTATTTTATTTTATCTTCCTCTCGTTTCCATAAATGTCTCCCCTGAGTAAATATATTCTAATTGGCTACATAGGTTCCTCTTTTCGCTCAATTAAATAGCCCCTTTCGGCCTTACCCCCTTACCACCTAGAGAATAGTATCGACTATAATTGATTTGAGAGTAGACTTCTTTAAGTGTTGAAATATCTTGGCTTACTATCAAAATGGTCATATTTCTAACATATTTCATCCAAATTTTCAAAATGGCAGGAATATTTAAAATGCTCTATTCAAGTACCTATACCGTTTACGCTCCATTTCCACTTTCTCGGGTCACTGAACAGTGATCAGTTTAAGCCAGAGGCGGGACAGAATCGAGTTATTGGGGAAAGTGAGTGCTATTAAGAGGAGCCTACAGTAGAACATAAGCTCGTATTTTCACGCTTTTGTATGAATCACCCCCAAGGGAGGGCATGTAGACTGTTAAAGCTGGGAGCTGGAAGAACAGCACGCCTTCCCGTCCCCATTCAACACCAGCAGCCTCAAACTAGATTGAGACCTGGTCTTCATTCATTCTAGACATTTCTGGTTAACCCCTTTTTTTGCCATGTTCTTCAAGTGCCTTTTATTACCAATTTTCTTGAAAGGCTAATTTCGGAGTGGCCGACAAGCTTTCATTCATTCATCCCTAGAGGGCTGGGAGGGAAAAAGCCTTCCCCCATGACACATTTTATGGTGGTACTTTTCAACATGCCTGCCTTCTTCTCGTCCATTTCTCCTTCTATGCAGTCGATATTTATTTTTTTATCTACGCACCGAATTAATCTGCTACATGGTCCGTGAATTGCAAATTTAGTGGTATATAATATATGGTGGGGGCATGTCTGATTTAAAAATTAAGTACATCATTTGGGACAAGCCTTGGGGCAAACTTGCACCAAGTTTGAAGAGTTATGCCTTGAGGTCGTGGATCGAAATGAATGGTTTGTATTCGAGCACGTAATCGCAGAGCAGCCTTTCAAGGGTGTTACCGAGGCCCAGATGCAGGATCATATACTGTCTTCTGTGCTGTAATAACTGGTTAAATACTTTAGTGACATCTAGATAAATTATGTCAACGCATGCTCCTCTTCTGGCCTTGGCAAATTTTATTAAACTGTTCCAATGGCCATTTCAGTAACGCTCATTTTTCTAAACCCAAAATGCCTTGCGTTCTGCATTTAGGTGTTCACTAAGTCTCCTGGCTAATATTTTCTCGAAAGTTTTGCCCAATTCTCCTAATAAAGAAATTGGACGAAGATTTTCGACTTGGTTTGGAGGTCTTCCGGCTTTGAGATTAATTTATTCTCTGCTATATTAAAGCTTTCTGAAAAGTATCCCCTATCGAGGAATGCATAGAAAAGTTTTTAGTTCCTTCAATGATACTAGGGTGGGTGGGGGTTAACATAATTTAACTAAGTGAATCCCAGAGTATCTAGGGGATTGCTGCTTGAAAGAATGAAAATCATCTTCTATTTCGGTCTTCGTAATGGTGTTCTCCACTCCTACGAATTCCTGTCTCTCTAACTCTACTTGATGGTGATAGTAAGTTCTATTTATTTTCTCGTTTAGCTCCACTATCATTCTTTCTTCGCATTCTTGGTTGAAGTTTAACCTTTCTCGGAAGATGTTATATGTGTACTTTTTATCGTTACATACTTTGGGATTTGTATGGTGAATTTCGTGTAAAGGGCCTGATATGCAGACCTATTTATGGGAGAGGAGATTAACTTTTTCTTCGCTTTGTCTTCTGTTTTGGGTGTTTCTTCCGCGACAATGAGTTTGAACTCGCCTCTTTGCGTAAAATACCTCACTCTTCTTTTTTTTCAGTTTTGCGTGGACTTGTCACGCTGGTTTTCTTTTTTGTGCAGAAAACGATTGAATCCTTTTTGTATTGCGAGTCAACGTTACAGCTGGCTTCTTATTCCTATGTCGAATAATACAATAGAGGTTTTATATGGCGACCTTCAAGACCTTTCAGGCTTCGCAGGGCACCCGTCCATCGACTAGGAAAAGGCTTGACAAAAGAGGTGGGTTTCATAGCGCAATTAAAAGGGCCAGGTGAGGGAGAGGAGCATATGCCAGGAGGCAGACCCTTTCAAAGCTTAGAGGCAACCGCAGAGAATGCATGATCACCCATGCAGCAGATAGCAACTGTTAAGAACCAAACGCAGAAGAGCATAAATACCCAAGCGAAAAGTAGTTTGTTGTCTCGACACAGCCAGTGTAGAGGACAGGCAAAGGGAGGTTGCGGTTGTTAAGATATTTAATGTGGAAAGGAGGACTTTTAATATAATTCAAATTTAATGGCCAAGCTGATGTTAAATTCTGACACTCCCTTGTCCCTGGCTATGGGCCTAATTGACTTACTGGAATCGTTATCGTTGTCAATGATGGCCTTATTTTTCGCCACAAAATCGGGGATTATTTTCATATAAGAACGCTCAGAGTTAAGTTTCTGAGTCGCTTTTCCCTCTTTATTACAGCCAACTTGACTCATCAAACTCTCTCTTGGTCCTCTGCAACGTCCTAGATTGGCACCAAAGCACTCGAGGCTCTTTGTATTCGAACTCCAATTATGAATACAAAATTGTACAGTTGCCCTTTCCAAATTTTTGGAAGATTTAATTGAGCCATGGGGTTGCTTCCTTCCAAGACGATTCACAACTGAGTCTTCTAGGATAGAAATAAGAGAGAACCGATGCCAGAAAACCACTGTATAGGAGCAAAAAGTTAATTTTCGAGACTATTTTATCATATCCTCTTCAGTCGTACACTGATAATGCGATTGTTACAAAAATCTATAAATAGCGTATAGATCAGAAGAAAAAAAACCAAAGAAATACAAAACTAGGCGGAAAAGTCATTAATCAGGGGTTGTGAGTCTAAGATGGTTAACTAAGCTGTTTACGATGAGGTTACGGGGATAGAGGCTGCATTTCAATTGTCCATCTGACAAATTAAAATTGGGAATTTCTCCTATTAATATAGATTCTACTATTTTGCTTTTACGAAAATCTTTACAATTATAAATGATTTGCGCCTTTGAATAGTCCATTTGGTGGTTGAAATTGCTAATATGATTAAAAATACTGGATGTGGTACTGCCTCGTCTGCATTTTGTGAGGTTTTCTTGAGTTTGTTAATGGTTCTAGGTCTCCCTGCGTACACTCGGTCCTTGAGAAATCTTGGGTGTTAAGCTCTGGGCTATGAAGTGCTCACTCAAAATCAGTCTTGAGTCTGATCATACTGCCTCCAAAAGTCTCTTTCAGCCAATCTCGGGACAGGTTTGAGGTGTGAGAGCTTGCTTCATCTTGCTGAAACCAGAACTTTCTCATAAGTGACATATAGAGGGTCTGTAGCGCATTCCTGAAGGTTTTGAGAAACTCTACATAAATTTCTTTAGTGACATACACTGTCGTGCTAGATTCCTCAAAGAAGAATGGTCCGATGATGCCACTGGTTGAGATTGTACCCCATGCTGTGCACTTAGGGGAGTTTATGGACTTGGTGGGCACTTCATTGCGTTTGCAGGTCCACGAGAAGACATTTTTCTTTGAGTTCACCTTACCTTCAAGATGGAAGTGGGCTTCATCTAAGGTCCTAAAGAGGTTAAGGAAATCCGGGGCCTCTGAACTAACTCTATCACGTTCTCAGCCAGCTTGGATGTCCGCTTCCTCGGACGTCCTGAGTTGCTTGAACGGTTTTCAATAGCTGCGTTGAGGTTCTCCAAGGTACCATACTTCTTTCTCAAAGGGGTCCACCAATTCTGAATTTTGCTTTTCGAGGGGGCCTTCTCACATTCAAACTGATGCATGAAAGTGTCCTGCATTTTCTCTCATGTAGTAATGTTTAGCGCAGTATTTTCTTTACTCGAGCTTCTATTGAGGTCTAGTTGTGTTCACACGCGTTTCCTTTGCCATGTCCTTCCAAATGAGGGTGATTAGAGAATAAATGTATGATATATCATAAAAAGTGCGGGTTGACCCTTCTTTTGGGGTCACCCTCTGTATAATATGTATGTTTATATATATATATATATATATATATATATATATATATATATATATATATATATATATATATCTTAATCATCATCAACACTAACTTTATAATTTAAGAAGGGGATTTTTAAGAGTATTTGAATAATAATTTCATCTTAGTTTGGTTATGACTTAAGTATAATTTAAATTTTTATCAAGATAATTTCTAAGAATTTCTTTAGAGTTTAAAAAAAACAAAATAGTTTAGTTAATAAAAAATAAATATGATTATCCGATACTTTATAATGTTTTAAAAGAAAATGAATTACAATTTGTGAAGTTAAGAGAATTTATTAAAATTTAAGTAAGGCTGCTTTTTTATTTTATCTATAATTATATTTTAGCAACGTGATATTTTGAAAGGGGGGAAGTTTAGTTTAGAGTTCCTTTTTAAAACTATTATAATTGGCGAAGTTCAGAAAATTTATAAAAATTTAACTATGGCTGCTTTTTTTTAATTTTAAATTTTAATCTTAGTAGTGAAGCGCAAGCTCCCCCCGTAGGGGGGGAGTGGCGAAGCCATTGCCTGGTATTTATATTATTTAAAGCATTCACCTCCCACTTTTAAGACAAACCCTTTCTCATCTTTCTGAATTTGTTTCCAAATGGATGATTTTCTGTCACGCCAAGTTATCCCAATCATAATGCGTTCTTGGGCTCTTTGCATTGTTTTAAGTTTTAAACTAAGTTTTTTGTTCAAGTTCCAAGTTTTTGTCATTGCCGGGCTTATGCAGTGGTTGTATATTTTTCTTTTTCAGGCATTTTGCATATGATAACGATGCCTCTGTGATGAATTTTTGTTTTTCCAAGATTTATTTTTTAGCGGACTCTTTTGCTTTTATGGTTAAGTTTTTGGTTATCTTACTCTTTTTGGTAGTCTACAAATATCACGTTTTGAAAGATTTTGTACTCCAAAGTTTTCTCACTGAACTTGAGGGTATATGAGTGGTAAACCTTTACTGAAGCCAGCTTTTTCTCTCGGATTTTGATCATATAACTACTTTTTCAGTCTGTTATTAATGACTTGTGAATAGATTATAGACACAATAAACAAGGCTGATTGCTTCGTAGTTTAGAAGGTCTATTTAATCACCTTTATTGCAGAAGGAATCTAATGGAACTCTGCCAGTCCTCCGGAATATTGCCTTGTTTTAGATATTCAGTAAAAAATTTAAAAAAGAGCAAACTAGTCTTTGCATAATGACATCTCCTGAAGCTTTCAGAAAGTCCGAAGGGTTGTCATGATCTGATGCTTTGTGGTTCTTCATTTGTTTCATCACAATGTTAATTTCTGATTTGAAAGCGGCTCGGACATTATTGGGTGTTGTTATTTAAGTGCAGCTTTTCATAGCACTCGTTTGTTCTTTTACCTCTTCTTTCTCGATCATTTATGATTGTACTATCATCCTATATTATGATTACTATGTGCGATTTTGATTTTAGAAGTCGTTTTTTAGCCATTTTATATCCCTTTCTTTATTTAATGGTGTCTTCAACAATAGTTACATTATATTTTCTGATGTCGATTCTCTTTCTTTTTAATGAGCTTGTTTATTTATGCTAATTATACTCGCTTGTTTAGTGTTTTGTGCTTTATGGTGTCTGCGTTTCTTTATTAGATTTAGGGTTTCTTCTGAGAGTTTGTTATTGCTCTTATTTCGCGTTTCCTTCTATTTTTGAGCAGTGGCTGTTATGTGTTTCATCAAATTAACTTTCATCGCTTGTAGATTGGTGGTATTGCTGGCTCAAGGATATTTTGATGCTATGTTCTATGAGGATAGCGCTGGAAATCTGGAACAAGATTTTTCTTGAACTTAATTGGCCTAGTTTTTTAATTGAATAGCTTTGTTGACCCTCTGTTGTTGACCCTCATTTACTCAATTTCATTCTATATCTAGTAGTTTGGGATTCTCTTATGTCCATCTTTGCTGTAGCTTCTTTATGAACATAGTACTTGTAATTTTGAGGTCTTAAACTAGTGTAATGTTAACCAGGTTTGTTTCCTCTTTATCCCCTTCCCCCATCGATAACTTTCCTATGCAGACTCATTCATTACGTTGCACAACTTTTGCATATCTCCCGTGACGATATCAATCTTATACTTCCTCCGTCCTAGTAGATGTCAGTGCTTACACATGGACTGTTTTGTGGTTATACTTCTTGGAGACTTTTAAGTTTACGTAAGATACACTTTCCGATTTGCCTCGAAACTCTACTACCATATCAAGGAAGAATATCGACTACTGCTAACTGAAAACTAGGATGAATCGTAGCCCTTCGGTAGCAGTGTAAAAAGAACTCAGTTAAATACTAATTGCAACTGGGTACCAACCATGCTGCCTTTGGAGTTTATTCTTTGGTGGTAGAGTAGGTGATGGTCACTTGTTTCAGTGATAGCTTCTCCTTATCGTCGAGTTTTGACACAAATTAATTATATAAATAAGTAAAAATGGACAAAGATTACATAAGAAATCAAAAAATACAAAAGAAGAAAAAATAAATAAAATTGAGGATGGGAAAGAAGATTAATAATTTATTTATTATATACAAATAGAGTAGGCTCAAAGGAAAATAATGACGGGGGAAATATAAATAAGAATAGGAAAAACATACTATTTATGAGTATAGTTTTGTGAAGAAATATTAACATAAGACAGCGTTTAACATGTGAGAGTCCGAAAGTGGTTCTTAACTAAGAACTCATTCCTTAATGTATTGATGAATATGTCGCAATGCTTTACTGCAAATAATTCAAGATTATTACTTTATATCATTAATAGAACGGGAGCTAGCGGTAAACTTGAGCATCTACTAACACGTCATTTAGGGAATTACGAAGGGGTTCCCTTGAAAACTACCGGACCACACCTTTCCCCCGAAGGATAAACTATACAAAGTCTTCTTCAATGAACTTCACGTGGCCCTATTAAGAACAATCGAAGTGAATAATTCGTACATCGCATTATGTGCACAGGACCTACGTCGATCAGATCCTATCGAAGAGCGAAGGCTCCTAAAGGATCGGGCTAGTAGCAAGAACTTTCCCACAGGTAGCTGCAACTGAAGTTTGGTCTGCCGAAAAGTATAATCCTTGGTTAAAGTTCATATATCTCAAGAACTGAAAAGTTCAATCAAAACGAAAAGGCTGAACCAAAATCAATGAAATAATAAAATTCCTGAACACACTTTTGCGCTCAAAATCACCTTCAAATGTCGGAGATGGCTATGAAGGCCGCATAAAAGGCATCCTCGTTTTTAATATGAGAATTCCCTAAGGAATATATACAAAGAGAAGAGTTCTATCATGAGATTAGAGATGAGTTTCTTGTTACAAAATGGAATCAATCACACATTACTCTAAGGTGCCCCAACAAGGAAAAGCTTGTGTGTTCTTAATTCACACAAGAAGGCCACCGGCACAAAGACTGCAATAACCAGATAAAGAAATGTCTGAACTATCACGGACCCCAATAGACCATGATACCTAGTTACCAATATAGGAAAACATAATAAAAGGAAAGAAGAAGCAGAGAAAGGGACGAAGCGCTCCCCCCCCCCTCCAATATGCTGATGCGACCCGCCGCGAAGAAACGAGCCATATCCGTATGAGATGTATCTTTTACATCTCTAGCAACACAAACAAAAAGATCCTGCCATGCATCCTTCAAGCACACTTGCCTAGCTCGCCAGTCCAGGAAGTTATGATGACGTACTCCTCTACTAAAAGAAAACGAATTTCCTAAAATGAAGATGTCAAAAACTGTAACTCATCAGGCGTATTGCACTTATGCCTGATAAAGAAGATAATGGGACAGAATTCACTGAATATGTAGCGCACGCACAAACAAACTAGGAAGAAGGAAAGAATCATAGACACATAACTCCGTAGACTAGATACACCGAAACAGAAAGAAAGACATCCCACCCAATCTAGAAAGGCAACCAACAGAAGAAAATAACGTAAAAAACAAGTAAATAATCCTAAAACCTTAAGGAGAATAGAACGCAGGTACCACAATAAAAAAAGACATAACGAACAAAAGGTGCAGCAGACGCCAAGGTTAGCCCGCCTCCCCAAAGACACGAAGAGAAGAAATATTTAAATATCGAGAATTGAATTGCATCGAATTAAGCTGAACATCTTGCATATCTTCAGATAGTTTGACCCTGATATTATTCTCATCACGGGAAATAATGTGAACATTAAGAGATAAGATATGAAGATATGGAGCTACGATGTCATTAAGGAAGAATATCAACTACTGCCAACTGAGAACTTGGATGAATCGTAGCCCTTCGGTTGCAGTGTAAACAGAACTCAGTGAAATAATAACTGCAACTGGGTACCAACCATCCAGGCGACAATATTTGACCGTTTTCACGTTCTTGCCCATTTCAGCCCGAGACCACCCAATATATTTTTAAGTGATTTCTGTGTGAGGAGATAAGATAAAAAACAACAAACGGAATAGGACGAATATCGTCCAATGCCTATGCCGAAATGTATCTACCTTCATCAAAGAAAGTTTAGCCACGAAGCCATATATATATACATATATATATATATATATATATATATATATATATATATATATATATATATATATATATCTCAAAGTAGCACGAGAGAATGATGAAAATGAATCCATTAGACCACATTGAAAGAGAAAACGGAATATTTTTTCCTTGCAGTAATATTTTTATAACTTTTTTTTTTTAGAAAAATTCGTGCAGGGAAGAGATTCGAACCAGGCACACTGAGGCAGCAAGCACCGCTTTAATCACAGTTAAAAGTATGCCGTTAGTACACTACGCTACGCAGAGAACCAAAAAATTCTCTGAATAGAATAGCTTTTAATGACCACTTTCGCAAGCTCGAACGGAGACTATCAAAGAAATAGAAAATTAATTGGGAATTCAAAGAATAAATGAGAAATAGATAACGCTGGCAGATATACAAATGTATATATCTCTCAAAGTAGCACGAGAGAATGATAAAAATGAATCCATTAAACCACATTGAAAGAGAAAACGGATAAATTTCTCCTTGCAGTAATATTTTGATTACTTATTTTATAAGAAAAATCCGTGCAAGGAAGAGATTCGAACCAGGCACGCTGAGGCAGCGAGCACCGCTTTGATCACAGTAAAAATTATGCCGTTAGTACACTACGCTACGCAGAGAACCAAAAAATTCTCTGAATAGAATAGCTTTTAATGGCCACTTTCGCAAGCTCGAACGGAGACTATGAAAGAAATAGAAAATTAATTGGTAATTCAAAGAATAAATGAGGAATAGTTAAACGCGTGGCAGATATACAAATGTATATATCTCTCAAAGTAGCACGAGAGAATGATGAAAATGAATCTATTAAACCACATTGAAAGAGAAAACGGAATAATCTTTCCTTTCAGTAATATTTTTATTACTTTTTTTTTAGAAAAATCCGTGCAGGGAAGAGATTCGAACCAGGCACACTGAGGCAGCGAGCACCGCTTTGATCACAATTAAAATTATGCCGTTAGTACACTACGCTACACAGAGAACCAAAAAATTCTCTGAATAGAATAGCTTTTAATGACCACTTTTGCAAACTCGAACGGAGACTATGAAAGAAATAGAAAATTAATTGGTAATTCAAAGAATAAATGAGGAATAGTTAAACGCGTGGCAGATATAAAAATGTATATATCTCTCAAAGTAGCACGAGAGAATGATGAAAATGAATCCATTAAACCAAATTGAAAGAGAAAACGGAATAATTTTTCCTTGCAGTAATATTTTTATTACTTTTTTTTTAGAAAAATCCGTGCAGGGAAGAGATTCGAGCCAAACTACATTGAAAGAGAAAATGGAATAATTTTTCCTTTGCAGGATGTTTCTAAAAAAAAAAGTAATAAAAATATTACTGCAAGGAAAAATTATTCCGTTTTCTCTTTCAATTTGGTTTAATAGATTCATTTTCATCATTCTCTCGTGCTACTTTGAGAGATATATACATTTGTATATCTGCCATGCGTTTAACTATTCCTCATTTATTCTTCGAATTCCCAATTAATTTTCTATTTCTTTGATAGTCTCCGTTCGAGCTTGCGAAAGTGGTCATTAAAAGCTATTCTATTCAGAGAATATTTTGGTTCTCTTCGTGGCGTAGTGTACTAATGGCATACTTTTAACTGTGATCAAAGCGGTGCTCGCTGCCTCAGTGTGCCTGGTTCGAATCTCTTTCCTGCTCTGAGTTTTCTAAAAAAAAAGTAATAAAAATATTACTGCAAGGAAAAATTATTCCGTTTTCTCTTTCAATGTGGTTTAATGGATTCATATATATATATATATATATATATATATATATATATATATATGGATAATTTCATTATCATCTTTAACTACTTCATGAAACAAGTACTAGTTCCATATAGCGATCATGTAGGAATCTATCTGACCGAAAATACAAGTCCTATCCAAATGTCCAAAATCATGAGAGAAAAACACAATTGAGCTCATTGGCAGAAATGGAGGAAAACATTACAAAATTAAGTACCTCCTCGATCCTAAAATGTAAACATCGAGGAAATCGACGAGTCCCTTCAACATTTGAACGACAAAAGGACGAAGAAAGATAGATAGGAGATTCCAATCACTTCAACACATCCCCATATAATATTACAAATAGACTCCATTCATGAAAATTTATACCCCAACCTAGAACATAAGAAAAGAAATAGTCTGCAAAGGGATATTAAATAGCCTATACGAGAAAACATGAGAAGTTAATTAAGAGCATTAATTTATATAATGCGAGAGATTAAGAAAGAACCTAAAAAAAACTCCTGAGTGAACATGTACCAAAATTGGAGGATGTGATTGAAAAACTAGACGGCAATGAGTTCTGGAACAACAACAAAAAATAATAAGAGGATTCCTCCAAGAAAGAAAATGGGAATAATAAAAGGTGCAACAAAAAAGGAAGATATATGTAGAACAAATCTTCTGCGAACATTTAAAAAAAAAAAATAAGCGAGGAAGAAAAGGAAAAGTTTGATATAGAATTTGAAAATTTAATTAGCGAAGATATGAATTAAAAAATACAGAGAAGTCACCCGAATCACCAGGTTGATCAAAGGAGGGATTTTAAATTAGTCTTCGAGCCGCTCATAACTAGAAAAAACCTGTGTTTTTTTCAAAAAGATAGTTTACAAGACGAATTGAGAGGTATAAAAAGAAATGCTAGAATAATATATACAAAACCGACTTCAAGAAGAAACACTGAAGGAAATCTACGATATACTAAAGGCCTTAAAAAATCAATCAATAAACGCGGACCAAATTACAATCCCCAAAAGATACTACCAGGTTTTATCACATCCCCGATTCACTTAAAAAATGAAGAAAAAAACGGAGAAATAAGAATAGTAACAAGCCTTAGAAAAAAACAAAGACTTAACGGAGAGAGGTTCTGCGCACATATGAATTAGGAGAAGGAATTACTAGGACTAAAAACGGAACAACAGGCGCAACAAAGCAATATATTAAATCAACACAAAAATATCACTAATGAAGTTCTGTAGAAAGGTATCCAGCAATAAATGGAAGCTGCCGAAACAGAAAAATAAGGTTAACGAGCAAAGAGAAACAGTAGAATATAAAGAGGTTAAAGGACTCTTCAGAGAATTCTGAATAAGTATCTGCATCAGTGAAGAAGAACACAAAATATTCGACATCGAATTTTAACAGCAAATTATTGACTCCCTTAAAGAAAACATAATAAGAAGACAAGCCTCCACTTTGTAGATGAAGCAAGGAAAAGAAACAAAGGAAGGCACGTGGAAATCAGCTTCGAAAAAGTGAAATGAAACATCATCATCTCTAGGCAAACAGCCACCAAGCTAACTGTCCTCATATGAATACACTACGCTAAAACCCCTGACAATATCATTAAGGGAGTTAATAACATCTGTTTTTGAGATTGGTCTAAATATAGGCTATTTCTCTAATAAATTTAAAGTCGTGAGTAATATTCAGGAAGATCACCATTGGAAATAATAAATTACCGACAGAAATCGTCACTGGATTTTCTTGCGAAAGCATTTGAAAAAATACTAAGTAATTGACTCACTGATACCTTGAGCAAAAGCATTTATTCAACCAGTAACAACAATTTGGCTTCAGAAATGACATCAGTGAAAAAATATGCATCGGAGAAATCATGAAAAGGATTGAAAGAGCAAAGATAGAGAGAAATCAAACGTAGGTATTATCTGCACATACTAGCAAAGGCTTTTGACAAGTTATGGCCTCGAAAAATACAGCAAAAGATACTGAAAACTGGAATCAACAACAGCCCCTAACGAATTATTTGCGATTACGTGATGGAGAGACATGGCTTCGTGGAAACGGGCGACTAACAGGTAGCTAGTTTCAAGCTTAAAGCCGGCCTCACCAAAGGAGAAGACCGAACAACTATGGAAATTTGAACATTCAACTAGCGGAAGACGTGATCAGTTGAGTGTTTCACCTCATAAGAACCACGAGATTCAGGTGAGAGTATAACAGGCAAAAGAAAGAAGATCAACAACTACGAGAAGAAATGGAAAAATATAGAACAGACAGTAAAAAGTCCGTGTAATCCTACAGTACGAGAAAACACGTTTACATATTGAAGTCGATGGGGAGAAGTACTAATACTACATCAAGACAAATGTGCTGGGCCGAACAATTACACTCATAGGACATATGCACATACGAACCACGTAACAGAAAGTGTTACAAAGAAACAAGAACAACTTTGAGCATTATACGATCTCCCAATCGTGAATAGGGAGAAAAAGAAGAAGAATTATCAAGCACTCATTGAATCCGCAATAGCGTATCCAACGATAACTCTCTACATCATCTCCAAAACATGTATGAAGGAGCTTCAGACAATCCAGAATACAGCAATCTACATAATTAAAGGTACAAGATGAAAAGAAAAACGCTATATAAGCGAACTTCACAGAAAATCGAGAAACAAGCTTACAAACAAAATAATAGAAAAGGCAAAAATAACAAGAGCCATGAGAGAAAAAAATAAACACCCCTGACGCAAATTATAATGAAATA
This sequence comes from Ceratothoa steindachneri, assembly GCA_963969495.1. Taxonomy (NCBI): domain Eukaryota; kingdom Metazoa; phylum Arthropoda; class Malacostraca; order Isopoda; family Cymothoidae; genus Ceratothoa; species Ceratothoa steindachneri. Next base: position 174,036,630 of record OZ018322.1, on the reverse strand, counting down.
AATAAAGAGAGCATCGTCTACTATGGATCTTTTTCTACAAAGATAACGAGAGGATGAAGAGAAAATATACTTTTATGAAGGAAATAAATAAGAATCCAAGTCTTCCCCTCTGTCTTTCACACACCCTATCCATCAGAGGAGAAAGGAGAACCTCTACCCTACGTCAACTCATTTATGCAAGGAAGCGCAAGAGAAGAAGGGCACCGAACCGTGCATCACAATCCTGGACAAGAGCTCAAAGAAGACTTCAACGAGTCATCTTACTGGATTAAGGATTAGACTCGACACTGTCAGCGGAAACAAATTAATCCAATTGCTTAAGTATCATTCAAACTTTTTTATATAAATTACAGAGTAACAAATAATTTTGCTAATAACAGTTTTGTATGCCAATAAAATTATATAGCTACTAAAATCTAGCAAATTTTGAGGGAGATTCATTAGCCATTTCTCCAAGAAAAAAAATACCTTTACTTTTTTCTAAGTAAGTAAACTCGTTAATATCTATAGACTAAAATTACCTCTAAAGACCATTGTATCTTAAGCACCCATACAACTTCATTCTTTTCTCAAAACTTTATTTTCATTCATGAATTAGAGTAGTTATCTATTTTGCTAATGAATTCTCTCTTTTTATTTCGAAATATCATTGTCAGACTAAAAATGGAAGTCGACGCAATTTCGAAATTAGTTTCTGAATAAAGCTCTTGTAACGTACTAAGGTTCTTAATCCAAATAGGATTAGCTACCTATTTTAATTATTCAGGTTGATCTTCTAAGGTTCAGTTAATCATATTAGTTTATTTATATATAAATATAAAAACCCCGTTTGTTAACATAACAGAAGAAATGTAATAACCTTAAGGTTTTTGAGTGTAAAGCATTAAAAAATCATGCGCTAAAAATGGGGGTTAGAAGAAAAAAATTGAAACGCTTTCTTCGACGCATGCTCGTGCAACACACACACACACGCGCTCTCTTTCTCTCTCTCTCTCTCCTTTCGTCTTTATTCTAAAAGACCTCTTCATGGAATAACGTAGGTCAGGACAGACAATGTCTTAAATAGTAAGGAGGGGGGGGATAATACGGCTACCTGCATCAAACCCCTAACTAGGGGTACAAATTCTTTAAACACTTTAATTTGTGATTTAATATAATTAGATATGATAGGATCTAGGCTAAACAATCCAGGGCTAATATTAAAATTTCGGAAAGTATTAATAGAGATACACTCCAAAATATTTCTTAAAATGTAGTTTGTACATTTAACAGGTGCAAGTTGTGTTTTTTTTCATATACTCGTATATATATATATATATATATATATATATATATATATATATATATATATATATATATATATATATATATATATATATATATACATATATCCTACGCAATTTCGATCTTTCTCCCTCTCAATATCTCTCTCTCACACACAATCTCCATTTCAATCTCTCTCACAATCTGTCTCAATCTCTCTCACATTCTATCGCTCTCTTTCTCAATCTCCTAGTCTCTCTCCTAATCTCTCTTCTAATCTCTCACTCTATCCCTCTCCCCTTCTTCTCATTTCCCCTTATTCATCCCCTCTGCCTCACCTGAGTGAAAAAGGAAAGAAAACCTATGGAAAATTGCTACAAACAAACTTAAGAAACTTTATGGTTAATAAACGTCGCAGACTTGAAAAAGAAATAATGCTTGCAAACGGCCCAAATTCCTTAACAGAGGATATTGGGATAGTTCCAATAAAAGCCATATTATTCAAAGCGAAATCAATAGGTATCAAGTTTTCTGAGAACTACGACATTATCAGTATCACATAATCGTGTATTGATTTCCACTCGAGTGAATTTATTTCAGAATTTCAATTACAGAGATAGAAAATGTTTCATAAAAATAGAGTTCAATCAGAGGGTGGAGGTTTTTGTATCTCCATGAAGATTTGCATCTTATAGATTGTAGCATTGGCCCTAAGCCCCCAAATTAATTCATATATCAAAAGTAAAGATAAGATATCGTTGATCATTGGCTATTTGAATTACGTTAAAGATTGATCAGTTTCATAGATGAGAATTTCTTAACACTGTGGGTGAGACAACCAAGAAGAGGAGACAATATACTGAATTTAATTATAAAATCAGATGAAACAATTACAAATCTAAATGTAGAAGATATGCAGTAATTGGTAATAATTGGTATTATTGATAATATTAACTTGAAATTCATTTTCCTTATGTTTGAAAAACGCTTAACACCACTAAACTAAATTTTAAAAAAATATAACTTTGCTAGGCTGAATAAAACTTTGAGCAATTATAGCTTAAATAATAAATAAATTAATAATGTGTGTCATGGATTTAAAAACAATCTTTTAAATAAAGACTCAATTCATACTTTTAAAAGTCAGTAAAGACAAGAATGTCAATAAACCCAAATGGTTGTCTGCTGAAATTGATAGAATCATTAAAGATAGAATGCAAAAATATATTAGCCAATAGGAGTACAGAAAATAGAAATCATTATGTAGAATTGAGAAGAAAAGTTAAACCTTAAACCAAAAAGAACTAAAAAGAACCAAATGAAATGAGTAGCTCAAAATTCTAAAAAACAAAACAAAAGAGACTTTTTGCCATAGTAAAAAAACAACTCTGGGCCTATTAAAGACAAATAGGATATTTTTAAATTTAACAATGATTATCTAGCTAATACTTCAAGTGTATAATTGCATCAGTATTTACAAAAGAGAGTATAATTAATAATCCCACATCATCTATTAAAAATGCTGGCAATAGACTCCTTGTATCGGTTAAATGCACCGTTAAAACGATAAGAAAGCTTATTGAGAACATGAATAAATATAAGTAAATTTCTCAACCAGATAAACTATCTCCAAGAGTTCTAAAAGAAATTAAATAGCAGGTGGTTCAACACGGATCGCAGATCTTTAATTTATGGTTAAAAAGTGGAATCGTTTTCCAAGATTAGACGCTAGCAAATGTAACACCAATATGTAAAAATGTATGTAAATAACTAGCTAGTAATTATCACCCAATAAATTTAACTTTAGTAGTTGGATAAATGCTTGATACCTGTATTGCTAAATTTTTCTCAGCAGTGTATTGACAAAGAAAGGATAAATATAAAGCTTGGCTAAATCAATCCTTAATTTAGTTGCAAAAATAAACTATAATTATTAATATGTATAATGAATTAATACGTCTTCATTAGAATAATGTACTCAGGTGTGGTCACCATACTTATTAAAAGATACTGAAAGAATGGAGAAAGTACAAGATAGGGACTCAAAATTGATACCGAACTTGATAAATCATAATTATGAGCCAAGGATAGAAAGGATAATCTTATTCAATCTAGAAACAAGACATTTGAGAGATCATTTAATAAAAGTGTTCAAAATATTGAAGGGCATAGATAATGTAGCTTATTCTATTTGGTCTGAACTTAGCACAATTTATGCACGCAATAATGGCATGAAAGGCACTCCAAAACAGTTCAGAACTAATATATGTCAAAGTATATTTTGTACAGAATTGCTAAAATCTGGAATCATTTACCTAAAGAAGTGATGTCCAATAGTTCAATTGAGAATTTCTTAACTAGATTAGATCAATTAAGTAGAAATAATATAATAAGTGACAAAACATAGTATGTTGATAAGAATTACAAAAGGAAACAAGGTCTGCTGACCAAAAAGTCGCGTGCCCTCACTTATTTGATTTATGACCTTACGACATTCAAAACTTTCAATAATTTCCTGAGTAATCTTGTGAGGACCTTGGTATAGCCACATACTTTAGCATAGCATAGTAGAGAATAGCCTAGTAGAGCGTAAAAATAGCCTACCTAAACTTGCCTAGTATAACATAGCTTATCATAGCCAAGCATAGCATAATATAACGGACCCTGTTTTAGCCTAGTATAGCCAAGCCTAGACAAACATGAGATAGCCTAGCCTAAAATAGAATAGCCTAGTTATGCCGGGCATAACCTAGCCTAGCTTAGTATAACCTAGGTATCCTAGTATAGCCTACTTTATCCTACCTGAGCTAAGTACAGCCTAGCCTATCGTATCCTAGTATAGCCTAGCCTAGTTTAGCAGACTATAGTCTAACCTAGTATATTAAAATATAGCCTAGCTTAACCTAGCTTAGTATAGCTTTGCCTATCGTAACATTGCTTAGTGTAGGCTAGCTTACTATAGCCTAGCCTAGCCTAACTAAGTATGGCTTAGCATTGCATGCCAGAGCCTAGCTTAGCGTCGCTAGAGTAGCCTAGCCTAGTATAGTGTCGTGATATGACCAGGTGTACCCTGTTATACGCACACTGGCCTACTGGTCGACCGAAATTAAGGCTCGACCTACGAATGGCTCTAAGAGTGCTTTATATACACAGTTGCTAGGCCAAGGAATATTCAAACACGGCTACAAAAATATACTTTAATAGGAATAAAGATTACATAAACATATAGGGCAAGTTAAATGGCAATGCAATTAAATATTGATGGTTCAAGGCTAAGATAATTGACACTATCAATTAAGTTTGAACCGAGGGATAATTAATTAAGAAATGATCTTACAATTATGCAAGTTCTAGAGCAAAGGGATCCTTGAGGTTCAACGCGGTAAAGGTGGGAGGAGCGTGACAAAGTGGAGGATAAGTCCCTTTTACCTTGATGTGCGGCGAGTAGGACCAGAGAGGTAAGTTCAACCTTGAACTTGTGGGCGTCTCACGAGACGCCAAATCTAACTTCGGCGAATTGAAGATAGGTCCTCTTATTCTTAAGAGGCAAACGGAGGATGCTTCCGGGATGGCTTTTTCGATTCTTAAAATCCGAAGGCAGGGTGAGAAGGGTTGAAGCGCGCCTAAAACTATTTCCACGAACAACATTGAGTGACAAGTAGGTCTTCCTTGGCTCTTCGAAAATCGCTCAATTCTTCTCCGGACGAGAATGTAGTCGATTCCCTCTCGACTAACAAAGACGTTAATGGCTAACGTACTGGACGGTGACTTCAGACACAATCTGCCTGTGAATTCAGAAGTATCGAATATATACTCCAAAATTATCTAGACAGAGAGAGAGATTCATTTCCAACAGATTTCCTTAATTGCCTTGGGTCACGATAAGAGTCCATAGCGGGAAGTCGCGATGCCCCCTTAATGGTCTTTCCATTGTTCTAAGTTTCGCAGTATATAGGGCAGATAAATGTAGCGCTATGAACAGGACGTAAAGCCGACTAAATTCGTCTGCGTCAATGGTGTTTCGCCCTCGCGCGAATTGCTTGGGGCAGACGGTCAACGGCGAACTGGGAAAGTCACGGGGGGAGAGGGAGAGAGATGACGGAAAACTGATGCACTGGAGAAGGTGGGAAGAGAAAAATAATTCCTTTCCTCTCTTCTTATTCTTCCACACTCCCCCCTTTACATGAAGACATTTTGTTCCACAATTCGGGTGCAAAAAAAATGTCTCAAACTAATTTTTCTTCAAGGGAGAGATGCTGTAAAATTAAATTAGTGAAACGAGATACAAACAAACTTCGGACATGAGCGGGGTTAACAAATAATAATAATTATTTCAGACTATGCGCACAGGTAGAATAAGAAAAACAAACCAGAATTAAAATTAAGCCATACAATACATTGAGTATCTAAATAAAAGAAAAAAATAAACTCTTACTAAAGACACATTACAGACAAAGAATAATTATACAACACTTCAAACAATTAAGCTATATATAAAACAAATCAGAAAACATATTTACAAGGAAATACGCTGATGGTATCTTAATTTATGGCAATAGGGTCTTCTAGAGGATTTCTGCTTAAACTATCCGCTAAACAATTTTGAGTACCCTTGATATACACAATACGGAATTGATATTTGATAAGCAACAGACTTGATCGCATTAGTCGTCCATTTTAACTCTTGAAATTAACAAGGTACTACAATGGCTTATGGTCACTCAATTACGAATTCGGTTCTTATAAGGTCTATTCTAAAATGTTGAATTGGCCATACTATAGTTAATGCCTCAAGTTCAATGGTGTCGTAAGCCTTCTCGCAGGCAGACAGTTTCTTGCTCGCATATGCAACAAGATATCCAATTCCATCGTTTTCATACTGCATGAGGGCACAACCTATACCATCACGAGAGGCATAAGTACGAATCCCAAACTTTTTGTTCGGATTTGAGAGTCTCAAAATAGGAGCAGAGATCAGCTTCTCCTTCAGCTGGTTAAAGCTAGACACTGCGGGGGGAGTCCAACTGACAGGATCGGGTCCCGTTTTCTTTAACATATCATTAAGTGGTGACGCTATAGTAAGAAAATTGGGAATAAAGCGCCTGTAAAATAAAGCAGAACCCATAAATGACCGCAGCTGCTTCTTCGTCCGGGGAAGCGGCATTACAGCTATAGCTTTAACTTTGTCTTCTTGGGGGACAATCTGATTCTTTCCGATCTTAAAACCAAGATATTTAATCGTATCATATGCAAAATGACACTTCAACTGGCCTATCCTGAGCCTGTGTGCGCGCAAACGGATTAACAAAGTGGAAAGGGACTGTACGTGCTGGTCCCATGTATGGGTGGTAACGTACACGTTGTTCAAATAAAAGGTTACACTGCCTAGGCCGTTACAATTCGACGCATCATTCGATTGTAGTTTTCACACGCAGTTAACAGACCAAAGGGGAGACGGGTAAACTGCATTAAGCCTTTCTCTGTAGCAAAAAGATTCGGAGAGCGGAATCTGATGGTAGGCCTTACAAAGATCAATTTCGGAGATGAATTTTGCATCTTCGAAAAGATGTGGGTTTTGATCAATCAAAGGTATGGGCTCGGCGTCGAACTGGGTCAATAAATCTAATTTGCGAAAATCGACGCGCATCCTAAATGATTGATCGGCCTTTCTGACCAACACAATTGGGGCACAAAAGTCAGATGAAAATGGCTCGATGATCTCCAAACTGAGCAAATTTTCTACTTCGGCGTTAAACGCGCGGTGTAAATGAACGGGAATAGGGTAAGGCTTAGTTTTTACTGGTTCTTGCGTTTATAAAACAATCTCATGAGTGAATTGGGTTGAACAACCTGGGGTTTCGGAGACTACGCCCGAGAATTCACTTAGAGGCTCGCCAATTGAGCCTTCTCGATTGGTCGGAGATGGGAGTTAAAATCGAGGTCGGGGTCTGAGTCCGATTGGGGGTAAAGGAGAGACGGCAAAGGGTATTCGTCGTCTGCCTCCACGCAGACCGTTTGAACGTGGCGAAGTGGTCCGACCGGGTAAGTTGCCTCTAAGACGATTTCTTCGTCTAAAGCGACCACATTATTAATTAACGCGCGTCGGTGGTACTTTTTTAACAGGTTGACGTGGTGCACTTTATTACCTGAGGGGGTCTGAATTATATATTCGACCGGGCCTCGGGATTCTACTATTGAAAAAGGTCCTTTTCACTGAGATAGGAGATTATTAGACCCAGAGGGCAACATAAATAATACAAAAGTAGGCTACTATAGCCTAGCCTTTCCTAGCATACTATAGGCTAGCTTGGTAAAGCCTATCCTTACATAAGTACACCTAACATAATATAGCCTAATATAGCCATTATATATCCTAAACTAGAATAGCATACCATAGAATAGAATAACCTTGCATAGCTTAGCTTATTTTAGTCTTGGTTAGCTAGCCTATCGCAGCCTAACAGAGTATTACCTAGCCGAGAATATCAGAGCATATCCCTCACTAGCCTATCATACTTTAGCCTACCATAGCATAGTATAGTATAGCCCTATCTAGCCTAAGATAGCTTAGCATAGCTTAGCATAGCCTAGTATAGTATAACCTACTCTAGTATTAACTATCCTAGACAAGAGTAGCCGATACTATCCTATTATACCCTAGTCAAGCATAGATTAGTAATGTCTAACCTAGCATACTATATGCTATCCTAGCATAGAATTTTATAGCCTAAATTAGCATAGTATATCTTATCCTTGTACATTATATCTTAGCATAACTTAGCATAATTTAGCCTAGCTATAACATTGGGGAACAAATTTCAACTTTTTGTTTATTGACTTAGATTTGACAGTTTTGCTCTAGCAGGTCCTGATTTTGTTCAACACACTTCCTCTTTCATCATATTCATAAAAGGAATATTTTCTCAATACTTGCTAAGTCTTTTTGAAGTTTCCCATTATAATTATAATTATATATTAGCAGGGTTGGCAAACAACCCAAAATTTTGAAAAAGCCCAATAAAGTGCGGGTTTTTTAAAAAAACCGGGTTTTATTCTGGGTTTTTCAAATCTTAGGTTTTTTCAAAAACAAATGCTAAAAGCATTAGAATAACATAGAAAAAGAATAGCTATCTCTATTTTTATATATTATTAATAATTACTAAGTTTAATAATTATATAAGAGTAAGAATAGATCACAGTAACAGATCACTGATCGAGAATTTGGGGTACCCATGTCCCATGATAGCCATAACCTGTAGAAGAAAAGATGAATTATGAGTCAATATCAGAGAAATAACCTTAATTTGATACATATTTGTTGAAATTACAAACATAAATATGCATTCTGAATAAAATAATGATAAGTAGCATTTATTTCTTGAAAAGAAAGAGTATAATTTTGAAAAACCCCCAAAACCCGGGTTTTATTCTGGGTTTTTTCAAATCTTAGGTTTTTTCCCAAAACAAATGCTACAAGCATTAGTAGAATAGCATAAAAAAAGAATAGCTATCTCTATTTTTATAATTATAATAATTAATTAGTTTAATAATCACATTAAGGTAAGAACATATCACTGATTGAGAATTATGGGTGGGTACCTATGATAGCCATAACCTGTAGAAAGAGAGATGAATTATTATGAGTCAGTATCAGAGAAATAACCTTAATTTAATACATATTTGTTGAAATTTTAAACATAAATATGCATTTTGAATAAACTAATGATAAGTAGCATTTATTTCTTGAAAAAAATGTAATTTTGAAAAAAAAACCCAAACCCGGGTTTTTTCAAACTTCACTTGAAAAAGCCCCCCAAAAAAACGGGAATGAAACCCGAGTTTTTTAGAGCTGGGTTTTTGGATTTGCCTACTCTGTTTTTATATTTTAGTTTTTTGAAAATAACAATTGAAATACCTTTACAAATTGACAAAACAATCAATTAATATTTTCTCAAGCACAAGAAAGTTCATATGCAAAAACTCTCCTGATTCATTTTGCTACATATGTGGAAATTTTACCCTTCCACATCAACGAGGAAATATAACGGACTTCGTAAAAAGAGCTTACTTAACTTATTTTTGGCATAAAACCGGGTAATCAAGATAAATCATGGGTTCCACATAAAGCCTGCACTGTATGCATTGAAAGACTGCGACATTGGACGAAGGGTTCGGAGTTAAAAATACCTTTCGGAGTTCCGATGGTAAGTTAATGATCTCATAAAACTACGTAACTTAGTCATTTGTGTACTGTAAATTACCTAAGTGTAATTGTAACTTAGGTACATAAGCAACTTTTGATAAAATTCGCTTTTGTTAACGCTTCACAATTTCTTTTTCCATTTCAGGTGTGGCGAGAGCCTACTAACTATGAGAAGGATTGCTATTTCTGTTTTGTCAAGTCTTCCGGCTTCACTAACCTAAATAAACATTGTATCGAGTCCTCAAATTTTGACACCGCAATACGACCTGTGCTACATTCAAATGAAATTCCCATTCCAAAATTTAAGAGTCTGCCATCTCAGAAATGAGTTGAAGATGTGTCTGAAAATATTGTTATGCGCTCTGAGGAGTCAGACACCGAATTCAACCTCAGCTTAGTTGTAAGTGAAAATGATCAGCAAAGGTTTAACCAGGCCGGGTTGAATGATCTTGTAAGTGATCTAAATTTACCAAAAAAGACTGCTGAAGTTATAGCTTCAAGGCTTAAACAGAAAAACATGCTTAGTTCAAACACATACGTTTCATTTTACAGAAACAGAGAAAAAGAACTTCTTAAATATTCTAGGATAGATCATAGTTTAGTATATTGCTGCGACATACCAGGTTTGTTAAAGGAGATGGAGATTCGGTCTTACAATGCAAGTGATTGGCGTTTGTTTTTAGACAGTTCCAAAAACAGTCTTAAGTGTGTGTCGCTGCATAATGGCGATCAATACAGCTCGATACCAATTGGGCACTCAACATTAAAAGAAAAGTATTGGCATATAGAAACTGTTTTAAAACATATCAAATATAGGGAGCACGAGTGGATCATATGTGTTGACTTAAAAATGGTCCATTTTCTGCCAGGGCAACAAGCAGGGTATACTAAATATCCCTGCCCCCTTTGCTTATGGAACAGCAGAGGTAAGAAAGAACAAACAAATCTGGCTAACACGAATATCACTTACTGTTGGAGAAAAAAAATTTAATTAATCCAGCTTTAGTGAGCAAAGATAAAATCAAACTGTGTCTCATGAAACAACATGTAAAAGCTTTAGATGCAAACGGCGTGTGTTTCCAACGCATAATTTCAAAATTTCCAAGTTTAAGTTATGAAAAAATCCAAACGGAAATCTTCGACGGTCCACAAATAAGAACATTAATTAATGACAGCAGTTTTCCTACTGCCATGAATGAACGCGAAAGAAATGCCTGGTTCTCATTTGTGGACTTTATAAAAAGCTCTTTAGGAAATTATAGGACAGATAACTACGAAGAAGTCGTAATAAAACTTTTAAGGGACTACAAAGAGCTAGGTCGCAATATGAGCATAAAAATGCAATTTTTGAATAGTCATCTTGACCAATTTTAAAGTAATTTAGCTGCTGTAAATGACGAACAAGGGGAGAGAGTCCAACAAGATATTAAAATTATGGAGGAACCTTATCAAGTATGCTGGGATTGCCACATGATGGCTGATTATTGCTGGTGCTTGAAAAGAGACCTGCCGTCAACAACCAAATACTCTAGAAAGTTCTATAAAAGAAAATTTTACCACGGTGATATCTTCCTATCTCTTTGTTTTGATTTATTTTAATTCATTTATATAGTTATAATGTAATTTTACACTAGTCTGAATGGCATGTGTTTATAAAAATTGGAAATAAATGTTAACGCATGACTATTTTTCGTCCTAATTTTGAAAAAAATGGGAAATGGCGCATGGGCTGTTTACAACAATCAGGACCTGATAGCGCCAAACCGAGGTGAAATTCGTTTTCAGCGTACAAAAATTACTTACAATAAAGTGTCAAATATCATTCAATAAAATACGTGTTTTTCGGTGTAATAGCCTATTCTAGGCTTGCCTAGCAGAGTATAGCATATTATAGCCTAGTCTAGTCTAACAGAGTAGCAGCCGAATAGTCATGATGTTATTGCCAAAACAAAATAATTCCCGGGCTAACCTTGGGAGGACTTTTACAGTCATAGCATTCGGAAGGGAATGTAAATCAACATGAGGGTTCCAAATTTTGTTAGAATCGGCCGAATAGTTACAATGTAATTACAAAAATAAAAAAAAGCAAAACGGGGACCGACCGACCACCCGACTGACATAGTGAGCTATAGAGTCGCGCGCGACTAAAAGGAGCATGATTTAAGTTTAGATTATTAAGATATGTTAGTATTATTTTTTAATAAATTAGCAAGCTAATTTTATGTTCTTGCTTTCTTATTAACAAGGTCAACAGACCTAAGTCGCGTGCTCTCAATTATTTCAATAATTAAAAAAAAAAAATTAACAAACGTATCATATGACCTTACGACCGTCAAAACTTTCAAAAACTCATTGAAAAGTCAAATGGTTACCATCTGACCTTACGACCTTCAAAACTTTCATAGACTAATTGAAAAGTAAAATGGTTACCATCCGACGCACCTACCGACGCACCAACTTATTACTTTTTAGAGTCGCGTAGCACGCGACTAAAAATCTGGGTTGGGGTTCGTGTAAATTTCTCAATATTTACAATAGAATTGTTAAATAACATCTGCAATCCGGCGTAGGAGTGACAGATTGATCAATTGAGACTTTTAGAACTAGAGTCGACTATGAAATCAAAATCATCAGATATTAAGTGACAAATCATTATACTCGTATGTTGATAAGAAATAAGGAGAAAAATAAAAAAAATATGTTCTTGTTTCTATTTCTAAGATATTTCATGATTTCCAATTAAAATTTCGTGGTCGTGTATCTTTTTCAACATTAGCACATAGATTTTTTCACTTAAATCAAGCGAGGAAACGGGGAAGAGTTTGGTTAGGAGAGACTTAATCTTTACAAACATATGAGATGAAATGAAAATGATAGGAAAGGTGGAATGTGAAAGACAGTGAAGGTTTGGCCAAGCACCCCCCCTCCCGTTCATTTAAATGTACTATCCTATGCCTTCTCTTATTATTGTATATAGTTACAAATCAAATATAAGTACCTACATTATAATGGACCAAATGGTCTCTTGAAATACTTACTTTTCTTGTAACTCACTCTCTCTCTCTCTCTAACCTTTTCCTCTCCCTTTCCCTCTCTCTTCCTCTTCTCTTACTCTTCCTCTTTCTTCCTCGCTATTTTATTTTCCCTTAAATGCATGTACGGTATCTCTACCTCATAAAGTCCAATGTCCCTTACGATCTATTTCTACACTCAACTCCCTGTCTTATAAATTAGTCCAATTGCTGCTCGCCTCGTTCATATCCCCGAATTTAGGCGGCATTTCCCGTGGGTACATTAAAAATGCCAAGGAATTTATAGCAAAATTAAATCTCTTATCGCAGGAAGTATATACCCCACATATTAGAGTACCTGTCAACCTAACCTGCTCCTTTTTTTAAAAAGAAAAATATCTTTGCTTTATATCAATTTTCCTGCGCTTCATTATGTATTAATTGAATTAATTAACAACTTTGTTTCAACTAACGTTTCTCATTTGGAGAGTCTTATTATAAGCAAAAATTTGGCTTCTCCATGATGAGTTCGAACTCCTGTTCTTTGGTGACTCTGGAATATTTTGAATCTGAACTATGGACCAATATCGCTGCGTTATTTAGACGACTTATTTTGAATATAGCTAAAAATATCAATTTTAATTATTCTTCTCCCTAACTTAATTATATTCAATATCCATTAATTTCAAATTTGAATGGGAATCAAATTCACTCTCCCCCTCCTCGTTGTGCTCATCCACGGTGGTATTGATTGTAACTCTCTCCAATTTTCTGTGTACCGAAAACACACTCGTTTCAATATCTATATTAATTTTCACTCTGGTGGTAGCGATCAAATTTAAAAATCAGTTTTTCTAACAACTTCCTTCGTGCCTACAGTGTACGTGATCCTAAATTTATTGATTGTAAAATCCATAATATCTTTGATTGACTCTCATCTTCCATACATCTATAATTCAAAAAGGACATTTTCAAGGCAGCAAAATATTTCATGGGATTTTAAAAAATAAAACAATAGTCCACTCATTCAAAGGAGAAATAAAAGTAACCCCAAGTTCATTGTTATCCTTTAAAGATACTCCCTCAAACTAATTAAGTGAATTACAAAATTCTAATCACAAGGTAGTTTTTAGTTTTTCCAACTCCGTCAAATTTTAATTAATCAAACATAAGCCCCCTCCCCTAAGAAAATTCCATGTTATAATTGCGGTGAAAAGTTCACAGAACAAACTGGACATAGTATATATTAGATGATTTAGGAAGACAAATATTCTGTATGCAACGGAAACGTGTCCAATGCAATATTTCAACACATGTGTGCAGCCAACCACAGTGTTGAATAGAAAATAAAAATTGTATATATATATATATATATATATATATATATATATATATATATATATATATATATGAGAGTGATGCAAATTGGGTTTCAAAAATATTTTTTTGCTTAGAAACCTCAAGATAATATCTCAAATCAATTTGTATTATAAGAAAATAACCCTGGCTAAATTTCAGGTCAAAATTCAAATATCTTAAGGTCTTGACTTCCAAGACACCCAGGACGCATCAGCAAGTGTCTCGTTACTTTTTTTTAAGTGGTAGTTCCCCAGGAGGTCTATTATACCACTTTTCTTTTATTTATTATATCATGATTCAGATTAAACTTGATATAATTTTTTGTAGCAAATTTAAATCTTACTCTTTAGTAAGAGATATTACTCTTTTTTCCTGCGTGACATTCTTTCTGTAATTTGATACAACTCGCTGAAAATACTGTTTCTACTTTTCATCATTAGTGAAAATTTGTCATAATCTTCTATCAGCTTTACTCTTTAGCAATGTCATTAACAGCTTCCATGTGGTTAACAACATTTTTTGCGACTCAAAAACTATCTTCTTCGGGCAAATCTTCCACCGATTTGACCAAAAAGGATGATAAATTCATAATCTTGAAGAAGGACATTGTGTTATTAGTAACAAAATCTTGAATTTCCTTCCTTTCCACAGTTTCAATATCTACTTGTGTTTTCTTTGGTGGATCTGGGTCTGATGATGTTGTAAAAGCTTGTTAAAAATATGGTATCTACAAGGAAGCCATAGCAAATCTTTTTCCATATTTTGTTAGATTAGGACACAGGCACCATTTTACACCCTGTGTTTGATGCTCTTATATCAAAGCAGATTCATTTTACCTTCTCTATTAAATTCTAATCACAAATTTCTTTATATACAGCGTTGCAGTGTTTTTGCCTGTTCCATGATCTATCTTTGGTACTCCAAGCAGTTGTGTTTCTTCACTACCAGATATTAAAACTGAAACACGATCAAATACTTCATCCCCAGTAATGTCTTATAAAAGCTTGCAATCCCAATGTGCAATCAATGGATTGTCAGTTTCAAAGCTTCTAGTGATATTTTCACTTATCTTTTTTCTTCCTGGCTGTCTTTCTCTACGAAGTGAGGAGTAGCTTACGCTGTAATCTTCAGGTTTTTCCCCACATTTGATTTAGCTGGAATAAGAATTAGAGAAGCAGATCGATCACTGACTTTAGCCACATCTAATGCAGAAGGCAGATTTTCATCAATAATTTTTTCCTTCTTTCCTGATGGCCCTTGTTTAGATGTTTAAGGTTAGTTTAGATAAATCTCTTCTCCACTTGATATTGTGTCCCTGCTGGAAGCACTAGTGCCGGCACTGTTGTCTTCTAGAACTACAGTTTCATCTATAGAACTTGATTGACGAATACGCAACTTTTGTAAAGATGTTTGATTCTTTCCTACTAATTTTCGGCGCTTTTCATCTTCCTCATCTACTCCCATGATCTTACCTTTACGACCTTCTCTCTGTAAACGTCGAAATCCTCTATCTTCTTCAATAGTTATTAATTCATCAGCTTTGGCATGAGCAAGGTCAAATAATTGACACAAATTTTCCTTCCATTTATTCTCTTTTGCTATTGAAAACTTTCATTTATTTCCTTTGCTCTTTTTCAACGTTTGCCACTCATCGTGCAATTTGCTTAGTTTCTTTACAACATTACATTTCTGCGTTGTTGGTTTTGCTGCCTTCTGCCAAACGTTCATCACATCATTAACAGTTGAAGTTAAATCTTCCCTAACGGTTTCGTTTTAAGAATTTCTGTAATTCATGAATAAGGAAAGTACTTCTTTATTTGATGAAAACAAGGTTTGATTTAATATATCTATTTGTTGGCCAATCAGCCATACATCAGTTGTGCTTCGTGTCATGTTTATAACAAGATGGCAAAGTGATTAAGAGACACACACAGTACTACCACACTCTGACACTCTGACTGAGCTCAGTCCACTATGTGGCAGTGTCCTACTGCTCAGTTCATACTTATCCCTAAGATTAGGACTCACTAGTAGTATAAAACACGTCTATATTCTACATGCATTTAACCATTTATTTTCACTGTATTTTAATTTAAATTTATTCTAACACTTCCTATATATTTTAACCTGTAAATAGGAAGAAAATTACAAACTTAGGTTTCACACACAATTTTCATTTTTTTTAAACATTTTTTAAGAGTGGGCGCCACCTCTGATATTATTTATTTTGTCTAAATTTTGCTATATATAAATTGTTGTATTTCATGACGTGTCGGTAAAAGGGGTGGAAAAAGTAAAAAACATTAATCAAACCCCCAGATACAGAGATATATAGATGTGATCACTGGTACAGTTTCCAGTCCTCCATCGGCTTATTTTAGTTGATATGTGATATGATTCGGCCCCTTTTACCTTCTTAACTACAACTGGTAGGTGATTCCCAATCTTTAATGTCTCGAAATAGAATTTCAAATTTAATCCCGTGGTTAGTTCGTGTATCGCTTCTCAAATAGGAAATCACTGAACCTTAAGAGGAGCCAGACGCTTCTTAGAAATATTGCTGCCATCTTTTTTTGTGCGTGTTGCTCTTTCTCTTGTAGAACGTCATTTTTTTCTCTCATTTTGTATATAAGGAATGTTTTAAGGTAATATTTTGTCAGTCTTAGTACAGGGATGGAACTTGATGCTACGAATGTAGTCTTGTACTTGTGAATAAAAAAGTCGTTCTCTTTCAAACCTTTTGTTTTTCATATGGCATGGCGAATTGTCGTGCTGAAAAATAACTGTATTTATTAGTGTGGTAGAATACCCCCCCAAAATGCCACAAGTTCAAATAAGACAAAACTTGATGAAAAATTGCAAGCTGACTAGTGAAAGATGGCGTAAGAAATGTGCAAACATTTGGTGGAATATATGGAACAAAGAATTATGGCTGTAATTACTTAATACGGCGTCTAACTAATTATAAAAACAATTAAAAAAACAATAAATATATAATATACTCGTATATACAGAAATTTTCTACTACAAATGTCTAATTGGATTATAAGAATGATTCTATATAGTATTTTTACTTTTGGCCAAGAGTATATATATATATATATATATATATATATATATATATGCAAATTTTGTTGAAGACCATTGTGTATTTTGCCTTAATTAATTTCCTTTGGCAACTTTCTCTTCTTCTAACTATCTTTTTTATTCCATCTTGTAGATGGTGGATTACTTTTCCTGTATTCATCTCTTTTTTAAATGAATACTGCATAAGTGATCCACCATCTACAAGATGGAATAAAAAAGATAGAAGAAGAGAAAGTTGCCAAAGGAAATGAATTAAGGCGAAATACACAATGGTCTTCAACAAAATTTGCATTCAGGAAAGACTGCTACCCAACTACACTAATATATATATATATATATATATATATATATATATATATATATATATATATATATATATATATATATATATATATATATATATATATATATATATATATGTCCATTTCTCTCTCTTTTAGTCTTTCAGCTTGGTTCTTCGCGAGAAAGTTATTGGAAAAGAGAATATATCATTTTCCCTTTATCCTTAACCTCCTTTACGTTTTAGGGTATATATTTAAAGTTCATCGTTGCGTAGAACTAAATGCACAAACAAACCGATACTTTCCCACCTACATTTTAATTTATCATAAGGTTTTGCTACAGATTTTATTATGATTTTGAGGCCTTTATATCCTCATTGGAGCCCCACAGTTCTAGGTTCCCATCAAGGGCCTAGTTGTTTGTAATAATGGAATTAACCTCTTTCTTATTCAAAACAAATGTATTCAGTGAAATATATATTATCAATGAGATTATTTCTCTAGCCGATGCCCATACACAAAATAAGGAACCGTGTCTCAGTTGAAAGGAATTTTGAACAATTGCCTGAAAGAAAATCAGAATTTATATACAAGCCTATCTGGCAACTGCCACAGGGGTGAAAGTTATATTAATCACCTTAGAGCCCAATTCTAGGCTAGATTAAAAGATATGCAAAATACCATAAACAAATTTCACCCCCAAAACAAAAGGAGTAAAAAAACAAGCAGCAAAAAAGCAAGAAGGAAGCAGTCTCAGGTGTCGGGGGCAGGCCAGCCTGCCCCCGGCGCAGAAACATGTGCTCTACAATAAAGTCAAATCAAATGAAAGATTCTATCCCTTCCATAACGTCAGTTAGTCTACAATTCTGTGTACACGAACTCTCCCTGAGTATACGGGACAAGCGGCAGCGAGCCCGCTCGTCCAGATATTGGGACAGCTAAAGTGAGTGAAGATCACGCAAACTAGAGCATTCAACAAGAATGTGCCGAACAATATGGGGGAAAAGGCAGTCGTCGCAATAGAGTGCGCAGGTGGGTGCTCTATCAAATGGTGCTGCGTCCCACGTGTATGCTCAATTCGGAGACGAGAGAAAGCGACTTGAACTTGTCGCGGCATTGGAGGGTGAGGTAATGGAAACAGTCGCGTTACAATGGAAGGCAACTTTAAGTTCTTCTCAGCCGTCTCCTATCTTCTTTGACAAGCAACCTGGAGAACTGCTCGAATTTCTGTTATGTAATCGGTGTGAGGAAATGCAAAACGCTGGTCTGGTCGACCAGTCGTCACGGACTCTTTGGCGTCCTCCTCGTCGCGTTCATTCCCCGCAATTCACACATGGCCAGGAGCCCAGCAGAAGATAATCTCGACATCTACCCGTTTTGTGGCAACCGTGGCGTCACGGATGCCGCGAACCAGGGGTTGTGGACATGCCAATACTCCGATATCGCTCAGGGCGCTTTGAGTCGCTAAAGATCACAATCCAGTCTCCGAACCGGGGGACGACTCATTATTTCCCATACCAAGCGATGTATTGCTAGCAGCTCGGCCGTAAAGACAAACGCGGTGCTTGGAAGATCCATGCTGACTTCAAACAGAGAGGATACGGCGTGGAATCCGACCCTCTCCTGGGGGACTATGAGACATCCGGATAACTGGCAGGATCTACCTTGACACAAAGTATGCTCCAAAAATGCCGAACGCAATACTCCCAGTGCTGTAGAAGCATTGGTAGGAGAGGCGTCGCGACAAATAGTAAAAGGTGGTACCCTCCAGGGTGGAGTCCTAGGCAGACCCATAGGCGCCACTGGCCCGGGAGCTACACCGAATTCTCGAAGGAGTTTCCTATCCGTAAACCCAAATCGCTTAGGATATGACTGGCGTCTTTCGGCATCACAGTAACCGTCGAGATAGGTTGCGTGTACAGGCGAATAGAGCACTGTGTACGGCGCAAAGCGATTGAAATCTCCACAATATCGGCAAGTAAGTTCTCACTAGGGGATGTTGTGTATCCAGTCCACCTTTCGTAAGACACGCTTGGCTGCGTATGCATAAAACTCGCATCTGTAGTTAAGCTTTGAATGAACATAAGGTTTGTAGAAAAACAAGGCAGTAGCTCTATCATCAACCAAGATGCTGAACGTCACAGAATGAGGAGTCTCCATGGCGCGGGTATAATATAACGTAAGGCTGCGAATGTGAGCCTCCGAGGTGATGCATTGGTAGAAAACAAAACGGAGGGAATCCACCACTTTCAGTGAAAACCCGTCTAAGAAGAAGTACGGCTCGGAAAGTAGTCGATGATGGCGGCAGAATTGCAGCACCTTAGTCTTGGACAGATAAAACCGAGTCTCGATGATACCGTATCGGCATGTGGTATCATAGGCCTTATCCAGATAAAAAAACAGTGCATACTAATATTGTCTAGGAATGAAGGCCGCGCAGTCTTTATTTTCCAGTTGGAGCAGAGCATCCGACTTCGAAAAGAACATGAGGAACCGACACTGTGCAAAAGACAGGTTGCCTTCGATGTCCAAGAAAATGCGTAATCTAATATTTACTAATTTATCCATCAACTTTCATATGCAGAGGTTAGAGAGATTTGGTAGAAACTAACCGTATCGAGTGATCTCCCTCTTGTTTGCTAAAAGCGAGGGCAGTAACTACTCGCCCGCCAGGAATCTGGGAGGAATCGCTCTCTCAAATCATGTTGAACAAATCTATCAGAAAAGCTATGCCTCTTCACCTAGGTGTAGAAATATGATATACGGGAAATCGTCCTGACCGAAGGTGGTGTCCACACAAAGCCAGAGCAGGACGCACTTACTCAATGTAAACATGTCTTTTAAAGGTTCTCGACCTATGAAGGAAATGTCCAGTCGGCTGCCTTCAGCGACATCACCACATGAATTAAATCATGGGCAAATGGAATCAGCATCCAGGATAGAGCATGAGGTGAAGGGGTCGTGGAGGACTCTGCCACAGATGCAGGGTCCAAGATTGTTGTCCCATTCTCTTCGAGAACGGAAGAGGGGTCCCACAAGAACTTGCTCCAAATCCTTATGACTCGTTACCACACCTCTGCTAGAGAGGTCTTCTCGTTAAGTGGAGATATGTATATCCGCCAGGAAGAGCGGCGGGCGTGCTTCTAAACATACAAGAACCTAGCCCTAGCTCGACGAAATTGACCGACAGTGAAATCATTTGGGAGACGCTTATAGTGCAGGTAGGCATATAGGTCCTGTTTGAGGGCCGTCTAACGTTCGGGTAACCACCACGGAATATGTCTGCGTGCAAACTGGAAAGATGTTCCAGGAATACTAGTTAGCTCCACGGTGCTGAAGTTGCCGGAGCAGAACTCAACGGTCTCATCCACCGGCCTAAAGTCATTACCTCTCCCCAAATATCCATTACCAAAGATTGCAAGAACCTTAAACATTTGACCTAATCTTCTTTTCCATCTCAACATGCTGCAGAAAAAGAATTTGTTTAAACTTTAAACATGGAATCATAGACGTTCTGTGGTTTGCAAGAAGTATCGAAAGTAATGGTTCCTGATGGATTTTCAAATAGTTTAAGTAGCGTTATTTAATGCGGTTCACTATTCTAATCGAAAAAAACACTTTTGTTAATATTGTTGTTAAACATTAACAGCTGAGAGGGTTAGTTTTATACTTACATCTAATAAGTTTTTTAGTTTTTTCTGTATTTTCGGAATTTTTTGGCTATTAATCAACCAACAAATTATACACCGACCAATTCAAACATATTTCTTAATTCTTATAATTTATTTTATTTTTTTGATTTATTAAAAATTTCCTTAAGCATTTTCTTCTAGGACATTGTGTAAAATTAAAATCCTGAATTTACGGTATCTTTAGTATAAAAATATACAAAACCTGATACTAATATAATTCATATCTAAAATTTAAAGTTATCATAAAATAACAGATACTTATATAATTATTAATATATATTTATGTTTTCTGACAAAAATTTAGAAATATATCATTATA
The DNA here is from genome assembly GCA_963969495.1 of Ceratothoa steindachneri. Classification (NCBI taxonomy): domain Eukaryota; kingdom Metazoa; phylum Arthropoda; class Malacostraca; order Isopoda; family Cymothoidae; genus Ceratothoa; species Ceratothoa steindachneri. Next base: position 174,015,415 of record OZ018322.1, on the reverse strand, counting down.
ATCCTCTCGTTTCTATTAAAGTTTATTTACTTAAAAGATCTTAGACCTCATTATATAAGAACAAGGTCTGAGGACCAAAAAGTCGCGTGCAATCACTTATTCTGATTTATGTCCTTACGACTTTGAAAACTTTCAATGATTCCCGGAGTAACTTTGGGAGGACCTCAGATATTCTATCATTCGAAACAGAATGTAAACACTTTAAGGGTTTCAAATTTCGTTAGAATGGTTGGAATAGTTATGATGTTATTGCCAAAAAAATACTAATTCCCTGGCTAACCTTGGGAGTACTTTAGCAATTATATTATTTAAACAGGAATGTAAAACAATATGAGTTTCAAATTTGGTTAGAATCAGCCGAATAGTTATGATGTTATTGCCAAAGAAAATTCCAGGGGTAACCTTGTGAGGACTTTGGATTTATATGATTCGAAATATAATGTAAAGCAACATAAGGGTTTCAAATTTCGTTAGAATGGTTGGAATAGTTATGATGTTATTGCCAAAAGAAAATAATTCCATGGCTAAACTTGGGAGCACTTTGGCAATATATATTTTTTTAATTAAAATGGCGGGCCTTAACTTTTGATCACACCTCATTTATGGACTTGTGTCGTAGAATGGACTCCCAACGATATACCATATATCACTATTCGTTGAGGGAACTTCTTTAATTATCTTTAGAGTGCGTTAATTTCTGGTGGGCCGATATTATGTATCTTCGATATGCTTAAGAAGTGGAACTGAGCTCAAGAATAATAATATTGCTATCATTAATAAAATAGAGTTTTATTAATAATAACTATCAACAAACACAAAACAGAAATTATTAACATAAACAGAGAATGGAAAGGGTCGTGGAGACTTGGGCTAATCCGAGGATTAAAGGATTTAAAAAGGTAAAACAAATATAGAGTTAAAGAGATGGGATGGTTCGCTAACCCATTTAAAGAACCGGATAGAATTGACAAAAGGGTTAAGTACTCAAAGGTGACGTTTGGCTTACGTAACTTTATACGAGTGGTGCAGTGGAAGGCGACGTGAAGGAATTTTCGGTCCGCTGGCGAGTTCCAGCCGAAGGGGGGAATAAGATGATCCTGACGTGGCGTCTAGGGAATGAGAACCGTTTCTCGACGAACGGCTTGATGAACAATGGCTGTTCTACATTGTTCTCTTCTGAACAATAGGGGGGGGTGAGAACCGTCTCTTGTCTACGAGCTCAAGAACAATGGCTGTTCTAATGTTGTTCTCCTCTGAACAACGGGGGAAGGGTGAGAACCGTTTCTTGGAGAAGGGCTCAAAAGAACAATGGCTGTTCTACGTTGTTCTCTTTCTGAACAATGAGGGGGAAGCCTTGAGGACTTGGCGTCACTAAAGGCTCGAACCTTTGGCACTCAAGGGATATTGTCCTCCTTCTGGACAAGTGATGGTGAATCTCGAGGTCGAGGTCCCTTGGCGCACAAAGTGAGAGAGGGTCGTGGTGATGTTTCGCGACGAAAATCTGGATCTCCAATCTGATCTTAGTGGTAAAGTTTCCATCTAAATAGTCGAGACACTCCCTTGGCGTGGGGGGACAATGGAGTGGGAACTTCGAGGGAATGCACAGCCGAGGCTGGGAACAATGCCTTATCTGCACATAAGCCTAACTCAGTCTGGCGAGGTCGGCGTATGGGGGCGAACGGGATGACGATTACCTCCTTGTTTAAACATTGACATCCGGTGGCTGCGATAAGGCGCCAAGCTTCGAAGCGAAGATGCACGTGGGGGCATCGTGGTTTTAAATAATATGTGATAGGGGTTGAAACTAACGCTGCTCAACCCGTTCTATCACAACTTGGAACGGCAAAAAAATGGTCACACCCTAATTGTATAGTCTAGAATAGTATAGCATAGCACATTATAGCATAGTATATACATATTATAGCATAGTAAAACATGGCATAGTATATTATAGCATAACATAGTATAGTATAGCATAGCATAGCATAGCAAAACAGTATAGTAAAGAATTTTATAGTATATCTAGCATAGTATCTTCTAGCATAGTATAGCCTAGCATAGCATATCCTAGTATAGCCTAGTATTGTCTAGAATAGTATAACATTATATATCATAGCCTAATATAGTTTCTAATAGTAGCCTGGCAAAACCTAGCTTACCGTAGGATAGCCTAAAATAGTATTAACTCCCCTAGCATAATAAAGCCTAGCATAGTATAGACGAGCCTAGATTGCCTAACATAGTAAATCCTGCCTTGCTAGCCTAACATAGTATATCATATCATAGTATAGTATAGCATAGTATAACAGAGTAGATTATGTCATAGCATAGCCTAGCCTAGCATTGGATAGCCTAGTCTAGCCTAGCCTAGCCTAGTTTAGTATAACCAATTCTATCCTATGATTCTCTATAATAATAGAACTCACCATACCATACTCTAGCGTAGCTAGCATAGTATAACCTAGCCTTACGTAGTATAGTTTAGCCTAGGATAGTATGAGATAGTCTAGACTAATCTAGCCTAGCTTAGCCAAGAATGTATAGTATGGCCTATCTTAGCCTCGAAGCTATAGTAAATCCTAGCCTAACATAGTCTAGTACAGCCTAGCATAAATAGGGTGGTAAAGTTTATCATAGTATAGTATAGCTTAGTCTAGAATAGTATCGTATAGCATAGCCTAACCTAATATAGTTTAGAATAGTTTAAAGTATTACCTAGTCTATCTTCGTATACCCTAGATTAGCCTAGCATATATAGGCTATCTACCATAGCCTACCATACCGTAATCTAGCTTAGCACATTATAGTATAAGCATAGTATAACCTAGCCTAGCATAGTATAAACTAGTGTAGCATAGGATAGCCTAGCTTAACATAGTATATCCTATCCTATTCTAACATGGTATATATTGGCTTAGCAGACCCAACCATTGTCTAGCCTAGCATACCCTAGCCTATGCTAGCTTAGAGTAGTGCACTATAATCTAGCCTAGTCTAGCGTAGTATAGTCTAGCATAGCCTTGCATAGAATACCCTTTTACAGCCCAGCCTAGTATATCACTGCAGAGAATGGCCTAGAAACGCATAGTATACCTTAGAGTAGCCTAGTATAGACTTGCATATATTGACTAGCAAAGTATATATTAGAATAACCTAGCTTAGTATAGTATACCTAGCCTATCACAGTTTATCCTACCCTAGCCTAGCCTAGCCTGCCTAGCAGAGTATAACCTAGCCTAGCTTTGCGCATCCTACAATTGTATATTAAAACTTAGTCTAGTCTAGCTTAGCTTACCGTAGTCTAGTATAGCCTAGCTTAGTCTAGTTCACTGGAGCCTAGCCTATTATATTCTATGCTATAATAGACTAGCATTACCTAGTATAGTATACCATAGCCAACCTTACCCTACCCTTACCTAGCTTAGTTAGTATATTATAGTATATCATAGTATTGCCTAGCCTAGTCTAGACTATTAGATCTTAGCCTAGGATAGCATATCATGCATAACATAGCCTACCCTACCCTATCACAGCCTTGCTTATCCTAGCTTGGTATATCGAAGACTAACCTAGCATACCATAGCCTTGCCTAGCCTAGTATAGCCTTTCATGCCCTGCCTAGCCTAGTATAGCTTAGCCTATCATAGCATAACCTAGCCTAGCATTAAATATCCTAGACATGTATAGCCTAGCTTAGCTTAGCTTAGGGAAGTCCATCGAGTTCGATGATGACGGATGTCCTCAGGGCGGTTTCCGACCTTGGTCAGGGTCGGTTTGCTGAGGACATCAAACCTGCACTAAATTTAAACGAGTAAGAAGGCGTGCTCGCTACAGACCCGTATCTTGACCAAGGGAAGAAGATTCCTGGTGGCAGGAGAGGACTCAAGACGACCAGGCTTTATCTTCGGCTGCAGGGGGCTGCCGAGACACCGGTCTGCTGGTACTCACCTATAGTCGCCCCCAGTCCTGATTTTATTATCGAGATTATCTTCCCTCTAGCCTTTATCTAAAGAAGTAGCCCTAAAAGGCAGCAGGGGAGTTGTTGGGGGCTGCCGAGTCTTCGGTCTGTCGAAGGTCGCCTAGCGCCTGCCCCTGGTTTCAGAGAAGGTAAGAGAAGAAGATCCCTCTTATGTGGCTTGTCTAAGTTCATAACCTAGTCAAGCATAGCTAATTTTTGTCTAGCCTAATATACTATATGCAAACCTAGCATAGCATAGTATATCTTACCCTTGTATAATATATCTTACCATTGTATAGCATAGCCTATAATAGCCTAGAATAGCATAGCCTATTCTAGGCTTGACTAGCAGAGTATAGCATATTATAGCCTAGTCTAGTCTAGCAGAGTATCGGCCAAAAAGTTAGGATTTTCTTGCCAAAACAAAATAATTTCCGGGATAACCTTGCGAGGACTTTAGCAATTATATCTTTTGAAATGGAATGTAAAACCACATAATGGTTTTGAATTTTGTCAGAATCGGCCGAATAGTTACAATGTTATTAAAAATAAATGCAATACGGGGACCGAACGACCGACCAACCGACATAATGAGATGTAGAGTCGCTCGCGACCTGACTCGCAGACGACTAAAAAGAAACTTCCACCGGCCGCAAACCAGTGGAAGAGAGGAATTCGTATCTTGATTTCTCAGGTTTCTTAAGAAGCCAAGGGCGTATAACAATAGCTTCATTTTCATTCTATGGCTTTTTTTTAAAGGAAAAAAGGTTTTAGCAAAAGGGAAAAGTATTGAAATGAAAGAAGTGTAAAAGTTTTGATTAATACCAGTGTTGAAAGAAGTTTTTAAAGCAAATCTTTTGCTTTTGTGATGCTAGCAAGTAAGTTAGAAAAGGCACTTAACAGAGTGCACTTAGCAAAAAGTATTAAAAAAGGATTAGGCTTTAATGTTTTGTAGCCTACTTTTTGATTACTTAGCATATTTCTTCTATATTTGTATTTTCTATATTTTTGTCCTTATTTCCTCTATCTCTTTCAGTTAGTATAAATTAATTTAATTCCTTTCCGTGTGTGTTCACGCTGCAATTTTCATCAAAAGTATTTAAGGTTCTCCTAACGTTTTGCGTATTCGTGCAACTTTAGTAAAAATTCATTCGTTCATAAATTATATTTTGAAAGGATAAAAAACTACTTGAATGTCGTGCTTCAGATTCTCATTTACAAGTAGTAGTGAATTCGTTGCCATAATTTTCAAAAGATTCTCATAATTTTCGTTAATTGAGTGGAATTATTTTAATTAACCTTAATATCATAATTTTTTTCTGGGAGTTATCATTTTTAATATATTATGAGTTTTATGGCCACATTAATTGGAAGACTGTGAATAATGAGATATACGGAAAAAATCTTAGACATAAATTTGCCCTCAATATTGCAGCAAGCCAGACCCAATTTCTGCGTTGAAATTTGCATCATCTCGTCATCTATGAAAGCAGACGAATGTTTACATAGTTATTTATCTGTGTGTGTTTATACGACAATTATATATTTTATCTAGGAAGGGAGGCTATTATTAATTACACAGTTTCTGCATCAATGAGCAAAGTTCGTTTATGCTTTCCATCATATTTAAATAATGCAAAGTACTTCGAATCTATAATATTTCTGTTCATTTATTAGGTTTGAATGAAAGTAATGTCGATTTTACTGTCTATATTTTAAATGAAAAACTAAATCCCACGAATAAAATTCTTTTGGTTTTGATGCAAATAAGAATCAAGCTCGTTCTCAAACACTTCTATTAATGTCAACCTAGGACCATCCAAATATTACTGTAATCCCTTAAACAAGTGAAGACACTGTGTAACACGATTTTTATCTTTGGGTAGCAACTGTTATTTTCTATTTTCTTGTGTCATAAATACATTTAAAAAACACTGTTATTGATTTCAAACTTTGCTTTTGTGTCCAGGATAATGATATTCCCTCTGGAAGGAAGTGGCGAATTTGAACTTTCATTTGCATCAAAGAGAAACAAAACGATATGATACCAAAATAGCATTTATTCATTCTAGAATTACATTAGTGAAACAATTAAAATATTAAAAATGAGTAGTTTTCTGTGATTTACGCTTATACTCTAAATTACTTTCATGAATCAACCCCCAAGTATAGCCTCCCATTAGATTTTCATTATACAATCCTTGATAGCGGCGCTCAAAGTCCATTAGATCCTTGTGAAATTGCTCGCCATGCTCTTCGGAGTACGATCCCTTGTTTTCTTTAAATTTATCAAGATGAGCGTGAAGAATATTGACTTTCAGGGACATCCTGCAACCCATCTTGCCGTAGTTTCTCACCAAGTTTTCAACAAGTTCTACATATCTTCCGGCTTTGTGATTACCTAGAAAGCCCCAAACCACTACGATAAAGCTATCCCACGCTGCTTTTTCTGTCCTAGTGAGCTTCTCGGATAAACTCCTGGCACTCAATGATCTTTTTTATTTGTGGACCGACGAAGACCCAAGTTTCCACCTTTGCCGCAGATAGCTTAGGAAATAAATGTTGGAGATACTTGAAAGCTTCCTACTCCTTATCTAGGGCTCTGACGAATTGTTTTATAAGGTCCAATTTTAATTGCAGAGGAGGAAACAGTACTTTTCGGGGGTCCAAAAAGGTTCCCATTTAACGTTGTTTCTCCCCACACTAAACTTGGTCCGTTGTCGCCAATCCACTAATGGTAGTGTGCCACCGTGTCCTTACTGTCTCAAAGTCAAAGATAACAAGAAACCTTGGTAAAGTCGCCTTGGAGATCCATCAAGAAGACCACCACTTTGAAGTCTCCGATAACGTCCCAACCGTACTCTTCATATTTCAATGCATCTAGCAAGATCTTGACATTGCTCTATTCCTCTTTGAGCTGGATCGAGTGAGCAAGGGGAAGAGATGGATACATGTTCCCGTTGTGAAGCAGCACTACTTTGAAGCTTCTGGACGAGCTGTCAAAGAAGAGGCGCCACTCATTGGGGTTACAGGTGATTCCGATTGCCTAAAACAGACCGGTCACATTTTGACAAAAGCAAAACTCATCTTGACGTGTAAAAAAGGTTGAAAACACTGATAACGCTTTCTCTGTCCTGATATTTGCACACTGTCATCTAACAAACCCCACTGCTTGAGTCTCGAAGTTAAAAGCTCTGCATTTGACTTTGTAAGACCAAGATCTCTGGCAAGGTCGTTGAGAACATTTTGGTTGGTGTAGTATGGGTTTCTCTCGTCAGTTGCACCTTTGTAATCTAGATCAATGTCTTCATCCTTTACTGAACTGTTTTTCTTTTCTAAAATCTGCTGCTCTCATTTTGGAGGAGTGGGTACGGGAAGCTCAGAACTGTGTGACTGACGCACACAGGCACATTTTGCCTGCTCCACATTTGGAAGTGTTTACCATGCATAAGTATAAATACATAAGTATAAATATACAAATACTTTTCACTTAGTATTATTAGAAATGTTAAAAAAAATTAAAAATCCAGTTTCCAAATAAACAAAACACATTATAAATATATATATATATATATATATATATATATATATATATATATATATATATATATATATATATATATATATATATATATATATATATATTACCTTCCAGAGTTCTTTTGCAGAGCTCGCAAGTGAAATGGGGTGCCAAAAGTTTGTCTTGCTCTCCGACTGGCATGCCTAAATATGCCTTATAGGCCTCACACATTTTAGCAGATCTCTCTCCAAAGTACTGTTTCGCACTTGTCTTAATGATTCGCCGCATATATAGCAAAATGAGTCTGTCGGATGCTTACAACATCTTTATGCCATATGTAACGAATGCTTCGTTCAATGACGGATGACGATGTCTGCGTTGTGCGGCTAGAGTTAAACTGATCTGTTGAGTAGACATTCTTTGTAGTTATACAGTCATCTACGCTCCTAGAATGTTTTAGAAATTCTTCAAACATATAAAAAATTATCGAATGTTCTAGCAAGCTCTACACTTTAATTTTCACCAAATTAGTGCTGAATCTATGTGGAATGTAAGAGAACTGCTAATACTGTCCAGGTCGCAAACAAAAAATATAAGGGAAATAATAGCTATTACTACTGTATTACTGTTTCTATAACTTTTTAAATAGAGTATATCATGTTTAAACCATAACTGATAAAAAATATAACCCTTAAAGCTTTTTATATATCTTTACTATTTGTATAAAAATAATGTTATTTACCATAAATGGGCTAATTTAAAAATTCAAGGTCCTAGCCACAAAAGCAAAGTTTGCGGATTCAAATTTACTTTTTATTTAATAGAGCCACAAACAATCTGGAATTAACATTTTTAACCCAAGGACAAGATAAAAGTGAAATGTTGTTACATAGTGTAACCAGAAGGAGCAAGGTCAAGAAAATATAGAGGAGGAAGCATTATTTCCCAACCGAGCTCCTCTACATAAATATCTTTGTTCATTCGAGCTGTGTGACGACGGGCATTATCGTGATAAAGGGTAGAGGCTTTCAAACGACGAAGTTTATTGCAGTAGAGATTATCATTAATTGTTTGATTGTTGCCTAACAGGTGGTAATGGAAAATCCCTTCATTATTCCGCCATGCACGCAACATAGCAAAAATGGTGCTTGAAGGTGTCGTGAAAGCTATAACTCACAGCGAGCAACACGCCGTCGACAGTTAGTGCGGGACCCATTTTCAAATCACTTGAACCTTTCCAATCCTTTTCAGTTGGCGTAGGTCACTCGGATGAGTTACGTTAAATTGTTCTGCGAGTTCCCAAGAAGATTTGCTGCGACAACAGCTTCCAACTCTTCGAATCATGTTTTTTGGACGAATTTCTCTTAGTCTGTTTTTTGACCCAAATCTCCACTGGAAACGGGACAAACACCTCCTGCAACTTTGTAAATTTACTGCATCATTCCCATAAGTGCTCTGAATGGATTTTGCCACTGTAATGGCATTGACAACCTTATTAAATTATAGAGCAAAACATTTCTAATGTGTACTTTAGATGGGACGAACAAAGGAGTGATTGCTAAGGAAGATTATGAACAATATTTTTATAATCTGAAATTAAAAGGTTTACCTTACCCAGTGTAGCATTCCTAAACGATAACAAGAGGCGCTACTTTAATAAATACTATCTATAACTTTATTCTAGTAAATCGGACTTTACTTTTGTTCCAACCTGATACAAGCAGAAGACATTTCACGGAAAACACTACGATAAACTCTTATCCATTTTATTTATTTTAACCCACGATTCAACGAAAACTAACATCGTCCGACGGTGATCAAGCCATTAAAGAGAATTTCTGATTTTAACCAACGCGTCATGACAAAGCGAGCTGCCTGCAAGAAATGGAATTGAGAATGCATCTGGAGATTTAGACACGCTTCCTCAATGTTCATCTCCCGCTAACTAAGAAGTTTAATCTTTATTCAAGTTTGGTACTAAATACACCTAGGTGGTTTAAAATGTGGCATTTAAGGCAGATTACAGTATTTCGGGTGCTTATGTACCATTGACTTTAACATGTAAACGGGTAGAGGATAATAATTTCTGCTGGTTACCTTATTTATATTTTGCATTCTAAAGCCACTGAAGTTGTTTTCTAGTCAATAATTTCTGTACCATTCTAAGGAAAAATTTTTTTGGATATCATAATGATTTCAGTTCCATGAAAGTATATTTCCACTACCAATTTTCTCTTTCAGTTCTCTCAAATTTAGATCTCCGAAGATTATTGCTCAAATACTCATTTTGCAGACTGGCGCAACGAGAGCAAATGATTTAACCTGAAAATTCTTCCGTTGACCAACAGAAAATGGCCAATATTCATTCATCACTGATAGAAGATTCATATTTTGTTCTGCCAGACAATTATTTTTTTTATAGAATAAGTCCCCTTCAAAACTCCAGGATAGAGGAATCTCAGAGTCAGGGGGGACGACTTAGCAGATATCCACTTACAATAGTAAGTTAAGAAGATGAAAAAGAGTGTATAGGGTTACTCGTACCAGTATATTTTCCTCTCGAATTTTAAGCTCAATTAGGCCGAGGCCATATTATGCAGAAAGTTTGTAAGGAGAGATATGTAGAGGAAATGTGTGTAAGATCTATAGCCGTTGGGCCTCTTCTGCTGGCATTGAAACCGGATGTTACACAAGTATCTAGATGTAACTTGTCATCCTTCTGTGTTATTACTTTCCACATGAAAGACGTATGAAGTCAGGAAAGTTAAAACTGTCCTTTCGAGCACCAAGGTTATTGTTGTTTTGGACTTAAACCAATGAGGCGAAAACCAGCAAGGGCATCACGCTGGATACTTTGTGAAAATAGGCTAGTAGATAAAGTGGAGATGATAATGTAAGTGAAAATAGATGGAAGTAATATAGAACAGTCAAAGGGTATCCGAATCATAGTAGGACCACTTCGTTATTTTTTGCTTGAGATTGAAGATTTAAGAAAGGACATGTATAAATATAAAAACGTCTTTAGTTGATATCTGTAGGGGAGTTTGGGGAAGCATAAATAGGGAGCCAAAAGATAAAGGGGGGTGGGAGTTGCGAGAAGAAAAGGCAGGGGAATTGCCGTCTTCTGAAGTAGTAGAATTAGGGTGGGGGGCTCCTGAAACTTGAATCAATAGCCCCACTGTCTGGCAATTTCAGGAAGCTATCGGGTGAGTACGTTCTTAGTGTCCGAATTAGTATTCGGTAACTAATCAGCACTTAATTAGAAAAGCGTTGAATTTAGTCGCGGGATGGTAGAATAGCGGCGATCTAATTCTGACCTAAAAAGAGGACAAAGGAAGACTGTTTTATATTACGACTTCCCAGGGTGAAGTTAAATGGCTCCAGGATATTTCACAAGAGTTATGAAGTAACACAGTGTAGGGGGAGGAAAAAAGAGACTCAGCAGGAACAAGGCGGCGTTGAATCGAGACTTAGATAGGCTACTCTGTAAAACAGCAAGCTCAGCCTCGAGACGAGGTGGTTTGTTTGTCCTGGCGAGGGGTAATTAGAAAGGACGAATAGTTAAAAAAAAGGGAGATTTTGTTGCCATAGAGAATGGAAGAGACGGGGGACGAGGTAACACGCAAATCTCCTGAATGTATCAAAACTGCAATTAAGGCAGATCCCTCACCGAGTTTGGGCACTTGGAGTAATAGATAAAAGTTCGGGTGAAACCAGCAAGAAACGGGACAGATATTTTATTCCAAAGTCGTTGGGTGAAATCATCCTATTAAAAGAATACCATCATTGTAAGTTCCCCCAAATTTAGTTTGTCCTTCGCTATTTATAGATAGGAAAACTTCAGCACTTTCGCCGTCATTAATTACCCATTCTGCAGTTTCTTTCGTATTAATTAATGACCAGCTGTTCTTGATGAGTTCGACTCACTATTGCCCTTTTTACGACATAATTGCCAACTATTCAGACAAAGCTTCTCTGATGCTAATCTTATTTTTCCTCTTCTCTTCTCTCTTATTTAATTACAATTTTCTAACCCATTTCTTTCTCAATTGTCATCATTAATCCACTTTAGCTGAGGAATATTAAGTTCATTTATTTGTATAATTCACTAATGTAAATCTGAACACTTAGTTTAAAGCCCATAAATTTATAGTTAAATTAATTGTCCTGCACTTTTAAATCATTGTAATTGATCTATTTACATTGATGACCAGATGATTTAATTCGTCTGGTCTCTGATTTCGATCAGTCTACGACACCTACTTTCCAAGAGAAAATAACTGTGAATATGCAAAAAATGAATTAAACTACCTCTAGACATAGGCCTCATTTAACTAGAAAAAGACATAATCGAACAGGTTATGTAGCAAAAGGATCCTACTTTGAAAAATTCATCCAAGGATGTGAAAAGAGTGTTTCTAACGCGTAATCTGACATCTTAATTTGAGATAAAGCGTGTTACTCTTGCAAGTAATATTATTCTAAATAACACCAGTAAGAATATAGATTTCTTTTAAAAGAGAAGCTTGGAGTGAGGATACTATGTAAGGCCAATTGGTACTTGAAGCGTTTTTTACATCGATTGTAGTTGTTGTTTTTTTCGCACAAATATTTCTTCAAATTTAACTGAGTTTGTGATTAAAGAAAATTGTCATAACGAGCGATGTGGTCAAAATATTCCGCACTGGAATTGGTTTCTAATGAATTTGTTAATATAAAAAAACGAGTATATTTAACAATGCAGAAACGTTCTAAATGTCATGGGGCAATTGAAACAACCAAATAAAAAATATTTCACCCTATTATCAGCGGATATTATGTACAGCATTGATTTCCAGTCCACGCCTAATACCTTCTTCGAAGAAGCATAAGAGGAAGGTATGCAGTATAAATAGAGGTGAAATCTTTGAACGAAATTCAATCCGTACAATGAGTATGCTTACATACAGCACATGCACAGTGTGCAGCGCAATGTGCACTTTCATTAGTGAGCATTCATTTAAAACCTTGATGCCTCTTTATTCATTTAAGTGATAATAAAAGCTCTGTGACTCTCTCATCAACGTGAGTAACAGCCCTTAATTGAAGAACGAGGCAACAAAGAGAAACAAAACTAACTTGATCATAAATACTCAGACCTACGCAATGGAGAATCCGTAGCCGTGTCTACATATGTAAACACGAATGAAGCTTCGTGTGCACAGGAATAATGCGGATACTATTAAATTGATCCATATAAATGGGCTCAATATGTATTTCGTGTCTTAATTTTTAATGATCTTGATAGTCTAGTGAATACGGCGTTAGACTTGTAACGTCAAGGCACGGGTTTCGATCCCTGCAAGCGTCCCGAGTTGGCCACCCATTGGCAGACTCGCTGAAACCTACCCCCTTATGACAAGCAGCCCCACACACAGCTAATCATAACGCCGCTATCATTTCCTTTCCGTTTGTCACAACGCATTATACTCTCCGCGAGTGGTGGTGGTGTGTGTGGTGTGAGGGGGGGGGGCATACGGGGGTAATGGCCCTGCTACAACTGAAACTTGGAGGAGCGGCGAACCATCCTGACCCCAGTGCCCCCAAAGAGACCGATGTTCTCCCTCTGATGGTCTCATGCACCTCTTTAAAATTTGCTACTGCATTTTACCGCGACTGTAAAGGCCCAAACAAGAGGGAGATTCCCTCCAATGACCTGCAGCGTTTTGTGAGAAATGGTTATTGCATTGATTGTTTCCCATGGTTCAAATCATTTTGAATGGCTAAATGATGCTTCTGCCAATGGATGACGCCACCCAGCACAAAATCCTATGGCAGATTTGAAATCTCCAAGGTGAATAACCATATGTCCCATGGTCATATGGGTCATTCCATGGCTCTAAATGGGTACAAATGAAATTTATTCCTTTAGAAAAAATTGACTCATAGACCTGGCGCTTCGCTGCAGGTTAAAGGGGTGATAGAGGGAATTAAACGTTCTAATTAAAACACTCCTCTGTTCGGGACCCCTTCCAATGGAGTACTAGTATCAAATATGAGAGTACTCATATACATATACCCTATTCACTTACTTGTGATGCAGAACCACGAATCTTTCTATGATTTGTGGTTCGTGTCAAAAAACAATACTACTCCCCCCCATCGCCCTTGCAACGAAGACTGACCGCTAGTGCCATTGTACTGGCCAGAGATTGTCATCCTTATCTTTATGTGCATTTCTTTACCCAGTTGGGTGATATATATATATATATATATATATATATATATATATATATATATATATATATATATATATATATATATATATATATATATATATATATATATATATATATATATATATATATATATCACAGAGACGACCGCATAAGCAATCATTTACTATGGTAATTTAGATCGAAGAAAAATGATACTTTTAAGATATCTCCAAAACACATTTCAATATATTAGTTTCAGCTGATATATACAAACATTAAGAGATAAGAAAAACACAAAACTCATCATGTAGCAAGAACATTCTATCTGTTACTTCAGTAGATAGAAATTATAAGTATTTCTGTAGAAAAATTCAGCTGTGTGACCGAGCATTCGCTCAAAAAGAAAATGGAAAATGCCGCCAAATATCAAACGATTTGTCCATAGACTTAATTACACGAATATAACCCACATGTGTGTATGTAATTGTTTGATCTTTGAGCAATAAAAATGGTATTATCAATGATATAATATATAGTTTGTGTGTAAAAGATAAAACTTTAAAAAGGAAAGGAATGAAGATTTAAAGAGTAATCCGGGGCACAGATTACCCTAACAAGCTTCTTTGACCTCGAACGCTGTAATCAAAAAAGCATTTAACCCTTCGTCAAAAAACAAGTTCATACAAACAGAAAATTAATTATTACACACAATTTTGAAATGATTCGGGAATATAATATATCAGGAAGCTTCATAAATAGAGTAATAAAATCTCATAAAGAAAAGGTAAAATTTTGAACTTCTGATTAACTAAATTTTTAAGAAATACTAAAAAAATCTCTATAATCTGTGAGGTGTCAAAGTGTATCTTGCTTGGTGGCATTTTAGTGGTGATCGTCGTAACCAATTCGGAAGGCGACATAAAGGTTACAGAATCAGAACTTTCCCACGTTTGATAAAGTTAATAATCTATAAGAACGAAACCGATAAACTTATTTAAAATCTGTGGGCAAAAGCTTAAAGTCTATCGGGTTTCTTTAAATTATAGTTAGTACGATAGAATACTACAGTAGGGCTTAGTTTACTTCGATTATAAACTTTGGAAGAAATATTACTTTTGAAGTAACAAAGTTTTATTTCACTTTCATAAGTCATGGAATTTATTTTATTGTTCACAATCTGGTCCTCATTAACTTTTAAAGATAAGATAGAAAAAACTTTTATTGATTTATTAAGTTTTTTATCCATTAAGCATGAATAATAATTATGAAATTACATAGTAATGAATAAAATTATTATAATGGCAAATTATTACCTAATTGTAATTTATAGATTGTTGTAAATTTATTTCATAGAATCAGTTACACTTGGTTTGATAAAAGTCTCTCGAAGCAGTAGTTTATAGTAGGATCTCTTTTGCACACAAGGAATATGTATCCTTTCAGACCTCAACTGCTCCTCACATAGGCAAGAATGTCCATGATTTGTAAACCTGATGCTATAAGAGCGTTTAGCGAGATCAAAAGCAAATTAGAGATTCTCAGTTTGAAGCGAACCTAAATGACTTCCTTCCCTTACATTAAAGGATCAAAGGATAGAAACACCCACCAGGATCTAATGGGATCTATTAAAGGGGAGTGGGTTGGTTAAAAATATATTAAAACTTTATAAAACGTTATAGAGGTAGTCGTGTATACATATTTTACTCTTTGTGGAAGGACTACCAAAGTGAGGGACTCAGATTTCATAACCAATATTTGGACCTCTCGAGCCAATGGAGAGGAAGCAAAAATCATAAGTTGGAAACGTTTTCCAAAATACAGTTTATGTCGCACCCAATCACCATTACCGAAAGCTTAAAAGAGTCCTAGCCATTTCTAGGTTTACAACGGCATTAATGGGTTTTTCAAAGGTTCTCTTACACTCGTTTTTTTTATCTTTTTAGAGGTTTACGTGTATGATAGAAAACGTTCCGTCAAACAAGCTTAAAGTTTACTTTTCCAGTATGTGTTATTAAAACGACTTTTCCAATGTGTACAGATGTTTCGAGATGGAAGTGAAAACAATCGAGGTCTCTGCTCTCCTGCCTGCGAGCACAAGTCCGACATCGCAAAGCGGCTCAAAGTCTGCCGGATGACTGTCCATAGAGTTGCTGAGAGGCTCAAGAACGGGAAAGAGCTCAAAGATCGACCTCGTTCAGGCAGATCTCAAGTTGTCAACCGTTTGGCTGTGAGAAAGGCCATCGAAAGCGCTGCAAAGTTAAAAATGACAGCGCTCGCGAAGACGAACATCTTGGTGGCCACTGTAACCAGAACCGTCAAAGAGGATGGCAACAAAAGATTGAGGTTCGTGTAAAGGCTCTCGCTCACTCACCGATGCGAGAACAACATCGGCAGTGGTATAGTGACCTTCACAACGACTTGAAGAGTCAAGTTAATCGAATTCTCATTTTTTCTGATGAAAAGACCTTCACGGTAGATCCGGTTATCAACAAGCAGAACGATCGCGTGGTAAGCTTTGGTAAGGATGGCTTCGAGGTCCGTTACCTGCCCACGACCAAACACATGACCTCTGTGGTGATGCTCGATGCCGTTGCTTCCAATGATGAGAAGATATTGCCGGTGTGGTTCGCGGCCAGTTAAAATTATACCGAGCCGATTGTAGGGACATCTTGGCCACAAAAGTCCTGCCTTTTATGAGAAAGATGACTTGAAATGCTGACTAAGTCTTTCAGCAAGGCAGTGCCCCGACCCACTCGGCCAAAAGCGGGCAAGAGTATTTGGGATCGAACATGAACTTCTGGGTATGGATGCATGTCGAGGAAAAGGCCTGCAACGTCGGCGAGCTGAAGTCCTCCGTCAACCGCGTGCGCACAGCCTTCAGGTCTCGCCTGGAGCGTGCTCAGCGGCGATGTCGCTAGGATTGATTAATATTATAATTTAAAAACATATTTATATGTTAAAACAATGAAAAGATGTCTATCAACATAAAACTATCATTGTGTTCTTTGCTGAGAGCTTCGTAACGAGTGTAACAGAACTTCTGCAATATCTGGCTGTATAGTTATCTTTATATAGTTATCTTCTATATGGAACAATTTAAACAATTATTAAAGCATTTTTAGTCGTGTGCAGGTCAGGTCGCGAGCGACTCTACCACTCACTATGTCGGTTGGTCTGTCGGTCGATCCCCGTTTTGCTTTTCTATGTTTTTGTAATAACATCATAACTATTCGGCCGATTCTAACGAAATTTTGAAAACCTAATGTTGTTTTACATTAGCTTTCGAATGGTATAATTGCCAAAGTCCTCCCAAGGGGAGCTCGGGAATTATTTTGTTTTGGCAATAACATCATACCTATTTGGTCAGTACTCTGCTAAACTAGACTAGGCTATACTATGCTATAATCTGCTAGGCAAGCCTAGAATAGCCTATACTATGCTAGGCTATTATAGGCTAGGCTATGCTATGCTAAGCTATGCCAAGTTACAATGTATAAGGGTAAGATATACTATGCTAATTTAGGCTATAAAATGCTATGCTAGGATAGCATATAGTATGTTAGGCTAACAATACTAAGCTATGCTTGACTAGGGTATAATAGGATAGTATAAGCTATACTTGTCTAGGATAGTTAATGCTAGGCTAGATTATACTATTCTAGGCTATGCTAAGCTATGCTAAGCTATACTAGGCTAGATAGGGCTATGCTATGCTATGCTAGGGTAGGCTAAAGTATAATAGGCTAGGGAGAGCTATGCTAGGAAATGCTATGTTGGGCTACGATAGGCTTGCTAACCAAAGCTATAATAAGCTAAGCTATGCAAGGTTATTCTAGTATAGGGTATGGTATGCTATATTAATCTAGGATATACTAGGCTAGGCTATAATATTATACGCTTGGCTATATTATCTTAGTTGTGGTCATAAATCAGAACAATTGAGGGCACGCGACTTTTTGGTTAGCAGACCTTGTTTCATAACTCTTCGGAAAATGTCATTAATTTCTTGCCCTCATAAAATTTTAGAGAGTTAGGCATACCGAAGCGCTTATTTGAATACAAGGAGAGACTAAGCCTTAAGTATTCGGGTCTAGTCTCTCTCTCTTTGTAACCCATCCTAGCCCAACCCAATATAACCTAACCCAAACTTAATTCAAACGGACACAAAAAGATCCATTTTTTTTAAAAGAAAGAAGACTTTTTTTCAATTGCTTTTATCTATGTATTTCCATTTTTAAAGTTTTTCTATTTTTTTAATAAGATGTCCAAGGTATGAAATATCCTAGATATTAGATGTCGTAGATATGGAATGTTCTAGTTATGACATGTCCTACATATGAGATGTTCTAGGTATAAAATGTCCAAGGTATGAACTGTCCTAGATGTGAAATCTCCTATGTATGAGATGATCTAGGTAACATATGTCATAAGTATGATATGTTCTAGGAATAAGATATTCCATATATGAGTATTTCGGCTATAAGTTGCCTAGTTAGTGGTTGCTCGCTCAACGTGGGGGAACTAAACCTCAGTTTTTCCCCTCGATAAAGCCTGAAAAGCATTGCTGACTCACTGATTTATAAATGGATTCAAAGATACTTAGGACACACACGAGGGAATTTAGTACATGGTTTTATACCTTCCGATGCATATTGCATAGGAATACGATGTCATTAGAAACACGGATTCGACGAACAAAGATGTGAAGATGTTACTCAACATGAAAATAGCTTTGAACTCAGAAACACAGACGACCCTTCTGGCTAAGATCATAAACTTCAAGGTTGAACATTTGGATACAATGAAAAGACTAATCCTAAATAATGATAATAATTTTGTGTTTTATAACATTCGACCCAACTTATCTTTTCTTATCAAATATCTTTATTGATCGAGCCCATCGCGTCAGTCGTGCTATTGGAGCTCTCGATATCCTAGATGATACGGCTTTGGATTTCTGACATCTAGGCAGGGGATCAATCAGTGCAAGCGCGGAAATAAAATATTCAGCGGAGTCTTGACCTGGTTGCCCAATGGGTGGATACATTGATAGTCACTACCGCGAGGTGAAGTTAGATCTACAGGCATCATCACGCACATTGTCAATCACAACACCGCTATCATTTCCCTTCACGTTTTCACATCACAAAATAACTTTTCTGTCTCCTCAATTCTGGCCCCCTACCATTAGAATACTTGTGTCTTCTGTTAGAGTACTGATATCCACATACATCTCACGCGGAATGGCTGCCCCCGCTGGGGGCCTGTTGGGGTTCCCCATCGTTGTTTGGTGTCAAAATCATAGAATACGACTCGGAAAACGCCTCCTCCTCCCAACGAAGACTGGTAACTAGTGCTTTTGGGATCACTAATATTTGTCAATATGATCTTTATATGAGTTTCATTTTCAGATGGGGGGGGGGATGATTTGGTCCACGATGTGAGGTACGAGAGTCGCTGCTTTGCGACTCGTGAGCAAATTTTATTCTCTCCCCTTCTGCGAAGTCGGAGTCTTTAAGGTCTCCACTTGGGAATGTCTTCCTTCCATCAACTGCCGTCTCTTCTAGCAATCTCCCCCCCCCATCCCCCTTAATGCCTCCTGTGATTCCTTTTCCTTTGACTCTAAGTGTTACACGAACATGGATGAAATACAGTAAAAATAATAAAAATGAAGCTGGAAATGGGAAAGAAAACTTGCTAGAAGAAACGACAGAAGATGGAAGTTAGAAATTTTAAAATAGACCAATTTATTCATAACTATAACCAGGAAATGATTTTTGTAGATGTTAAGATAAAATTAATTCAATTATATGAGTAATGTCGGTCTTAATAAGCCGCAAAAATAATGAATGAGAGGAACCCACTTACCTCCTCCTTTCAATTTAACAAAGAAAACCAAGAGAGATTTGATCTTTCAAAATTATACTCCACTTCATAAATGACAATTCGCGTTTTCTCTTTTCGAGCCTTGAATGCTCAGAGTACTTGTCCAGTATGAACGCGAACAATAAGAATATATTGAGATAAATAATAAGGAGATGGATAAAGAAGAACAAATTATAGGGTAAATGCAGATGAGGTGAAAAGTAAACTTTAATGTCATTTCTTCCAATAAGTCAGGATTAATGTGTTTGCGAAATGATCATGTATTTTAGTCATTATTCCATTTTTACAGTCATAAATCATTTAGCTGTTTGATGTTCGTTTTTAATGTACTCCGGGTAAGTTTGCTGGAGATCAAAATGGTCCGGAGTTAAACCACGGTTATTTAATTATCCATCACCTACTTGTACATATAAATGCAAGAGGAGGGTTGAACTGCCATCTACAAGATTTAATTTGTTGCATATAACACATATTATTTATGAAAATAAACATTTTGTCAACTTTAATACAGATATTCTAGAATAATGATAGAATAGAGTAGAGACACAGTCTCCTAATTATACAATAACTTAATACAGTCCAGAATGCTGGGAAACAGCTCATGTCATCTAGTTAGCTAAACAATAGCACACACCTTCGAATGAGCAACGGCACTCGGAGAAACCTCTTGGAATTCATATCGTTCTTCAGCTTTAATTCGTCCTAATGTCTTGATTTTCTCTAAATCTATGGATAATAATCTATACAAAATATTGTTCAAAGTTTTCAAGATTAACGCGTAATATATTACAATCTACTGATATAATTACGTTTTTTATTGTAAAAATGTTTAAGTCCTGTCAATTTGATGTCTATTTTGTTCATTCTTTTTAGAAATTTCTCTCCAAATCAGGACTCTGTGGGCAAAGTAAGGCGGGAAGAAATATCCCAAATATTGGATTCACTTGGCGGGGAAAGTTTGCTAAAAGAATTAAAATGTTTAATCTCTTTCAAGCATAATGAAGAACAACAAAATTGTACTAGCTTATAAGTAATGATAATAATAATAAAACACTTAACCTTCTATTATTCTTTTTAAATTACATCACTTACTTTGTCCATGACAACCATAGACAAGTATTAAAAAAAATTCGAACAATAAGTGACTACATTAAATCTCAGACGAATTTTTTGTATCACTGATTTTATTCATTTTGAATTTATTATCATAATCATTAATTAAATTTATTAGGAACTGATCTGATCACTAATTGCTAGGCATTACCTCTCTGATTCCTAAATGACGAAACTATGTCAGGTATGGTTTCGATTGAATACCATGCTCAGAGCGTTTGGGGGCCACACCTGAATACAATAGATTTAGCGGCTGTCAGAAAGATTTCTATCGATTTGCCTTAACATGGTCATTGCTCAAATCAA
Organism: Ceratothoa steindachneri; assembly: GCA_963969495.1. Lineage (NCBI taxonomy): Eukaryota > Metazoa > Arthropoda > Malacostraca > Isopoda > Cymothoidae > Ceratothoa > Ceratothoa steindachneri. The sequence continues at coordinate 173,994,435 of OZ018322.1, read as the reverse complement.
TTCAAGTTTCATCTTTCGCACGGACCTGTGAGACTTTTAAGGTTTGTAATTTCGTCTTTGGCGTTGTACCCCCCTCCCTCTTACGACTTCCAAAAATTTCAATAATTCCCGGAATACCACCCTCCCCCCCGAGTGCTCTTCCAATTGGATATTTCCTAAGGACTGAGTTACATAAAGATAAGTTGATTACTTTCCCCCACCCCACATTAAAACCAAACCTATATCATTTTATAACCCCTAATCAAGTATTTACTGCTATTAGTAATGAACTGCTTACACTATAATGGTAGCAGCATTGTCCCTCTCTTACTTTTCTAATTCCCTTTTCATCTTTCATTTTCTATTTTCCTTCCCTATTCTCTTTCCAATTTTCATTAACTGACATTTTCCTCCTGATAAAAAGAGCTCCTGGATAACATTCCACTGGGGTTTGTACTTTGCCTTGTCTCTAGTATTGAAGCGTGTTTTTTTTTCTTTAAAAAAAACAGCATTTTTTACATTCAAAAGGGTCTATAGTTTGAGAAATTGTGGTTCACTAGACACGGTTTGTTGAAGTCCTAGGCGCACATTTAGCTGACAGTCAAGTTTTCCTAATTGCATTAGTTTTTGTTTTCACTTAACTCTAGTTTATCCCAAAATACTTTATAAATGTGACATCATTTCCAAACGACAAAATTTGAATTAAAATTTGATATGTTTTTATTAAAATTGATGGATTTTGGTATCATTAAAAAGCGGAATTTTGCTTCCACTGAGTACTGCTTAATCTTTCTGATTTTTACCTCTCTTCATACGCATTGATATCTGTTTATTAACACAAAAATTGCACTTAGCCTTAATAACTCCTATCGCTTTTCATTTATTTTCTTCTTCACACTGCAATTTGTTCATAATTTAGTGTCGTCGGGACACCATCTCGCTACTGGAGTGCTCGTGGGTTGAAGAACATATCTTTCCTATAATCGAGTGGTAGTCATATTCTACATACGAGTGCAAATCATTCGGACAGATTGGGGTTTTGTATAAATCGAACCGTTTACAATGTCGGATATTATTTACAAGTCCAATATTCTGGATGAAACCATGTGACGTGGAGACAATGGAACCAGGAGCACAAGTTTTTTTTAAAAAGTAGAAATGTAAAATCGGCTAAGTATATGTAATACAGTGGCAATCGAGCATAATCGATAAAATAGTTGAGGAAGCGAGTTTTAACCGCCCGAAAGGCGCCCCAGATAAAGCAGAGGAGCCGATGTCGCTGTCATAAATTCATAAGAAGCAGTGTGTTCTCCCTCAACCGAAACGCGCCGACCTCTACAGCCGATGGCAGCCAAAGATTTTATGAGTTTTCTCATGTCTAGAGACGCCAAATTGAAGATTAACAGGCTTTATTTTGTGTGAAGCAAAACATAATTAACAGAAAGTTTAGTAATAATTATAGCCATAAATTACGTAGCAACTTCATGACTTTGAATAAGATGTATATGTACTGGAATTCTTGAAATGAAAATGTCCGGAATCGTGCAAAATTGGAAGAGAAAGGGCTAGCAAGCGTCAAGACGAACAAGAGAGAAAAATAAGAGGGGCTGGATGAGATTAGAAATTAGGGCAAGGTGGCGCCGTAGTTTAAAGCCAGGCAACCTATATAGGGGTGACAGAAAAAGTAGATATAAGCGATCCAGCGTATCTCTTTTGCAGCCACTGTCGGTGTCTTTCCAGAGAGAAGAAGGGAAAAGAAGAGAAAAGCTTGGAACTGAGTCAATTTTTCGTGAAAAAATCATTCACTTACAAAAACGTTTAGAATTTTGTCTTTCATTGAATACTATGTTTGTGAATCAGACTTCACCTTTGGAAAATGAATAGTCTACCCAAAATGAAAAGAATTGATGAAACGACGTAAAGATACGTGTTTGAGGTATTTTTTATGTAAAAATTTATATCCATCCTATTAGTAACATCAACAAAATCAAAATATCTCTGAATTCATTCAACATATTTCTATGTTTCATTACTTTTATTTTATGGATAAATAATAACTAGCCAACTCCATCTACACTGCATCTGGCACGGCAGACCGGGAGAACATTCTTCATCCACGCCGAGAGACTCACTGCATTCAATAATCATTCCTGAAGAAGAACTGTTTTAATTGGTCATTTTAAAATTATCTCTTGGTGTTGGTAATTGTCGAGATAGCAATTTGTACAGGAGGCTTTAGAAGAATTGTATTACAAGTTTAGCCAAACATATTCCTTTTTTTACTTGCTTCCGAGTGATGGTTCCAATTTCGAGGGAAGGGAAGTTCCCTAATTCACCTTCGTTTGGTTTTTTTGAATAATGGAACGGTTGTGTTTGAACCTATGAGTCCTTGAAAATTTCGAATTCTCTTTTTCTCCACGTTAAATACATCTATGTGACTGTTTTCTTGGCAATTATGGGTAGATTAGATTTTATGAAACTTTTCTAAGCAACTTTGACCTCATCCCGCTGCTGCTACTATCAAGTAATTCAATCTCCTCTGTAATGCATGTTCCTTTGTACCAACATAAGATGTTATCTAATCTATGGTTGGTGTACCAATGTACATTTAAACGGACGATTTAATTTTTATATTACCTATAAAATCATTTCATTTTTTTAATTTGTATTTTATCCATTATATGATCCATAATAGTACATAAACCAAAAAAGCATTTTATTACTAATATACTTTTTCATGAGATTTTCACTATAAATGAGGCTATTAAGACACAAGCAATAACTTGCAACGATAGTTTAAATAATTGGGAGAATATCTGAGTTCATAATTTTAGGGTGTTTTTTTAATCTATCTCTATTTTTGGAAACTTACAAAAAGAATTAACTGAAGAAAGGGTTAGAAAAAAAACTAAACATCTCATTTTGAAAGTCTACTCCCAACTATTCACTCTTTTTCCCAGTACCCTGATACACTACTGAAGAGTATGGTTGCCTCGAAAAAATACCACTACATACAGCCAGGGCCATAACCTTTCGGACACCTGAAATTTTTCTCATCCTTTGAGTGTGTGTATGAATATGTTTTAGGTTTGTATCCATATTTCAATGCATCTGGAAAGCAAAATAAAAGTATAAACTTCCTTATAATCTTTTTCTAAATATCTAAAATGACGATGCTATTGAAATGTATGAAATCTCGGTATCAGTAAGTGGTATGTTACATTCAATATGTCTTCATATAACACATCAGAGTTACTTATTAATATCATATTCTTTGTAGAAAGGATCTAATAATAGTAAATAATGGTGAAACCACGTAACTATACCGTGGAGGAAAGAAATACAATACGCACGCTAAATGAAGAGGGTATCAGCTGTCGACAAATTGCCGGCAGGTTCGGTGGATCAAATTTTGGTGTTGTAGAAGTGTTGAGAAGGATTCGAGAAAATGGGAACATTCCAAGACTTATCTCTTTCTGCACGCCCCGAGGTCAGTTAACAACGTGACAACAGGTCTTTGCGTCGCATGAGACTTCGGCATCTTAAGAAAACGCAGTCCAGCTGCTACATGAATCGACGGAGGGCGGCCAGGTTAATGCACCCGTCAGAACAGTCTGTCGCAGACTTCTTACATAAAGCCTGAAGTTATGTAAATCCCTCCAGAAGCTGCTAATCAATCTTCCGCATAAGCAAAGTCGACTGCCTTGGGCACTTATTCACTTCAACAGGACCATGTATCATTGGAAATATATCTTATGGTTCGACGAGTCCACGTCCCAGTAGTTCTTGATCAAAAAGAACGCTAGGGTCTGTAAGAGGGCCGGATAACAGTGAAATCCCGATTGGATAGTTCCAGCAGGGTCATGTCTCATGGAACAAGTCTGCGTCTACCATACATCAGTTCCGGACAATAATGTCACAGTAATGGACTTGGACTTGAACATAATAAGAGATGAAATATAGGTAGAGTTAGAGAGCGAGAGTAAGAGAATAAAGTGGATAAAGGTGAGTTTAAAGAATAGATGATGTGTAGGAAACAGAATAAAAAGAGCCCTGGTGAAAGGGTAGCTCTGTTTGTTTTAGTTTTGTATGTTTTTTGTTTTTGTGTTATTTTTTTTTTAATAAACTATATTTTTTATAGTTTATTTTAATTAAATTAACATTGTTAATTTAATTAATGGGGTTCATCTTTGATGATGATTTCTGGCATTCAAGCCTTTATTTGAGATGGGGGTTTTTTAATCCCGCTGGGGGTATTTGAACAAATATTATTTTTTTTTCCTTTTGGAATGTTAAATTGAGTTTGAAAATAAAATTTTTATTTTTAGCGTGAGTTTGAAGTGAAGTTAATTTTAACTAATAAAACTTGCGCATTACACTGGTTTGGTCTTGTTTATTGTCGATTCTGTAATTTGCTGCTTCTAAATGGTCTTATTTGTTGGTCGGCTTCGATGTCTAGCTGTGTACGAGAGAATTCAGGGGTCAAGCATGCACCAATAGCTTGCCATATCCTCTTAGCTCTCTCGTGGAGCGCCACGTTGATTGGAGATAATCCAACCGAGTTGAGGAGCTCCCTTTGTCGTTTGTGTTCTCTTCTTCGGGTATTTGTAATAAGTAAAACCGCCATGTTCTGGGTAACTTGTAGTTTCGCAATGTGGGTCTTGGCGCTCGCGTTCAACGGCACCGGAGGGTACAAGAGTTTATTTGAGCGAGTTAGGTCAATAAACCTATAAAACTCCCTCAAATCTCTCTTGGTATTCGCGACTGTTCACTCGATATGCCTCTTGTAGCCCCCTGTGGTGATTTTAAGCCCCAGAACCGTCCCTTCTAGGTAGTAGGGGATTCGCTTTCCTTTTACCTGTATGTCATTGAAGGTCTTGCGAAACATGGGAATTATTTTGAATTTGGGGGCATTGGTCGATATCTTCCATTTCCTCTCAAAGAGTTGATGTTGGATATCTCCCTAGCCGTATTTCTCGCCATAAATTCCCTGTGGACGTAAGCAGCTGTACAAATTTGCGATATATCGTCAGCGAACTTAACGTATATCGTACCTTCGGATAGAGGTTGTGGTAGGTCACGTGTATATATGTTGTATAGAAGGGGACTGAGACAGCCCCCTTGTGGGACCCCTGATTCGAGCTTGAATTCGGGGCCTTTGTATCCTCTGATGTGTATATATGCTCTCCTCTCCATTATGTAGTCGCAAAGAATCCTCTCAAGAATAGGGTCGAGGCCTATTTGAACGATCTTAAATTGTAGGCCTCTCTTCCAAACCTTATCAAAAGCTTTCTTGACATCTCGGAGCACCAGGTCGGCATGCCTTTTGTCTGCCTTGATCTTCGCAAGCTTTTCCGTGATAACGGCTAGAGCCGTATCAGTCCCTCTTTTCCTTATGAAGCCGTGTTATTGCTCGTTATGCAAGTTGGCTTCGTCGAGAAAAAAGTTGACCCTATTTGCCAATATCTTCTCGAAGACTTTGCCAGCAAATTCTAAGAGAGATATCGGCCGAAAGCTGGCAGGGCAGTCCGGGGGCTTTCCCAATTTGGGAATAAAGATCATCTTGGCCACCTTCCACTGGTCGGGAAAGTAACCCGTGTTCACAGCGGCATTCATGATGTTAAGAAGCCCACTCAGAACATTAGGCGGGGCCTTGATGAAATTCTCCCTGGTCAGCCCCGTGGTACCCGGTGCTCTTTGACGAAAGGATTTTAGTGCAACAGAGAGTTCTTGGGCAGTTATTTTACTCCCATAGCCCTCCATCACTCTTTCCTGCGACACACAATGATGAGGAGAAGTTTTGTGTATTTGTATATTTAGTTGTTCGATTATGTCAGTCTCGAATTCGAGGTCGTAGTTGTCATTTTCTTCTTGGGTAATTGTGAAGATTGAGGACCAGAAAATCCTAAAAATTTCCTCAATCTCTTCAGGCTCGTCGATTTCTAAACCGTCATTTATAAGTGTTATTCTTTTTTTTTGGGGGGGGGGGGCTCTTCCTTTTAACCGCTTAACGGTTTGCCAGAAAGTATGTGAGTCTCTTTCAATGTCGAGTCTTTCTATTAGTCTGTCCCATGTGAGTATCTGTTGGTCTGTAATTAGTGTCTGGAGTTCGTCTTTAATCTTTCTTAGTCTTCTGTCGGCATTGTGGTTGGGGCCTGTCAGCGCTACTACATTGGACAGGTCCTTATATTCCTGGGCCAGGGCTTTCATGGGAGGGGTCCAATGGGGAGCTGGAAGGATTTTATACTTAATATGGGGAACACTATTTTTATCGGCTTTAATTAGGAGGTCAGTGATTTTATCCAGCTCTTGATCTATCTCTTCTAAATTGGCGTCGAGTGAAGGGTCAGGGATATAATTTAGAAGATAGTTTTTGTAGCTTTCCCAGTTCGCCTGCTTGTAGCTTTCGCGTTCTGGGATTGTAATTTGAATGGGATTTACACTAATTGTAATTTTAATAGCCTGGCAGTCACTCGGAATTATGGGGCCCGGTTCAATGTAGTAGCTATATGGAAACCTGATACTGGATAAAACAATATCAGGTTTCGTTGCTGCATTACTCGTAATGTATGTCGGGAATTCTGGTCCGATTCTTGTCAGGTATTGTCTGTCAAGTAATACTTCGATGTTTCTGCCTGTATTGTTGTAGGAGGTATACCCTGCCGCTGCACACCTTGCATTCAGACATCCAGAAAAGATTACGTTTTTCTTATGGCTGAAGATCTGTAGAAGGTTGTGCATGGGCACATAGCCGTGTTTTGGGGGTTGATACCCCGTGGCCACGACCAGTCCCCCCAGGGTAGTGCCTGCCTCAATGGCAAGGTAAGATTCATCTAAGTCGGGTATTTTTTTTATATTTTAGTCCCTTTTCGACGGCTATTGCGCAGCCGTCATACCGTTCCTGGCTATGATTTTTACTAATGACGACGTATTGAAATATTTAAATCTCTTTATGCGTCATTTCGTGTTCGTTAATAAGTATGATGTCAGGGTCATTCTGTCGCAAGATATTGCCATAGATGGAACCTTTTCCGTCTCATCCATCGACATTCATCTGTACTATCGTTAGTTTATTGGTCCTTTTGTGTAATGTTTGGGTCTTTTTATGTGTGGGATTAAAGTGGACGCTTATTTGCGGTCCACTTTAGCCCCATGTGGTGTACTGGGCGGGGTGTGCTCCCTGCCGTTTTGTTCTTTCCTGTATTCGGTGTCCGTGATTGCGTGAAAGCAGTCGGTGGTCAATTTTACCATATTTCGTGAGAGAGCCTCCTCAACTTGCCGTTCCGGAACCTCATCAGAGCATTCCCACTTGTATCTTCCGGTCTTAAGACCCTCAGATACCTTGTGGGAATCGATTTCGGTTGGGAAGGGGGCCGATTCGGGGGCATATAATTTAAAATTGAATCCTCTCCAATGATATTTAAGTTGGGTCTCTCTGCCTCGAGATGAGGAGGTTGACCTGGGACCACGTGTTTTTGAAAGTTTTCTCGACCTTGGAGACCTGGTCTCTTTTGGTCGCACTGCTTCCTTGTTTGGTGTCTTGGTGTGGGTTTTGGGTGTAAGCGGCGCTGGTTTTTCTGTTTGGGAAGTTTGTTTGAATTTGTTTAGACGTGGGTCGCGTGTGGTGGCTGTGTTTTGGGGCGTGGGTATCTTTTGGCACGGTTCCGGGCACTGAGGGGCTACGCTTATAAGCATAATCTCCTCTGAAGGAAGGTTGTCGGGGAACCACATCTCCTGTAGGTCGTTCTTTACGAGCATACGGTTGACCTCGGTTGCCAAAGTTCCAGGGCGAGTGATGTTAGCTATGTGTGCATAATAAATGCAGCACATAATTTTGGTAGAGTGTTCGTTTTCGATGTAGAGAAAAGTTTTCTGGTTGTTCGTCTCAGCAATCGCGGCTTCGGCAACTTTCGCATAGGTTGAATTAACCTTCCTTTCCTCCGTCTCGCGTCGTAGCTGGGTTTGTTTCTGGATTTCTGTCTTCCTGATCGGGCATGCCATGTCACAGTAATGGACTTGCCACCCAGGTCTTTATATATGAATCTACTGGAAAACCTCTGGTAGGCCTTGAAAGAGGCCGTAAACTTCGTCACGCAGTCTCCAATGAACAACTAAAAGCATATCTTTACCAAGGAGAGGTCCAACATCACAGGCCTTAGGTGTCGTATCACTGGGGAAAGAATGCTTCAATGAAAAAATGCTTTCATCACTGCCAAGAGACACTCAAGACGTTACTAAGGTTGAGATATCAGCTTAGTATTGCTGTAGTTTTCATAGAAATTCATCTGTTATATGTTGCTAATGTTACATGTTTGGGAAATTTTGTAATTTGTTCATTCTTATTTATTTTTTAGAGCGAATATAACTTATTGCTATTAATTCCTCCTTACTCCAATGTTATATCGATATTGGTATTCAAATAAAATATTTACTACACTGCATTTATCTAATTTCCTAAATTTCTCGAGATGTCCCAGTTGAAAGCGGCTCTTCATCGTAAGTAAACAATATTTCTCTGTCATATTTTTCCAAGGTGATTCTAATCTTCATATTAAGTCTATTATAGCCAAAATTTATACTTCAGAATTTATCGCAAGGAGTGTGCATCGGAAGAGCTAAATTTTAGTTTCATTTAAGTTTCGCTAGATACTCTGCTCTGACTGTCCATATTTGTTTACACAACTCTAGCACAAGAAAAAAATTATGAGTAATTGCTAAATAGAAAATGGTTATTTTTTACTTTGCCGTGATCACTTATTATGTACACTAAATTACATATTTCCAATTTTGTGCGCTCTGTCAAATCTGTTCTTTTTTGGCAGTCGGACTGCGAAATAGAGCAAACAGGGTTTGAACTCGTTTCCGTCGAAATTGGTTTCAATTTCAATTTTACCGCATTTTTTTGCAAGCGACCGCAAAACATTAACAAAATTAACCAAATAACCTACAATATTGCAAAAGGATATAACCGATCCTAAACCTAGGCACGTGCAGACTCTATAACGGCTCAGTACTGTTTCCTTTTATCTACTCTCGCTAAATTTGCATTTATATGTGTAACACGACAGCCTAAACCATTTAAATAAAATATCTAAACTCTAACGCAGTTTAAGTAACCACCTCCCCCTAATTACAGTATAAATCTGACTAAATCAACGTTTACCTCAATGTGATGCTAATCTTTATATCTATATCAAAGAACTATGTAGATATATAGCAAAGCGGCTTCGATTAGTGGTGTAGCTGAAACTCGAACAACACCAAAAAAATTTTAACACAATTAAGATTTCCTTGGACATCTTTTACCAGGGTTAAAAAATATATTTGACACCCAATTACGAATAGCTGCCAAATACAGAACAGAGACATATGAAAGAAAAGGTAACACAAAAGCTTCGGTCAAAAATATGTCTCCAATGTGACAACTCTATTAAGTTTTGCCTAGAATACATCTAGAAAGTGACTTTATCATAATTAACGTAGAGCAAAACAAGAAAATGAGAATATGAAACTATATATATATATATATATATATATATATATATATATATATATATATATATATATATATATATATATATATATATATGAATCCATTAAACCACATTGAAAGAGTAAACGGAATAATTTTTCCTTGCAGTAATATTTTTATTACCTTTTTCGAAAAATCCGTGCAGGGAAGCGATTCGAACCAGGCACACTGAGGCAGCGAGCACCGCTTTGATCACAGTTAAAAATATTACTGCAAGGAAAAATTATTCCGTTTACTCTTTCAATGTGGTTTAATGGATTCATTTCCATCATTCTCTCGTGCTACTTTGAGAGATATATACCTATATATTTTTATATATATATATATATATATATATATATATATGGATATGTGGATATGAGAAATTCACAAGGTAGCGCGTTAGTTTATATACACGTATTAACAAAACGTGTTTGTTATAATAAGAATAAATTGTTTTTAAGTAATTAAAGTTTTCGATATATTAACATAGAGAAAGAAGAATATCCAAAGAAAAAAAATTAAATTGCTGAATCGTCCGAGCTCGTAGTTTGAAAGTGCCCGCAAGAACAGTTCCAGCCTGAAATCTTGGTCATGTGTATTTATATACCTTAATGCGTGTAACTATACCTCTCAAAGAAGAAAGAGCTACGTAATTGCATCCATTACGTATGTTCCCAATTGATTTATGAAATAAGGGAATGAAATATGTAAGTACGGCAAAGTCTCTGATCAGTAAATGGGTAAGCACAGTCTATGAAACAAAATATCATATGAAATATCCAGTTTTCGTCTCCGGCATGGCACGACACTTTTATATCTATCATTGCCCATCAGAGCCATTGCGTTAGCGATATCCACCTCTCTATTAGGTGTGACAGGAAGCCGCTTATATCCTGACGTGAAATCTATTTTGAAAACATCTAATTATGTCACCAGACATGAAACTGCACAGGGGAGCTAGGCTACGAAACAGACAACTGAATTTATAGATACATTTATCGTATTTTTTAATATATATATATATATATATATATATATATATTATTCTACAAGTAATATTGACAAACATAATGGATGAAGAAAGAGAGAGAGAATGAAGAAAGGTAACGTGAGATGAAGAATTAAGGTGAATGAACAATTAGAAAGAACAAAGACAATTATCTAATTTATAAAGTACCATGGATAATATAGAACTAAACGCCAAGTTGCCGCTCGTGTAAAGATCTGAGACACTTACATGTAGAGAATTGAGCTCCTTTTTGCATAACCAACCACTCCTCAAAGATGGCTGTTTCCTTGAAATCACAGTATTAAATCTGACAGCAGAGCTGGCAATGAATACAAAGATTTGAAAGGAGAAACGGCTTGAAACTGGCTCTGGCTCTCCATATTATTGGCCGCCAGAGAAGACTTGCTTGAGAATAGAACCAAATCACATTATTCGAACCAGTCGCTTTAAACATTTGTAAAAAAAGAGGATGAGGGAAAAGGGTGAGATAAAGGATTGGTTGAAACATATTCAATATAAACAAGATTTCGGAATTTTAAACAGGGTGGAAAAGCAATGGAGAATATTAAAATAATGAACAATATATAGAGTAGGAAAATCCCTAAACCAATGGCATTTTAATCAGATGCAATTTATGGCTATCGGCTTGTGTTTGACGATGACAAATTATTTATTAAAGATTTAATGCTTCAAATGATATTCCATCCATCTTCGGAGATCCACCACCTAGCAATCTAAATTGGCCTGTAATCCTGTACTTGCCAATTTTACTATCTAATCCTCCTCTCAAAATTTCCATTTTGACATTTCTCCTGTTTATGATCTTTTTAATTAAACTTACTTTGAATTATTCTAGCGAAAACAAAAGCTGCAGCACTGATCCCGAGCTGAGAGAAGCTCCAGTCTGAATTTTACGTACCAGTGGAGGCATCAGAGGTAACCAAAGCCTAGTTATGATGCAAGGTATTATTGAAATGGGTTCCTCCTCATCCATGGTAGAAAGCTAAAAGCTTCTCCTAATTAGAGGCTCTTTGGTGTTAGGAGAGAAGAGGGGAGTAATACTGGAAAATTGGTCAAATGACAAAAACTTTCTTAGAAAATAATTTCAAAACAATGACTAACGAAAATAAAGGCGAGGAAGTAAACTCGCAAAGAGGGGAATAAAGATAAATGGGGAATGGTAGTCATGGTAAAAGAAAATATAAGGAAATAGAAGCACAGGGCAAAAATTAAATAGAGATTGTCAAATGAATTCTTTCTTCACATAAAAGATGGATGTGAATTTTAGCAATAGTCCACATTAAAACTTGATGTAATACTAATGTAATTCTTTCAAAAAAAAATATCATGTAGATCAAGGAATTAAATAACGCATAAAAAGAAGATTAGATTCGCGTGAGACCAAGGATTTAAATTACCCGCAGGAAAAGAAAATAATGTTCCGTATTAAACGTAAAATTTCCTAATAGGAAACTCTTGATGTGTTGGAGTCTGTATCCGCCCCCTTTTGTCTCTACCGTATAAGATGCATCTTTCAATCTCTTATTGATTCCCTGAATGAGTCTTGATTAATAAAGGTGAAAGAGCTTGGAATCTAAGATATTTTCCTGTCATTAACTTAGATTACACCGTTACTATCGTTAATTCATCGGGTAGTTTTGTTTTTCTCATTCGCTTCCCTCTTTATTTTGATTGCTTTGATTCTCCTTCGCTCTTAACCTTTACATGGAGCTTGAATTTTATCAAAAATCAGTATTTACTATAATCCGTTTCGCTTAGTTTTTAGGTTATATTTTCATTGAGTTGCGTTCGTGATATGTTCTTAACCTGTCCTCCTTTCTTTGACCTGTCCTAAGCCATTTCGATTCAAATTTTTTGTGAGGATGGCCCATCCACCAGTTGGTGGATGGGCCATCCTTAAGTGTAATCTTCCAGTTCAAGGAGGATAGGATCGCCTGCTGGACCTGAATCAGAGCAGTTGTCTAATAATGCCATTACCTTAACTGCATATATATATATATATATATATATATATATATATATATATATATATATATATATATGTGTGTTTGTATATAGTGCGTTCAGCTTAATCCATACAAAGTTGAAAGTGTGTCTTAGGGCTAAGGACCGCACCAATGTAGGTTACTTGGCCTTGGACACGCTCAGTAAGACGAGTTTTTATGCATGTTAAACATACGCGGTTTCTTCTATGAATTTCGGCTGAGATCAAAAAAGATATGCCAGGCTGATGGCCCTATGCGCCGGGAGAAGATTGAAGAAGATTGTGATTTTTCTAACTATCCGAAGAACCTCATTTACCAAGTGAAACGCCATTATGACTAGGCTGAGAATAAGGACGAAGTTATCGCCAAACGACATTGTCACAAAAGTTGTTTTCATGCCACGAAGAACGAGAGAAATTCGTCGCCAGTGGGAGGCAGAATATCTCCGAGGACCCTAGTCAGTCCTTGGGAAAACTTGCCAAGAAGTTTAATGTGAGCAAGGCAACCATCAACAGAGAAGAACACCAAGACTTGGGATACCACTAGTACGTACTAACTAGGCGCCAACTTGTTACGCAGACTACCATGGAATGCCGTAAAGTGGAGCCACATATACTCATTAATTACGTCAAGCAGAATGGTGCCAGCCTTCTTTGTTTCTTCTCTGACGAGAAAGTTTTTGTGAAGGACAGGAAAGTAAACCGGCAAAATGATCGCTTCCTGTGCAAAGACCCATCAGAAGTGCCTACGATCATGCACCACAGTAAATTTCCCGTCTTTTTGATGGTTATGTGCATAGTCAGAGGCGTGGCCCACGTCATGTCTTCACCAAAGAGGCTTCAAGTTGAATCCGGACGTTTAGAGAGAGGAGGGAGGGAGTATATTCAGGCCTTTGATGGACCAAATATCCGCGATAAGGCCTTACGTTTTCGGGCCAGAATCTTTACCCAAACACAAGGCAACGAAGAGACAGGCGGGGTTGTCCAACAATGTCTCACACCACTCTTCCTCAGACTTGTATCCGCCCAGATCCCGCGGCTGCAACATCCCAAAGTATTTTGTGTGTGGGATTGTTGAACAGGATGTCTAGAAGACTGCTCACAAAACTTTAAGATCTCTGAGGTCCGCCATTGTTGAAGCAATGTCATCAATTAACAAAGACTCCCTAAAAAGGGCATGCAACCAGTTCAGGTCCCGCATGGAGAAGGTCGTGAAGGCCGATGGTGGGCAATATCTTAATAATAATTGCAGCTAGGGCCAGGAAATAAAAACAAAAGAAAGATGAATCCTTTATTTATAAATACTAATTCCTTGTAACAATTGTTTTGAAGTTATTTAATGAGTCGATTAGCCTTTTAAAAAATCATGTAAAACAACATGCTGTTTTTTATTTTTTTGATTGATCTGTGAGGAAGCGGAAAGAAAAAACAAAATTTTGGGAGCAACGGCAATATTAGTTTAGTTTAGCCTTAATAATTGACGACAAGCCTAGGTAGACTAAATAGGTTTAAATTATTTTTAATTTAGAAATTAAAAATTATGTTTTTTACATAATTTATAAGGCTAATTGACTCATTATTGACTCTAAGATAATTTCTACAAGGAATAAGTATTTATTGATAAAGATTCATCTCTCAGTAGTTTTTTGGGGGGCCCTAACTGTAATGGTTATTGAGATATTACTTCTCAAAAACGGTCCAATTTTTTTTTTCTTGGGGGGAGAGATTCCTGTATGTATAGCGCCCTATTTGCATGTAAATTCTCATGAGAATAAATTGTTTTCTTTTCCGATATAAAATTTTTAGCGATTTTCCTCCAAATCCTGTATGTATATATATATATATATATATTTATATATATATATATATGTGTGTGTGTGTGTGTGTGTGTGTGTGTGTGAGTGTTTGTGTGAATTTGGGCAGTATATTTTCATTATAGCAGGTTTTATTGAAAGCGACCGCTAGTCTCGTGTTAATGATTTTTCTTTTCAATCTTTTCGATTTGTCGTATGTTTGCCTTTTCTCAATTGTTAAACCCTTGAATGTATATATATACATATATATATATATATATATATATATATATAGATTTATATATATAAGATTTTGTTTCGTTGTTACTAACTGTAATCCTGAAAATAAACTGAATTAAACATTTAAATACTTTGAGTTGACTTTAACTACATATTTACTGTGGATTGCATTTGCTGTGGTGCTAAATTACGTGAAACCTTGAGAGGTTTCCAATTAATCTACTTGACATGTAGTTACAGAGCTGTAAAACAAAATGGTAGAATCAAACGCGTACCTTTACACTGCATCAAAAATGGCTGAGTAACGCCCCTCATCAACACCAAGCAAGACAATGCATCCAACAGATCAATCTAAAAGCTTATAAAAAACTTTTTTATTTGAATATTTAAACTCTCAATTTCTGCAGAGTACAAAGAGTTTTCCACCAACCTGCTTGGCGACACTTTATGTTGTGCTCGGCAGTTGAACAGCTATAAATGTAGATAATAGAGGAATGTTTTGCCTCCTTGAGAATGCATCGGACGTCTGTCTGGCGCTATCCATGAACGCAAGTGACTACATCCATTAGACCAAGCTAACAGTCCTAAAACATATAGCTTACCTCAAAAATTGGAATAGCTAATGTGAAAATGTTTACTTTAAAACAGTTCTTTTAAATTATCATAAATTGGCCTTTTAGATAATGTGTATGGGGTGCGTTGTCTAGGCATGCCTGCTGCTCTGTGAAGGTGGTTACTCATTGCTATAATGACCTCATATATGGTTACCTACACTGCATTTTTACTGACGAAATCAAATTTGCAGATATTATGTCTGGAAAATGAACCAGAAGCTAAGAAAAAGTATGATAGAAAAAATATTAAAATATGATTAGGAAAGACTCATCTTATATTTTTTCCTCCTTATACTGCTTTTTACTAAAGACGCTTAACCCTTCCACTGTGCTAATAGATGAAAAAAAATAGTAAATGGAAACTCAAATTTATTCTCTCAAACACTCCAAGCGTATCATGAAATGGCACACTTGAAGTCTAAGCAACGAATTGCATAGACCACATTATATAATTCATGTTAGATTTAAATTTCTGTTGCCATATTTTTCATAGCTACAGCAATTCAAATTTTAAAATAAAAAATTGGGAGGCGTTAATTTGGTTGACTAAAGTCATAGTTCTCAGTAATTGCTATACAAAGAGATTTAGAATGGAACTAGAATTAATTATGAACACATTTGGTGTGTAAAATTCAGAAATTCCTATCCAAAGGCTCCTCGATATATACTTTCTTTTTTATCGTTTTAGTTGCATCTTGCATGGACATGCAGCATCTGTTCAAGTTGAGTACTTTAATTGTTTACCTCCAACGATTTATATTTATTTTAATTTAAAGTGACTTAAACCCTCAACCACGTCTAATCCTTGTGAATTTGTTAGAAACAGCAACCCCAACCATGAGAGATGCAACTTTGTGTTTGACGATTGTTTTTAGCCTGGATAGACGGGATTAGCAGCCTTCATATCCATAAGTGAACATTGAGCTGATCTTGACTCGTCAAAAGGATATTTGCTTAAAATGCTACCTGAAAATCCACTCAGAACAATAACTTCTTTCCTCTATTTAATTCAAGTCTCGGTTGAAATTGGATTCTTCCTATTTCCGCTCTCTCAACAACCAAATTAATAGAGATAGATAGGTACCTGCTATTCTTGGGCTAAATCTTATATCCATCTCCTGACGCGTGAGATGGTCTACCTTCTTCTATTATGAACAATCTCTGAAAAACTCTTAGTGATAGAACCCGGTTTTGACCTAGTGAGGTTTTTATTCAAGGGTGACTTTGATCTCACGACTCAAGGCGAAGAGTTCTTAATTCTTAAAATGACCTAAGGTGAGATTCTGACCTTCCTTTCCATTTATTGCAAGAACATTCAATCGTGACGCTGAAAAATCGAAATTTCTTCAAACTTTCGCTTTCGGCCAATATTCTACGATCCCAATATAGCAATGCAAAGAATAGGAAAAGAATATTGGTCAATATAATGGCATAAATTTATGGATACATCCATTCAACTATAAAACAATAGGAGCTTATTCATTTGTTAAATCTATCGGGCAACCAAACAAGTTCGTGGGTTTTTTGAACAAACAAATGTGAAACAAAAATTACCAGAACTTTTAGGGTTCTCTGTACGGTGTCTGCGTATCTTATTATATGCCACTGATAATTATCAGCAATAAAATAAAACAAAAATATACATATATCAGATAACACCCCGCAAACAAATTTGTAGCTTTTAAGCCATCAAGAAGGAAACTAAATCTACACAGTATTTTTGATCAGCTAAGAGAAAAGTCTCTTCATCCATTTCAAAGATCGTTCAATACCTTACAGAAAAAAAGTATTTGGGCTAAATAGAATTTTAAACAAAAGGTGTCATAGCCCTTTTAAGACGAGGGTGTCTTTATCAGAAAATCCTTCATTAAGAAACTGATTATCTAAAGAATAAAAAGGGAGCAATCCAAAGGAGGCCTCTGGTGCATATGATAAATGGGGCAAGAGTTCCAAACACAAAGTATTCGTGTAGGTATGTGCGCGATATTTTCAAATAAGTTCGCCATGTTAGAGTATAATTTTCCTCTTTACCTCTTTAAACAATCAGATTCGGGATTGAAGCTTCTTTGATAAGGCCGCAATCAAAGAAAAACCTTAGTTTTTTTAAAAATCTTATGGACTTTATTTCAAGAGGCATAGATAAACTTTCGAGTTCTTGGGAAAAGATCTTTGAAATGCATGTAAATTATTTTGTTTAATGAATTATATTGCCTAAAGTGTATTTTCATTTATCGACGCAAATTGAAAAGAAAACCCGGAATATTTTGTAATTTGATATCAGTAGGTGGGGCTATGGTCAAGTAGAGTCAAAGCACCGTTTTAGATTAATAAAAAGTTAATCTATCAGTTGTGCTTAATCGACTGATGGAGTTGCGCCCTAGCGTTGTTCGCATACGCTGTAACTAGTGATACTCGTAGTTCGGATGTCCAGTTAAACTGTATGTTCCCACTGATAAATGAAAGTTATCACAACTAGTAAAAAAGCGGTGATAAAGCCCATACCACAGCTTATCCATCTGTTGGTTTTGAACAGAACCAAATGCAATGAGATATCGATTAAAGCAGGCATTATAAGTGTTTTTTTTAAGCTATTAAGGTTTAACTTTCCAACTATGGAATTTGGTAATTTGATACAGGATTTAAATATATAATGCTTACAGCAAATTTTTTGACACGCTCTGTACGTTTGCTCAAAAAAGATAAGGGTGAAATATTTCTTTACCAATCGTATCAAGGTCACTATTAATGATTTATTACTTAAATTATCTGTCTTACATAAACAATATCAGTAAAATATTTGATAATCTTTATATACCTTTAGTGTGGTAATTCGTGGTCAAGTGATAAGGATAGTTGAACTATGTTCGACTTCTTTTGCAATCAAACTACCTTTAAGAAAAGAGAGATAAATTATTTGTTAATTAACATTATATAGGAGAAAAGCAATAAAGGTATCTCAAAGGAAACTGATTTCAACCAATTGAGTAACTATCACTTTATATTTTAATTCATTTTTGGTAGTATTCAAATGAAACTTCTCTGCCAAACTTTTAATGAGTTTTATCATAGTTTGCGATGTTATGCCTCTAATTTTTTATTGTATTCACTATTACCTCTAATCTAGTCAATGGGACTTAGTTTTTTTTTTTCTATTTTTCTCTCTTTTCATCCCTTTACTTACGTGAAGAGATGAGTTCAATAATGTTCATATGATTACGTCAATTTATAATTATTCTGAAAATTTAAAAATGTCGTTTTTCTTATTCGCTCTCTCCACTAATTGCCTAAATTCTCAAATATTATAGATGAATCATGTACTCAGTCACCCTGTGGTAGGAGGTTCTTGTGGAAGAATAATTCACCCATGTGATGATATGGAATCTGAGGAAGTGCGATGAAAGGACATTTAGAAGAAATAAATTAAGAACATAACAAACAAGAGGGAAAAAAGAATAACAGACTATGAAAAATTACAGTGACAAAGAATAGCCGCACTTATCGGGCTTGGTATTTGAAAAGAAAGCAAGCTACATACAAAAAAAACAGCTTAGTTTGATTTTAAACTTGTCAATTCTTTTGAATTTACTCGAACCTAACCAAAAAATCAAAGAAGAATGTCAAATTCAGCCTTCCGTTTCGGTAATGGCAAATAGCCCCTTGCAGATATAAACGCTTTATGCAAATAACAAAATTAGCAGAATAAACATCAGTATATGAAGAACATAGGGGAATGCGATGAGACTAGGCGGAGTATAGGAGGTTAATGAGGATAGAATGGAGTCATAAACCAAGTCCGACCTCACATTTTGTCTTACCTTCCTCCTTGAGCAGAAGAACAAACCAAAACGATGTCCTTGGATGCACTTTTACTAGATTTAGCCACTGTAGCTCTTCTTTTTTACAGTATAAATACTGTCAGTATTCTACCGCATTCTAAACTTTTATACAATAAACTGACCATTTTAGTGATTGGTACTATATTTTTAAATATGGCGCTTGAACACTCCCAAACATTCTCTTAAAATGAAACAGAGCAAAACAGAAATCCACAAATCCATTTCCTTTACGAAACAACAATAATAAGATTGGCTGTTGGACACATGCAAAATAAAAACTAATTGTATTAGTGCTTCCTAAACAAACCGAGTATAGTTGGTTTATATCCTGAATATCCAATTGAAACTAATGAAGAGCCTCAGACAGAAGGTGATTTATCGGAATAATTTCAAATAAATCTTCCAACATAACGATTTATTTCTCTTAACTAACTCCAAAACAAATGGGTAAATTATACAACGCGAACATAATTTAGTATGGCATGATAAAAACACCAATTCATTGCAAGATAGGATTCGTTGTGCTCCAAATACCAAATTCACCACACTAGTATATCAGATTTTATGGAGAGATACACTGAATCTTTATTTCGTGAATTTACTCATTTTTTTTAAAAAAATGAGTATTTTAAGTAGTCCATTCCAAAGGGCCCTTAAAAAATCATTGCAGGGTTCAGGGCTTTTTACTCAATTTACGCACCAGTCATCTCTGCCTATGTCTCACTCGTAAGAAAAAGTTATTTCGAAGAGGTTTACTTATAACTATGATTGCTAGATAAGTGGCTGCCCTTGGCCAACATCTTTAAATTTGATTCCGGGCATTTGACACCACCGGTACTGGTCAAGTTCCGGTCTTCCTCAAAATCAGAAGAGCCTGGTCTTTAAGCTGCCACTTTAAGACCAAGAAGAATGACAGGCTGGACAGAAAGCAATCATAAATCTTCATTTCTCGCTTTTTTCTTTCCTATTTATATCTCATATGCTCGCTGTCTCAGTGTGCCTGGTTCGAATCGCTTCCCTGCACGGATTTTTCGGAAAAAAGGTAATAAAAATATTACTGCAAGGAAAAGTTATTCCGTTTTCTCTTTCAATGTGGTTTAATGGATTCATTTTCATCATTCTCTCGTGCTACTTTGAGATATATATATATATATATATATATATATATATATATATATATATACATAAATATATAAAGACTACACTCAATTATACATTCGCTACCGACATTTCAATGCTTTTAGAATAGAAAAAGATGAAAAAATTGACCTTTCACAAATCCTCCCTAGTCTTCGTAATTTCATTATTATATTTTTTATTATTTATTCATTTGAGTCATTAAGTTTAACATTTGGACGATAGAAAATTTACTTGGCTGAATAAAATGCCTTTACAATTATATATTAAGCGTACATTTTTAATTTATCTAAAACAGTAAAGAGCAAACTTGTTCTCAGTTTCCAAGACTTATTAAAATGTTATGTAGAAGGATGTCCATCCCATAATCTGCGTAAGAATTTGAATATCAGAATTGGAGATAGACGAAATCCCTTCAGAAGCTTTACAGAAACATTAAAATTCTATAATATTGACGATATAGTTTTTTATTTATTTTTCTCCAAACTCAAATCTTCCGCCTGTTCCTGACCCATTGATAAATTCCATTCTTCGATGCAAAGCAAAAAGATAAAAAATATTTTTCTCAGATGTATCTTTTCCCAATATTGGTACTTGCTCCGAAATAATCTCTTCTATTTGTCTCCAATTTCCATTATTGAGATTTTAATTTCTCAGGTTTTGCTAATATATTCTGGGAACAATTTAAAAACCTTCGTCCTCCATCAAAGTTTCAGAATTTTGTGTTAATTGAATGAGTCATATCGCAAAGAAGCAAGAGATAAAAACTTGCGTTACCTGAAATCAAAGCGGTTGATCGCTGAATCAGTGTTCTTGGTTCGTTCCTCTCTCCTCGCACAGATTTTTTCGCAATTAGGAAAAAAACATTTTCCCGAACAAAATAGTATTGCGTTTATCTTGTTTACTACGGTATGACTTATACATACCATTTCATCATTCTCTCATGTTCATGAGAGATATAATTTGTATTAATAAAACTCGTTCTAGCAATGACACCGAAAATAAATTTAAAATCTTCTCTGCAAAACGTTTCATTACGAATGATTATAAATGCATACTTCAATCAAAATTAATCCTTATGACTCATTAAAAAGATAAAAATCGGGGGAAATACTTCAGTAAGAATTTTTCATACCTATGAAATGTCTTTTTAACACAAAAAACAACTGGAAATATTTCAAAAGAACTATAATGCCTTTATTAGTTATCATTTCAATTAGAGCCCCTTGTGAAAGAATCCCTCAATTATATTTTAAATTTTTATTTACAATTATTAGTGAAACTTGGCAAGATTTTTATTCGTTAACAGAGTGTAATATCTCTAAGGGATTCGGATATCGCAGTAAATAAGAGAACTTACAAAAATATGGAAGAAAAACAAAAGCAGTATTATACAATCCTTCGTTCGCTACTTATTAAGACCTCAGACCTTTTATCCTCTTTAAATTATAGCTTCCTGCGCCAACAAAAGGGAGAGAGAATCTTTGGGTTCTACGTATTCAAACAAAGACGACCTTTTAGCGTTCATTGGTGAACGATTTGTCGTGATTAGAAAGAAAACAAAATCTGTCGTATTATTTGCAGTACTTTACTTTCGCCTATCTGAATTGCTTTTGGGTATATCCAAAACGCTATCCGGCGACATTAACGATGAATGAAGTCAATGAGATCTTCATGAAGTCATGATGATATGCCTAGTCTTTATACAACAATAGGGATAGTACTAGTTATTGTAGGTGACAACTTTGTTTGAAAATTAGAATTAACCCTGGGATTTTGACTTGGGCTATCTTTCGAGTAAAAAGATGTACAGTATTTTATTTAAGAATTACAGTTTTTTAGGTTTAATAAACTATTGTTCTACTTTAATTTTTACCCATCGAAATGAGAAAAAAAAACTATAAATTTTGGGCAATATGAAGGAGATAGTGTTTTTTTTAGAGAAAGCCAAGAATCGTTAAAAATATCTTGACTTCTTTCTCAGTATATTGGTCCGTCCGATTGATCCGAATTTCAAAATAGCAAATAATCGAATCTTTTCAAGAAAAGATTCCTCTCAGCTCATGAAATTCGATATATCTCTGTCTCCCTCATTGCTTTCTTGATGTGTGAAAGGTAATTTATATCCATGTAGATCTGCTATCACTTAAACTTTAATATTTTCACTACTAATGACTTTTTCCCTCTCTTTCTCAACTAAAATACCCTACCTAGGTGTTGAGCAAGGTAAATGGTTGCTATTATACATCGTATCAACACAAAATACACAATTCGTTTCTCAGATACGAATTATAGCCTCTCCTTTAGTTAATTAATGAAAGGAGGGACATAAAATATATGGACACGGCCTCTAAGGTTTTTTTTTGGGGGGGGGCAAACTTGCTATTCAACACATCCAAAATGAGAGTGCGTGTTTCTACCCTCTCACTTTCGAAACAAGAGAATTATGATATAGAAAGATATAAAAAAGAGCGGAAAAAAACGAATAGAGGAATAAAAACGGGATGAATATGTCACTAAGCGATTACAATTCTATTCAACAAAAGACTTTCCATAATTTTCAGACAACAAGGAGTAACAACAAGGAAAAAAGGTACCCTAGGAGACCTTACGGTCCATTCAAGGAGGGTAACTTTCACTACTACCTTTCACTACCAATGCGTTGGTAGAACCACATGGAATAGAAATCCCTTACTTAACATGACGCACATAGAATGGCTTATGACTATCGAAACGGATGTTTATAAGTGTTAATAAAAATATTTGATAAACGGGTAAAATGTTAAACATTTGGAATCAGACCAGGATTCAAGATGTTATAAAATATTCTCCTTATCACTAACTCTATAATTTGAGAAGGGATTTTTTTTTGAGTATTTGAATAATTTTTTCATTTTAGTTTGGTTATGACTTATGTTTTTTTATTAAAGTTATTTCTAATAATTATTTTATAATATCAAAAAACAAAATGGTGAAGTTCAGAAATAAATATTAGTATCGAAATTTTGTGAATTTTTTAAAACCCAAAGAATTACAAATGGTGAAGTTCAGAAAATTTATTTTTATATATCTTCTGTTCTATAACTATATTTTAGCAACGTCATATTTTGAAAGGGGGAAAATTTAGTTTAGAGTTCCTTTTTTAAATTATTATTATTGGGAAAGTTCATAAAATTTATAAAAATTTAACCATGGCTGCTTTTTTTTTTAATTTTAAATTTTAATCTTAGTAGTGAAGCGCAAGCTCCCCCCGTAGGGGAAATGGCGAAGCTCTTGCCTGATCTCTATTATTAAGAAAAGTTGGAACAAATTTTATATTTCATTTCTTATAATAAATATTTAAATTTTAAGTCCATAGATTTAAATTAAATATAAATGAAATAAAAGAACTGAGGTATATGATTAACATATCTCATTTGGGTTTTTATAATAATACTAAATATTAAACTACTCTCCATTTCGCGAGAAATTTTGAGAAAGATGTAAATAAAGAGAGTAAGGAATTATTTATGGGTATTAAAAATGTGAGAAAGCTACATTTTCCAACCACCCAGGAATATTTTCGATAAAAAATTAATCGCACTTTTAAAAGTCAAATAGTTGTAGATCATTTTTCAAAGTGTGCTTAGTCAATTTATCATTCACTAAAATCCCATTATCGCAGTAGATCACTTTATTTACTACTAATCATATCTCTCCTAGAGTTTGCCGGCAAAGTCTTCGAGAAGATATTGGCTAAATGGGTTAAATTTTTTCTGGATGAAGCAAACTTAAATAACGAGCACCAACACAGCTTCAGGCGGAAAAGAGGGACCGACACGTCACTAGCCCTTGTCACAGAAAAGCTCGCTAAGAGCAAGGCAGAAAAAAAAGGCATGCAGACATGGTGATCTGTGATGTCAAAAGAGCTTTTGACAAGGTTTAGAAGAGAGGCCTACAATTTAAGATCGTTCAAGTAGGCCTCAAACCTGATTCTTGAAGAGGATTTTGTGCGACTACATGATGGAGACGAGAGTATACATACAAATTAGAGAACATAAAGGCCCCGAATTCGAACTCGAAGCAGGGGTCCCTCAAGTGGGCTGTCTCAGTTCCCTTTTATACATCATTTATACACGCGACATACCACAACCACTCTCCGAGGGTTCGATATACGTTCAGTTGGCTGACGATATATTGCAAATATGTACCGCCGATTATATTCAGAGAGAATTCATGGCGAGAAATACGGCTAGGGAGATAGTTAACATCAACTCCTTTGAGAGGACATAGAAGTTATCAATCAATTCTAAAAAGTTAAACTAATTCCCATGTTTCACAAGACCTACAACCATATACGTATAGATGGGGAGCACAGAAGGGACAGTTCTGGGGCTTTAGATCAGCACGAGGGGTTACACGAGTCATATCAATCGTACAATCGCGAATGTCAAGAGAGGTTTGAAAAAATTCTATAGGTTCAGTGCAATAAATGTCTCAAATAAACTCAGGATATTCGATGCGTGCATCCGCTCGAGACTCCTGTATCTTTCCCATGCCACTGAACTCGAGCGCCAAGACCCACATTGCAAAACTACAAAGAATCCAGAACAAAGTGGTGCTTATCATCACACACACCTGAAGAAGTGAACACAAAAGACAGAGCGAGCTCCACGCCTCGGGTGGATTATCTCCGATCAACGTGGCGCTCCACTAGAGAGCAAAGAGGATCTGGCAAGCCTTTGGCATCTGCCTGTTCCTCGAGTTCTCTTCTGCACACTTGGAAGTCGAGGTCGCTCGACAAATAAGACCTTTTAAAAGCAGCAAGGCTTTGACAGACGGCGACAGGACTCCAAACCACACATGACAATGTTGACAAAATACAACAAATGACTAGTGCAATGTTCAGGTTTCTTTAGTATTAATCACATATCAACACTAAAATCACTAATTTTTATTAAATTTTTCGAAGTAAAATCAAAAGCTGAAATTCACTTAAAAAAATCTTTCTCAAAAACCCATAGCGGGAACAAAAACCCCGCCCTAAATAAAGGCTTGAATGCCAATAAGATCAAATCTAACCTAATTAAATTAACAGGTTTAATTTAATTAGTATAAAGTATAAATTTTATAATTTATAAACAAAAAATACACAAACAACCAAAAACATAAAAACTAAAACAAAACAGAGATACTCGTACCCTTTCGCCAGGGACCTATTTATTCTGTCTCCCACACCACCTCTATTCTTTAACCCCACCCAATTTCACCACTTTACTCTCTCACTATCTGTCTAAATTTTACAAACTTTTTAGGTCCAAGTCCAAGTCCAATTCCACTGGTTTAATTGATTTTTAAATTAATCTTTTCGTAGCCTTTCGTGCCTTAGGAGGTTAGATAAGCACATAATTTGTCCTTCGTATGACCATTTTATAATCTGTATTTTCTTTCTTTTTCACTGTCCACCTTTTGTCGGGATAAGTCGTGTGTGATTTTGCTCTAAATAGATCATTTTTAACTTTGCTTATTAAGACAGTCCTATTCTTGATAAAGTATTATAGAAGTTTTGGAAACCACTTTTCAATTGCATATTCATTTTAGGTTTCTTAGAACCTAGCTTAGATATCGGTATCGTATGATAGTTAGCATTTCCATTCTTTTAGATTTCTAATTTGACTTGTCTTTACGTGAGCAAAAATCTACTGATAAAATTCATAAATGGCTTCCTGTTTTCCATTCCTTGTGTCACATCTTCCTATTCATTATTAAATTTCACAGTGTCCGTCATAAAGCATATCAGCTCTTCTGCGAGGAGCTTAAACAATGAAGTTTATCTGTAAATAAAAATGGGAAAAATAGTGCTTGGCTTTTTTCAAGGCAGAACTAATTCAAATTATTGAAAACAAATTCAGAGATCAAGAAGTGCTTAAAATATTATAATTTCAAACACTATAAAGATCTAAGGGCTTGAAATTATATTGCATCGGAATATAAAAAGCATAATCGAACACGAAATTGGAAATATACGGGTCAATTTGAGAGGAGAATAATACTCATATTAACCAGTTAGAGAGCCGGACGAAAGCATTATAATGGTTCCAGACTCGTTCATACGATGAGTTTTAATTTAATAAATAACACGTTCACGATCATAGAAATTATTGAAAAAGAACAGGAAGCAATTTTAATTGTCCTTTTATTAATCAAGCATCATGAATTAAAATTTATGGTTATAAATAAGCTTAAAATGAAATTCTTTTCAGTATCGGTTGCTCGAATTTAAAATGTTTCTGCTTCTTTAAGACGATTACCTTACCTACAGTTGCCCTCCCTTATATTTTCAAGTAATATATATCGCTTTAATTCGTAAGCAAGCGAGCTCAGAGATCATTATCTTGAGTTAAGTTTAGAAATGAAGAAAAAATCGAACAGGATGTTGATTCTTGACATTCTTTTCAAAAAGTAAGCGACTCTTCGAATGTTGTCAAAAGCTATCACCTAAAGATAGATATAACCTTTTTCAGACCACATGCTTAAAGCGTTAAATACAAATAATCATGTTTCAACCAGTGGACTGGATATGAAAAAGTTGCAAACACATATAGATAGACAAGTATTACTTAGTATTCTTTCTAACAGAAAGAACTTGGTTCCACAGACACTCTGGCGTGTGGCCTACGGCCTATTTGCTATTCTATACCGCTTTTTTAATCCCCTTTATAGACTCTTTATTTTAACACCCTGAACACCTTTTTCAACATACATACCTTGAAACATTTTTTAAAAATTATTTCACTTTTTATTATATGGTCTTTATCCCTTGAAGATTTATATATAGTTAAGAATTTTCCAAACATTTTTTTCAACATAGACACCCTGAAACCTTTTTTTTTTAGGTTATTTCACCTCGTTTGATAAAAACCTTCGTCAGATCTCTTTTTTTTATCTCAATTCGTTTCATATACGAATTGATAGTAAAAAAACGCCAAAGCCCTAATTTTAATACATTTTTTGAACTTCACGATTTGTATGTTTTTTCATTCCAAATCATTCGATAATTATATTTATTTTTTCTGAACTTTTAGAAAGAACTTTGATAAAAGCTCGAAACATACAAAAAACAGTCCTGCGAATAAAAGTTTCAAATAAACCTAAACTCAAAAACATGAAATGTTACTTGTTAACTAAGTAAAAAAACATTTTCAAAAATTTCAAAAATTCGTCAAGTTAAATTAAAAGAGTTAAGGATAAATACGCTCACTATGTAGTCCACGAAATTCACAAAGTTATGCACATTGATACTCATAACCGTATAAAAAAATTGACCATGAGCGGAGCAACTTTAGATATTGTAGCGTTAGAGCAAGATTGTAGAGTAATAATTTCTGACCAGCTTAATTAAGTGCTGTAAGCAATGCGTCCAAAACCGCTAAAAACGTTGGTATAATTACTTGAAACTTCGCCTAAAATTCCAAATAAATTGTAAATTATTGGTTTGCTCACAAATGGAGTACGAATTGCAACCTCGACTCTATTTCCTTGCGAAAAGCTAAGCTAGTCCCCAAACTAAGAAACTTACCTTATGAATAAATATTAAATCGATTCTAGATATTTTTTCATAAGCAAATCTACTTGATATTTGAGCGTTTATCTAAAAATTCAACTAGACGAATTTGCCAAAAATAAAATAATAGGCTTTTTCATTCTAGTATTGCGGGAAAATATTGCACCCATAAAATAATATCTACCTAAAATTTCCTCCTCCGAAAAGAAATTCAAATTTCTTCAGTAAATTACTGCAAATGTGAATTGGTTGTGTATACACATAACGACGATGCGTATAATTAAAATTCACTCAAACATAGAAGAGAACTTTTGTAATAGCCGAGAAAAGAGAGAAAATTGTGCAAAATAGAGAAAATAAAAATATGACAACCATAGAGCATTTGCATGAATTCATTTTCTTATTACTTTTGCTCGATACTCTTCGCAATTCTTAACCTTTGCTGTTTTTCATACAATTTGTAACAGTATTTTAGTAACAGAGAACGGGAGTGTTGGACCTAATATTTAAACATCAAATGACGACACATTGGTAGCTCTGTTAAAATAAATAGATAAATAAAATGAATGTTTGTTTGGATCAATAACTACAATATGCTTCTATGCAGAGTCGTCCATCACCTTTAACTAAAAGGGTACATCATTTACTAGGGTTTCAATACAAATGTGTTATACATATTTACATATATATTTTTTCCTATTGCAGTTTAGAAATATTATTTTTACATGTCAATCCTTGTTGGAAATACTGAAGAACAACGTGTAGTAGACAGAATTAGATCAAATGCATATATAAAAGCAATTAAAGCTAGATTTAGAGGAAAATGGATGGAATTATACTCATCGGATAAGATCAATAGATAAAATAAAATTTAAAATAAGCATTCTCTATTTTTTTAGCATGTTTTATTTTCAAATTTTTAAAGTCATTCATAACATCTTTCCTTGATAAAAAATGAGAGGGAAATAAAAATACAAGAAAGAATTCCCAATTTCGAGGATATTCTAAATTTAACTGAAAAATCAAAACGAGATTTATTTTAAATGGGAACCCTCAATATATTGCCTGCGATTACTCGATCAAAACGAAACAAAAGAAAAAGCAGACAGCAGACTATTACAAAGACCAGCAGTAGGAGGTTCCTCCATGTCCTCTCCTTTCAAATCTCACTATATTTGATTTCGCTTATATTTGTGTATGGGAGAGTGTGAGAGAGAAAGATATTAAATTGATCCTAGGAAACTAAATTTTACTTTTTATATAAAATGGAAGTAGCATATTGATAAAAAAATAATCTCAAATCCATTAAATTAAAAAAAAAAATCATATATTCACAATCTGACATTTTTTCGAACTTGATTTCTATAAAGGAATTCTATAAAGCTACATCTTAAAAGCTGTCTAAATAGAAAACAAGGTCTAAAGGCCAAAAGGTCGCGTGCCCTTACTTATTCTGATTTATGCTACACCTAACATAATATAGCCAAGCGTATTATATTATAGCCTAGCCAAGCATATCCTAGACTACTATAGCATACCACACCCTAGACTAGAATAACCTTGCATAGCTTAGCCTATAATAGCCTTGGTTAGCTAGCTTATCGTAGCCCTAACATAGTATTACCTAGCATAGCAGAGCATAGCCTTCCCTAGCCTTTTATACTTTATCCTACCCTAGCATAGCATAGTATAGCCCTATCTAGCCAAGTATAGCTTAGCATAACTTAGCATATCCTAGCATATTATAATCTAGTCTAGCATTAACTATCATAGACAAGTATAGCCTATACTATCCTATTATACCCTAGTAAAGCATAGCTTAGTATTGTTTAGTCTAGCATACTTATATCCTATCCACACATATCATTTTATAGCCTAAATTAGCATAGTATATCTTACCCTTATACATTATATATTAGCATAGCTTAGCATAGTATAGGCCAGCCTATAATAGCCTAGCATAGTATAGCCTATTCTAGTCTTGCCTGGCAGATTATAGCATATTATAGAGCCTAGTCTTGTCTAGCAGAGTATCAGCCGAATAGTTATGATGTTATTTCCAGAACAAAATTATTCCCCGGCTAACCTTGCGAAGACTTTGGCAATTATATCATTCGAAAGAGAATGTAAAACAACATAAGGGTTTCAAATATCGTTAGAATCGGCCGAATATTTATAATATAATTCCTAAAAGAAACTAATTCCCGGGCTAACCTTGGGAGGACTTTAGCAATTATACCATTCAAAAGAGAATATAAAACGACATAAGATTTTCAAATTTCGTTAGAATTAGCCGAATAGTTAGGATGTTATTACAAAAACAAACAAAGAGAGCAAAACGGGGACCGACCGAGTGACAGTGAGATGTTCGGTCGCTCGCGAATAGACTCGCACACGACTAAAAATATGAAGCCATATTATTTTTTAGCCAAACAAGGTTCACTTACTACATTATTTATACGAATAATAAACTAAGAAGTGTCACAAAAAGCAAAAAGCAGGTGAAAATTTCGATATCACTTGATTAATAGAT
Source organism: Ceratothoa steindachneri (assembly GCA_963969495.1). Lineage (NCBI taxonomy): Eukaryota > Metazoa > Arthropoda > Malacostraca > Isopoda > Cymothoidae > Ceratothoa > Ceratothoa steindachneri. The sequence continues at coordinate 173,964,232 of OZ018322.1, read as the reverse complement.
TTCTTGCTATCATTTAAGATTAAATGCCAATATGCTCTGTTCAGCTCGGCACAAGGAAATATCACAAAGGACTAGAGAGAGTGTGTAGAATATTTTGTGTCCGTGATAAAGAATATTCAAATATCCATTGAGGAAAATGGCACAGGGGAGAAAGCGACACAGGTGTCTGTTTGCGTAAATAGAAAATAACACACCAGAATATCACTTTGTCCACAGGATCCTTACGTGAACGTGTTACGTCTGAGAATGCAACGAAAGACATCAATGGATCGTCTTTTAAAAGGTGAAGACATACTTGTAGACTACGAAGCTCCATAACAACTAGTTTCGAGTAGGAACACAGGAGACTTGAAGAAATTCAAAGGGAATGATGAGAAGAGGATGAAGGTGTAAGAATAAAGAGAGTGGTTAACTTGAGAGATGTGAAATATGTGCAAAATGATCTATCTTCGGTCAGTGGCGTTAATAAAGAACGCATCTGCGGACATTATGTCCGAACGGGCACGTAATTTACCGATATCAGCTGCAGATGAAATCTTTACTACACCCACTCTCGCTTTTGAGGGATAGTAATAGAAATAAATGGGGGCAGAAAAGGGCAAAGGGGATAAAGACAGTAGGCATGTTAATTAATTCCCTGGTCCCAAACTCTTTATCATCCTAAGTGTAACGTTATGATTTTTATTATTGCATTTATGTTAATAAATATGGGCATCTGACTTCCGATAAAATAGACAAAATTACACCAGACACTTCCTTTAAAACGATTAACATACAGCATACGCTCAAAATATGAGCTTTTTTGAAGCTATAGTAAATATCAAGAATATATCACCCAAGAATACAAATTCAGAATGCTTATTATTAATAAAGTCTGAAGAGGAAACGTTAAAATTACGACCACAAAATACAAGCTTAAATTTAACCAATGCGTCGTAAAAAATAGACAAATGAGCAATAAAATTAGATGAATGTGAGGACTGGATTGCCAAGTGGACGCATTCAAATCTAGTATCAGATTTGACACGGTGTATGGAAGTGTGCCTTCTTCTTTAATTAGGGATATTATTTCCAATAGAGTAAGTCAAGTTACTATAGAATTGTTCTTCTCTCGTAAAGAGAAAAGGGGGCCTACATTGTAATATATATAATTTTACCAATTTTTTTCTCTCTCTGTGTGTCAGGTTCTTTTAAGAACCGGTTTAAGGAAGAATGGTGTATGAGTCAGAGCAGTCGCAAGGACAACATGCATCAATAGCAGGCGAGAGCGAACTGACTCCAAAGGTACTCAACGTGTAACCTTACTCTCTTCCTCGGAATGGCGAAAGGAGCCCTCGGCTATCACACGGCTTCCAGTCGGCTTGAAATCTGGCAACTGGATCTGACTACGCTGTTTGGTTAATTCTCTCATGCTCTTTATAAAAGTGCGATTCCATGCCCCTCTTTCCTCCATACAAGTGCCACATTAATATCTCTACGCTTCCCTACCTGAATAATGTTTGAAAAATTTCTTTTTAAGCCTCCCGAAATGGTTGGTCGGTGGAAGAGTAGAAATTCCAAGCCAAAAGGGTAAAAAGATGTAAAACATATTCGAAAATATTGCAGATTAGAAAGGCAACTTTTGAAAAATAAAGTTTAATACAGAGTTATGCATTGTCTTGCAATTTTTTATGAGGAAAAAATATTGAACACAAGATTATTGTTATACCTTATGTTGGTATCAACGTTATTATGAGTATCCACTTATTCAACTTTTTCTATTTTTACTTTCATTCTAATTATTTTTTTGTAAACCAACTTCATTTTCTCATAGTGAAAGAAATCAATTACAATTGATTGTATATTTAAGTCATTCATCTAAATAAATCCAATGCTAACATCGCAGGAAGATTTTTCAGTGTGGCGATACCAAAATAATACACAGTTGAAATACAAACCCGTCGAAAACAATTAAATTGGATTTATAATTGGGTATAAAAGACAGTTTTAGAAGCATGAACTAATTCGACAATAAATTCATCATTTATTGCGATGTTTTCACCCTCAAGGAGAATACCATGAATAGGTTCAAGAATAGCCTTGGTGGACTTACTGATTTTGGTCGGTCATATCCTTCTACAATGTGTCTCTAAAGTATGGACACATAAGAAATTTCACAATGGTCTCCTTGTTCACCAGACATTTTATGGAGTTATGGAAAAAGAGAAGGTGTACTCAATAAAAATTAAGATATGAGACACTTGAGGAAACAGAACATCATCAATGAATATCACAAAGCGCATCGAATTGTGCATCACAAACGGTTAAAATTACATTTATGTTATTTATTAATATTTAAATTGAATAAAATGTAGTTCAAATTAAATGGAATGTAGCGCATTTTTTTAATATGCATTTTGACTGGGGAGCCATAATTTAGATGGACCCTGTATATCCTTTTCTTTCGATATACCTTTATTTTTTTTATTATGGCCTAAAATAATATGAAGGCAAATTACACAAAAAAAATAATTCTTATAAACATTCATTTGGGATAGAGAATATTCAGAAAAGAACTGTAGCCGAACTTTAACTAAAAGAGAATGTCGTGGTATACGGCCGAGTACAAAAGCACGTATGCTCCGTACATGAGTAACTCCGTTCGACTTTTCTCTAAGAGTGCTTTCTTTTACTTTGATTCTTTAACCATACAAGGGATTCGTAATATTATATAACTATTGCCATTTGCAGCGTTTCGAGGATCTAATTAAACAGCTCGGACAAAAATATAAATTAATTACATAAAAAATGAAATATTAAAACTTTAAATATACTAATGCTATAATAAGAGGATATAATAAAAATTAATACTACCAATTATAATACGCGATGGTTGACGCCAAAATTCACTTTCGCTCGGAATGATAACTAAAACAACATGAATAAATTTTGGATTCCTTTTACCTTGAACTAAGAGGGGGTCTGGAGTTGGATGATCTTGAACGAGAACCTCTTCGATGTGATGATTCAAGACGAGTTGTACGGAAACCTTCTCGCTGGAGTGAGAGTGACTCGGAAAACAGCTGATCGTCTCTCTGGGTGAAGGAGATGCTTGGTTACGTAGATTCTGGAAAACCAGCTAATGCTTATCCCGAGGTAGGTGGGAAGCGCGTGGTGATGCTTGTTGACTTGAAGATATGAGCGAGGGGATTGTGGATGTACTGGTTATTCCAATTCCTGTGTTACACTTGCGGGCTTCTCGATGATGAGACTTGACCAAAAGGTGAATCTTTACTAGAATGGGAATTCTCGTTGGTATTCCTCAATGGTGATGGTTATCTCTGTTTTTATTAATAAAACTGAGATAGGGAATTTCTCTGAACGAGATTGGTATGAGAGTGAGTCTTGATACCACTGGTTTACTCTTCTAAGCAACCAAAGAAACAGCCTCGAGCAGAAAAATCCCGCTTGGTTTCACTGTCTTCTTGATTCCCTGTTTTACTCAGGGACTGCTCTTCTTCTCTCGATTGCTGCTCCGATTCTATTTACCTTTCTCCAGATCTAACTATATATACGTCAATTACACTATGGAGGGAGGGGAGGTGAGACGAGGGCCCACCTTTAAGCCTCTCTCCTAGGGCATAAATTTTCAACGTTGTGACAATTCGATCTTCTGGCTAACGTAGGGAGAAAGTGAAATTTCGTCTATTTGGCGAAAATAGACATAAACAATCGGAGGGGACAGCGAGCCTGTTCATAATTTTTTATTCTAAAGACTACCCCACTATCCTATGTTTATATTAACGGGCTTCGAAATCTACTAATTGTAATCCTTCTTTGCGAGCGACACTCGAGGATCTTTCGGGCAGCGGAAAAGGGGAGGGGGCGTAAAGTATCGGCCCATATGGAACGTAACCGTTGACGCTGTATAAACAAACTAGCATCTGTTTGTCCTCGTGATATTTATTCCTGCACAAAGATTATAAAGTATCATTTTAGGTAATCTAATTATGTACGCATAATAATGATATATTTTTATTAATAATAAACAAATACATGATTTTTATCTATCAATCTAAGCGATTCCGAGTAACTTAACGGAAAATATTTGGAATAAAAAGTAAAAGAGGTATATGTTCTGGCATGTATACCTACATAATATCCAACTTTTAGAGTTTGGCCTAAATCAAAATGATTTAAAATTTACTCTACTAACTTTTTTTGCCTATCTTAATACCTGTTCTTTCATTCGAAGGTTAAGCCAAGATAGACTTTATTTATACGTGTATGATGTTAGGGCTCGAAAGATGGACTAGTATTTTTATGTGAATTTGATTTCCTAAATTTGGTAGTTAAATTTTGTTCGTACTTTATTCTTTAAAAAATAAATATTTATTTTAAGTTCCTCTGTCTTCTCATTGCTTCTAATGCTGTTTTGCCTTAGTTTCTTCAGCCTGGATTAATTATATCTCGCATCACTTATAGTTATCAGTCATATGATTCATGGTAGTGATAATTCATACCCTACCAAGAAATATATCGCTCGAAATAACCAAAGCTGTTCGATATTCGGGTAATATGTTTTCTACACCTTTTCACTTTTCTTTATTTCACCACTTTCTTTAAGTTTTGGTTTTTCTCTTTTTTTCTAAAAAAATTAAATAAATTCTTCGTGTTGAAGTAAAGCAATATGTAGGAGAGAGCTATTTTATTTTATTTGCACAAGCAACCGCACATTTAATTGCAGTTTGATATAATGCAGAGAAAAAGGCAAACGTTCAGTGAAACACAACTTAAATTCCTTTCTATATAAACGATTTCAATTGCTAATGGCCGGTCCTCGTTATAAAGTGGCTTGCACAACGAAAAGCAATTTATTAAAATATATCGGAAAAATAAGACTTAACAAGAAAGTATATTGAAAACATTTTATACTTACATATGCATATAACACTTAGAGAGGTTCCCAAACTTTTTCTGATCTGTACCCACTTTTCATATATGATCCTTATCCATGGCCCCCCTCCCCAATGCATATCTCGTGCCAAAGTGACTGTCTGTAGTCTTACATTTATTTAGGTCCATTATGAAATAACTCCGGCAATTTTATTCATGCAACCCCATATTTTTTCTTTTCTTAAATATTGATTCATGGAAACTTGCAATTTACTTTTGCCAAATCGTAAATAAACATTAAAATGGTACTAAAAAAGTAATTTGATGCACATGAAATAATTTTTAGAATTTGAGAGTAGGCCTACCTGTAATTAGAATTAATAATTAACAACGACCTTTCTCCAGTATACAAAAGTAGAAAAAATAAAATTCGCTGCATAAAAAAGTGTAATCAAAAGCAATCTTATCGTTTTTTTACTGACAAATTTAATAATTCTGAACGAAATCCTATCATCGGGAGTCATAAGTACCAAAACCAAGACCTTTAGTGGAAACATTACCTTCTCTTCTCCCAGCAAGAACCTTTATATGCAAGTTTGTTTATTTGTTTGGGGCTTGGAATTTTATGTGGACATAGCCTCAGCTTTTGGCCCCCTAAATATGCTGTATGGTCCCCCCAGGGAGCCATGACCCCCAGTTTGGGAATCTAGGAGTTTGATGCTTTGAGTCAATATTTATGGAAATGTTTACTTAATTTTAAGGAACTTTATAAAGGGTATGAGAGTCGACAATGGCCAATTACCATTCAATTTCAATTTGTGTATAGAAAGAACAGAGAGGGACTGCTGTAACACGGCAGTCAGGTAGTCAGAGAGGAGCGTTGCGGAAAATAATTAAGAAAGGGACAGCGAGAGTAGATAGGTCGGTGGCTATACACCGAAGCGAGGTGTTGTTATGATGGTGTAGGTTATGTGGTAATTGACTGGGCGAGGGTTGGGGCAAGTCAGGGGGGGGGGAGGCTGACAGTCCATCCGGAAACGCGTTATTCACGATGCCTTATTGGTTTTTATGCGAAGAATGGTACGGGCGGCAGGTGTTCGTGGGCCGCGGGATATCGCGGCGCCATCGCGTACCTTCTTACGTGTAGCGAGGTGTAAAGTGGGTCTGTGGTGAGTTTTCCGAGTTGTTTTGTAAGTCTGGTGTGAGCGTAGGTGTTGAGAGGAGTTAGTTTGTTGTTGTTGTGTAGTGCGTCCATTCTCGAGTACAGCGGCGAACGGCAAGCGCGCTTCAGAGCAGAGTTCTGAATGCGCTGAGCCTTTCGCTTCCAGGTATCGCTCGAAGCTACGAGTGACAGTGGGGCGTACGTGAGAATGGGACGCACGAGTGCTTTGTATAAGTGTAGTTTTAGTTTTTTACTCGCTGGGTAGAACCTACCCAGCGATGCGTTTGTACGTGAGGCTCTTGCTTGTATTATGTTCTGGTGTAAGTTGAACCTGAGGGATTTGTCGAATGTTACCCCCAGGATTTTGGTGCACTGTGTGTATGCGAGCCTTGTTGGGTTTTGGTGGATCATGTTTGGTGTGTGTGAGTGGATTTGTAGGTTGTGCATGAAGTGATCTCTAGCGCCGTAGAGTGTCATCTGTGTCTTCTGAGGATTCGTGGCAATCAGCCATTTGTCCTCGTAGTCTGTCTTCTCGTCAAGTATTCTTTTTGCGTGGAGCGCGATGTCTTCGGGGGCCCGGCCGCTGACGAGAATGGTCTCGTCGTCGGCGTAGGCCACTATGTATGTGTGAACGCAGTTTTCTGGTGGGCGTGGGGTGTCATTTGTGAACATAATGTAGAGTGTGGGTGCCAGAACGCTTCCTTGGGGAACGCCTGAGCGTGGTGTGAAGGGTCTTGAAAGGGTGTTGTTGTATCTGATGTGGCAGCGCCGTCCAGTGAGGTAGTGTGACAGGAGCCTTCTGGTGCAGAGAGGTAACTCCGTGTTGTTGGCGAGTTTCCAACGGAGTCCCTCGTGCCACACCTTGTCAAAGGCTTTCTCCACGTCCTTACTGACGGAGAGAGTCTTTTGGTGTATCTGTCGTTTCTTCTGTATTCTGTCGTGTACGATGGTCACGGCCGCCTGAGTGGACCTGCCTCTCCTGAACCCGTATTGATGGGGGGAGAACCAGTCCCTCTCTTCCAGGAACTCCCGTAGGCGGCAGTTACCTTCATCACTTATTTTATACATATATATTGTCAGAGAGAGACAGAGAGCGAGAAGACTCACGCGCGCGCCCCTTTCGAGGAGAGAAAGAAGACACACCAGGTCGACCCTTTTTAATCCACACTAACGAGGCGCAAAATCGCCAAGGCCGTGATGGGCTGGAGGCACGACTTCAAGGAAGCATGAGGTGTACTTAAGAGTACGAAGGGTTTCGCCTGGGATTATTCCGCGATAGCGTGAATTTGGCAAAGTCTACCTCACCCGGCAAAGCGTCTTTCCACTGGAACCCTCACCCTTCGGGCGTGGGGAAAAGCCCCTCCATCTCGCCCCTATAAAACGTCCAACGCCAGACTTAGAGAGCAGTAACCGCCTGTGTCTCGACTATCCGCGAGTATCTGTTATCTTCCCGTCCCCATTAGTTCCGCGCGAACCCTTGCATCACCCGTCAAGCTCCGTTTATTCTCCTAGAACTCGCGAGAGTCAACTCCGAACTCGTTGGTACCCGTTACCCGAACGCGACGCATTAAAATTCTCTATTCGGTATTTTAAACCCGAAAGCAAGATATGAGTCATCTCGGTTAATAGTCGTTCGTCAAGAGGCTATTATTTTGGATTCTATGTCATCACATATACGTTGCTGTTGATATTACTTTGCAGGGCAACGATTAGACTAAGAGAATTCCAAGATATGGCTACCCAAACCATCACCGACCCTTCTCCGTATTGTATAGTATTGTATAGTGGGAGAAGTGGCAAAAATGTGGGTGTGGGAGATAGTGGTATACGCGAATAATAGAGGTGAAAAATAAGGAAGTAGAAGAGTTGCAAATATTGCAAAGTTGCCTGGAGATCAAACTAATCTCTTTCGGGTTTTTGCCATTGTTGTTTTATTTGTTACCTTAATGTAGTTTCATATATTTACATGTACACATATACATGCAAATATATGTATAAGCTCGGCATTCAATCCTTTGAACTCGTTCATTTGTTTTCTTCTTTATGTTCATGTCTTCTTTATGTTGTTTTATTTGTTACCTTAATGTAGTTTCATATATTTACATGTACACATATACATGCAAATATATGTAGAAGCTCGGCATTCAATCCTTTGAACTCGTTCATTTGTTTTCTTCTTTATGTTCATGTCATATTCCGGGTTAAATCTTTGTTTATTGTTTTTAAAGTGTTTTTTTTAATTTTCTATGTTTTTTAGTAGCTTGAAGTTATGTTTTAATCTTACTGCTTTGTGTTGATATAGTTGTTTGTTATTGTTTCTTGTGTATGTTCGTTGTTTTCTTCCTACTTACGTACTATCTTATTGTTCTTTTTCTTCTTCTTCTTGTTTCCTCTTGTTTATTTTTGAAGTCTTCTTGTTCAGGTTTTTAGTCGAATTTGGTTAGTTATTTTCAGTGTCGGTTGTAATTTTCGTCGAGATTTGTTTCATATTCTAATGCATAAAACGGGAAAACTTCGTTTCCAAAGCTTGCTGGCGCTGCTTGGGGATCTTGCATGACATGAATTGCTTTGATTTTCATCTAGGAGTGCTCTGATCTTGTCGGTGGTATTATATGTTATTTTTTATTTCATGGCTTCTGATCTTGCTTATAGTAGAGAGTAGAGCAGAGAGATCTCCACCGCTCTATGTAAGTCTTCTGCTTTCTTCATTTGCCTTCTTCTTGTGTTTATGATGATATACACGCATTTGTTCTTTATTCTTTTCAACCCTTGTAGTGCCGAATTTGCGAAACTGAAGAGAGTTTCTGAGGGATATATTAAAGTTGATCTTACTAGTGCCATGTATATTCTCCCTTTGTTTTTGATGCTCAGGTTTCTAAAAATGTAAAGGATTCTGACTGCTGACTTCGCTTTCAGTATCCGACCTGAGACATGCTTCATGTCCTCGGTAGAAGTGATTTTCATTCCGAGTACATTGCAATCATTGGTGTAGGGATAACGCGCATCCCCCATTCTCACATCTGGTAAGGTTCTCCTTCCCAACGGGACAATCTTAAACTTTTCCCAGTTGGTTCTTCAATCTGTTCTTGTATTCGTTAACGTTTCTAATTTCCTCGGCAGTTATACGGCCTTGCATAGGTGCATTGCGATTATACGGCAACGATGATTTGACTTATATCGTGGGCGAATTGAATGTTTAGATTCCAGGGGTTGACGGGCTCAGGGATGTCGGCTGTATATATCGAGTACAGGATCGGAGAGAGGCACCTGCCTTGGGGCAATCCTGCCCGCAGCGGAAAGAGGGGGCCCTTCGGTGTTACATATACTGATATATGTTGATATCTCGATGACGCATTTGCAGAGGATCTTCTCGAGACTGGTGTTTAAACCAGGTTGCAGGATTTTATACTGTATACCCCTTATCCAAACTATATCATATGCCTTAGATACGTCTCTACATTCGATGTCGATATAGCTTCGATCCTTTTCCGCTTATGCAATTTTCTCCGTGATGACACTTATTGCCATTTCGGTGCTTCTCCTTTTCCTAAAGCCATACTGTTGGTTCTTATATAGCGAGTTTTCTTCCAAGTGATCGACGAGTCTTCTGTTTAAGATTTTCTCTAAAACTTTTCTCTCCATTACCAGAAGGGATATTAGGCGATAAATATCCTTTCTAGTCGGGGGTTTTCCAGGTTTGACTATAAATATTATCTTAGCCGTTTTGTAAGAGTCGGGAAAGTAGCCTACATTTAAGCAAGTGTTAGCTAGAAGTGATTACAAACGTCGTCAATTCTAATTATACTAACTGATCATGGTCCTCTCACTATTCTTAAATAGATCATAAGAGGGTGTTATCACCATTGAACAAACTATCAATCACCTTTCATCGAAGCTTTTGTCTAGTTTAAATCTAAGTCTTAGCTGACCTAATAAATTACCAAGTGATATTATGGTACCGAGAAATATATGTTCATGGTCATTTTATTCTTAAACCACTTCATTGATCTGTCGTAAAAACTGAATCATTCTTGGACATTTATCAATAATCGATCAGTCTAACAAGTATGGATTGGATCTTTAGTGTTGGAATTTCCATTGTGAAATTTGATTAATATAGTGTAAATATATCTTTCTTAATCAGAGCTGTTTTTTTTCATTCTGAGACCATGTCCTTCAAGCTAACCATTGTGGGCACCTTATCCAATATTGTACAATAATACCTATAGTTGAGGTTAAAAAAAAACAAATAAATGGTGATTATGCATGTTTAATCAGATCTTACTTTCATCAAATTGAAAATCACTCGTCCCTTCCTCCGTGAATATGGGCCGAAAGGAGTCATTGAAATTTCGGTTCATATTTAAACTTTCGCCACCAAAGGTCCATCTAATTATTATTTCCCTCATTTTAAACCACAATGTTTAGAAATATTTGTGTTTACTTAGAGGAAAGAGATTAGGTCCCTATCAAATGCCTCCTTACATGTTTATCTTGCATTTACGCCTAATCAAGTTCTTGAGTATTATCTAATTACATTCCCTAAGTCTTAAATATACATCAATGTTCTCTTTAATATGAATTTTTATTCATTAAAAAATAAATCGAAAACCACCAAAAGTTTCTCTTAAAATCTGACAAAGATTTTGGCGAAGTTGAGGAGAAATAAATTTGGTGTAAATTATATAGCCAAGGTAGACTGAAGCTGCAGGCGATTTTGCTGGTACCACTGTTGGCATCTTGGAGAGTGATTCTGGTATGGAAGGAGCAAAAGATATAGAGTGACACTGCAAATGAACAATTTAAAAGGGATGCTTGGGGTTTGAAGTGTAGATAGTCTGTGGAATTCGTAAATAGTTGTATGGTTATGTAAAGAGGTTTGACCCAGTACATACGGATTCTTTTCTTAGATCACTACGTAAAAGAAGGATATAACAAAAAGTCGATTGACAGACTTTCTCAGATGTACACACAGGCAGCCTTGTCATTTAGGCTTTAGTGAATGGCTTAGAAAATACAAATGAATATAAGCATTTTAGTCTGAATAAAAGAACAATCTGTTGATAATTTAGCTTGAGATATTCCTTAGGGAGGTGTAGCTGGATTATACTTAAAGAAGTCTTCATTTCGTAAGGAATCATTGCGGCAAGTAATTCTTTGGCACTACCTCAAAGATTTCACAATCAAGCTTTATAAAAAATAATTGATTTTTATTTTTATCTTTATTAAGAAATCGGCTCAGATAATTGTGAAACTTTCCCAAGAGGTTTTTAAGCATAAAAATAATTTTGCCTTGTATATATATATATGGTAAAATCAATATCGCAAGGACAAACACTGACGCTAGTTTGGTTATACAGCGTCAACAGTTACGTTCCATATGGTCCGATACTTTACCCCCCTCTCCTCCCCTTTGCCCCGGTGGTCCAACAATACTCGATATCGCTCACAAAGAAGGATTACCATCAGCAGATCTCATAGTCCGTTAATATAAACAAAGGAGGGTGAGATAGCCTTTAGAATAAAAATATATGAACAGGCTCACTGTCCCCTCCTATTGTTTAGATCTATTTTCGCCAAATAGACGAAATTTCACTTTCTCCGACGTAAACCAGAATGCTAAGGTTCAACGCGTTGAAAAGTGATGCCCTAGGAGAGAGGCGAAAGGGCGGGCCTTCCTCTTCCCTCCCTTTCCCCCAGGGGATAATCGAGGTATATATAGTTTGTGATAGAACGGGTTGAAGCCGCGTTAATTTCAACCCCTATCACATGTTTTTCAAAACCACGATGCTCCCACGTGCATCTTCGCTTTGAAGCTTGGCGCCTTATCGCAGCCACCTGAGTCGATGTTTAAACAAGGAGGTTCATCTTTCCCCCATTCGCCCCCATACGCCAACCTCGCCAGATTGAGTTAGGCTTATGGGCAGATAAGGCATTGTTCCCAGGCTCGGGTATGCATTCCCTCGAAGCTCCCACTCCATTCTCCCCCACGCCAAGGGAGTGTCTCGACTATTTAGATGGAAACTTTACCACTAAGATCAGATTGGAGATCCAGATTTTCGTCGCGAAACATCACCCCGACCCTCTCTCACTTTGTGCGCCAAGGGACCTCGACCTCGAGATTCACCATCGCTTGTCCAGAAGGAGGACAATATCCCTTGAGTGCCAAGGTTCAAGCCTTTCGTGACGCCAAGTCCACAAGGCTGCTCCCCCCTGTTGTTCAGAAGAGAACAACGTAGAACAGCCATTGTTCGTTCGAGCCCGTTGACAAGAAATGGTTCTCACCCCTTGCGCTGTTGTTTAGAAGGGAATAACGTAGAACAGCCATTGTTCTTTTGAGCCCGTTCGCCAAGAAACGGTTCTCACCCTTCCCCCTTGTTGTTCAGAAGAGAACAAGATTATAACAGCCATTGTTCTCGAGCCCGTAGACAAGAGACGGTTCCCCCCCCTCCTGTTGTTCAGAAGAGAACAACGTAGAACAGCCATTGTTCTTCAAGCCGTTCGTCGAGAAACGGTTCTCATTCCTAAGACGTTACGTCACGATCATTTTATTCCCCCCCTTCAGCTGGAACTCACCAGCAGACCGAAAATTTCTTCACGTTGACTTCCTCTGCACCACTAGTATAAAATTACGTAAGCCGAACGTTACCTTTGAGTATTTAACTCTTTTGTCAATTCTATCCTGTGCTTTAAATGGTTTAGCGAACCATCCCATCTCTTTAACTCTATATTTGTTTTACCTCTTTAAATCCCTTAATCCTCGGATTAGCCCGAGCCCCCACGACCCTTTCCATTCTCTGTTTATGTCAATATTTTCCGTTTTGTGTATTGTTGATAGTTATTATTAATAAAACTCTATTTTATTAATGGTAGCAATATTATTATCCTTGAGCTCAGTTCCACTTCTTAAGCATATCAAAGATACATAATATCGGCCCGCCAGACATCCACGCACTCTAAAGATAATTAAAGAAGTTCTCTCAACGAATAGTTATATATGGTATATCGTCGAGATTCCATTCTACGACATAGTTCGATCTGGAGAAAAGAAGAGGAGAATCGAGTTGGCGATCGAGAGAAGAAGAGCAGTCTCTGAGTAAAACAGAGAATCAAGAAGTAGTGTAATCGAGCGGGATTTTTTTTCTCAAGGCTGTTCCTTTTGGTCACATCGAAGAGTAAACCATTGGTATAAAGAATCACTCTCATACCATTATCGTTCAGAGAAACCCTCTATCTCAGTTTTTCGAATAAAAACAGCGATATACTTCACCATTGAGGAATACCATTGTGAAGTTCCACTCGAGAAAAGATTCGCCTCTTGGTCAAGTTTCATCATCGAGAAGCCCGCAAGTGTAAGCCAAGGATTGGAATAATCGTACATCCACAATTCCCTCGCTAATATCGTCAAGTCAACAAGCTTCGCCATACGCGCCTTACTGAACTCGGGATTAGTTCAGAGAGTGTCAGCTGTTTTTCCGAGTCAGCCTCGCGGACGACAACTCACGCTTCGAATCCTCATTTAAGGTTACCCCACGCCCGACTCCAACTTAGTTAGAGGTAAAGGAATCCAACTTATTCATGTTCTTTAGTCACCATTCCGTACTAAAGTGAATTTTTGTCTCAACCATCGCAAATTACTCATTGGTAGTATAATTTTTAATTAGATCCTTTTATTATAGCCTTAGTATATTTAAAGTTTTAACACTTCATTTCTCTATGTAATTAAAAGTATATTTTATCCTAGTTGTTTAATTAAATCCTCGAAACGCTGCATTTTGCAATAGATATATAATATTACGAATCCTCCCGGGTTAAAGAATCAAAACAAAAGTAAAGTAAAACTAAGTATAGCACTCTTAGAGAAAAAAAGGAACGGAGTTATTCATGTACGGAACAAAAAATAAATACATACTGGCCGTATACCACGACAATATATATTTCATCTTCTGAATATGAACTCATAAGAGTACATATATCCAATATTTCCTCTCAACCATAATTTACTGAGTTCGAAATATGCCTGAAAACGTTCTATCTTCGTTTTTACTTTGGTCTTGCATACAAAACAACAAATATCTTTCGCTCACAAGTTTAGACACAATAATGTCAAAAGTCAATGAAAGCGTTCTAAAAGTACCTTTTGACATTTTGCTAATGGCTTCTAATAAATTATTTGAAGAGACAGCCAAACTGGCTGATCGGCAGACAGCCAAGCCTGAAACCCAAAACAAAATGAGGATACGAACAGCCTGACGCTCGGGAAAGGCTACGAGAATCACTTAGGAGAAGCATCAATCAACTTGGCCTTCGGCTGCTTCTCTTCTATTATCAAAGGAAAAAATATGAAATCTAAATTATCAATTTTGGTTCTATTTAATACCCTATAAAGAAACACTATGGACTGTATTTAGATTGATTATATAGATATGAGTTTATTGTTAATTAGTGGTAAGAAAAGGAAAATGCGGCGATCCAGGGAGAACATCTTTGCCCACTGGAAAAATGATAGGTGAAATATAGAATGAAGAAACAAAACAAGAATATTGTACTTAATCGTTTGGACTGCATTGTGACCTGGATATAATTAACTCACCCTTCCAAATGGTAGTTTGTTTGTTTGTTCTTTGTTTCCCTATAAACACTAAAGGTATCTAAGTTTGTACTTCTGAACTCCAATCTTATTTGCGCCCCTTTCATTCAAGAAACAGACATATCTTCTTTAAATTTCTCCCTGTGGAATTTCCTAAGCTTAACGTGGTTCCTAGGCTTAACGTAGTTAGCCTCCTGTAACTCTATTTTAGTGGAAGTCTGTCAATTTTCTTCTCTCGCTTTCTCTCTTTCTTGTTAACTACTCATTTATTTAAGTATATTGAGATCCTACTTCGTTTTCCTAACAATACATAAATCTAAAAGAAATAAAGATAAAAAGAAAGGAAGAAGAATTAGACCGCAAAAGGAGTTAGTAAGTTTTTCCTCTTATTTCACAGTGTCTGTTTAAGGTTCCTTCTAAGATTCTCAAGTTAAGATTTTTAAAGATGGTGAAGGGTCTAACACAACTGGGAAGAAGAACCAACGAGGTACCCAACGTTTAAAGATTTTGTTTTGTTTAACATAATAGAATACAAAGTGGCATGAAAGAGAATTCAATCAACAGAAAGAATGACCACATCCAGAGAATAATTGATTAGTACATACTTCAAAGGAACACGACAATTACTCGCTTGGTCAAGATGAAGAATCAAATATATTTTCAAGATTAGTTTCGCACCAACAATGAATTGCTCGCGGTGCAATCTTGCTGCTAAGTACAATAGTAAATACACGGAATAAAAAGTCAATGAATCACAGGTAATCACTTGGACACAAATGTATGTTAAAACTCATTCGTTTAGTCCAGAAAGCAATCTTAAAACAAAGCTGCCAACACAACTTTAAAACCAAAAATTATATTATCCCAACACTTTCAAAAGGTTAATACTAAATTCAAAATATTTTTCTGGGCCGAAATCTCAGGAAAAACTAAAGACTTGGGGAAAAAAAGGATGATGACTCGCTACCCAATGAAATTGACAGCTAGCAAAATGAAATGGTACACATATGTGCGTGCATTGAGTACTGTGAACACATAAAAATATCCTATAAAAGAACTAAAATCTAACGTAGAATTACTCTTAGTATCATTTAGAAGAACAAGCAAAAACTTCAAAAATAAATTGCCGTGTGTATGAAAATGACTGTATATAACTAATATACAATCGCAATTAATGACTTGCGGAACTGAACTGGACCCTCATTAACAAACTGACAAAGGAAATCAGAGCATCTAAGTAATCCGATGAGACCATTTTGGAAGAAATAACTTAGCATGATAATCAAATGTTTGCTTAGATATATAAAAAGACAACTCAAAGAATCCGGTAGGAAGATTATGTGATGATGAGCGTTGGAGGAAATGCAAGTATACAGGATACGGACGGTATTCATTGGCAATTTTCAACTGCTAATTTTAGGGATATTTTTTAATCTTCGTTGTCTTTCTTTTTCTTTTTGAAAACCATAACAATTTTGTTTTAATCTTTTGCAAAATAATTGACTATGAAAAAGTTAGAACCACCCTAATTTGTGGAAAAACTTGGATTCCTCTTTGGAGTTTGCGCCAGAAGGAAAACCAAAGAGATTTCAGACTTCTTCACCGTCACAAGAAGGATTGTGGAAAAGTTAAAGAGGAATCTAGAAGATTCAGCATTCGACTACAAAGCGATAGTGGAGAAAAAACTCACAGTCGTCAATCAGACCTGATCAGAATGCTTGAATTCCTTGCTGAAATCCAGGAGATTATCAAAAATGATACCAGAAATTCGATGTGTGCCATTGCAAGGGAAAATGTGTCCATCAAAAGCTCATCAGGCTGGCGGTAAATGAGGTCATTACCTAATTTTTACACAAGATGAGGACGAAACAATTTGAAAGAAATGCCGGCGCATTTTTAAAAAATTCTAAGCGTGTTAGTGGGACCGCTAACAAAATTCTTTACAAATGTTTAGAATAAGGTGTCGTGCCATTAGATTTTAAAGTAGCGAATATAACTCCTATTTTTAAGAAAGGAAAAAGAGCACTTCCGATTAATTATCAACCCATGGAATGGTCTAATAAATGTAACATGAAATTCAAATTAGACAAGTGTTTAGTTTTGCCCGTAGGTCGAAATCACCCAAGTTTTAACTATGAAATGGGTGGCAAAATTCTTATCTCCGTGGCCGAAGAAAAAGATTTAGGGGTGCGGGTTTCAAAGGATCTTAAGTTTAACAAAGAGTGGGACAAAGCGCGTAAAAAGGCGAACCGAATGGTTGGATTTATTTCAAGAAGTTTTCACTACAAACACTAAGATATAATCCTACCTCTAGAGAGGGAGAATAATAGAAACCACGAATGGTGTAAAGTTCTTTATTAGGGACGGTTCGCTCCTCTCGAGACTTCCTCATAGTAACAAGAAACTAAGACAAGAATTATTTTTTTTAGGGGAGAAAATACGGCTCTCGGGTCCTCCTCTCTTCTGTTCCTCGCCCACGACTGGGGGGAACAGAAGAGGAGGAGACTCGCGGTCGACTTAATCCGGGAGAAAGCTCCCACAGTTCTCACTTTCAGTTCAAGTGAACTGATGGAGAAGTGCTTAGTGTGAAGTCCGGAGCAACCTTTTGAAGAGAGTTTATAGTAGAAGATGGAAAATTGAAAATAAAAAGAGATAAAGTTTAGTGAGGAGGCAGAGTCTGCAGCCTTGGTAGTAGAAGGTAAAAAGGAATACCCAACTTTATGGGCAAGGGGGACCTACTGATTTATGTGGATTCCGAACCGCCATTCTGCACTTTTCCTATTCATTCATTCCATTTCACTCTCACAGTCCCTACGTTACTCTGTTATACAGTTATTGGGAGATCCGACTATTCTCTTGCGCCTATTGTTTATGTTTGTTTATGTATTGCGTTTGTAATTAATTTTATTTGGCATTCATGCCTTTAGATGCATTATAAAGTGCTTTGTACACTGTGTTTTTATACTTTATCTTGTTTTTCTGCTATCAGGTTCTTATGCATAATCGTGTTCCATTGATTCATATCATTATAGGTATGTTTACTTACTAAGGAAACCCGAACACTACATTAATTATTTGATAGTACTTTGTCGTCTTTATCACGTGTATTATGGAGTCACGTCTCCGTCTGTCAGGGTCTTGCCGTCTTTAAAAGTTTTTTTTTGTCCAGTGACCTCAATTTATAAGTGCATGCAAGAGATCTCAGGGGACAGGCGGGTTCCAATGGGTGGCCCAATCCTCTTTCCTCCCTCGTGAAGTGCCACGTTGATCGCATATAATCCAATCGATTCGTGGAGCTCCCTCTGTTTTTTTTATGTTTTTTCCTTCGGGTGTTGTGATGATAAACACCGCTTTGTACTGGATTTTTCGTAGCTTCCCAATGTGGGTCTCGGCGTTTGCGTTCAGCTGCACGGAGAGGTACAGGACCCTCAAGCGAATGCATGCATTAAATATCTTGAGTCAATTTGAGGGATTTAAGGCACGGACCTATAAAATTCCCTCAAATCTCTCTTGATTTTCGCGACTGTACGCTAGATATGACTCGTGTAGTCCGCCTTGGTGATCTTAAGAGCCGTCTCTTTCGTGCAGTAATGGATATGCTTCCCACCCACACGTATATCATTGAAGGTCTTACGAAACATGGGAAAAATGGGCGTTGGTTGATATCTTCCATCTTCTCTCGTAATATTTGATATTAGCTATCTCCTTATCCGTATTCCTCGCCATAAATTACCTGTGAACATAAGCGGTGGTACAAATTTGCGATATATCGTCAGCGGAATGAACGTATATCGAACCTTCGGAGAGTGGTTGCAGTAGGTCTCCTTGATGCAGCCTCCTTGAGGGACTCCTGCTTCACGTTCGAATTCAGAACTGGTATGTTCCATGATGTGTATGTATGATCTCTCCATTATGTAGTCGCATAAAATCCCTTCAATTATGGGGTTGAGGCCTATTTGCACGATCTTATAGTGCAAGCCTCTTTTCCAAACCTTATCAAAAACCTTTTTGATATTACGGAGCACCAGGATGACATGCCTATTATCTGCCTTGATCTTAGATAGCTTTTCGGTGACAAAGGCTAGTTCCATGTCAGTCCCTCTCTCTTTTTCTTCTTAAACGTGTTGCTACTTGTTATGCAAGGTGGCCTCATCAAGAAAAGAGTTGACCTCATAAAACAATATCTTCTCGAAGAATTTTCCAGCAAATTCTAAGAGATATATCGGTCGAGAGCTGGCAGGGCTGTCCGGGGGCTTCCCTGCTTTAAGAATAGCTATCATTTTGGCCAATTTCCACTGGTCGACAAAATAGAATGTGTTCAGAGCGGCGTTCATGATGTTAAGTAGGCCACTCCAAATGTGAGGCGGGGCCTGGATATAATTCTCGCGAGTCATGTAATCGCATATATGTACACTTGGTCAGGATTGAGGCGAGTCCTAATCTTTTTACTTTATATTTTAGTTCTATTCGCCAGACTTTGTCGAACGTCATTTGAACGTCCCTTAGCACCACCAGATTTGTGTAGTTCTTATGGTGCTTTACCTTTGCTATAGTTTCCTTGAAGATGGCCAGTGCCGTCCCTGTACTTCTGTTTTTCCTAAACTCATGCTGATGATGTGGAATCAGATTGTTTTCCTCAAGGTGTTAGTTCAGTCCCCTGCCGATCATATTTCGAGGACTTTCGTTATTTTTTCAAGCAGGGTTATGGGTCGGAGATTTCCGGGATGGTTTGGGGGCTTACCCGGCTTTGGCAAGAATATTATCTTGCCTATTTTCAAATCATCTGGAAAATACCCGGAGCTGATAGGTGTGCTAAAAATCTCGGGCATTTTGGCAAGAAAGGTATCTAGTGCTCTCACCAAGTTCTCACGGGATATCCTGCAATCGCCAGGGGCCGCTTGTTTGATGGCGATTAGAGTAGCCTTTAGCTTTTCGATAGTTATTGGCTTAATGCCTTGTTCCTTCATTTTTGTAGCGGAGGCAGAGTTGTTAGGCGTTATCTCTCCTCTATTCCTTTCCGGGTATTCTAATATTGTATCCTCGTGTTCACGGTCAAACTTCTGTTTTCCCCTGGAGATATATCAAATACCCTACTCCAATGGTTTTTGAACGCGGCCTCTATTTGCTGTGGTTCTTGTGCTTCTTCTCCGTTATATTTAATGGCTAGCTTTATTTTCGGTTTTCTGTTCCTTCTGGCCATATTAACTTTCTGCCAGAATTTCTTTGGATTCAGCTCTTCATGAATCGCTTCTACAAACTAGTCCCATCTGGCGCCTCTATCTGCTGTAATTATTGCGGGTAGTTAATTTGTTTATGTTAAGGAGCTGTTTACTATCGCTCTTTTGACGAACATTGTTTCTCTTTGGGTTGTATAGCTGTTTTCGAAAGCTCTGCAATTTGTGGTGTATGTGCGTGGTGCGACAAAGATCTAAACATTGTTCTTGTAATATGTTTTGAGTCTGCTTCAATTAACGCCTTCATTAGGTTGTCTGTGCCTACATCTATTTCTTCTAGAGTAGCTTCGCTAAGGTCTAACTGTTGGTAATTTACCAGGTCTACGGCGTATCCGCGCCAGTTTGCGTTTTTGAAATATTTCCCGATGGGACATTTTACCTGTATAGGGACTGATGATATGTTATTACCAACATTTCGTGGTCACTGGTCGATAGCGGGCTTCTTTCGATTAGGTAATTGTACCGGAATTTAGGAGACGCAGGCTTTAGGTTTTGTTGCTCTTCTTATGCTGAAATATGTTGGGAAACCTCGACCAATTCTTTCTACTATGCCTCTTTCTATTAGAGTGTCCAAGTATTTACCTATGTTATTATAGTTTCCGGTGTACCCTGAGGCTCTTATACGACGTTCAGATCTCATATGAACAGAACTTGGTTGCTTTGGCCGAATATTTCCATGAAGTTATGGATTGGCACATAGCTTCTCCTTGGGGGTTTGCACCGCGCCATTATCTGTATATTTCCGGTCTCAGTTTTAATCTTGATGGCAAAGTAGGCTTTGTCCAGCTCTTTTAGTCTGGAAAATTTTATGTCATCTTGATGGCAAAGTAGGCTTTGTGGAGCTCCTTTAGTCTGGAGAATTTTATGTCAGCCCTATTTTTATAGGGTTGGTTTCTGGGTCGATGTTTACTTCATTTAGGACGAAAATCACTGGATCTAACTTTAAATATGAGTTACACAGTGAATGCCTTTTGGCATCCCATCCTGCTACGCTGTGACTTACTAATTTAAATTTTCTCCTTTTATCCATTTTTGTGCTTTTTTATTGGTCTAGTGATGATCTACTCTTCGTCTTCTTGATTTCTCTTTCGCAGGGGGAATTGGTTCTTCCACATCTTTTCTTTTTGAATTCATCTTTCTTTATATTGAAACATATTTCTTTGGGGATTTTTATGCTTCTGCTTATAATGATTTTATGGACTTCGTTATCCGAGTAGGCTCCCTCAAATTCATATTTGTAAATTTCCTTCTTAATTCCTAGAATAATATCCTTTGTGTTTCCAATTGGGAAGGGCCTATCCTCCGGGGCGTAAAATATTAAGTTAAAACCCTTTCCTTTTTTGTTCTCCTTTTGCATCTGGTGGCAGGTGACATCGTCTCCCACTACTTTTCACTCTACTGCCTTTTCATGTTGGATTCCTGAGCAGCTCGCATTGGTTAATGGTAGTTCCACATCCATCATTCTCTCTTCTACATCTTGAGTTCTCTTTTGTCTGAGCCTTGGGTCCCTATGTATTCCTGGGTTGGTATTTTGACTTCGACTGGGGGTCTTTGTTTCTTTTGGAGCGTTCGTGTTACCTAAAAGGGTGTACTATACTTTATGTTCAATACATCTGGCGAAGGCGGGTTCTCCAGTAACCGCATTGGCTCTAAGCCGTTGTTACTGAGTATTTTATTTAGTTCTTTTGAATACGAGCTTGAATTGGTAGCATTCATTACATGTACGTGTAATATACACGCCATAATATATAGTGATTTTTCTTGCTTAGGTTCTATTGTTTTTTGTAGGCTGGAGCTCTTATGCCGTAGCTTTGGCTAATTTAGCGTATGTTTGATTCTTCTTCTCCGAATCTCATTTTGCCTTTTCTCTTTTTTCCTCTCAATTATTTCTTTCTTTATTGGGTATGCCATCGCCATCGTACAAGGCTTCCGCCTCAATTTACACACTTCTTCTCCTGACTCCTGCAGTCCCTCCAGGTATGTGAGTTAGAACTGCATTCGGAGCATCTCTTTTCTTTTTTCTTTGGGCAGTCCCTTGAATAATGCTGGTCTAACGCCAAGAAGTCGAAACAAGTCAACACGTTAATAAATTCATCGCTCTTTATTTGATCTTGTGTTATCTTTAGGCTAAATGTTAGGAGTCCATTCTCTCTTACTTTTCAAGCCATGTTTCTCTCCGTGAATATTACTTTGAAAACGGGTATAATCTTCGTTAGTGAGTATATTTTTAAATTTAACCACTTGGTTTACTTTTTCTCAGTCTTGACGTTGCTCAATCTCTTCTTTAATTTCGGCAGCTGTATGTTCGCCAATCCACGGGTCTATCTGACAACAGTATATTGCCTTTTGGTCCTCAATTTGGGGAGGGGTTTTGTCCTCTAAACCTAATGTTTGTAGGTATGATGTTGCTTTTCCGCTAAATAGTTTGTCTACGTCCTTCTCCGTTTTGACATATTGCGACATAAGTTGTGGTGCAATCCAGTAACCTAATCAAAACTATTCTAAGTTCGCTGTATATGATTTGAAATACCGACGTCCTGTCGGGTTTTTGCGCACCTTTTAGGGTGCGCAATGGAACTCTTTTTTGATAATTCCATTGTGATTTTATTCCATTTTCTTGCTTTGATTCATTGAATGGTTTAAAGAGAGAAAAAAAGGTTAGGGAATAGAGAGATATGAAAGTGCGGTTCTGACCCTGTTATATCTATGGCTTATTCCGCTGATTTGTCGGTAAGCCGTACCTGCCTACCTGTCTTCTAACCCTGGCATTTTTTGCTCCACCCACACGTATCCACCGCTCACACGGGTCTAACTCGTAACGGGCTAAGCTTTGGCCTGCTCCGAGTTAGCCATCCGGTTCAAATAAGGCTCCTGTTCGTATGGGTGTCTATCGAGGCTCAAGCTTTCCTAACCGACACACCCTAGTAGAGGTGGGATAGAAAAACATAAGTTTTGTCAAGAGTCGAGTCAGAGTCCAGCGGAGTCCTGTCGAGTCCCTTCTTGATTGATTATTCTTGGTCCTTTTGGTGAAATAGAAGAGTAATCGCTCTCTGATGCTGATCACTTGTTCTCCAAAGTAAGAATATGACAACTGTCATCCAATTCTATTAAGACAGGAAAATTTTGTTTAATTTATTAAAAGAACAGAGTTTACAGAATTGAGTATTTTACATATAAGTAAAAAATTACATATACGCAAAACAATTTAGATTAATAGTGGTGAATATACACACAAAGAAGGAGAGTAGAGAAGGGAAAGTTGTCATCGAGAAGTAAGAAGAACGAAACTCCAGGAACTGTGGAGGTCATCGATCCTTTTCATAGTTATTGTATATATTTCAGTTATAAACAAATTATCATATCGAATTTTTACATATTATTTATTTTGTTATATCTTATATTTTATTTCTTATTTATACATTTAAAATTATAATTTCTGAGACATTTAATTAGTATTACTTTATTTTACATCGCATTATCTCTTATTACTCATTTTCTTTCGCTTTCGATTAATACCATTATTTTATTCTCTTTCTTACATTTCTTTACATTAAATTTATAATATTTATTGATACTTTTTATCCTTGTGCTTATTCACTTTATTTTAATACCTATATTTCATACACTATTATTTTTACATAATTTACGTTCATTTATTAGTCTATTCATGTTTTCGATTATTTTATTATTTCTACATTTTCTCATATTTCGCAATTTTAACGTTTAATACATTCTATTTATATTATCTCACATTAGTACCGATATTTTCTACACTTTATTATTTCTAAGTACTTTACTTTCTTATTAATCTATTCATGTTTTTCGATTATTTTATTTATTTCTACCTTATTCTATATTTCCCAATTTTACATTTTGCCTTATCCTATTTATATTATTTCATATTGGTAATTCATTTTCACTTTAATTTATTCGCTTATCGTATTTTCACTTTAATTTATTCCCATCGTTTGATTCACTTATCACATTTTCAATTTCCGTTTACTATTCACTTTTATCGGTCATTTATTTGGCTATCTGAGAGGTCTTTTGTCCATTCTTAATTATCTCGAACACATTCAGGTTCACTGAATGGATGCACGAGTCCGGTATGTAAAATGTGCCTTCCTCCAGCAGTCCTGTTATTTGCTTTGGTGAGTAGGGTCCCTCGTGGGTCCATTTGAATTTGCCCATTCTTATTCCTTCCGTGAGTTCTTCGATGTTTCCTTTCGGTGGTCTGCTTACTGGTGATACAAAGACCTTGAGGGACACTTCTTCTGCGTTAAAGAAGTACCCCATCTCCATTATTTCCTTCTTTTCTGTGAGGGGAATTCATGGGTACTTTAGGATTTCTTTGTCCTCGTCCTCTTTTTCTGTTGTGGGGTTTCTTTTTCTTCGTCTTCTTCGGTTTTCTTTTTCTTCTTTTTTTCTATGTTTTATCTTCTTTGGGGACTTCTTTGAGGAATTATTTGGGTTTTCATTTTTGGCACTTTCTTCTCCTTCTGTCGATTCCTCTTTTTCTGTCGTTTCCTTTTTCCTTTCTTCTTGGTACTCGTCGGTTAATTGTATTTTGAGTATTTCGTTGGAGGCAGGGTTCAGCGGGATCTAAAGTTTCTTTTTCACTCTTTTTATTTGCAGAAGCTGATTTAATTCGTCTTCAAACGTGCCGGGGCGAGCCAGATTTGCTAGGTGGGCAAACATTATCATGGCCATTATTTTCTGTTCCTTCCTTTGGCATGACCAGTTTTGTCGCGGTTTTAGTGTTCCTTGCTGTGGCTGCATCGAGGTAGGACTTTGCCCTTGCCTTCTTTTCCTTTTCCTGCTTCTCTTTCTTTTCCTGAATTGCCTTTTTTCAGATGGAACATTTCATTGTCATGGCTTTGATATGCATTTCGTTTTTTCGGCTCTGCATTCTTTCCACCAGTGTTCGAATCCGACGCACTTGGAACACACCATCTCCTTCGCGGGTCATTATCTGGTTTGGTGCTGCTTAACCGCGTAGCATTTAAAGCAGCACTCGATGGGGATATATTCTTCCGTTTCAATTTGTTGGGGGCTACCCTGAGGTAAAATCCTAACAGTCCGTCATTCTTTGCCCGACGAGCCATCTCAATGTTGGAGAATACCACTTTAACTATATTGTTGGCCTTGCCGAATTTTTCTATTTTTGTTATATTGGCCCATTTTTGTTGATCGGACAGCTCGGACTTAATTTCCTCACAGGAATTATCCGTGAAGAAGGGGTCAAGCTGTCATAGGATGATATTTCGTTGAACGAGGATCTCGTAGGAGATGATCGCCTCCAGTCCAATTTTTTGCAGGTGTTTTTTTGGCCCCTTCTGAAACTAACTTCTCCACATCCTGCGTGTTATCGCAAATGCTCGAGTCCCCTGAAGGCGTTTCGATGAGACGAATAATAGAGACGTTGAGCTTCTCAAAAATCGAGTTTATGACCGTTGGCCTATCCGGTTTAGTTCCCCCCCGTAGAGTACGGAGTCTAGTTTCTTGAGAGGCAGGCCCCATGGGGCCCCTTGATTAGTTCTCCTTTTCTTCTTCTTGAGCTCGACCTTTCCTCGATTAAGATTGGTTTGTTGCTCTCGCGATCGTAAATGAATTTGTCTGGTGGGAGACGTTTTCCCATCTTACCCTTTACTTTTCCTCATTTGCCACGACCAGGCATGATGAATTCACGATATCAAAAGGTAAAGTACTCTAAGACAAAAAATGAATGAATAAAGGAATGAATCATGTATATAAAAAGAACAGAGAGGTAGTCGTAGAGAAAAAGGTTACCGAAATTACTACACCTTATCAAAGGCCTTTTCCACGTCCATGCTGATGGAGAGTGTCTTTTTTCATACCTGGCGTTTTTTTATATTCTGTCGTGAACGATGGTCACAGCCGCCTGAGTGGACCGGCCCCTTCTGAAACCATATTGGTGGGAGGAATAACCAGGTCCTCTCTTCCAGGGTGTCCCGTAGGCGGCATTTGATCATACGTTCGAGTATTTTTCCTAGCTGCTCTAATAGAGCAATAGGCCTGTAATTGTTTGGGTGTTTGGGTTCTTTTTTCATTTTGCGTAAAAGTATATTGTGAGAGACTTTGAATATTTTTGGGAAGTGTCCTGATGCTAGTGAGGCGTTGAATAGGTGTGTAAGTGTAGGGTATATGTTTGTGGGGAGGTTGTGTATTAGTGCGGCTGGTAGCCCGTCGGGGCCGTATGCACGTTTTGGTGTTGTTTTAATGTAGTGTTTTGTTTCCTCGACGGTGATGGGAGTGGTCAGTGTAGATGTGTAGTCGAGCAGCTCCATTCGTATCAGCGAGGCGGGCCTTAGCTCGTGAGCGTGGGCCCGACACCATTCCTGGACTTCCTGGAAGTGCTCTTGCGCGTGTGATTTGGGTGGGTTGTGTGTGTACTGTGTCCCAGTAGGACCTAAATGCGTCGAGGATGACGTTGGTGTCTGTGAGTGTTTGGTTATTTACTTGGAGGGTGATGGGTTTGGGTGGCTCATTGCCTAGCATCCTTTTTACGTGCCGCCAGAAGAGGGATGAGTTAGTGCAACGAATGTCATCCGCCATGCGCACTACCTCTTGCCACTGTCGCTTCTTATCTAATTGCACGCACTGTAGGATGCGGGCACGTAGGTGAGTGAAGAAATGAATGGGATCACCGTCTTATATACGTATGGGACTGAACTTAACTCTGACCATAGTCCAAGCTCGTCGCTGATTCGTCGGTTTTCTGAGGAGTCCGGTCCGGTGTTGGGGCAGTCTATCGCCACGCAGTTGTTCCTTTGCATCTTTTGAGGGAAAATGCGGCAAAGGAAAGGGGTAAACCACTTGCTTGACCACGTCCTGACTTTTGTTGAAAAAGCCCGGAGCTGCTGTTCAAAAGTTGGACGTGGCTATGAATGTTGCTTCCAATGCCTTCCACCTGCTTCTGTTGGATTCATATGCGACTGCTCTTGCCTCCGTCCAGCTGATGCGGTAGTGCATGCAAGATCGTTAGTTATTAGGAATATCACAATGCAATACCTTCCTTACTTTCATAATGGGTGCAAACTTTTCAAACCTTATAGTTTACACGTTGTTTCATAACTTTTATCACTGTTTAGCTGTTTTAGGTGGTTTTCTCTTACGAAAGAAATATTGCACTGCTGGAGGATTGTAAGCAGAGTGTAAGTAGGCGGTCAGATGAGGATAGTTTGCCTGAATGTCTGAAAAAGACGGTCAGATATCCAAAGAAAATCATGGTGTGCGAAGCAATTTCTGTAAATGGAATAAGTTGTTTACACACTGTTTATGGTATTATGAACTATAAAGGAAATTAAGTGTTGGTTACTACCTTAAGTAAGTTGCGACTGGTATGGTGACAGACATGGCTAAATCAGTGAAGACACTGTAGGAACAAAATGGAGTTCATCTGCTCCGATGTGCTGGAAATTCGACGGACATGAATCCTATTCATAGTTTATGGTGCACAAATAGCCTATTACGTCCAAAAAGTAACTCTTATGACGTTGTATTTACATTTAATTAAGATCTGAGAGAATTCAGAAAAGGTGTAAAACATTAATCTTTTGAATGCAAAGACGTGCTAAAGCACATATGAATGCTAGAATTAGTCAAATTACTTATTAATTAATAGCATTGTACAACGTATCAAAATAAATCAATTTTCTATGAATGAAATTGGTTTAGTTGATCTATTTGTAGAAAAATGTCAAATTTTTAAAAATCCATAATAATTCAGCCATTACTATATATACATACATGTATATTATTTAGCTGCGAAAGCAAAGAGGCAGATTTCATCTTTTAACTTTTCGAACATTTCAACAATTCACCCATCTTCAAGAGGTATAATACAAATAAGAAATTAAATGTAAAAAAATAAATTAAAATTATAAAATATATGCAGTATTCTTATTTAAAAGAACCATTATAGAAAGATAAAACCAAATTAAAAACAATGGAGGAAAATGAAAATCTTTAAAATCACAAAAACAAAATAGCTGTGTTTTATGAGAATTCTACAATATTCAAGAACATAATAGTAAAGCAGAGAAAAAATCAAAGTACAAAGAAGAAAATTATAAAAAAAAACAAAATAAACTTTACTTTACATTATGGATTCTCAGAAGCAAGTAGAAAATAAATAAGCTTTATACTTTTAAGAAAGTTCGGTTGTTTGTTATTTATACAATAAACAAAGAAAATACAATATTCGTACAATACGCTTTGCTGTCGTTTACAGTGTGTACTAAGTTCATACATGATAAGCCCTTTACAGATAACTAATAAAGTAAAAAGTTCATTTTATTTGCATGAGTTCCTTTTGTCGAAAATTCGTCTATGCCAGGTTTGGAAATGTCGTTAGCCGAAGGATTTTAATTATTCTCCCGTGAATAAGTTTGCTACTTGGACAACGCGGTTAGTGAAGGTTGATTTCTCGAATGACTTGACGTCTTCTTTTCTTTTTCTTGAGCTTCTTCTTTGATAATATTAATGCGAAGGAACGTGGATGAACTTATGACAAATTTTAGAATAGTGAAATTATATTTTACGGTCACATGTGATTTGCTCTCAATATAATGTCTTAGGTTGGGAGAATATTTCTTTTTAAATAATGTTCTTTCTGTTATATTGTTAATTTCCACTGGGATGAAAATCCAGTCATGTAGTGAGCGCACCGTACTTCCGATATAGATTGCCCACTTACAGCAGAACCAATTTAATTTATAGACAACGAAACAAATCCATAGCGTTATGGATTCTGTCACTAAACATATGAATTCTTAATATTTCAGTTATTGATAAATAAAATTTAAAATATTTGCCAGTAATTTATTTTAAACAACAGAGAGACGTTTTTGAATTAAAGAGGCTAATATCATATGACAAGATAAACCATGTTTCTTTGGAAAATCAAATAAATTTCTAGTGTTATACAAATTAAAGAGAAATTTGTTAGTGCATGAATTGCTCAACGAAGGATGAAGGTTAGCCATTTTTTACAAAGTAACCATTGAACAAATCTGAATGCATATTCAGAAAGTTGGTAGAGAAGTTGTAGCCAGTGAAAAAATTACTTATATTAGCGTTAATTTTTATCATATCTCAGAGAAACTAACGAATTTAGACCTTCTCCACTGAGCGTGATTCCTCAAAAGCTTCGATAGAATATCAATAGTCAGAAAGGAATCGGATACTATTTTCTTTTTATATGGTGGAAGTAACGTTCGGATGCAAAGTATTAATGAATATAAAAATCGTTTTGCACAACTTTCAGAAAAAAATAGTAAAAATGTCTTCAAAATATATTTTGTGAAGCAAAGAATGAAACTCGAAAAGGCACTAAAATACTAGCCAAAATTGGTCTAAGTTCGCTCCGATTCCAAAATCTCCATTTTCTGATAAAATTTGTTAGTAAATACAAATTAATTATCCTTGACAAGTAGATTTAATAGCTGCCTGAATTGCGAAAATTTAAATCATAACAAAAACAAATGCAGTTTTAGGAAAAATTTCGGCTAAAATAATAACAATAGTTTCGTCTAGGGAAACATTTAAAACTCAACATGAAATATCATAGCTAGACATAAAGAGGGATACTATCCTTAACCTTATAAATCTTGGCAAAATTTGAGTTATTAATAAAAACAATTTTAAAAATAATTTGACAGAAATCATTTATTTTCCCTTTCACAATTTGGAGTCTGTTATAAAGTTTATTCCTTTTTTTCAGGACATAATAGGACCATTCCAAGTGCACGAAAAAACAGGGAGTCAAAAAGAACAACGACTTACACCGTTGTGTGAAATAAAAAAAAAATTATATATGAATTTTTACAGGAGAGTTTTCATTATACTTCTTATTTGAAACATTTAGGCGTATTATTAATTAAGAAATCTAAATGGAGGTTCGTAGATTTTTTTTTTAAAACTTGTGTGATGAGTTTTAGTGAAGAGGAATCCGCTTCTGCTTTCATCTTTCCTCTTGATTGTACTATAGTGCGCAGATGGATGAACCAAATTTAATTTTAACTTCGCTTAATCCAATGCCATATTACCATAACATTTTATAAACATTAATGCCCAACTTTACAAGTAATATATAAATGATTAAATATACTAAAATACACAACCAATTTTTTTTATTCCTTATCCATTTTCTTGGCAAACAAATCTCGACCTTTCTTTAACTTAAGACACATTCTTATTTCTCTCAATGTAATTTTATTCCAAAGTTGGCTGTTTTTTCTTTAACTTAGTCTCTGTAAATTTATCTTTTCTAAGTAAATGCGTTGCGTCTTAAAAAATATTCAAAATCCCGTTTTTTATTGATTACGTTTTGGTAATGGAGGTAGCCAGTCTTTTTCACTTATATGTTGATGCAATCCGATTCCTTTGTAGATTACCCTCCGCTATCTCATTCCTATGAGTTGCTGCATCATCTAATTGGAGCACAAAATCCACGTTGGTATAAAGACCTTGATCGCTAGAAAAATATTTCCTTTCAAGAAGGTTCTGAATACATTTCTTCCTTTTTGTTAGTGTGAAATAAACATACATAGTTCTCCCATTCTGTAATATGAGAGCTAAAACAATGATTTTTTTTTATGAAACCAACTTCTGAGATCATAAATTCTGGATAGTCAAATCTGAAGAATATATTTTAAGTGATTAGGGTGTTTTCTGAGTGGGTTTTACTTTTATTTGTTTGCAACGCGATTTGTCTCACCGTGCTTTATTTTGGGGAAAAAACAAAAAAAAATCCACGGATCACAGTCTTTGAAATAGTTATTATAAAATGGCAATAAATCCAAGAAAATGGAAATATAATTTCGGCACTCTAAAATTTGTACTTGGGAATATGCTTCTAAACACGATCTAACGGTCAGGTTTGCTATTTTCCTTTGGCCGTTTAACCAATTTCCTCTCCAAATTCGTCTTTAAGTTTCCCTTTTCATTGTTTCATGTCATAATGTCCCCTGTCCATCTAAACGTTCGAAGTTATATACTTTTAAGTGATGTCCACCGCCCTTTTTTTTGGTTGGTAGCCACGTATTTCATTTATAGACATTACAATTTGTTACTAACATTTCTAGTAATCAGCTAAGAATACTTATAGTTTGAATTAGGTATTCCATTGCGAGAGTTATTTGAGTATGTATCTTTGCATAAAGTTTTTAAATACGTTTACCTTATTATCACTCGGTAATGTGACTAAAGTTATTTCTTTTTCTCTTATTATTTTGTTTTTGTATCCTTTGTATCTATGTTTCTTATCCTTTTACAAAGAGAAACTCGTAACCTAAGTTCATCCGTAATGTATCCATTCAAAACCTTTAAATTCTACTATTCTTCCCAAATATAGCAATCTTTCATTCTAACATTACGGTTCATAAAATATGATAATTTTTTGTTTAGATCAACTAAATTACTTAACCATTCACATCATCTTTCCTTATTTCTTATGTTGAAACCTTGTTAAAATTGCTATCCTTCAACACCCTCGAAAACAAGGAAAATGTTCGTGAAACTCGCTCCAAAACGGATACCATGAAGAATCTTCGGTGTCAGTTTTCTAATTATCTTTTGATAGTATACTATAATAGATTTTTCTTGTATCAGATAACGAGCCTTGTAGGATACAGATTTAATGAAAATTAAAACAAACTGAATGCCTCTTGTAGTATTTGTTCTTAATGTATGATTATATGCAATACTGATTGGGCACGATTTATTTCACTACTAAAACGATCAAACATTAGATAGGCACGGTAAATTACATCATATAATGAAATAAAAAGAAATAAAGTTCAAAATTTGATCCATAGAGCGCCTTATAGGCGCCTTGTTATCCCTTTTAAAAGCTTCACTAAGGATTTTGGATCCTTCGACATTTTTCTAATTAGTCTTGGGACAATAAAGGTAATTTAGGGTTAAATAACTGTCTAAATAGAACTATAAACCATGGATTTGGGGTAATTCAAAGAAACTATGATGAAAGTATCTTTCTAGCAATAATTCACGATATTTTTGTTTTAAATTAAATGCAGAATGATTTAAATAATAAAGAAATATTCAAAATTAGTCCTTCGGAGAAAATTATTAGGATAAAGAAAATTAGTGGAAGCATCCGAAGCTAATAATTGATTTGTTACGTCTATGCTACGCCAGTGTGTCACTTTTAAACAATATTTTGGCATCGTAAGCAATAGTAAACTGGAGAACGAATAATAAGGGCATTTCCCTGAAAATTTTATTTCTATAGCTATTGAAACAGCTTTATGAGCCTAATACTAAACAACATACGACTCCAACTACACAAAAATGGCTTGCCAACTTCCTCACAAATCGACATTCACAAGTTGTACACCAAAGTAAGCTTTAAGGAAAATACTACATATTACACAATTGAGCTCCATACAAATCCACATTTTTCTCTAACATTTGCAACTTTTTCTTTCATAATACCTCTCGCTGATTCCCATCTTTACTCTCTAAAAGGTATAGAGATGACACTCCATTTCTTGTTCAATACTTAATGCATACACAAACTACTCCTGATTTATGCAAGTCCACGGCACAAGCTTATTACGCTTGCTACAAAAAAACCAATTTCTTTGGTACTCTATTCCCTATCCAAAGACTGAAATACAAAAAAGACCCCCTCACCATACAATCATATAATCCACTCCCCATAAATAAAAGACCTAACTTGCCCGGCGTAATACAAGATACAGGAATAACTTTCCTATTACCCATAAGAAACATACCAAACAAAGCGGTCACTAAAATAAACAAACACAGAGCATTAGATTGAACCACCTTAGGGCAGTCCAGGACATCGATCATCCAAATATATATGCAGTGTACCCGTTCTCACTTGCCTATGCTTATAAAGCCTGGGAAACTTATTGCACATTCGCTCACAGAACATAAAAAAAACAAAGCCAGCCACCTAGTTAGGACATGCACCCATAGTACTACAACAAAACTGTTAAAGTCTGAAACAAGGTCTTTCTAACAAAACAGTGTCTTTACCTCCGTGGAATGAAATTCATCCATAATAAGCTAAACCCAAACCAGCCATGCAGGTGCTTCTACTCCCAGAATCATGGTCAGAATTCCTACAACATTCTAGACAAAATTACTACAAGAAATTCCATCATCTCGTAGCCAAGCCATAATTACCCACGAAACACGCCACACACATACAAAATAGAGCAGTGTATCTATCTACCAGTCTTTGATTAAAATACCTCCTTAATTTCATTCCAACTGACAGCAACCCAGAAATAACATCCCTCTCCTGTTACAAAAGCGTTACTCTTACAATATAAACATATTCTCCCTATACTTCCATGAACCAGACATTTAACACAATTGTACATTATGCCCGACAATCATAACTGAGAAAAAAAACTAAAAATCTATGCGGTGCTAGATCACGGGGAAAACAATCTCTGATCCGATATTTAAGTAAAGAATATTCAAGGTTCATCCTTTGGAGAAAATTATTATGTAAAAATAAAAATAAGTGAAAACATTCTAAGCTAATAATTAATTCGATACGTCTATGCAACGCCAAGGATAATCGTGTATCACTTTTAAACCATATTTTGGCCTGGGAAAAGGCTGAAAACAGGAGCTATTATTTGAAAATAATGTCAGAAACAAAGTTTGCCACATCCCTGTCAAATTTGTCAATTATATCAAGGATACGCACGCCAAGACTTTCCTTCCTCGACCAAAGTTGGAGAATCCAACCAACGAAGCGAAAAATGTTTGGGTGTAAGATAGTTTGCCTGGTTTTTGTCTCTTTTTTTCACTCATTTGATCTTATATTTCCATTTCATTATTCTCGACAAGGCTTGGACTCTTTTCAGCTAGGTGGATAGCGATCGAAAAGGATGTTTTGCCCCAAATTATTCCATTTTCTCTGGTTCAAAATAGACGCTACCCCTCGTTAGTTAATTAAATGTTTCGGAAGATAATTTGATTCAACAAATCTAGGACGGAGTTTTCCATAAAAGATAAGTTTTACAAAGAAATCATCGGTCCATTTTCCAGTCCACCTTTTTGAGAAAAATGAAAAGTTCTTGGATGACCCTATAAAAATTATGTCGACCAGAATTTACGCGCAGTATGTATTTAAAATATAAAAAAAAATTAAAAGGGTACAAAATGGAGTGGGCGAGGTGACATCAAAGGATTATATATGTTAAAATGATCTCTCCTACCAAAGCGTTGTCTAATAAAATTTACACAAGCCACGACTCTGATACTCTTAGTCTAGAGTTTTGTAACCTTTTCAGAATGACGCGACTTTGAACAAACGACATTGACTTTCAAGGCTTAACACCAGTTTTAATGAGACATTTTATAATATATATTTAAATTTTAACACAACATTGTGGTCATGTTACTATAAAGAGAATAGTACGATGTTGAAAATATTAGTGTTATCAATAGTTTCCCTTTTACAACAGGCCAAAAAAATGAGAGATTTTTGTTAATAAATTATGCATAAATAATTATCTCCCTGACGATATTTTCATTATTCTTAATTTTTTATCGATTTTTCACCTCTTTGCGTCTTGTCATTCCTGTGACCCACGTAAGAATGCTGGCGTTCAAGAATCGGTGCTGTAGATAAAGAAAAAAAATCTCCATTACTTTTTTATTATATAGGATTCCTCGAATAGAATATATGGGATATGTATCGGTTTCGTAGATGTTCCATATTGAGAATTTGCCTGTTCAAAATTATATAATGATTTTCTATTCAGATCTTTTTTATTCCACCCATATAGATCTGATTCTTTTCCTCTGAAAAAAAATAATTCCTATTATAGTTTCATTATTTTTTTCCAATTCACCATATTTGTGTCAACTTTATTTTTTTAGGATTGATGACTCTATTATATTTATGTTTTTCCTGTTCCCTTACATTTTTAGGTGTTTACTACTCATTAATAACTTTGTTCTGAGAGAAACCACGTCATCTTCAAGGCCCAAAGGTCTCTTAAGTGTTTTATTCTCCACCCTTGGAAATGCGTTAGTGCTAATATCTGTTAAATATATGAAAGCCTGGCCGAAATGGAACTGCACGCAAAGTTGAACATTTTCAATTTTTGTGAGGAACTAATGATATTAAAATCATAAGTTTAAATTATTGTTCTTGATAGCTGATTTTTTAAAGTTTTTTTCCTTCCAAGGTTTTCATTATTTAACCACTAGAATTGGCCAATATTTTAATGTCAGCCTGGATAACAGCTGCGATTCAAAGTGACAGGAGTTGTCAGCCTGGAAGGCAAGGATTGAAATGTTATGTTTTCCGTTAAGATGAATGCCAAACGGAAAATCTGATTGTCTAGCATCTTCATGCAGGCATAATAGTTCAAATTGTTTTCACCTTAACCAAAGAACCCATTTCTGCACAGTTAAAACACCACCACCACATCACAGAGCCTCCTCCCCCTGAGCCTCACTTTTTACGCAGTCTTCTTTCAAGGCCTAATGAGGTCCTAGATGAATATGACGCCAGACATCATTCACATATAGCAGAAACGTAATTCGTCTGACCAGATGACGCGTTATCAGTCCTCCACGGTTCACTGTTTGTTTCTTCTCGACCATTGGTGCTGGATATCTTAACTGGCACAAGTAAGCAAAAGCCTCTTGCGCGCCACTCTGCTCCATATGTTCATGATATGCAGTTCCTTGTGGATATTCTTTTAATATTGGGTGCCGAAGGACCGGCGTTGACATAATGCAGCGTTCGTTGCCTTGAAGCGAAGCGATTTTTAGCCAAAAGCCATGCAACACTCCAATGGTCATGCTCGGTCACTACTCTTTCGGAATACGTACATGCATTTTGTAGGAATATGTCTTTGGTTATTTATAATCAGTTAAATTATCGGTGAAGCGATGTGTAACATTGAAACCACTAAATTCACTAAGCATGTATTTTACAGTTTATATCCATTGTGTTGTATTTACTTTGAACTTGTAGGAGGTGTTTCTCCAAACTTTCAGTTTGTTGGTATGGATATGAAAAGTGATTTTTTTTCAGCTCTTATCCCGATCAATTTCCAGAGAGATGCAGTGATTATAGGAAGGGACAACGAGATCGTTAAATCAAGATGTTCCAGTGATAGAATGGAGTATCATGGTCGTTGGGATGTGAACAAGCCTGCAGATTACTGCTAGGTTATCAATAGAAAGAGTCCGTCTGTGAAACCCAAATGAAAACCTTTATAAAGACATTTATTAATTATGGTTTGACAAAATAAATGTGCTAATTTAATAAGTAGTTTACATATTATCCTCAGTTTTTCAAATTGGTATAGAATAAAATGTGCATCTTAAAATAAAATACTCGTAATATTCTTAAATTTTGCACTTTAAGAATATAAATAACCAGCTAAAAAAAACCCTCATTTCATCCAAATAATTTATAAAAGCAATCCTGTGAAATTATTCAAAATCCGCCAAAGAATAGTAGGTTCTCCTCAAACTACTCATACTAAAACTTTGTGTAGTTTTCTCTGAGCATCTTTACAAATCATCCTTCATTGCAGTTCATATATTGATGACAAATACCTGACGCACAATGAGGGCACGTCTTTTTGAAACCTTATGGGTTTAATTTTATTTACTGTTGTCCTTGCTTGTTTCAATAAAAAATATATTTTCTTTGTCTTTAGCCAAGAGAGACATATTTGTACTAAGGAGAGTAAAATACTATAAGAGAGAAAGAATATGTTGCGAAAGGGAGAGGAAGAATGATTATAAACAAAGAACAAAACAATTGGAAACTAGGATAACACCACAAACCTAATTCCTAAATGAAGAAAACATGTAATTCTAAAAGATCTTTTAGGGAATGAGCTAAAAAATGACTCTAGGAGCTAAAATATACCCAGATAAAACATGTATAAATTTGTGGGGTTAATAATTTGGGTGATTGAATTTCCATTCTCATCTCAGCACAACGTGCGCTCTGGGAAGGCCTCAGGCCTTGAAGAGCACATTACAAAAGACTTATTATTATTATTATTATTATTACTAGGTTCGTAGAGCACAAACTAGATAAAAATATTTTATTACGAGCATATTAAAAAATAGCTTCTAGGATTGAGGTCAATCAAATAAACTCAAAAGAGGACAACAATTTTAAAGAGTTGATGTGTTGAGAAACTGCCAATCTTGAATCAATTGACTAATTTTCTCACATTTAAAAAAAAAAATAGCTCTGAGTGACGTCATCTAGTAGTTGGCGGGGATTCCACAAAGAAGGCGGGAGGAGACGGAGTTCTCGTACGTAACGAGCAGTCAAGGCGTCGCCGGCGAATATGCGTCTCCTTGGCAATGGCCTCGAATTTTTAACATGCTCGTCTTATTCAAGGAAGTAATTTTTAGTTCGTTTCGATATTTTCCGCCTTTTCCTGAAAAAAAGCTTTGTTACCCGGCACTGAGAGAGTAATATTTTAGCACGTTAACTTCTGTGGTCCTTTAGTCCTACAAATTTCGTGTTTTCCTCATTCACTTCCTCTCAATCTTTTGACCAGTGTCACGTGAACTCTCAGTTGAGTAGTAATTCACAGTTGAGCGTAATTCGTGGCCAACTCGCAAGTGGCGCCTCTTGGCTGCTTCAATCTATCGCTTTAATCAGTATAAGAAATACTTTAATGGAAATTTCCAAGATTTCCCCTCCTAATGAAATAACTAGAAGAGGGGCTTGGCGCAGACACGACCGGGGAGGGGAGGCCCACCATGGTACGGCGCGCATTTTGCCCTCAGGCCCTTTCTAGTCTTGGACTCGTTCCAGCTCGAACGAAATGCAGTCTCATTAAGCCAGATTCGCAGTATCCTTTCTTTCGTCTTTATTCTTTTTGTTTGTCTGTATATTTTATGTAAGTGTATGTGTTCAGTCGAGTGAGAAACACACACTCTCTTTCTTACCTCATTCAATGTCCCAAACATGGAATTTTGTTTGCTTGTAATTTTGTTCCTAGTCACCTCTTTGCTTCATTGCTTCTTTCTGAGTTATTTATTATTCATTTTCATTCAATGTTTGTTTAGTTTTGTTTTCTTATTTACTATTCCTACATATCTCAATCATGAGCATTAGATTTGTGTTTTCTTCATGTTCACAAATTTTTAAACTTTATTTTTATAAAATCAACTCATATTCCGTCAAGACTTATAAAGATGATGGCAAAATTCAAAATTAATCTTGTTAGTAGGGATGCCCTTCTTATCTATTCCTGGTTTTGTTTTCTTGACCTTTCATCACTGGTAACTGCTATATTCACCTCGTTGTATTTGGAGCAAACTTTTGAATCCTTTCCAATTTCCAAAATGAAATATACCAATGTGTAGTTAAATGGAAAATCTTTTACTTAATCAGAAATTGTATCTCAAGTTGTAGAGAGTAAATAATTTTGTTTCATTTAAGAACAGTAAGTGAATTAGTGCTACAGAAGGTAAATTTTCATCAGTAGAGAAAGCACAGGAAAGGAGTACAGGTAATGGCAAGCTTTGGATAAGCAAATTTTACAAGCAAGTTCTAAAGAAATACTGAGACATATGCACGTATTACATACAGTCCGCTAGGATCGAAATAGTAAACTATCAAGGTTAACCGTGCCATAACGGAGGAGGATAAAAGGATCGGAAATACAAATTGAATTTAAATAAAAGTTAGGCGTATAATAAGAAAGTGGAGAGCAAAAACTGTTCATTATATCGCTGACACCTCTGATGTTCCCGTAGGAAAAGTTTTAAAATGACCGGAGCGACTCAAATGTTAGATCATATACACTAATGGCCAGAGGTATTGTAAGATACAAATTTCGTTTGTTTGTTGTTGTTGTTTTTTGCTTTATGGCTTTGAATTATTTTATACACCATTTACATATTTGTGGGACATTTTATAGGAAAATCAGGATGGTATCTATAGGTTTCTTAGATTTTTTGATCACCCCAATAAAAAAATTAAGTGAATGACTTTTGCAATTCGTTCTGGATGGAGAAAAAATTCAGGAGGAAATTCTAACTGAGCGATTTTTCTACATTCTTGGCATAATAATGGTGCGTTGTTTGTCATAATTTTGGGGCCTTCCGCTTCTTAACCCTTCGTTTTGAAAATAATCCCCTGGATCTCGATCAGATTAAGATCTAGGGAGGTTTCCACCCCACTTCTTTAGTTGTGAAGGGTGAAGCCTGGCTCTTTACAACGCTTGAAAACGGATAGATCAGCACCAAAATGCTGTTCTTGAGAGATGCCTCTTGGAAAAATTTAAGCACCAATTTTTGTATATATATGTGTCCTTGGTACGAAGTCTGCCTCTCACACTACTCCAAACATCTTGTTGAAAATATTGAAAACAAAAATCTTTGTGAAAAATTCTTACCATTTTTTAAATGTTAAAATCAAGACACCTAAAATGGAATTTATGCCGATGGGGCCTTTTACATTTTACTTCTTCAATTTACTTCCTTGAATGAAAAAAGTATTAGGTCTCCCTATGTTGTTCCTAAGTCGAGACCACGGGATTGTATTTGTATACGCAAACTTCATAAACATGATATTTAAGAACGGATAGACTAAGTGTGAAAACATATAATACCTTGTAGAATACATAAAATAACGAAACTTTTTTCAGGATAGAAAAAAA
The DNA here is from genome assembly GCA_963969495.1 of Ceratothoa steindachneri. Taxonomy (NCBI): domain Eukaryota; kingdom Metazoa; phylum Arthropoda; class Malacostraca; order Isopoda; family Cymothoidae; genus Ceratothoa; species Ceratothoa steindachneri. The sequence continues at coordinate 173,924,677 of OZ018322.1, read as the reverse complement.
CAAATATAATAAGAGTAATGGCATCAAAGAAATGGACAATATTGGGTGCTAATTAAAGGAGGCAAATAGTTTTAGAACAAGGTAAAAATACCATAATTGTGTCTCCGATTCAGGCCACCTCATTGTAATAATGCCCTGGAGGTGTTTCGTTTCTTATAGTCACCACAGGTAAATAAATATGTCAACCCCATTCATAACGGAGCAAAGTTTCGCCATGTAAAGTTCGATTGTTTTCCATTGGTTTTTATTTATATATTCTGTGATGTTTAACGTGTTACAGAGTTTAGGTTATTTGGTGATCATAAGTCATTTGCATTGTTTTAATTATGCAAAAAGTGGAAAAAAACTTTGAAAAGTGAAAACATAATTGACTTGCAACGCCATTTTTAAATAACATGCGTGGCCCTCAATTACTTTTACTCGTTCAAAGATTTCGCGCCCAAGCGAGTCTGTTTTTAACGTTAATATTAGTTAAATTTGTTTTTAATTATGAAAATGTAAATAACCTATCCCGTTCGCCCTCAAATTATTACATCCAGAGCAAAAGAAAACAAATAGATTGGTACAGTTTAGATAGTCAATATTGGTGGCGTTGTTACTACAACAAAATGACCATAAGAAGATTCTATACAATAAGCAATTTTTAATTTTTTTATACTATAAATTTATCCATTCGAATGAACAGGAATTTATTAAATATATTTTAGTCGGTCTTTAAAATATTTAAAATACACTTTCTTTGGCACGGACCCTTTAATGTAAAAATGTAAGCCTTAAATGGGGTTCTATTCTATTATTTAAAATATTTAGAAACTTATATCAATTTAGTCATAGAGTACGAGGTAAAAAGTATTTCAGCTGCAACAAATAGTGTATGCATCCTTATCTAGAAGAATCACGTAAAGAAAAAGAATAATCCTCCACTACGCTATAATTTAGGAAGGAAATTTTCTTAATAGTTTGAATTTCTAATTTGAAAGGCTACAAAATTTCTGGATATGGATATAGTAATGGCCAAAAGTGTTGAGAATATTATATCAATAAGATTCTATGTTAACTTGAGAATTTCTCAAAACCAAAAAAAATTATGAATGTTGAAGGTCAGAAAAAAAGTGATTATCGAATGTTTTGTGATTTTTGAAAAAAAAATGAATTAGAAATGGTGAAGATCCGAAGAAAAAATATCAAAATTTATTAAAATTAAGGTGACTGTTTGCTTCTTTTTTTTTTTTGTATATTCGAAGGTTTTATCGAAGTTCTTTCTAAAATAGTTTTTTAATTTTAATCTTTAGCCCGAGGAAAAATCTAAGGGATATGAACTGAAACCTTTGAAAAGATTTTAGACCAAAATCCAGAGCCGGATAGTTCGGAGGCCGCAGACCCAGGGTCTTCCTGCGAAGTGCCAACTCCTCCTGTAAGCAGGAGCACCGCAGGTTCGTCTTTTATCTCTCTCTCTCTCTCTCTCTCTCTCTCTCTCTCTATATATATATATATATATATATATATATATATATATATATATATATATATATATATATATATATATATATATATATATATATATATATATATATATATATATATATATATATATATATATATATATATATATATATATATATATATATATATAATTTAATTCAGAACAGTTTCGGTGTATCTCACACCCTTTTTCAACTGACAATGGATGGAAAATATTTGAAAATGCTTACATACATAACACAGTCAGGTCGTGAAATATCCCCTCTTTTTTTCCCCAATCCCTTACTTGTGGCTAATCAGGGGGGGGGGTTAAGCCTAAACATATTGAAGGGCTGACATTTCGCTATTTTGTTTATTTCCTTTCGTATTACAGGATTAAAAGAAAATTGACCCTCAGATAGATTTAAATTAGGAACTGACGATATCAAGCTCGATTCTAGGACTCTTCTCTTAACATAGTTAGCCGATTTAAATACCATTTTACTTCCATTGAAATCGATCGTATGATTCTTCTCTCTAACATGGCAAAATATTCCACTGCTTTCGCTGCCCACTCTAATATCTCTTTTGTGTTCGTACAATCTCTTGTCTAGATTTCTGCCCGTTTCCCCTATATAAACTTTGTGGCAATCGTTGCATGGTATTGTATATACTCCTATATTATGATGTTCTTTTGGTTTCCTGGCGATCATCAATTGGTTTAAGGAATTATTATATTTAAAGGCTAGATTAATACCCGCTTTTCCAAATATGTCCTTTAAACTATTTAATTTATTATTAAATGGCAATGTTATACATTTGTTGAAGTCATTTTTACGGGAAGGCTTATTGCCATAGAATGTTTTCCTAGCTGCAAAATGGGCAGACGATATGAACCAATCGAGGTAATACAAATTAGAAAAAATGGTTCTGATAATGACAATTTCTTCATCTAAATAGGAAGGATGACATATTTTATATGCTCTAAGGAAAAGGTTAGAAATTACCGATTGTTTTAACAGTATTATCGTGAAACGAAAAATAATGGTGGTCGCGGAAGCCCCCTCCAGTATGGCCCCGTCAAAGGGGGAAATCTGAGAGGTATATGTAAGGAGGGAAAGAGGAGGAGAGAAGGAGGAGGAGAGAAGGAGAATAATTAAAAAAAGGATGTTGCAAATGTTTGCCCGATGTGAGATGAATATAAATTGGAACAAAGAGCTTGTGAGAGGTAGATTGAATGAAGTGCAATCAGTTATGTGTGAAGAATTGCATTATTAATTAAATGGATATGCATCTGTGAGATAGAGAAATATGAGGGTGGACGCGAGGTGAATAAATTCGAGACTGCATATCGGTGGATGCTTGTAGTAGATATACTGCACGAATATGTAAGATGAGAGATGGAAAAGATGGAGCTTTCACAACGTTTTGAGGGAAGGAAAACGAGGAGCCGGTGGGAAGTGTCTATACTGAACGAAACTTATACATGCCATACACGTTCTATCAGCCCACAATTATGTAGTTAAAGTCATGTGGGATATGCAAAGGGATGAAAAAGAATGTAAGTGGAGAATGTAACTGGTCATAACCAGTTTTTGCTTATGGCCCCCTTAAGAACCTTATCTTATCCTATTAGACTGTGACTTGGACATATGAAGTGAGGAATATAGTAGTAGAGGATTTTAGTAGGAGAAATAGTGGCGAAATTTGGTGAAAAATGATAGAAAAGCTAAAATGAAAAGTAGAATGAAAGACAGGTCCCTGGTGATAGGGCATCTTTTGGCTTTCTCTTTGTTTCGGTATATATTTGTTTTTTCTTGTGCAGGTGTATATATATATATATATATATATATATATATATATATATATATATATATATATATATATATATATATATATATATATATAAGCATTCTAGCCTTTATAGCAGATGTTTTTTTATCTCTACTGCTTTTTGTGATGAGATTTTGGTTTGTTTTTGTTTTTATCTGGGTTGTTTACGCTTGGATTTTGAGTTGTTTTTTATTATTTCTCTTATTTTTATTTTATGTATATTTTATTTTGATATTTATGGCGAGTTAATCGCCCTATAATTTCGGGGAAATAGGCACTTGACTAATTAAGTGAAAAGGGATTGTGTTTGGCTTTGTGTTGGTTGTTATTGTAAAAATCTAAGTGAACATTGAGTCTACGTTATTGTCCATGAGTAGTCTGCTGCTTTTAAAATGTTTTGTGTGTCCTATGTCATCAAAGTCCATGTGCTCGAGTACAAACTTGAAAGGAAGGCGCCGGTGTACGTTGTCCCAAATCTTAATTGCTCTCAGGTGAAGCTCTAAGTTTATGGGGGTTAACTCCAGTTTACCATGGAGCTCACTCTGCCTTTTCCACTCTCTCCTTCGGGCTCTCGTTATAATATAGACAGCCTTATTTTGGACCCTTTGCAGTTTAAGGACTTTGGTCTCGGGACTCGCGTGTATATGGACCGGTAGATACAGGAGTTTGGATCGAATGCATTCGTTATAATTCTTTAGCTTGTTGGAGGTACTCAGGTTTAGGAATCTGAAAAATTCTCTCTAGTCCCTCCGTGCAATCGTTGTAGTTTTAGCTACCTGACTCCCATATCCACGAGCCGTAATTCGGAGTCCCAGAACTTAGCCTTCCGTCCGTTATGGGAAGCGTGCATCCCTCCTCCCCCTACACACGGATAACTGCGAGTGTCTGTTGGAATAGTGGAATTACACGGAACTCTGGGGCATTGGTAAATATCTTTCATCTTCTCTCGAAAGAGTTGATGTTTTCGATTTCTACCGCCGTACTCTGTGCTATATAATTCACATTCCGATAAGATGTCGTGCAAATCATCGTTATATCGTCGGCAAATTGGACGTATAACGAGCCTTCAGTCGGAGCTTAGGGAAGGTCGGTGGTGGATATGTTGTAAAGTAAGGGACTTATACACACGCCTTGTCGCACCCCCGCCTCAAGATCGAACTCGAGGCCATTGAAACCTTTAATATTCACAAACGCTCTTATCTCTATTACGTAATCGCATATAATCCTTTCAAGTATGGGATTGAGACCAAGTTATAAGAATTTGTATTGCAGGTCTCTCCTCCATACTTTGTCAAAGGCCTTTTTGACGTCGCGGAGTACCATATTTGAATGGAGTCTTTCTGCTTTTACTTTTGCCAACTTCTTAGTGATCATGGCTAGCGCCGTGTCCATTCATCACTTCCTTCAGAAGCCATGTTGTTGGTTGTTGTGCGAATTATTTTCTTCGAGAAACGTATTCACCCTGATGGCCAATATTTTCTCCAGGACTTTCCCTGCAAATTCTAAGAGAGTTTTTGGCCTGAAGTTAGCTGGACTGTCCGGTGGCTTACCGTCTTTGGGAATGAATATCATCTTTGATACCTTCCAGTTGTCAGGGAAGTAACCCAAGTTTAGGCAGGCATTCATAATATTAATGAGCCCCAGAAGGATGTTAGGCATGGCTTGAATTAAATTCTACTGTCTCAGTTCTGTACGCCCTGGTGCTCTTTAACGAAAGGATTTTAAGGTTTTCGAGAGTTCCTCGGGAGTAATTCTACCGCCGAGTCCCTCCATATCTCTTTCCTGCGATACATAGTGGTGAGGATGGGATCTGTATATCTGGTCGTTCAAATCATTTATTATTCCGTCTTCGAAGTCTAAATCAAGGTTATCATTCTCTTCCGGGGATATCTTAAATATAGATGCCCAGAAGAGTCTGAATTCTTCTTCGATTTGTTCCGCGTCCGTAATTTATCTATAGCCACGTGAAAGTTTTATGTTTTTTTGTTACCGTCCGACTCTTAGTCTTTTCACTGTCTGCCAGAATCTACGTGAACCGTTTTCTTTATTTAGTCCGTCTATCAAATTCTCCAAAGTGCATTCTGTTGGTCCCTAATAAGAGTCATTAATTCGTCGCGTATCTGTCGTGTTCGTCTGTGCGTAGTGATGTTGGAGCCAGTGAGGTTTACTTCATTGATCCGTTCTCCGTATTCACTCGTGAAGGATTTCATTCTAGGGGTCCAAGAAGGGGCAGGAAAAGTTTTATATTTAACTCAGGAAATGGCTTACATATCGGCTTTTAATAAATATTCAGTAATTTTATCTAACTTTTTGTCAATTTCTTCTAAACTGGCATTAACTAAGTGGTCAGGGTTATAGTTTTCGAGGAGTTGTTTATAAGTATTCCAGTTGGGCGAGCGTAGCTCTTGGGTTGTGGGATGGAGAGGTTGAATGGTGGAGGTTGAGATTTTAATAAGGATAGCTTAGTGGTCGCTGGGGATAGGAGTGTCCAGTTCAATAAAGTAGTTGTAGTGGAACAAAGTGCTAGTGAGCACTATGTCTCGTTTTGTGGTTGATCTATGTTTAATGAATGTCGAGAAATCTGGTCCAATTCTTGTCATAATTTGCCTGTCAATAAGTGTGTTAATATTCGTACCTGCTGTGTTGGTCGATGTGTAATCTGAGGCAGCACTCCTCGCATTGAGGTCACCGGCAAAAATAACGGTTCTGCTGTGACCACAAATTTGCAGGAAGTTGTGAAGGGGGCGGTACCCTCTCCTTGGAGGCTGATACCCTGTGGCCAGGACCAGAGGCCCCACTGCCGTACGGACCTCCACAGCGAGGTATGACTCATCGAGTCCACTTATTGATCTGAAGTCAAGATATTTTTTCACAGCTATTGCACATCCCTCAAAACGTTCTCCGCTGACTTTTGGTTAAGACTTCGTAGGGAAATATTTTTATCTTGTCTGTGTCATTTATCTCATGTTCAGAGATAAATATTATGACTGGGTCACATTGCCGTATTACGTTACCATATATTATTTTTTTTTGTTCGTTCAACCGTCTGAGTTAAAATATAATATTTTTAATGTGTCCATTGCCTTGTTCACAATAGATTCCTGTGTGTGTTTATGTTGTTTTTAGGACTTATTCTCTTACGAGCTTAGGCCTTGTGGAGTACATGGGAGCGTAATTGTTTTGCCTGGTCGTTTCTTTTTGTATTCGCCGTCTTTGAGGGTTATGAAGGCTTTGGGAGCTAATCTAATTAAGCCTTGGAATAAAGCCCCCTCGTCTTCCTTTTCATAGCAGTCGCCCGAAGTGAAATCCCATTTGTACCTTCCGGATATTACTCCTTGCTTTGCATCAAGGGCTGTCATCTCCTTAGGGAAAGGGGACCTTTCGGCAGTGTATACCTTCAAGTTTATTTTCCTTGAATAATATACGTGCTTAGGCTCCCTCTTAGAAGAAGAGGACGACCTCGGACGTCTTTGAGACTGCGAGGTTTTCAGGGGGCGGGAAAACCGTGCCGCTGCCTCGGGTCTCGCAGTCTCAGTCTCCGAAACTTTCATACTTTGTGTGTGCATTTGTGAGTTTTGTTATTCGGTCTTTACAGCGTTGTTTTCTCTTTCGGTGCGTGGTGGGTTCGAGTCTCTTTCCTTTTGTGCCTGAATCTTAGGCTCCCTAGAAGGAACTGGGTGCTGCTGAGGATGGGGATTTTCTGGTAACTAGTCTTGCATTGGGGGTTGAGACTAATCTTAAGAATATTCTTCGACCGTGGATTTGGGGGAAACCACATCTCCTCCATCCCATTATGAGTCAGCATTCTATTTAGTTCATCTACAAAGCACCCAGGGGAGGAGAGATTTGCAATGTGAGCATAATAAATACAACACATAATTTAGGTCTAGTTTTCATTCTAGACGTGCAGGTATCTCTTATTTTCCCTTGATTCCGCCACAACAACCTCAACCTTAGCAACATTGGCGTAGGTGCTATTGGCTTTTGCCTCCTCAGCCAGTCTGTTTTGATTTGCCTTTTTTTAGCGTCTTATGTTCTCCTGCACAGGTTAGGCACTTCATAGAGGTGCTATTACAACTCCTCCAAGAATGTGCATCTGATGAGCAAATAGAGCACAAGAGAACGGTCCCTCTAGGGCAGGTGGCCATGGTGTGCTTACCGTACTTGTAGCACTTAAAGCACATATGGAGGTCGATTAACTCCTCATGTTCGATCTGCTCAGGGAAGACACGGACGTTGAAGCGGAGCACACCTCCCTCCGTGGCCTTAACCGCCATAGCCATATCAGTAAAGACTATCTTAAAGACATGAGTATAGTCTTTGAACTTTATAATTTCCTAAACCTTTGCCCAGGTGTGTTTTTTGTTCACCTCCTCCTGGATTTCTTTGGCGGAGTGCCCCCCCAACCAGAGGATCGAGGCGGCAAAAGATAACACTGCAGTGTGTTTTGATCTGTGGTAGTGTGTCATGTTTCAAATTGATGTTCTTTAAGCACTCTGCAGCCTTTGGGGAGGTGAGTGCTTCGCAGTCAGCCTCCTTAGAACAGATTGCCGCGTAATCATTGTGGGTATCGACGAGTCTAAGAAAAGTAATACCCAAGTCGCTATAGATTTGTGCATGACCCTCCCTCGGTCCGGCTTGGGGCCATTGGAGAGGGTTTTCAGCGGAATCCGCCGAGTCTCCCTGATTTAATTTTCAAAATCCTCATATCGGATACGGAAAATTAAATTTTAAATGGAGATCTCCACGGAGTAAGTGTGCGTGTGTGTAGTTTGCGAGAGAATCTATCGCCAACTTAAGAGAAAAGATAGCTGCCCCAGTCCAAAAAATATAGTCTTTAACAAGGCACTTTACCTCCAGAGTAGGGAGCTTTTCGAATGCCTGTAGATTGTTGTCCGACCAAGGAGACGCGATGAAGAGCGGGGATGGGGAAAAGAAGTTCACTTCTCACCACGGGCGCACAAAAGCGAGTGAAAATTTCATTCATTTTAAAGGCAAATTTCGTGAATGAATTTCTTTATAACACTGCCAAAAGCCTATCCAACAGGATTCACCAAACGCGCGAAATTGATAAAAAATTCTCGTTCCAAATAAAGTTTTAAGGCACAAATACGATCTTCACAAAAGCAATAGGAATTTGACGAGCTAAGGCAACCATATTAGCATTATTTTCAGTAGGTAATATGCCGATTAACACTTTTTTAACGAAACAAATATATACGAGTATAAAGGATATTCAAATAAGTATTTATATCCAGGTACAATATTATTTGTCACATAGATGCCAAATATTTTTTTACAGATAGATTAAAACTTTATTATAAAATATCCCGATAAAAAGGAAAATATATCTATTAATATTTTTTAATACGTAATTCAATTTCATGAATTAAAATTATCTATTTTCCTAACAATAATTTAGCTTCGAATAGGTTGAGTCATGTGGCTCCCCTTTCATGGCGTTTGTGGCTTCTCTAAATCTTAATTTCTGCGGCCCACTTTAAATGTGCCATGGTCCCCGGTTGAGAAACGCTGCACTAGACTGAAATAAAGGGACAACAATTGAATTGTGTATGATTAAGAATGACATTAGAGTATTAGAGTTCCCTTCAAGATTTTGATCCATAAATATTAATTTGCTGTTTGTGATGCGTTGACAATTCGAGCGCAATTTTTCAGCCGCAACTGTTACCGGTCTCTGGAACAAATAATCGGATTCTCAGTTTCACCTCGTCTCGATAAGCTACACCACTTTTCCAAATTGCGGAAATTCTGTTTTTATGGCATTGATGTATGAAATGAATTCAAATTAAATTCATGAAAAGTTAATGGTGTTTCTATTTCGTGGAGAAATCACGAAATGTTACATATATCATCCGGAAGGTGAATCATGAATTCGTGTTTCGGCTGAAAAACAAAACAAAAAATAAATTAAACTGGAGTGCTAGGGACTGAAGGAGAGTTAGATATGTTGTGTATGAAGGAAACAACGAGAAAATAGAAACAAATAGAATAGTGAAAAGTGTTTAATTACTGGAGTGAAGATGCGAATTTAAAATCGTTGTAGAAAAGCCGCACTAAGAATAACTATCTCAGGAAAAGGGGTGATGCATAAAATAATAATTTTAAGTCCCTCATTTGAGCTAACCCACAAAAACTCAAAAAGATATCCCCATATATTCTGAGTAATCCGACCCACACCCTAACAACTTTACATCCATGAAAATAACAAACACTTGGTTGCGTTATGAATAGGAGCAAAACTCGTATCATATAAATCCCCAGGTTTTTAATTGCAAGTAAGATTTCTACCAAGTATTTTCTTTTAATTTTGCTATTATGATTTTCTCACTTTGGATCATAGCAAACTCGTCGATAAAATTCAGCATGAGCTTGTCAGAGGAGTGGGCCATAGCAATGTCCTCATCAATGGACTTTTTAACTCGAACCCTAACTTTACTCTGCCATTTACCCCCACGTGTGAGCACTTAGTAAATTGAATCAACCCAATTACACTCCATATTTCGGTTGATGTGCGGGTAAGGTTGTTTTTCGCCGTTTTGATCTATTGTAACTCGATCTCTGTTTGTTACCTCACTCCATCCCTCTTTTACTCTCGGTATATTCTGCACCAATTCCCCGTTGGTCTCTTGCGGGTGGGTGGGGGTACTACTGACTCTCTGGGGATTTTACGTGGTTTGCTTCTTGCATTTTTGTCATTTTTAACACTAACTTCCTCCTTTTTTGTCCTAAACATTATTTTCCACTTCTTTCACACATCCGAAAATTCCTTCAGTTGTCTTAGACCATTTTCTCCACGTCTTTCACACATCCGCAAATTCCCTCAGTTTCCCACTTTATTACAATCTTTTGAGCTGACTCTTGTTTGTATAATTATGTTAATTACCGTCTCTTTGCAATGTAAATAAAAATCTTCTCAAGTGATTAAATACTCCTTCTCAAGTGATTAAATACTCCTTCTCAAGTGATTAAATACTCCTTCTCAAGTGATTGAATACTCCTTCTCAAGTGATTAAATACTCTTTCTCAAGTGATTAAATACTCCTTCTCAAGTGATTAAATACTCCTTCTCAAGTGATTAAATACTCCTTCTCAAGTGATTAAATACTCCTTCTCAAGTGATTAAATACTCCTTCCTTCTTCAAAAAGAATTTCCGCATTTTTCAAAGTAAAATAAGGAAGTGAAATTTAGTTCTTTTCTTCCCTGAATTAGTTGAATTCCGTCTCAAAGAGACGATAGAGAATAAGCCAAAATGTCCATCAGCCAAACTAGATTAAAACAAAACATTAAAAGAAACAACAACAAACTAGAACGTACCAGAAGACCAACATATTCGAATTTCGCACCACACTCCCAACCTTATTGGTTAACTCACTAGAAATGCGAGAAAAGAGAGAATATAAATAGTTGAAAAGATTTGCAATGTTATAAGTGAAAATATATAAAAAGGGATTGGATTCAGGTGAAAAACAAAAGGATGGCAAGATAAAAGGAAAATATGCGGATGATTTGTCAACGAGATAAATATAACACAATAAATAATAACAAACGTCCTCATACATACTGGTAATGGTAGTGTATATCATAAACAACCCAAAACAATTGCATACAACGACCGGGGTAGATGGAAGTATGAATTTAAACCACGTTCTGGGAGTGTGCAAGTAAATTAATGAAACGACTGGTATTGGTATTAGTTTGTAATCCGATTGTGATATAAAAAATGTCAACAAAACTAGATTGAGGAAAATACGCTATTTTCTCCTATTCATATTCCCGATGTTTTATTCAATATTGGCCGAGCTGCGGATGAGTTTCAATCAAAAAAAGAAGCGTGCGTTCGTGCATCCTAACGTCCGCTTACTTGCTCGTGGGCGGAGCTTAGATGCCTGCAGTGCAACGAATCTCCCCGGCTCCTCTCTTCTGACGTCATTATCAAATATGTAATGCTTCAGTTTATATTAGACTACATCATGTCGATTACCCGATTTTCACGCGGGGATTCAAATGCATAATAGATTTGGGGGAGAGCTAATATTAACAATCAAAACAATATAAGAAATAGAGAACTTAATATAAAATGAGTAATTTAAAAGAGAAGAAAAGTGGCATAAATTAAATGGGTCACTTATATTTACTGAAAAATTTAAAGAAGGAAAAAATAGAGTATAATTATACACATTAAAACATCATTTCCATTGACTTATCGATAATGTCTTTTCCTTCTATATTATGGACCAGGCGTTTCTAAATCTCCCGAATACCAGCGATATGCAAGCGTTGTATTTTCCATACAACACACATGCTACACATACACACCATACTCTGGTCCTTATAGGGAAATGAGGCCCCTTCATTTATTTGCCAAAAATTGAGTTCAAAATATGCCTACGTGGATATTCGAAGATCTTTTAAGCTTCCTTTCAGCTCTCACCTTCGCCATGGTATTAAAGGGCGGGGCGGTGTAATAGGGTGTAGTAACAGTATCATCATTCCACCTCTAATTTTACTTCTATCATCCATCGTTTACTCTTTTTTTCTAAGCCACTCACCAGTTTCCTATGTTCCAGTTATTCGACTCAAGCTATATCCCCACCTAACATTTGCAACAACACTAACTTCACCATCTTGTTTACAACCCTTGTGTCCGTGATGTTACGGTGTATTTTTTCGCTTGTTTAAAATTAATATATAAAAAAATCATCTTCCACCCGATATTTTATTATCTATATTTTTTTTTGATACTTTGGGAGCATCTCGAACCGGAGTATTTAAAAGATTACATAAAGGGTAAAGTTAGAGAAGTGAAATTATGAGGAAGATATATAGTTCGAGTAGTCAAGAGAGGTTAACAAATATGTAAGAAGAAAATACAAAATGTTGGTTTAAGAATAATTTAAGAGAATGGAAAAGATATTTGTTCTAAGGTGGGTAAAAAACTTAAAATCCTCGACTGGAACATAAGTTTATCAATGTGCATAGTTCCCCCTTTGTTGGTACAAGGCTCCCCCAAACAATCGTAATTTCAAGTTGATAATCTTATGTTGCTAAACGAGAGATTATCCATCTTATCAATGCAATCTGGGGCCCTAACGCCTCAGATTGCAACTCCCTAGATTATTATGTGTTTGGCGTGGTTGAAAAAGAGAGAGAGAGAGAGACTAACAAGAGCACATGCACCACCAAGTGGGAGCTTAGGTGCAGTATCACCACAGTGTTCACCCAGACAAACATGGGACAGTCGAGAAGGCCTGCAGCAGGTTAGGACGCAGCCTGGAGGCCGTAATTGAGGTCAACGGCGATTTCACTGATTAAAATTAATAGTAAATTCGTTCATTTCTTTAACGTGTAACTTTGGTAAATAGATCTGTATGAATGAACTTTTACAGTTATTTCCTTTTATATTGTAGTTTAGCGACAAATTACCCACCCCACACTTTAATATCCTTTATTCCTCAGTTTTCAAAATAAAAATGAAAAGGAGGAGGTTCCCGAAACTACTCTTCCAATAGAACGAATTTTGCCTTCGTTTCATACAATATTTTGCTAGACGATGCCCTTCTTTTCTAACAAATTTTCTTCAAAGTTAACAATCAATGTTTTCCATTTCTTGACATTGTTCCTCACTCCATTTAAAATCTATGACTCCTCTCCTATTTTGGGCCAAACTGTGTGACGGTGCCTTTTATTACGCCAGCTTCTATTTCTTTCTCATTATCAATAATGATCCTTAGGATTCGTAGATTTGATTCCAAGGTCATGTGAGCGAAACCGTTTTACTAGGCCCTTCCATCGTCATCGTTGAAGGTGTATGGGTTTGTTACAGCATCATCTACCATCCACATTCGTCTTTCAGCCTTCTTCCCTTGTTTTTATCTTCTTCTCCCCTTTTCCATTTTCTTTTTTATATGGAGATCCTTTTCATTGAGGCAAACTTCATTTTATTGAAGGCTTCCAAACCTCGCTGAGGGGAGTAATCACTGTTTTATTACCGAAGGAATCCGGAAGCACGGTTTTCATGGAAGAGTTCTCGGAGGGGGCAAATGAAAGGGGATTCCAAACGCTAAGTCACCATCGCTTAAATGGCTCCACATTCAAAATAAGAGCAAAGATCCCATGGCCGATTAGTAATAGTAGAATCCATTTGAATGAAAATGAGGCTTCCAGAAAATGTTACTTTTATTATGGATCTTATTGTCGATCATGCTTCTAAGACGCGTATAAAAGAACAGAAGTTTTAGGTTTAGGAAATCTGGCACAGGCCAATATTTGCTATATGAGTAATCTAGGCATAGAAAGAACGTTTGGGGATCAAACTTGGTCTTCTATGCAGCATTTTAAACCTAGCACTTATAAAGCAATCTTCTGTTACTTAGGAGAATGTCTCTCAATGAAAATGTTCACACTCGGGATATAAGTAGGTTTCGTAGAAAGAAGCATTGGCAGCCATTCTCTGAACGTGGAGGAGGAAGAAATGAATGAAAAACGATAATATATAGAAAAACCAATATAATCTCAAAGGCTAAACAGAGGTACTGGGCCCAAAGTGAGGTATTAGCCACATCCTCAAACATTTCATTGATAAGCACTGTCACTCATAAATACCAAATTGAAGTCTCGTGAGAATGGAAAATTTAGGTTACAAAATAGAAACAAGTTGAGGAAGATGAGAAGAGTAGAACAGAAAGTCGCGTTTAGACAATGACTCTATGAGAGCTTGAACTCACACTTGTCCACATATATTTACCCTAGGTTTATGGTCGGGGTAAGAAAAGAAGCCCCTCTTTCTCCTTCTCTGCCCTTCTATCCTTAATCCTCAACATCTCGCAAAACATTGAGAGGAAGAGGTAAGGCCAGGTCACCCTCAGGAATGACATAAGAGAGAGAAAAATTGATAGAAAATGAAGGGAAAAGTGACGGTACGTCTTGAAATTTGTCTTAATGCCCTTCACGGCCTTTTTCCCTGGGAAGAAATCGCTGAATTGACCGCGCTACTGGTGTGTATGGAGGAAAATGGATTACCTACTATATCTGGAGGTTCACAAGTTTAATATCAACATCCCTGACGTGAAACCACACAACGATAAGATGAATTGGACAAGAAGAGAAGCATATATTTTCTAATTGATCAACTCAGTTTTCCACTCAGATAAATAGTTTTCCATTTTAAACTATATTTTTTCATTTTTATGGCAATTTTCTCTTAAGGGAGGATTCAAAGATCGATGGCGCTCTTCTATCTACAGAAAGGTGAGGAAATCATTACAAAGCCGCTCATCATAAATCAGAATTTCGCCGAACACTTCATGTGGCCCACTTCAATCAAACCCAAACTCTTCAAAAGGGAGTAAAAGGTAAAAAGAACTGGTGGTATGTGACAAACTTTTATCGCTTCGTGGACCAACACTCTACCATACCTAAAAGAAAAGGGTTAAAGATAGCTTTTCTGCAAAGCAGTGCGAGAAGCAGAATGTTGGAAAAACTTGAATGAAAGCAAAGTGAAGAAGCACGACTTAGCCCTCCAAATATATTTTCATATTTTTGCGCCGAAAATATCACGAAATTGCTTCATATTTTTAATGAAATAACCAAAAGGATGAAAATCTTTAACTTATTATAATTAATCGGCCAAGCAGAAACCATAATTTGGTATCGTACTGTAACCTGCCAGCCTGTTGTGACGTTCTTATTTATGGACAGATTTGTAGAATTACTCAAAGCCTTTCAGTAGGAATAAAACTCGTAGAATTCTTCATATATTTTTATTGATGGCTCAAAGTTATCATCCTTTCAATGAAATATTTCATCTATGACATATTTTATTGAGTAGTAAAGTAAAAATAATGCAAGGTATTGTGATTTCTTTTTAAAGGAAACGACATCCTTCTGCAAGTATGCTCGGCTGTTGAAACAATGTTGTGGAACTTTTTGATGTGATTGCAATGATAAGATGGTTAATCTCTGGTTTAGCTACATAGGATTATTAACTTGAAATTATGATTGTTTTGGAGAGCCTTGTACAGACAAGGGGGAAACTATGCTAATTGATAAACTTATGTTCCAGCCTAGGATTTTAAGTTTTAACTCTCTTTAGAACAAATATCCTTTCCACCAAACCCTTTGTAGTATTATCATTCCCTTATTTATTTTGATAAATTCCACCGTATCCACTTCATTTCGTCTCGCTACTGATGATAGCCAGCAGTGATGGAGCCAACTTTGTTCTCTATGAGAGTTCCTTTCAATAAATAACGTAGAAAGAGCCGTTTTGTGCTTTTCTGCTTTTACAAAGCACCATTCCTCTCCTTTTCTGACCTCTAGTGATATTTAACGGCTACATATATTCATTTCCCATAATAACTTAGCTCCTTTCTAAAATCACGTTCAAAAGATGGGTAAAGGAAGGTCTCTTAGCAATTTATATCCTATAACTTAAAGATATACACAATTTTAGTTTTTTAAAAGAAAAACAGAGTTAACCATCCGACTGCCTCGTGTTCATTATCCATCTTTATTCATTAACAGTAATAAATAAGGATTTACTCGAAAAATTTAACCTAGGAACAATTTAACTCACTGTCTTAATCACAAATTAGTCCTGACCAAGAAAAGATACAATAATGGAAATAAGAGATAAAGGAGATAGGGGCGAGGAAAATTCTCCTCGCCGCTTGAACGTCTATATTTATGTTCTGAAATGCATTTAACTTTTTGATCTAAATACGATATGATCCATGTTAAGATGATCTTCATATCAGAATCTGCCATCCAAATTCAAGGTAATTCGAGGCACTTGATTCAAGGTCAAAAGATCTTTCCGCGCTTATACTTCCAACTCGAACAAAACTTAATACGAAAATAAAATGATTCATCCAACAAATATTGATAATTTGTTCGATCAAGCATACTTTAGTGGTAAACCCATTTATTCAAAATGGTTTAGCTCTTTTATTTATTTACTTATTTTAAATTACTGCAGTGTAATATGTAACAAGGTCGAAAACTATTTGTCATTAAATGAGCTAAATTGTAACTTTGATTTGGCTTAATTACATAAACTGTGTTATATATACAAAATAATTTAGAATTTTTTAAAAATTTTATATATTTAATTAAAAGACTGTTATAAAATATTCAGAGAATATCCACTTATTTTTAATAATTCTATTCATTTAGTTTCTTAGATGAATTCCAATGCAATAGCAATAAAATTACGAAAGCCATAATTTTCTAAATAGTTTGTTTACAACAAACTATGATAAGAAATGCCACATTCCATAATTAAAACAAAATAATAAGGAAAAAAAGAATGTGGTAAAGAAATAAATGACTTGAAGCATAAAGCCAAAAAAGTTCGCCAGACTTAAAAGAACGAAAATCAAATCTGAATCCTACCGATGATAATTATTTATTTTCTAAATACTTTCGAAAAATGAGAACCAAATTAATAGGTCACTAGTATGACAAAGGTATATTTGAAACAATTCAGCCTGAATGTATCATCTTTGTAATTTGCAAAGTGTATTTATAGAAAAGAAATGGCAAGCGATAAAGGCGATCGTCAGTCACGGATAAAAAAAAATCAAGATCCCATTAATTAAAAAAAAAGCTACTCTTATACCCCATGAACCTAAAAATTAAACCACTCACTACTTTCTTTGAGTATTACATATGACTCCTAGTAAGAAGAGGAAGAAGAAAAAACAAAAAGAAATTTGGGAGGGAGTAGGGAATCTCAAATGTATAGCCTCTACCGTCATCTATAGTTTGAAATACAGTCCCTTAGACATAAAATTGCATCCACAAATAAGTAACCACAAGTTACCAAAAGTTGCATACTTGCTCCTCAGACATATGAAATAACTATCTGTGGCAGAGACAAAATTATAGGAGTGTCGAGTAGAAGATATTTCGATTCTGGGAAATATTATTGTATTAAAACTTGTTACATAGAGGTTCAGGCGAGGTTTCTTCCTGAAGTGATCTAGAAGGTTCAAAATAAGCTTTTTATCAGACACATTATTTAAATATAACGATGTTTGTCCTTAAAACGTGTCTTAGCCACCTTTAATCTTACGTTATTTTTGTTTATTTTTTCAATCGGCCCCATTATTTCTATGTATATAACAAGTGAAGAATAGCTTCTTTTGGGGGGGTATTGGTATTATGCTTTCATTCAGAAATAACCCATTTCCAAAACCATGAACTCCAATAAAAGGAGCCCCTTACAGCATGGGGAAATAAATAAAATTAATCCTTACAAACATGGAAAATAAAACATATAATAAAACATTCCCTTACACCAATAGGAACAAACACATAAAAATACATTCTTTCCAAACAACAAAAAAACAACAAATAATTAACATCGCCTCTTATAACAATTGGGACAGCCATAAAAATACATTCTTTAAAATATGTAAAAAATAACATCCTCCCTTATAAACCAAGGCGAAAATCCCAAGTCTAATCTCTTAAACATAAGGAAAAACTTGAAAATTAATTCACCACAACATTAATGAGCGCGAGACAAGGCATCTTCCATGAGGTTCTCTTTAAATATTTTGTGCTCTATCGGCAAATTATTAGTTGCCCCACCAGTGAGTATCGCCATTCCCACCCTGTGTCATTTTCAGTACAACTTTAACTTGTTAATGTGACGCTCTAATTCATTTTTCCTCCTTTCATGAGTTAATGAAATCATTTTCAGCATCCACCATCTCCTTCACCCCATACATACCTAAAACTTAAATTCGAACGGGTTCTTTAAGTTAAGTAAGAACAGTACCACCTTCTCGCCGAGCTTTCGCTCCCAAACCATGGTGATTTTAACATATTCAACTCACTGAGCTTATCCTTCAATTCATTGCCATACTTTGATACCTGGTACATTAGCATTTTGGTCTTTAATTTACCTTTTAACATCGCGAGAGGACACCTATATCAATAAGCGAAAAGCAGCTCAAATGACGTAAACCCAATTTAATTTCATAGGTTTGCAAAGAAAGGCTGTTTGCGAAATACGTCTGTTCTCTCTTGGGGCTCAGGAGAAGGTCACAATATGAACTCACCTGAAACCCCTTTGATAACCGCTCGTTATTTGTCCCGTTTAATCTATGGCTATCGGCTATCCTCTCCATTCAGAAGGTTTCAGTAGGATTACATTCTTTCTTTAATATTCCTTTGCACTGGTTGACTAGAGGGAAGAAAGGGAGGTTTTAAAAGACATGATATAAAATATAATTCACTAGCACGATTATCCTAAAATTTTACATATCAACAATTATATACATAAAATTTAAACACTGAGTTAGAGACTTAGTCAAATGGAGTGCACGCAGGCAAGTGATCACCGTTCTGCCCAAGTTAACAATACAACAGTTTTACTTCCAGAAGACACCTTGCCACAACAGCTGCCTTAGTTAGGAAATAGTTTAAAGCCCATTTCGGAAAATGTTTCTAAGAACAAACTAGGGAAATCGGAGAGTTGGAGTGTCATCTCGGTCGGGAGATTCTAGGCCAAGTTATTTTTCCCTTGCATTACTTAAAAAAAGAATGCATTATCCCCCTTCGCTCCGCTCTCTCATTGACGCTACCCAGTGGCACGTCAGCTGCGACCATACCTCCGTGGGAATGGGGTCCGAACTCTCAAATTGGCCCAAATGCTCGACCACCAGACGTTGTGTCTAATTTCATTAGCTTCTCCTCTTCCTCGACGCTTGAGGAAAGCATACCCCCTGTTGGATCTATTTTTATGAGCCTCCTCCCCTCCAAACTTACAC
Source organism: Ceratothoa steindachneri (assembly GCA_963969495.1). Lineage (NCBI taxonomy): Eukaryota > Metazoa > Arthropoda > Malacostraca > Isopoda > Cymothoidae > Ceratothoa > Ceratothoa steindachneri. Next base: position 173,905,579 of record OZ018322.1, on the reverse strand, counting down.
AGCCAGACACTAGTTAAGCGTAATATGGACCTTTCACAACAATATATATACGCTACTATTGGTAATTTGTCGCCTAATTTCAATATAAAAGAAATCGTTAGATGATAAAGACAAAGAGGATTGTAGTATTTCTTCTATTCAATGAAATCGTCGTCCTTTTCAACTACAGCCTCCAAGCGGCGTCGAAACCTGCCAAGGCCTTCTCGACTGCCCCGAGTTTAAATGGGTGAAAACTGTAGTGAGCTCGGAATTAAGCTCCACCTTCGTGGTGCACGGGGGCTTGCTGGTCTCTCTCTTAATCACGCACCACACATAATAGTACAGGGGGTTGTAGTCTTGAGAATTAGGACGCTGGATAATCAGAGTAAAATTGTCAAAAAGAAATTGTCTGATAGCCAAAACTGGGTCGACCTTCTTGTGTAGCATGGTACAGAGTCCTGCGGCCAAGTGTACAGCCTTCCAACGGCCATCGTCTGGGTAGGGGAATAAATATCACGAGGACAAACAGACGCTAGTTTGTTTATACAGCGTCAACTTTTACGCGCCACATGATGGCAAGACTTTACCCCCGTCCCCTCTCTCCTTTTCCTTGCTGCCCTAAAGACCCTTCGAGCATTGCTCGCAAAAAAGGATTTCAGACAGCAGATTTCGTAGTCCGTTAATATAAACAGAGGAGGGTGTGATAGCCTTTAGAATAAAAATCTATGAAGAGGCTTACTGTCCCTTCCGATTGTTTATGTCTATTTCTGCCAAAGAGATGAAATCAAACTTTCTCTGTGTGTAAACCAGAAGGAGCTAATTGTCACAACATTGGAAATTTATGCCCTAAGAAAGAGGCTTAACTGTGGGCCCTTGTCTCTCCTTCCCTACCCTTCCCCAGTGGATAATCGACGTATATATAGTTCGATCTTGAGAAATAAAAAGAGGATCAGCCTAGCAATCTAGAGAAGAAAACGAGTCCATGAGTCAAACCGCGAATCAAGAAAACAGTGGAACCAGGCGAGATTTTTCTTCCCGAGTCCGTTCCTTTGGTTTCTTAGAAGAGTGGACCAGTGGTTTCGAGACTTACTCTCAAACCATTCTCGTTCAGAGAAATCCCCTATTTCAGTTTTCTGAATAAAAAAACAGAGATACCCCTCACCATTGAGGGATACCAATGTGAAGTCCCAGTCGAGAAAAGATTCACCTCTTGGTCAAGTCTTATCATCGAGAAGCCCAAATTTATAACACAGGGATCGGAATAACTTCCGTTCATCCAGTATCCTCTCACTTACATCTTTAAGTCAAGAAGTCTCGTGGCCCGTCCCCCCCACCAAATCCATCCGGACAAGCATCAGCTTTTTTTCCCGAATAGCTTCAACACGCGGCTCTTTCTCCCAGTGAGAAGAATCAGATACTTTCTCAGCCATCCTCACGGCCGCGAGAAAAACTCTCGACCAATGCGCCTCGAACCATTTCATCAAGGAGGTTCCCCTTCAAGGTCACCCAGCTCCAGACTCGCTCTTAGTTAAAGGTAAAAAGGAATCCCAAACATATCCATATTTGTTAGTTCACATTCCGTGCGAAAGTTATTATTGAGTCAACCATCGCGTATTACTCATCGGTAGTATTAATTTTTATTAGATCCTCTCATTATAGCATTAGTATATTTAAAAGTATATTTTTATCAAAAATGTTTAATTAGATCCTCGAAACGCTGCAAATGGCAATAGATATATAATATTACGAATCCTCCCTGGTTAAAGAATCAAAGTAAAATAAAGCACTTTTAGAGAAAAGTGGAACGAAGTTACTCATATACGGAGCAAACGTACATACGTACACGGCCGTATACCACGACAGTCTGGATCAACAACAAAACCAAGTCCTCCAGGCATTTGATACAGCCCTCCGGGTATATAAATGGAGGCATACCATGTACCTCTCTATGGACCACCCCAAACACCAAGAAGTGGACTCTAAAGTTTGTCTTCATGATGCTTGGTGCATCTTTTGGAGATACTGCAAGCCAGCGGTTGTTTACTAGTTCACAACTGTTCTGGCAGAAATTATTCTCGTCTGAGAAGAAACAAAGCATTCTAGGCCTGATGGTATGGATGCTTCACTCTGTTTATGGTGGGGGGGAGGCATATTTATAATTATTTATCAATATCATTCATCTTGAGATTTCTATATTCGTTTCTAGTTATCTCTTCTTGACTGAAGTGCCCCTTAAAATATTTGTCTTCCGTTCATCTTGACTTAATGATTCCTTCCAAATTCTTGATCACGTGATGTTTTCTTCTTAATTCTGGATGACGGGATGAGTTCTTCTTGCTTCTTGACAGCGGTTTTCTCTTGAGTCAGTTTCTTGAGTTGTCCATAAGGCGTTTTCCGTTTTCTTCTGGGATTTTTTCCGTAAAAATTGTGGCCTTGTGGGATCGATCGCGGGTCCTTTGAATCCAGAGGTTAGCACTCTACCGTTACGCTGCGGCGAAGTCCGTTCTGACTTGGTAATTTAATGGGTTATTTATATTCTCGCTTTTTGCAAGGAAGTTTTTCTCTTATACATCTTCGCACCCCTGCATGTTCACAAGCTTCACAACACGTTACTTCCAATTGTCTTTCATCTTTTGCCACAGAAACTGGCCCTTTCTTATCGTGTATGATTATTGGCAGGTGCTCTCATGCACTAAATTCCTGATGAGAGAATCTGACACTCTCTTGTTCCTGATTTTAGAAATCATTGAATTGCTGAAATCGTTGTAAATGATGGCCTGGATCTTCGTGACAGATTCGCGAGTTCTTTTGGTATAGGAACTGTTAAAATGAGGATTTCTAGCCGCCGTACCTTCTAAATCACAGCTTGATTCTGCCAACTCTTTTCTGATCCTCTGCACCTACGAGAGATTGATAGCCGAGCGCTCGCAGATCTTCAAGTTGGAGCACTTAGTGTCAGTAACAGTTAGCCCAGCTTGCCTCTTGCAAAATTTGGGAGGGTTGAATTCAGACAAAATAGTGTTTCCTTCACAGAAGAATAAAAAAAAGTCACCTATAATAAGAAGCAGAGATGACAGACGCCAATAATATGCATGCGATGAATTTATACAGGGTGTCCACAAAGTCTGGGTACATAGGGGATAAATACATACTTTTAGAACAAAACAATTTAATTTAATTATAATGTTAAGAAATTATATTTTAAATATGATTTCCATTATTTGCAATGCATAATTCGATGCGCCTTGCTAAATTCTGGTGAACTCGATTGAATAGGTGTACATTGCCGTCGATTTCAGCACACTGACTGATAATGCGTTCTCTCAAGTGGTTTAGATTTGCAATCTTCATTGAGTAAACTTTCTCTTTTAACATACCCCAGAAAAAGAAATCAAGGGAAGAAAGGTCTGGTGAACGAGGGGACCACTCCACATGACCTCTTCTTCCAATCCAGTGAGGAAAAGGGACATTCCGCCAATCTCTAACATTTGTAGCAAAATGGGCAGGGGCTCCATCCTGCTGAAACCAGTCCGAAAGTCCCTCGCCTAGGTGCTCAATTTAAGGCATTAATTTGTCTCTCAACATGTCCAGATAAGTCTCACCGGTTACATGTTCATCAAAGAAGAAGGGTCCTAGCACATAAGCTTTCCATAAACCACACCACACCATCACCTTTTGGCAGCCTTGCTGTTTGGATGGATCCATCCAATGTGGATTGTCTTGAGACCAGTATCGAAGATTCTGTCTGTTGACTTCACCATTAACATAAAACAAAGCTTCATCACTGAACAACAAAAGGTCTTTAGTAAAATTGATATTTTCATCCAATTTATCTGAAAACCATTCGCACATCTGCATTCGTCTATCGGGGTCGTCTTCATTTAAGTGATGCAATATCTGTAATTTGTACGGATGGAACTTCTGTTCTACCAGGATTTTGTGGATAGTTGACCTTGGAATACCCAATTCCATGGATTTCCGACGTAGTGATTTCTTTGGGCTAGCAGCAATCTTGGCCATGACAACCTCTTTCGTTTCGTCTGAAGTCTTTGGTCGCCCGGAACGGGGTTTGTCCAAGACACTGCCTGTTTCTTTAAACTTCGTGACCAATTTCCCTACGGCAGTAAAATAAATAGGTTGCCAATCAGGGTGTCGAAGGTTAAATTCATCCGCGATTTTGCGATAAGACCATCCTTCTCGTCCACTTAAGAGTACCAACTCGATTCTTTCTTCTTTAGACAAAGCCATCATTCGATCTGGGGAGGAAAAATAACATAAATAAATAAAATATTAAAATTCCTATGTACCCAGACTTTGTGGACACCTTGTATATATATATATATATATATATATATATATATATATATATATATATATTCCAAGTACTTTCGAAGGAATAACGAAATAATTTACAAAGCTGGTATATATATGAGGGACAAAGAAAGCATTTATTTGAAAACACTCACCCTATCATTTGGAATTAGGCTAAATTTATTTACAAATCTAATGACTTTATTGAAAGAAATATTGTTTAATGCTCATTCATTGATTCCTCGCCTAATTTTAATATATCCCCCGGCCTCTTTAAACTGGACCCTGTTATAACGAAATTGTCCATTTTAAATCTTAGCCCTTTGATTTATTAATTTAGTTATGTTTATCTCGTTTATTTTTATGTATTCACAATTAGGTGTGTATCCATTTATCTTAGTGACCTAAATGTCTACATTCTGTGTTCACAGTAGACCTTATCCATTTGGTTTTATACTTTGTATCCGTTTCTGATATATATATATTTATATATGTGTTGCAATGTCCCGCAGGAAAAATGAAATGGTGTTTCCAAGTACTTTCGAACTTTATTAAGTTCCTTATCAAGGATAACTACAAGAAATAATATTATATTGAGGTATATATACGAAGGAAAAGTATGAAAGACAGCCTCAAAAACAAGAAATCACCAATGAGGAAGAGGGAAGGAGGAAGGTAAAAAAACACATTAAGGATTACAAGAAGCAGGTAGTAAGGTCAAACTAAGTCGAAGGAAAGGGTAACAGATTCAAAGAAATGGAGATAGCCTAACGAGGGAGATTATAAGACACGATGAGCAAAAGGGATGAAAATACAAAGTACAAAACAGAGCAGTGACAATTAAAAAAAATAAATAAATAAAATACAAAATAAAAATAAAATTGGGGCCACGTAACTAAAGATTATATAGAAAAAACTAAGTACAAAAGTCAAAACTAATTTCTTTAAGTATTAATATTTTAATTATAGCATCTATTTTATATAAACAAGGGGAAAGGTTAAAATTATCACATTGGCTTATAAAAACACATTCAATGATATTCCTTTTTATAGGGTCATAGTAGTGGGGGAGTTTATTCAGGTGAGTTTCTGGTTGCCTAAGTAAATATTATGGACAAACAACTTTCTGTTTGCATAAATCAACATAAATATAATGTCCGTAAAGGGGAAGATAACAGTGTTTTCTTTGTCTATATGTCAGATAAGGACCATCTAATTAACTGGAACTCGGCAAAATTTGCCAGAAAAAGCACAACATTTACCGAATAAAACCAAAAAAAATGATACAAAGCTCAAATGATCAAATAAGAACAGAGGCTTGAGTGCTAAAATACAAAGAGTAAAACATACTAAAGGAAGCAACACTCCCCACCTTCGCCCGAAACGAGCTTTTGCCAGGCAATCTGGTGCTATATTGATTATCATCACCATTGAAGTGATTTTAATAATACTCCTCCTCCTCCTCCTCCATATCATCACCATCACTCATTTCTACCTTCCAACACTTTTTTCTACCTATCTTATTGTATACTCAACCACCAGGCGCTGATCCACGGATGTGGGAGGCTGAAGTCCCTCCCCCTTAAAAAAATATATTTGCCCTTTCATTGGCACATAGTGAAGGACGAAGCGACTTCATTAAGCGTGCTCCACAATTACATTATTCAGTCATTGTATTCATTGAATTCCTACTGGTTAATGGCATCTCTCTCAAGGATGAGAGCAACTTCGACGTGATCGTGGGACTCGGACTGATCGCAATCCGAGAGTCGCGTTTTCTAATTGGCTTCGTCGTCGCTTAGTTGGTTTCAGCTCACATCGTGGAAACTAGCCGAGAGCTGCAGCCCCTTACGTTCGATCTCATCTCAGCATACACTATGATCGGTAAAGTAGAGACGTTTTGAAGAAGGCAGAGGAGCTACTCCAGGAGATCGGCTCGTCACATGACACCATTCATGTGCCTTGAGTTTGTAGGCGGCAAATGCAGCGAGGAAATGTACCCTACCATAAAACTGAGGAATATTACTGCCTATCTGTCTATGTCTCGTTTATTGACCAGGTGTTGACTGAGCTGCTGAGGCGGCTCGGAAACGATATTATTCCAGTCGTCTTCAACATCAAACATCTGCTTAGCGGCGTCCACGGAGATGTTGCTGTTATACTAGAGTCGGCAATAGTCTACGAGGCTGATATCGAGGCCTTAAGCCTCGTCAAGTTGCAAGCAGAGCAATAGTTTTCGTCAACAATCAAGTTTGACTCCGTTTGAAATGCTCCTGCCCATGCCCAGACCCTAATGTATCCGAACCTGGCAAGGCTCCTCTAAGTTCTGGTTTCTCTCCCAGTCTCGAACGCGGAGGCCGAGCGTTCATTTTAGGGCCTGGAACGACTGAAAACGTATTTAAGGAATAGCATGGGTCAAGATCGCCTCAACAGCCCGCCGCCGCTGATCGATATTCCGAATGAAATTGATTTTAGAATAGACAGTGTAATCAATGTTTTTGCCCAAATGAACAGGAGATTGATGTTCATGAGAAATATCTTGACCAATTCTGTGTATTACACTTGTTTATGTTTATATTTCTTTTTTAAACCATATTTGAATTCTGCTATTCAGATAGAGTTATGTAATAATATGGAATATATATATACACTTTTTTAACCGATGCGATCGAATGTACTTTATATGATACATTTATAAAATACAGGTAAATTTCACAAATAATTATTTAATATCAGTGCTGTGTAAGATAACACTATCAATGATCAATGCCCTTTTCTAAGAATACTCAGAGGAATTCAGGTTAGCTGCCCCAAAAAGAATTTTATCCTGGATATGACACTGTCAACCACCTTCAAATCTTTTTCTATCTAAATCATAATCTTATAAAGTTACCAGATTTCGCCACATGTGATTTGCGCCATCTTTTCAAGGATTCGGATAAAACTAAGCATATCATTTTATGGGTTCTTTTTATTGTATGACAATAATGAAATGCTATCTTTATGTCATTATTATTAGCATATGTTTTTAAGGTAATTAAAGAAGAAGCATACGTAGGTCATTAAAATTAGAGGTCGTACAGCATAAAAGTTTTATCTTTCTCTAGAGTGCTATCGGTTAATAAAATTAAAGAGATATTTAAGCTCTATAAAAGTTAATATTGATTAATTTCCTTTAGTATAAAATGGTGCCACAAACTAAAAGTTGAATGGAGAAATAAATGAGTCCCTATTTATTATCTTGACAGGGAAAGTAATGTATATATGCTTAGTATATCTATGCATTAGAATGTAAAGAGAAGAATGAGCTTATTATTTGTGATGTTTATTCCTACATGTAGATATAACATCTAATTATTTTGCTCCCGTTACACCTTAAATTTATCTCATGAATGTAGGGTCTTCAATTGAGGAAAAAAGTCATCAAAAGTTTCATTTATTGCTCTAGAAAGCAGATATCAATATATAATTTTTAGTCCTAAATTGCTTTCTTTATAATAATTGGTAGCACATGAACTAAATCATTCAATTGCTTTTTCCTTGCATTTTGTTATAGAATCCTCATATCTATACACCAATATTAAGCCATCTACCCGATGGAGGATGGAGATAAACCATGAAAATGTAACTTTTTATTCTCTCTCCAGAGAACTAAGTTGTATCAGGGAGGAACTTAAGTAATGTCCCATTTTAGGATATATGTTAAAAATTAAAAACTTAGGAATAGGAAAATATTATATAATCATAAACATAACCTTCATTGCTTTCTAAAACCTCACTCTATTTGGCAACAAGCTTCTAAAGCTTGTGTAATTCTTTAGGTTTTGATGCCAAATATGAATCCAACTCGTTTTCAAACTCTTCTCTTGATGTCGACCTAAGACCATCCGAATGATTTTGTACCCCATAAAAAAATGATAATCAGAAGGATGAAGGTCAGGAAAATATGGAGGATGAAGCAATGAATCCCAAATCAGCTCCTCCAAGGGATCTTTTGTCATTAGAGCTGTTTGAGGACAAACATTATCCTGATGGAAGATAACACCCCTTCTATTGAATAAGGGGGGGTCGGATTACCTTTGGCCCGAAGTAGGTTTCAAACGACGAAGTTTATTCCAGTAGAGATTAGCATTGATTTTCGATTGTTTTCTAACAGTTCTTAATGGAAAATTCCTTCAATATTGCACCATACATTCAACATGACCTTTATTGGATGAAGTCCTCGTCTCGGCTGTTCAGAAATTCTGCTTCCTCGATTGATTCACGAACGGCTGCGTTTAACATTATAGAAAGGATCCACTTCTCAACACCAGTGACAAGACTACCCACAAATGCTACCTGAAGATGTCGTGAAACAATAACGATACGCAAAAATGTAACCCTAAATAAAATTTTATATCGAAATGAGAAAGAGGAGAAATTTCGATTATAAAAAATAATTATTTATAACTGAAATAAACTTTATTTATGGTGACATTTTGGGGTTTTTTCCTTTAATTTAGAACGGAATAGTAAAGAGCCCATTTTACGCAGATGCTTTGGAAGGGAAGATCTACAAACGAGTGATAAAGATAGAGAAAGAGAAAATGCGTTGATGACAGGTAATAAGGTCATGAGGGCAAGTTGTGGTTGCTGAGGTAGGTAGGGGACGAACTTCCCCAGTTGTTGGTTAATTTTTAAACAATTATTGGGGATTCATTTGTAGTTTCCTAATTTTATTATAAATCCTTATATAATATTTTGTACATTTATAGATTTCTATATAACCGTTGTGTTTCAGATGCTATGATTTTCCCTCTTTCATTTTCGGCGGGTTTTTAAAAATAATAACAAATTTAGATAAAAAACAAGGTCAACAGAGCTAAGTCGCGTGCCCTTAAACATTCTGACTTATAACCTTACGACCTTCAAAACTTTCAATAATTCCAGGACTAAACTTGGGAGGACCTTGGCAATTATATCACTTGAAAGACAATGTAAAACAAACTTGAAAAGTAAAATGGTTGCCATCCGACCGATGAACTACGGACCGACATAGTAACATATAGAGTCGCACGCGACTAAAAACTACATCTAGCGGCAATTTTCTTTAATTTTGATTTGGTTCTATATTTTTTCATCTTCTGTTCACATAATACGTGCTCTCTTTTTTCTTTTTTCGTTATTCGTCCTCTCCTCTTTCGGTTCTCGTCCTTCATTCAGCGGAAATTAGCCCGTGTCTGGAGAAGGAGGATGACATTGAGCTCTACCTTTTTGTGGAGATTAGCCCATTTTTGGAGAGGAAGGATGTCATTGAGCTCTACCTCTTGGGGAAATTGGCCCGAGTCTGAAGAGGAAGGATACTATTGAGCTCTACCTTCTTGCAGAAATTAGCCAGTATCCGGAGAGGGACGATGCCATTGAGCTCTACCTTATTGCGTAAATTGGCCCCTGTCTATTAAGGGAGGATGCCATTGAGCTCTACCTTCTTGCCGAAATTAGCCAGTATCTGGAGAGGGACGATGCCATTGAGCTCTACCTTATTGCGTAAATTGGCCCCTTTCTATTGAGGGAGGATGCCATTGAGCTCTACCTTCTTGCGGAAATTGGCCCCTGTCTATTGAGGGAGGATGCCATTGAGCTCTACCTTCTTGCAAAAATTGGCCCGTGTCTGGAGAGGGAGGAAGCCATTGAGCTCTACCTTCTTGCGGAAATTAGCCAGTATCTGGAGAGGGAGGAAGCCATTGAGCTCTACCTTCTTGCGGAAATCAGCCAGTATCTGGAGAGGGACGATGCCATTGAGCTCTACCTTATTGCGTAAATTTGCCCCTGTCTATTGAGGGAGGATGCCATTGAGCTCTACCTTCTTGCGGAAATTGGCCTGTATCTGGAGAGGGAGGAAGCCATTGAGCTCTACCTTCTTGCGGAAATCAGCCAGTATCTGGAGAGGGACGATGCCATTGAGCTCTACCTTATTGCGTAAATTTGCCCCTGTCTATTGAGGGAGGATGCCATTGAGCTCTACCTTCTTGCGGAAATTGGCCTGTATCTGGAGAGGGAGGAAGCCATTGAGCTCTACCTTCTTGCGGACATTGGCCTGTTTCTGGAGAGGGAGTATGTCATAAAGCTCTACCTTCTTGCGGAAATTGGCCAATGTCTAGAGAGGAAGGCGGGTGTTTCTTCGCCTAAATTACCGAAATCCTCTGCTCTTTAACTCGTCATTGCATGATTCGTACAGTTCACATATTTTTGTTTTCTTTTTTAAATTTCGGCTATAAAATCATGGAGTAGCCAATAATATTTTAGGACTTTTTAAATAAATAGAAATTATAATTTTATTAATGAGAAGAACAACAAAAGCCATAAGTCATCAAAGTTGCGATGAATTTTCTGTATCTTTAAAAAGATTAACACGAAGACTCCATCCTGCATCTAAGGCGCAGTGCAGTGCATGACCTACTAACATGAAACATAACTGACTCATGTTGGAAACAAAGACGGGTTTTCTGGGCGTCACTTTCTCGGTTGGACTGCGCAGGTCACCCGTCGATTACTCGGTTACCAGACAACCAACCCATCAAACGATCAATTTACATTCCTCCCTCTTGGACACCTAATGTCTACCTTGAGGAGAAAAGGCAAGTTAAATTATCGTGTAAAGGTAGAAAAAAAATTTAGAAATTTTTAAAAAGTGGACAAGTGAGTTGTAAAGAAAGATTCGTAACTACGAAGGAGACACTTTAAAATTACTATTTCTTTAATATCTGGACAAAACAATAAAAACAGACAAAAGTTATGATATTTTAGTGCGATTACGCATACAAATGAGAGTAGGGAAGGGGAGAAGGGGATTGAGTATCAGTGCGAAGGGGAAGAGAGATTATGGGTCGAGGACTCTTGTACACCGATGTTTCGCGCAAACGAAATAAAAGAAGTGTCCCTTATTTATTACTGTGAGGCTTCGCCATGTCTAGTCATCTGGACTCTTTCTTCAATTATCACTTTGCAGTGGTGAACTAGATGTTAGCTTGAGCATTTGTGTGCAGTATGATAAAATAAAAACAAAAATTTAAAGATTGGAAAATGACGAACTTATAAAAGTGTATAATAAATGATATAAGCTTACCAGAGCAAACCAAAATCAAGCTGGTCTTCAGGGGAATAATGCTTGCTTACAAAGCTTTATCTGAAAGTGGAAAAGAAATAGGTGATTTCAGTGTGAAGCGATTTGCTACTGCTTTTGGAAGTCATTTTGCGAATTTTCATCCTCTCAATGATGCTTAAAACTTATTTTTCCACTAACTTTTGGTTAGAAAGTAACGAGTAATCCATGACCTGTAAATCAACGTGAGTGAAACCGACCTTGTGTGATTCATTCCGATTGTTTGGTGACGCTGCCTCGTATTTCGATGGGATCTCTTTTGACAAACCACCATTTCACAGAAAAGAGGTAGTGTTTGGGGGTTGTTGCCAAACAGCAGCCCCCGACCAAAAGTTGGAGGAAATGTACCTAATGGAAAGTAAGATATCTTTGTTATATATATCAAATGGTAAAAAAAAACCCTGAACTTATGATTTGTATTAACTAATGGTTAGTGTAATAAAAGGTAAAGAAGAAAGAAGATAAAACTTAAATTTCTCCTGTTCCTTAAGCAATTCAAGTCTCGCTGCTAAAGTGAAAATATTAATTTCCCTTCGGGTAAAACAAAAACATTTAAAATCTCATTTATCTCTTACTTGCACTTTTGTTGTTAACATTCAGAGAAATTAGAATAATCCAAAAGAAAATAACATTTATTAATAAACTGCCAACATGTATTAAATGAACTTACATCAGTATTGTTGCCAAACAAGTATTATTGTATTTTAATACAGTCCATTATATTTTTAACTTAATATCGACATTGATAGTTCATTTGGGCTGTTTAAATTGTTCCCTTTGCTTTTAAGCTAGTTTTGTTACGTTATTTTTAATGTTGCAAAAATAATACGTTCATGTGATTAAATATATTATTTTTATTTTATGTATTATATGATTAGCATATATATTTACGAAATCAAGGCCCTCAAAGATTAAGGGATTCACTGAAATTTAACCGTGTTATTGAATTATGACCTCTTGAAATGGCCATCCAATAAATTCGTTAAACCATCCTTAGTTGCCGTTAGCAACCAATTTGCGAATAAACTTCCAGGATTTCAAGCCATTGGAAATCAGATATTCCTCGCAATATCCATTTCAAATCTTAATCTGCGTAGTTTTAGGGCATTGGTTTATCTAATATTGTTTTGTTTTTTAGTAGAAATAAGTGTTTCACTTTAACATGTTAAAATTCATTTTACAATAAAAGAAACTTGGATCATCCCATTAAGGATGCTTTTTCTGGAGAAATGATTAAATCCCTATGTCTGTCTTTATAGGGTTTGTTCATAAGGTAATAAGGACAAAACAGAAAGTATTTAGATGAGGTGACTCTAGATCAATTTCTTAGAAAATATAATACAATCCTTTTAAAGCTTTGTTTTCTTTACCTCTCTTCAGTCAGTTTCATTTGACAATTCCATCACCAAAGAAATTGACTATTTAAAAATAGTATAGCTGCTAAATTGTTATTTTAACTCCGATATTTTTATATTTTTCAGCTTTTTAAACTATAAGTAGATAATATTCGAGTCACTTTCCCTTTAATCTGATTCATTATTAATAAAAAACCCCTCTGGTTAATATATTACTCCCATTTACCTTTAGCATACTGTCCCCTTAAGAGTAAATTCAAATTTATGGCTTTGAATGATCAATCCACATTTTATTTAGACCTTCACTAAATTTTGTTTTTGTTGTTGTGGTTCATTTCACCATCTGACTTCCAATATTATGGATAAATTTCCATTAGTCTGTTAACGTGTTCCATGGTCATCCATTTAACATAAATATCCTCTTTACTTCGCGATCTCAGTGATTTTTTAAGAAGTCAAACACATTTTTATTTTAGCGATATTTTATAGTAGCTTTGGCTTTAAAAATAAATATTATGCCAATACCATTGCTTGGATGTGTTTCCAGGGCCACTTCCTTAGTTGACTCCTTAACTTTCCGGATTGCACAGTCCTCATAAGGTTATTTACTTCTGTTTTATAATGTAGTGCGAGAAACAAGCTCCTATTGCAGGTATTGACTTGTATAATGCTAGGTATAACATGTAGATACAAATTTATTTTAATTATATAGAGCAATATTTAAATATTATATATAGATCAAATGCACAGAATTTTATATGTAAGTAATATAAATATTTCATATACACCCTAACAAATTTCATTTGATAATGGACAATTATATTTGTAATTTGACCAAAATATGTCGTTTCTCCATCATTTCCTAATTATAAATTATGCCTTTACAATAAACTTTACTTAGAGAAGGCCCTTTTGGATAAACTTGTAAACAACATTACTCGCAGACTCATCCAATCTGATACAATGCAATTATAGATTTCTATGATTATTTCCCAGTAGTTTGCAGCTATATGTACAAATATTCTTTGACTTACCAAGTTCTTTATAAAAACAGCTAGCAGGGCTAGTTTTCCTATATTCTGAAGCTGTTAGCAAAGTTCTTTCTAAGAGGTCAGAAAAAATAATTATGATTATCGTCTGCTTTGGAATTTTTCAAAACAAAAATAATTACAAATTATGAAGTTCAGAAAATGTATTAAAATTAAGGCTTGGCTGTTTTTTTTCTCATTTTTTCGTATATAAAAGCAAATTTAAATGGGAAAAAAGAGCTCTGAGAAATTTGTTTGCTTAGATGAATTCGCATATATTTCTTTCTTGCATTTAAGCTTAGAAAATAAGCATGGACCTGAAAACCCCCCCAAAAAGAGTAAATCATTATAAAATATGTAATGGAAACCTTTAAAAGAAATTTAAACCAAAGCTCTATTGCTAGAACCAGATTATTTTTTATTTACATAAAATTTAAAGCCCTCATACGTTTAATAATTTGGCACTAAATAATTTTGAAATTAAATTTAGCTAACAATGTTTATTCTTCATTTCCCAAGCTAATGTGTAGGAATTTATATTTTTCTATATTTAACCCAATTTTCTATTTTACTGATCAATCAACAAGTTATTACTTCATATCTTTTTTTGATTTTTCATTAGTAACTTTTCGCATAATTTCTAGTCCTCACATTTTAGATGCGATTCCTCATAATGGCATCAATTTTATGGATATATATGTTGGGTGGTACTTAATTTATATTACAAATATTATAAACAGCAAAAACTGTTCTGGATTTTCATCACTATTTGGGGAATTCCTTTGATTATTGTTCTTAATATAATTACTGTTTGTCTCTTTTCATAAGTTTTGGAATCTCCATTAATGGATAATTCCATTTTGCTATCATTTGCCTCTGTTATTCTTATTATGATACGTCAACAATGATGAGGGGAAATTTCGTCTTTTGTGACAGTTTATCGCATTGGCATTTAGGATAGAGATTACATTGACAATTGTCCTTTCGAGAAAAGAGAATTTATTAAAGAGTAACAAAACAATATATTGATAGGGAAAACACGTTCAGAATAGTATTATAGGATTTATTGATAGGTGTCAATAAGCTGGCTAATCGACTTTGTTTTAGCCATGGCTTAATCCACAAGAAATCCAAAGGTACGTCATAGGTCAGCGGCGATTAATTGGTTTCTTGAGGAAGATAAAGACTTTCAAATGGGGTTCAATGAATAAAAGAAACAGATCTCTTGTACTGAACTCTTTTCTTAATGAGAAGGTGAATAACATGTGTAGAGAGCGAACTCGAGTAGCACTTCGAACTTGATCCTTATGCATATTAACAAAAGCTTCGGTAGAAAAAAACTACAGAACTAGGACGGGCAAGTATTCTAGGGTCTACTCAAGGCTAGTTTGAGAAGTAATAATATTAATGCCACCTCTAGCTAAGGAATACACTATATGCATTTAATCTATTGATATTGTTATGACGCACAACTATCTACGAGTAGACCTGATTATCAGGAAAGTTTCTAAGTACGTACACACTTATCTACGTGAGACAGAGATATAGAAAGAGAGACAGAGATAGAGAGAAAGAGACAAGCGTGATTCCCAATCGGAGTGTAAATATCGAGCCTATAAAGGAGTATGAGATAAGATTCGTTTTCCTGTGAACGATGTAATGAATATGGAGACACCTGATTAAAGTGCATACGAGATTGTAGTTTTAACTCCCTTCATTCACCATTTTCTCTCTATTTTTAATTATTTTATATTATTCATAGAGTCATATGGTTTAGGAAAAATCAATAGGTCAAATGTTCCTCGCAATCACATAAAAATTATAAACACTTTTGATTCCTATCAACCTAATATAAATACTAATTTCTCTGCTCGCTAATTGATAAGGACGTTCTAGTGTATCGCATCTATCATCGATTCACATTCCTATTTTCTACTCTCTTTTTCGTAATACACTCAAACTTTCTGAAGAGGATTCATGTGAGATTAAATAAATCCAACAATTTATAATATATGTAAATGTTCGCTATCACGATTTATCACACGCATTTAATTATAAATTCGCCATTAGTAGATTTGTTTATCATTCTTTTTTATATATCGTGATTATCCCGAAAATTATTAAAGATACATAAATTTCTTTTTTTTTACATAAGTGAAATGGTTTCCCATACATTGGTGGAGTTTTTGATGCGTGTGGTGTTGTAATCAACATGAAATAAGAATTTAGCAATGAAGAGAGCCAAAAAATTTGGTCGAATTTCAGAATTTAGCTCAAAAATAATTTGGTATTAATGTTATTACCTGTTTGACCTTTGATTCGTATTGTTAATTTCATGGAATCCGAAACATAATGTTGCGCTTTATCATAACTTAATTGGTTTTAATCATCAATTGTGTCCTTTATTTACTTTTAAGTATTTCTTAGCAAATTATTGATTATAATGTTTCAAAATTGAGAAAGACATTTTATTAGAAAACCATTAATTAATTTCCTTGATGTCTCATTAATTTTGCATTAAGGTACATTCTCTCAACGTAAATGAAAACTTAGTATCTGCATTTTCAATTAATAGTTAATTTGGGGGAGTAAAAAGCGTAGAATATATTTAGATACGAGGGGCGGTCAATAAGTTTTGCGAATCGGTAGGGAAAAACAGAGGAAGGGAAATGGCTGTTTGTGAGGGTGTTAGGACAAGTTATGACAAGTCAGGACCTGCAGCCGCACGCTACTGCCTCGTCTATTTAAGAATCAGTAGCTGATCGCAGATCGTGAGTCACAAATTTTTCAACAATGGAGAAGGTTGATCAGCGAGCAGTGATCAAATTTTTGACCAAGGAAGGCAAGAATGCAAAAGCGATCCAGGTTGCAGTGTACACCGACACCGCCCCTTCCTATGCAACCATTGGTCACTGGAATAGGGAGTTCCGCCATGGTCGTGAGTCCCTTGAAGATGACCCCTGTCCAGGACGCCCGTCAGACGTGACCAACGAGAACAATGTGGCCCGTGTGGATAGGAGGATCCTCGAAAATCGACGGATGAAGGTCGAAGAAATTGAGCGAGAACTTGGAATATCACATGGAAGTTTTATCAACATCATCCACGACAATTTGGCCATGCCCAAGGTCTCTGCCCGTTGGGTCCCTAGAAACCTCACGAAACCTCATACCCCATGATCGACTTCAACGTCGTCAAAGTTCGGATGAATTGCTGCTCCTGTACAACAAAGACCCAGCGGGATTCGAGTCACGCATAGTGACAGGTGATGAAACATGGGTCCATCACTAGGATCCTGAGACCAAGTTCGAAATCATGGCCTGGAAGCAAAGGGGCTCTCCGACCCCCATCAAGTTCCGGACCCAACCCTCAGCCGGGAAGATCATGGCCACCATCTTCTGGGATTCTGAGGAAGTGTTGATGTTGGACTATGCGTCTTGTGGAAGGACCATCACAGGCCAGTATTACGCCGAGGAACTGGCTGGGTGGAAAAAGTGCATCCTTCAGAAGCGGCGCGGCAAGTTGACACGCGGTGTCCTGCTCCTCCACAACAATTTCCCTGTTCACAAGGCCAGAGTTACACAAACTGCCCTGCGCGAGTGCGGATTCGAGGAGCTCAATCATCTCCCCTACAGTCCAGATCTGGCCCCTAGCGACTACATTTTATTCCGCCAGCTCAAGGCTGCACTGTGTGGACGCCAGTTTGGGCACGATGAAGATGTCGAGCTCGCCGTCCAGGAGTGGATTGAACAGCAGTCGGGAGATTCCTGATTATCGGGAATTCGAAGCCTCAGGGACAAGTTGCGCAAGTGCATTGAAGTCGAAGGTAGTTATATTGAAAAATAATAAAACACTTTTCCTCATATTTCGTTTCCTTACATCCGAATTGCAAAACTTATTGCCCACTCCTCGTACATATATACATGTATTTATTTTTTTCTTAGGGAGGTGTGACTGTAGTTGATGTTTTTCAGAATTAATTAAGAACCATCGCTGTAGAACAAATTTAATTTAAATTCAGTATTTATTTTTTATTAGTATTTTATACTTTGACCATATAATTACAGCAAACTTTCAACTTCATTTATTTCTACTCAGAACATTTTCAAAGGAGAAGGAATTAAATTAAAATACCTTTATCGATTTAGAATTAGAAGAATCTCCTTTTTTAGGGAGTTTAGTCTTCTTAACTCTATTAGTTGTAGAAACCAATCTTATGTAAGCAGGCATAGATGCTTAATGATACATTATATTTTGATATAAATTTATTAATTTATTACACCGAACCAACTTTTATGTAATCTAATCGGCATTACATTTCAAACTCAGCTACAGAGTTCAACTTGTCACCAAAAATTAATAAGACCACAATGGAACAAAGATAATTGTTTGGCTTTATAGAGTCAACAGGTATTTATGATCTTCCAATTTCAATCAACAGGTTCCTACGTTTCTTTGTTTACGAACCAATTTCCTTTCATAAGTTTCGCTTGAAGTTAATGGCGAGAGAAGGAAGGTTAAGACATACACAAAGAGAATATAGTAACGTTGATAGTCGTAAGACTAGCTTTGCCGGGCCTAGCCGAGACTAGCTTAGTATAATCTAGCTAGCATAGAATAACTTAGCATAGTATAGCCTTTATCCTACATTAGCGTAGTATAGCCTAACCTAGCTTAGTAGACCCTAGTCTAACCTAGCATATTATAGTATAACCTAGCGCAGCCTAGCCTAGTATAGCCTTACCTAGCGCAGAATTGCATAGTGTAGCCTCGCTTACTATAACCTAGCCTAGCCTAACCAGGTATGGCTTATCATTGCATGCCAGAGCCTAGCCTAGCGTTACCTAGAGTAGCTTAGCCTAGTTTAGTCAAGCTAGAATATGTTATTATAACCTAGCCATTATATCCCTGCATATGATAACCTAGCCTAGCCTAGCATACTATAGGCTAGCTTAGTATAGCCTATCCCAGCATAAGCACACCTAACATAATATAGCCAAGTTTATCATATTATAACCTAACCTAGTATATCCTGGACTAGTATATCATACCATACCCTAGACTAGAAAAACCTTGCATATATTAGCCTATTATAGCCTTGTTAGCTAGCCTATCGTACCCTAACATAGTATTACCTAGCATAGCCCTCCCTAGCCTATTGCGCTTTAGTCTACCCTAGCATAGCATAGTATAGCGCTATCTAGCCTAGTATGGTATAACATAGCCTAGCATTAACTATCATAGACGAGTATAGCCGATACTATCCCATTATGCACTAGTCAAGCATAGCTTAGATTTGTCTAGCCTAACATACTATATGATATCCTAGCATAGCATTTTATAGCCTAAACTAGCATAGTATATCTTACCCTTGTACATTATAACTTAGCACAGCTTAGCATAGTCTAGCCTAGCCTATAATATCCTAGCATAGTATAGACTATTCTAGTCTTGTCTAGCAGAGTATATCATATTATACCCTAGTCTAGTCTAGCAGAGTATCGGTGGAATAGTTATAATGTTATTGTCAAAACAAAATAGTTCCCGGACTAACCTTAGGAGGACCTTGGCAATTATAGCGTTCGCAGAGAATGTAAAACAACATAAGGTTTTTAAATTTCTTTAAAATCCGCCGAATAGTTACAGTGTTATTACAAAAATTAAAAAACAAAACAAAACGGGGACCGACCGACATTGTGAGATGTAAAGTCGCTCGCGATTTGACTCGCACGCGACTAAAAATAGAGAGAGCAAAAAAACAAGAGAACATGGAACCTAAGTCTGGTGCAGTCTTTTTCTCATATGTGAAAATATCGCAAAATTATAAATGGAATTTCGGCAAAATATATATAAAGATTAGTAAAAAAGAAATGAAATTAATAAACTTAAAATTATATTAAAGCTACACAACCTGAGTCGCCAAAAGAGAAAATTATTTGAGCCGCTAGTAAATGGGAGTGAACGCAACTCTTCCCAACGTAGGAACAAGTTTAAAGAAAGGAGTGAATATAATTAACATTACAAACTCATTTTCAAAGCAATTGTTGCAGCCAAAGTAGAGATTACTGCTTATTTATTTTCATATTTGATACCTCCTACACAAGATAGAAGTAAAATTAATCGGAAAAACAAAATTCAAAGATAAGTAAGGAAAGAAAGAGAATTAAAACAAAAATGTTTCAATGAAATCCACCCTGTGAATTCACTGAACTCTATCAGACATGAAAATCCTTCGTTCGTAACCGTGCCTCAAAAACAACATAGCTAAAATTATATTCCCTATGGCAGCAAAAGTCACAATATATGGTTTGATAACACAAACAATTGTGATTCATCTAAACGCAATTCATTGTTGCTACGAACTTCCCCTTTCTCTGACTCCGTTATATCAGAGCATTAAACTATGGCGGGCTTTAGCCAAAGCGCCAGGAAAGCGGGATTTGGACGGCCGCCCTCAGCGTTTGCGATGAATCATTGAATGTTCGATTTCACTTCTGATCACGCGACGACACTCTGTCGCGCCTGGACGAGCCAAGTAACGATTTTTGTTGAGTCCAATACATGAATGAAACGCCATCAAAGGCGACAAATTCACCCATCTACTACCCAAGCGCGTCATAGAGTTTGTGCTACACTCTGAAACGAGGAAAGAGGGGATACTAAGCCAAGTCCCACTTAAAAGAGGAATTAGCGTGCATAGCAACTCGTGACTGGCTGTGTATAAGAGAAGAATAAAGCAACGATTATAACGAATACTAGAGTAACGTAGGTCAGTTTTTATCGGGTAATCTTGGACCTATGTTCAACATTCAACTCGAATACTCTCAATTTAAATACTGTAAAGAGGCTAAGCTCCTTTCCATTACTTATTTTTTTTTATATAATTCGTTGTTGCGCGCAGGATCTCTGAAGGAGATGAACTTCTCTAGGGCGCCTCTTAGTCGTTTTGATTTTTTTCTTTTTGTCTCGTTTCAAATTTGATTGTTTTTGTTTCTTGCCTTGTAACAACGGATCAAGTTATCTTTTTGTTTGTAATTTTAGTTAGCTGAAAGATTTTCTTGGTTATTGCAAGTCTAAGATATTAGGAAACCATTCAACCTTGCAAGTTAAATAAGCTTTCTAAGGAGAGGAGGATGTATTAGATGTAGTTGTTGTGATGCTGAAAATATAGTATAGAGTCGAGAAAAAAACTTGTAGGTCGAATAGCTCTGGTGAATTAATGCATATAAATATATAAATTACACAAATGTTGTTACCAAATCTATAGTAACTTCAGTAATTTTCTAATGAAGTAAATGGACACCATTATTTTTGAAAGATTCGTTTCTGGAAACAAATTAAGGCCATTTGATGCATTGAAATACTTTTAATCTTGTATTTATTAGATGTGCCTTGTACAGTTTTTGATGCATTAACCCTTTTCGACATCGTTCAAATTGGTTCAGAAATTGACTCGTGTGGAATTTCTACCCAGGCAGCACACAACAATGTTGAACAAATCTGACTTTGATATTTGTTCTCGTGGCTTTTTTTCAGACTACTCTGTTCAATATGCCCCAAAGGTGGTGAAAGCCGTTCATATCAAGAGAATGGCTTGACTAAAGAAGTCCGTTGATCCCTTTTTTGTACGGATATCACTGAGTCTACTTGGTTGTGCGGGATGGAACATTACCTTCCCTAAATAAGGTTAATTTTTTTACCAACTGACCAATGGAGAAAACTTGAAGAAATTACATCCGAAGGATGGAGATGTATGTTTTCCAGTTTATATTCTCTCTTTCTACCCATATCCTTCCTTCTCCCTGCCACCATCTTTCTCTACTCATATCTCTCACCACTACACTCTCTTTAACCCTCTCCCTCTTTCTATCCAGCCTTATCACTCCTACTCTCTCGCTCTCACTCCTCCTCACACTTACTCCGGCTCTGACTACACCCTCTTACTCCATCCTCTCACCACTACCCTTCTAACTCCGCCATCTCACAATCTCTCTCTCTCTCTCTCTCTCTCTCTCTCTCTCTCTCTCTCTCTCTCTGTCTCTCTCTCTCTCTTCCCATGGACCTACCCCCCAATGCCGCGTGCGCTTCAAGTTGCTTTCTGTCGTCTCCAAATTGGACACATTGATGGAGCGCTCACCAGCGCCCTACTGTGAAGACTGCTTTGTCCCCCAGACTGTTCGGAACATTCTCGTTTAATGTCCCAGTCTGGGTGATCTTCGGGTACGTTACCTGTCCCGGTACCGGGATGAGCGGGAGCGCTACCCCTTGTCCCTTGTAGTCGGGACAGATTTTTGGAGGAGGTTGGCCTCCTCCACTCTATTTGATTGTTTTTTTTAGGTCACATGTTCCTGCGCCAGGGGAAGGCGGGCCTACCCCCGACGCCGGAGCCCACTTCCTTGTTGCCTTTATGCTTTGTTTTCCTTTTTTGGTCGTGTTTTTTTAGTCTTTGTTTTATATCGTTGTTATTTATTTATATATCGTTATTTATTTTGGAATATATCCTATTAGTAGGCTCAGGTGAGTACGGCGACCTATGCCCCAAGTAGGCAGTCGCCAGATGGGCTCCTAGATTTAAATCTCTCTCTCTCTCTCTCTCATCTCTCTCAGTCTCTCTCTTTTTACATATATATATATATATATATATATATATATATATATATATATATATGAAGTCTAGCTGTGTGTGTGTGTCCATTTATAGGAATCAAAAATCATGTTATAACCCTCCCCTTCTCTCTACCACCCATCTACCACCTCTCTCCCCTCTTCCCCACTCTCTCCTCAAATCTCCTCCTCTCTTTTCTCCTATCCTCCCTTACCCCTCTCTCCTCTTTTCTCCCCCATCTCTCCCCTTTCCCCCCTTTCACCCTCATCTCCCTTCTTCCTATCTCTCCCCCCCCCTGTCTCAACCTCTCTCCCCCGTTCTATTCCTTTCTCCCCTCCTCTCTATTCCATCTAACACTCTCAGCCTCACCTTCCCATTCCCCCTCTTTCCCCTATATCTCACCATCCCCTTCCCCCTATATCTCCCCCTCCTATTCCCTTTCTGTCCTCCTTATCTGACCCTCCCATCCACCCCTCTTTCATCCTATATCTCCCCCTCCCCTTCTATCCTCCTCCTCTATCTCCCCCCTATATCTCTCCAATCCCCATTCATTCCCCTCCCCCTCTCCCCCAATTATTCGCCCCTTACAAAAGGATATAAAAACAAGAGAGAAATTCTCTTCTCTCCTCTCATTCCCCTCTTCCCTAATATCTCCCCCTCTTCCCAATCTCTCCCCCTATCTACCCTCCTCCCCCCTAAAAAAGATCATTCAAATCAAGAGAAAAAAAATAAAAATCTCGTTCTTAAAATATAGTTGTATGTAAATAAGACGCTCGATCTGTTTCTGTGGCTACAATGTTGTTCATTCATAACTACCAGTCATCACGCGTGAGCTTAAGCTGCCGAGCACGCGCGAAGAAACGTTTACTCATTTTAAGTATATTATATGATAGGGAGAGTGGCATCTATCTTCAATCTGCCTTCAATCTATATATCTGTATCTGTATTATATTTGCGATCGGACCTTTTACCCCGGGCAACGACGGGTAATGTCTGCTAGTATATATATATATATATATATATATATATATATATATATATATATATGGTGCAGAATTTGATAACTTAACTAAAACTGCATCAGGTCCTGGGGACAGGCATCGTCCTAGCCAGGTAGATAACACTTAGGGAATCGATCTAATGTGAGAGAGGTATGTTGGGGGTTCGTATTCTTGGGGTTTCGTGCATTGGACTTTCTTCCCATGGATTAACCCTGAATGGACGAAATAGCACAGCATTTACCACCGCATCATTTTGAAGCGCGCGTGAACAAGATTATGGGTGCGCTTGTGCCTAACATGGTATAAAGGGGCAGGTAAGGGTGGCTATTTTAGTTATGTAGAAGCGCGCAAATCTCAATTACTAGAAAACTGGTAGATATTTAACCGTTGAAGTACACCGCCTACATTTTGCCAGTTCTTTCAAAGGAACTCGATCTATTCGCTTTCTAGTTCTTATCAATCTGGTTTGACCTGTTGCTGGTGAATTGATGTCGGCTCGGGGTATAAACAATCGTACATTAATTACATTATGCCCAATAGAGCGAGATATCAGACATATTCATATCGTCTATAAGCGTGTTACTTATATTCTACCACTTTTTTATTGTCTTTGGAAGAAAAATATAGAGAGAACGACGTATAAATAAGAAACAGGCAGAAATTATCTGAGAGACGAGTAATTACAAGCATTGATTTTTATTTCATAATTTCTTTCAAATAGGCCTTGAACTACTGATCTTTTAGAATGGAATTGAGACATGAATATCCTATTTGCATAATATTTTATTATTTTCAATTCATTAGGTTTAATTACTCAGAAATACCTGTCTAATTTTAATAGCAATACCTTGCTTTATATTAAATGTTGACACTGTAAAGGTGGGTCATGTCAAAAGTTTTAGTTCTTGAGCAGGTTAAATGGGAAGGGCTACACGTATTGCAACTGAGTGCTATTCCACAAATATTCGTTCAGACTCATGGGTTTCCAATATGGCGTCACTGTTTGAGTTGAGTTCAGCCAATCAGAAGCGTTCTTTCAACCGAAACGCACTCTTTATGATCAGTTCAAAGACTGAATTCGTGTTGCTTGCGATGGAAGAGAAATTTCCCTCGTTTCCTTTAGAGAAAACTGTTAATGTTGGAATCTTCCTCCATATAAGAGAAAAGCTTAACGTAGAAACACACTACAAATAATGCCTTTTTACTATTTGAGCAAAATTTTGAGTTGACTCGAAGAAATACAAACTATGACAACGATGATTTTGTCACCAGGTAAATCCAATGGATTGTAAGAGGTAAGTCTTACTGATTGCCATCTATCAAAAGACATTTATTTACAATTACCCTCGTGCTATTCAGTAAGTCTCGACGGTATATTTTCATAAATATATCCACAATTAATCATATAACATTGTATTTTAGGCGTTGTAATAAATGCTACATTAAGCTAATTGCGAACTGTTTTTGTTTATTTTTCATTTAGTATTTTACTCAAGATATGAGAGAAAGACGCAATATAATTCCAATTAAAAGTAGCACCCAAATGACCTTTCCTCCTTGTCTACACTGTCTACAAAGTTAATTACTCTTTTTTTGTCCTTCAAGGGATAAAATACCTCACATATCCTTGCAATATAAGCAGGTACTATGAACAAAACTTAAAATCTTTAGTTATGCACATGATAAAATAAGACCGTTTTTTTCCCCCACTCATTATGATTCCTTATAAATGCTCTCTAGGCGCCCGAAGCTCTCTCGAGAGATTTGGATCTTTCTACTTCTCAGGGTGCTTCATACCTAACCTGGAATCTGCAGCATTCTTATTCTCGTTTGTAACTTGTTTGTTGTACTAAGTGGGGAGTTCGATGGTTCCTTCAAATTGTACCTAAGGGTAGTAAATCACCCATTTCATGAATTTCTCCACTGCGATATGTCAACACTAAAGTGTTTTAAAGGGTGTGAGTGACTTCTCGTAGTTATTTCTTTACGATTCCTCCTGAAATCGGAGGAATTGATATATAGAGCACAATGACAATTTAATTCAAAATAATAGTGGATTTGAAATTAGGTCCATGTATTTCGTATGCAAACATGTTCCAGTGAATTTTAATCATATTTGTTTTTAATGAAAGAGAGGCGCAGTTATTTTTATTCAATCTAATTGTCATAATGACAAATCTATGGTGAACGGTGAATAATTGACTTTAAATTATTTTGTTCACTGTAATTTTCCCATATTATTTCAGTATATAATAAATGGAAGTATTTTGGCACTTTTAACATCTACTAGTGCAAACATGTTCCTATGAAGTTAATGTCCCATCATTTGATTTTATATTGTTCTTAGGCCAAAGCCTTTTAACAGTCGTAACTCTGGTTTTTAATCCGATATCTGTGAGTCATTCTTGACCTCTCAGAGCACTCGTTGGATTGGCTCATGTGCGTGATAGTAATTGAGGAGATCGTATCGTCAACCATCCTCTGCAACTTTCCTCCATCCAACAAAAAGTTGATGAAAGTTTCCTCCTCTGAGAGATGGTTGCTTTAATTTCTTTTGCTGCGGTTGTGCATAGTTATTTCTTTCGACACCTTCGTAATAAGCTGCTGTGAGGCATAGTCTGTTTTTGCATAAATATTTGTATGTTTATTTGTTCCTATTTAAATATAAATATTGATAAATGTATTTGTTTTCAGGTAAGTGTTTTGAACAATTTTTGCTGTATGGGGCATATGTGCTAAGAACGAGTGTCACTTCAACTTGAAGAGTAAGGTAAGTGTTTGAAATATTTGAAATAAAAACTATGACAAAATTGGAAATTTGGGCTAGAATTAGTTACTCTAATCATAGGCTAGTTAGTATTAAATGAATACATTATGGAATGTAAATTCTAGCAGCTGAATTTTGCCGGTGGGAAAATTCTGCCACTTCAAGATTAAATACTTGATGCACTTTAATATGGATCGCTTTTTTCCTAATGTTTGAAAGAGGCTCAATAAAATATAGGAATAGGCTGAGAAAAAGCATTGTTGGACCATATCTGCCTTAAGTCTTGTTGAATATGGTAAATAATGAATCTGTGAGTAGTTGCTTGAAAAGTATGGATAGGGGAATATATTACGATGTAAAGTAATAGCTAAAAATTATGAGTAAGCAAATCGAAGAAATTCGAACTTAAAAAAGAGGTGTACAGAAACTAATGCAGCATCCAGGAAAAAGAAAGACACATTTTCAAATTATAATTAAAAAGGAAATACAAACAGATTTAATATAGGTAACACTGTGACAAGCAGGTCCTGGCGAAGTGATTAATCCAATATCACCTGGGAAGGCCTGAAAGCGATAATTGGAATATTCCATTCCTCTAAATAATATTACTGGTCTTAAAATAGACAATTGTTATCTCATATAAAATTAAATTATCGTTGGTTAATGAATTTTTAAGATGACTTAGCGTATCTAGTT
Organism: Ceratothoa steindachneri; assembly: GCA_963969495.1. NCBI lineage: Eukaryota > Metazoa > Arthropoda > Malacostraca > Isopoda > Cymothoidae > Ceratothoa > Ceratothoa steindachneri. The sequence continues at coordinate 173,878,698 of OZ018322.1, read as the reverse complement.
TTGAGTTTATTGACTGCATTCTGTGAAATTGACCAGGAGGAACAGGATAATTTATAATCTCCCATCCAGATCAGCCTGATATTATTATCAGTTTGAAGTTTCTGTACGTTGGTAATATATCTTATTGCTAATTTACATTTATTTCTCTTTCTTTCTTTCTAAAAATACTTTAAATTATCCTTAATCCTTTTCTAAAATATTAGAACATGAATTCCCACTGTATTTTCGTTTATTTTCTAAATTTTTTCACGCTTGAATTTCAGCTCTGCTAATTCTCTGCTCATTTGCCAGTTTTTACCATTCTGTAATACTGTGGAAGTTCGCATTCTGAAGCCCCGCGAATGTGATACATATTTGTTCGAGGTCGCTTATAATAAACCTGCTCAACCAAGCTCTTTTGGTCTGAAGAAGCAACCAAGTTATTTGTGTCATCGTTAAGCCATTTTAATCGCGTGCGGGTCTAGTAGTCCCGAACGACTCTACTTTTCACTATGTCAGTCATTTCCCGTTTTGCTTCTTTTTTTTTGTAATGACATTATAACTATTGGGCCGATTCTAGCGAAATTTGTAAACCTTATTTTGTTTTACATTCTCTTACGAATGATATAATTGCCAAAGTCCTCCCAAGATTAACCCAGGAATTATTTTGGAGGGGGGCAATAACTTCATAACTATTTGACCGATTCTAGCGAAATTTGTAACATTTATGTTGTTTTACATTCCCTTTCAAGTGATATAATTGAAAAGTCTTCACAAGGTTAGTCCAGGAATTATTTTGTTTTGGCAATAACATCATAACTATTCCGCCGATACTCTGCTAGACTAGACTAGGCTATAATATACTATACTCTGCTAGGCAAGCCTAGAATAGGCTATACTATGCTAGGCTATACTATGCTAAGATATACTAAGATATAATGTACAAGGGTTAGATATAGCCTAAAGGCTATAAAATGCTATGATGGGATAGCATATAGTATGTTAGGCTAGACAATACTAAGCTATGCTTGACTAGGGTATAATAGGATAGTATAGGCTATACTTGTCTAGGATAGTTAATGCTAGGCTAGGTTATACTATGCTAGGCTAGGCTAAGCTATACTAGGCTAGACAGAGCTATACTATGCTATGTGTAGGGTGGGTTAAAGTATAATACGCTAGGGACAGCTATGTTCAGCTATGTTAGATTATGTCATGCTATGCTAGGTAATACTTTGTTAGGTTACGATATGCTAGCTAACCATGGCTATAATACGCTACGTTTGTTAAGGTTATTATAGTCTAGGGTATGGTATGCTATACTAGTCTAGGATATACTAGGCTAGGCTATAATATGATACGCTTGGCAATATTATTTTAGGTGTGGTTATGCTAGCATAGGCTATACCAAGCTAGCCTATAGTATGCTAGGTTAGGCCATCATATGTAAGGATATATTGGCTAGGCTATAGAAAAGCCTATTCTAGCTTGGCTATACTAGGCTAGGTTACTCTAGACGACGCTAGGCTAGTCTCTTGCATACAATGATAAGCCATACCTGATTAGGCTAGGCTATAGAAAGCTAGACTACGCTAGGCAAAGCTTTACTAGGCTAGGCTAGGCTATACTATAATATGCTAGGTTAGACTAGGGTAGGTTATACTAAGCTAAGGTGGGATAAAGTAAGTTATACTATGCTAGGTTATACCAGGCTTGCTAGATTATACTAAGATAGGTTAGGCATGGTAAAGCTAGGCTATTCTATTTTAGGCTAGGCTATCCTATGTTTGGCTAGGATTGGCTATACTACACTAAAGCAGGGTAGGTTATACTATGATCTCCTTGGCTATGATATGCTATACTAGGCAAGTTAGGCTAGGCTATTCTAGGCTATACTATGCTATGCTAGACAATATTACGCTATGCTAGGCTTCGTTATTCTCTACTATGCCATGCTAAAGTATGTGGCTATACTATTCTATTTTAGGCTAGGCTAGGCTAGGCTAGGCCAGGTTATTCTCTGCTATGCTAAAGAATGTGGCTATACTATTCTATTTTAGGCTAGGCTAAGCTAGACTTTGCTATGTTATACTATGCTATAGTATACTATGTTATGTTAGAATATATTGTGCTATTCCATACTATGTTATGCAATAATATTCTATAAAGTGAGGGCACGCGATCGTTTGGTCAGTAGACCTTCTTACACTCGTATTCACTCTACCCAGCTTTTCTTCATCTACCTATCCCCTTCATTATTTCTTGATTGAAGTCAAGTTTACTCAGAGGGCGTAAAAAATAACAGTCTTAATCCCTCAGCAAACATCGTTATCCTGTACTGTGGCCTGGTACTATTTATCACTTCCAGGCAAATCATTTCTACTAAATAGTTAACCACCCTAAAGGTACAATTTTGAATCGTTTTGCTGGTTATACCAGAAACTGTGTAACAAATGTAGAGCATTCAATATCATTCGTCCTTCATTATTATAAGAAATAGAATGTAAACACCTTAAGGGTTTCAAATTTCGTTAGAATCGGACGGATAATTAAGATGTTATTGCCAAAAGAACTAATTGCCTGGCTAACCTTGGGTAACTTTGGCAATTATATTATCTGAATGGGAATGCAAAAAATATAAGGGATTCAAACTTCGTTAAAATCAGACGAATAGTTATGATTTCCTTTCCCCCCAAACCTAATTCCCGAGCTAACTTTAAGAGGACCTTAACAATAATATCATTCGAAAGAGAATGTAAAACAACATAATGGGTTCCAATTTCCTTACAATCGGCCGAATAGTTATGATGTTATTGCCCAAACAAAAGAATTTCCTGGATAATCTTGGTAAGACTTTAAAAATTATATCATTCGAAATATAATGTAAAACAACATAAGGGTTTCAAATTTCGTTAGAATGGTCAGAATAGTTATGATGTTATTGACAAAAGAAAATAATTCCCTGGCTAATCTTGGGAAGACTTTGGCAATTATATTATTCGAAAAAGAATGTAAACAACATAAGTGTTTAATTATTCTTTAGAATCTGCTGAATAGTTATGATGTTATTGCCAAAAAAAAAAAATTCCTGGGATAACCTTTATAGGACTTTTCTAATTGTATCATTCGAAAGAGAATGTAAAACAACAGAAGGATTTCAAATTTCGTCCGAATCGGCCTAATAGTTATAATGTCATTACAAAATGTAAAAATGTTGACCGACCGAGATAGTGAGAAGTAGAGTCACCCGCGACTAAAAAGTCACAACTTTCTAAAAGCTTATTGAAAAGCAGAAGTAAATTATTTTAAAATATATATTTTTTAATTAAAATGGCCAGCCTTAACTTTTTGTCACACTCCATTTATGGAATTGGAAAGGCGAGAAATGGTCACACCCTAATTGCATAGTCCATAATAGTATAGCATAGTATAACATAGCATATTATTGCTTAGTGGTGCTTATTATATTATAGCATAGTACAACATGGCATAACATAGTATAGTATAGCATAGCATAGCAAAACATAATATAGTAAAGTATAATATAGTATAGTATCTCCTATCATAGTATAGCCTAGCATAGCATATCCTAGTATAGTCTAGTGTTGTCTGGAATAGTATAACATTTTATAGCATACTCTAGTATAGTCTCGAATAGTAGCCTGGCAAAACCTATCTTACCGTAGGATAACTTACCATAATATTACCTCACTTATCATAGTATAGACTAACCTAGATTACTTAACATAGTAAATCATGTTATACTATTATATCATAGTATAACAAAGTATATTATGTCATAGCATAGCCTACCATAGTATAGCCTAGCGTAGCATCGGATAGCCTCTTCTAGCAGATTATGTCATAGCTTAGCCTACCATAGTATAGCCTAGCCTAGCTTAGTATAACGAAGTCTAGCCTATGATTCCCTATAATAGTTGAACTTACTAAACCATACTCTAGCGTAGCTAGCACAGTATTACCTAGCCTTACATAGTATAGCTTAGCCGGGCATAGTATGACTTAGCTTTTGACTAATCTAGCCTAGCCTAGCAAAGAATGTATAGTATTGTATATAACAGCCTAGAAACCATAGTAAAGCCTAGCCTAACATAGCCTAGTACAGCCTAGCATATATAGGATAGTAAAGCTTACCATAGTATAGCCTAGAATAGTATAGCATAGCCTAACCAGGTATAGTTTAGAATAGTTTAACATAGTATTACCTAGCCTATCCTCGTATAGCCTAAGCTAGCTTAGCCTTGCAAAGCCTACCATAGTATAGCCTATCTACCATATCCTGCCTTACCCTAATCTAGCTTAGCATAGTATAGGCATAATATAACCTAGCCTAGCCTAGTATAAACTAGTCTAGGATAGTATAGCCTAACTTAGCATGGTATATCCTAGCCTATTCTAACATGGTATATATTGGCAACCCTAGTCTAGCCTATGCCAGCTTAACATAGTACTCTATAATCTAGCCTAGTCTAGTGTAGTATAGTCCATCATAGACTTGCACATATACTATATCATAGAAGAGAATGGCCTAGAATAGCATAGTATACCCAAGAGTAGCCTAGTATAATCCTAGCCTTGCATATATAGCCTAGCATAGTATATATATGAATAACCTAGATTAATAATAATAATAATCATAATAATAGGTATTTTTAATGCTTCCTTCAGGGCTGTTTGCCCTCCCAGAGCGCAGGTTGTGTAGTGAGTGTAGAGAAAGTTTACAGGGGAGAGAAAGCAATTCGGAAGAGATGAGTCGTATAATATACCTTAGCCTATAACAGTGTATCCTAGCCTAGCCTAGCCTAGCTTATCAAAGTATTGCCTAGCAGAGTATAGCCTAGCCTAGCTTACCGTAGCATGCAATTGTATATTAAAACTTAGTCTAGTCTAGCCTAGCTTAGCTTTGCTTACCCTAGTCTAGTATAGCCTATCTTAGTCTAGTTCACTGGAACCTAGCCTAGTACATTATATCCTATCCTAGCTTAGATAGCATATTCTAGACTAGCCTAGCATAGCCTAGTATAGTATATCATAGCCTACCTTACCCTAATCTAGTTAGTATAGTATAGTATATCATAGTATTGTCTAGCCTAGACTAGACTATTAGATCTTAGCCTAGGATTGAATAGAATGCATAACATAGCCTAGCCTACCCTAGCAAAGCTTCGCTTATCCTAGCCTTGTATAGCGAAGATTAGCCTAGTGTAGCATAGCTTAGTATATCATAGCCTAACCTAGCATACCATACCGTAGCCTTGCCTAATGTAGCCTTTCATGCCCTGCCTAGCCTATTATAGCTTATCCTAGCCAAGCATAGCATAACCTAACCTATCATTAACTATCCTAGACGTGTATAGCCTATACTATACTATTTGTGGAGGAATGAATATCACGAGGAGAAGTAGACGCTAGTTTGTTTCACAGCGTCATCCTTACTTTGGTAGACTGTGCCACTCTTTTCTCCGACGCAGTTGCCCTCAGTAAAATTGACGGTATTTCCTGTGCAGAGGCCCTCATCTCGATTTTTTCCCGAGTCGGTATCCCTAAAGAAATCCTCTCAGAACGAGGCCGTCAGTTCACGTCAGAACTGATGGAATACGTGGGCAAGCTAATCCTCATCAAACCCCTCTTTAGGATCCCTTTTCACCCCTCTGCAAACGGGATGTGTGAGAAATTAAATGGTACCCTAAAGGCAGTGTTAAGAAAGCTCTGTCAGTCTCAACCTCGAGAATGGCATCGGTAGCTACCAGTCATCCCGTTCGCGTGCCGAGAGATTTCTCACTGAACTCTGGATTTTGCCCGCTTCGAATTGTTGTACGGATGTAACGTCCGAGTACCTATGAGCATACATAAGGAGCTCTACTAATCTCCTATTAGAGGAAGAAGTTAAATCCTCCTACGCATATGTGATCGAGCTACGTGAACGCTTGGAGAAATGTGCAGAGTTCGTCCGCTCAAACGCGGAGAGCAACCTAGAAAAATACCGGAGTTATTTCGGTTTAAAAGCAAAAGCTCGAAAATGAAGGCCTGACGACGAAGTGTTGTTATTACTGCCTACAGAGACAAATAAGTTGCTCCCCAAATGGAAGGGTCCCTTTCCGGTCATAGAAGCTCATGGTCCCGTTGATTACTTGATTAAAACTCCCTCAAGCCATAGAATGTATCACATAAACATGCTCAAGAAGTATCACCGCCGAACGTGTATTAATAATATTGTGACTCTGGATGAAGAAGGAACCATGGAAACATTTACCCATGTGAACCTCTTCAGATGGTAAATACGGTGTACGTAGAGTCAGATAACGAATATCCTCTACCCTTATTATCCTTCCCCAGAGTGACCCGTCCACGGAGTTAGATTTGAACTCCCACCTTGGCCCGCTCAGAAATTCACAATTGTCCGCCCTATTGAAGGAAATCCCCGAGAAACCAGGGTGCGCCAAACAGTTTGTGAATGCGATCAAATTGAAGACACATGAAACCATTAGATCTAAACCTTATCCCATCCAAGAATATGCTACAGTTGAGGATTATCGAGCCTTCGTCCTCTGATTATTGCTCGCCGATAGTGATGGTCCGTAAATCTGACCATACTTTTCGAATGTGTGTATATTTTAGGAAACTTAACTCGGTTACCGTTTTTGACGCCAAGCCTATTCCGCTAATTGATCAAAGCCTACATCTGTTTGAAGACTCGAAATACATCTCCGAAATGGATTTGTGCAAGGCCTATCACCAAATCCCGTTAGCCGACGCGTCCAAGAGGCTAACCGTGTTTGGAACGGATAAAGGCTTGATGCAATTCACTCGATTGCCATTTGGTTTGGTCACTGCGAGGAGCATCTATAAACGGATGATGTGTCGAATTGTGGATGGTTTGAGCGAAGTATTGTTTTATTTCGATAATGTGTACGTGGCTACACGTACATGGTAGTCACACATACACTCACAGCGAGCTTTGTTAGATCGTCTCCGCGACCACGGATTAACCGTCGGACCCTATAAATGCCACTTTGCCTATGAGTCAATCTCTATCTGGGATTCGAAATAGGCAAAAATCGGTTAACCACTCAACAGGAAAAGGTCGAGGCCATTGCTAAGATGCCTCTACAACGGACGAAGAAGCAGTTGCGTTCTTTCTTGGGTGATGCATCGTTCTACCGAAGATTTGTCCCCCAATTGGCCGTGATAGCCGTGCCTATTAATAATCTCTTTAAGAAAAATGCCCCCGACCCCGTTAGATGGAATCCAAACACGACCTCCCAGTTTAACTTTTTGAAGGAAAAATTCATTTCAGCACCCATCCTTCGACTACCTAATCCCCCAAAGAAGTTTAGGATCCGCACGGATGCCTGTGGTGAAGGAATCGGTTGTGTCCTGGTGCAATACGAAGACGATGGTACCCCTTTTCCCATAGCTTCTGCGAGCCGAAAATTATCGAGTCGAGAAAGAGCTTATGCAACTATAGAACAGGAAGCGCTATCCATAGTTTGGAGCATAAGGAAATTCAAGTTCTATTTAATAGGTTGTGAGTTGAACGTAGAATCCGATCACCAGCCTCTGTGATATTTGCGTAATAGCAAAAGCCAGAACGGCAGATTCATGCGATGGATTCTATTATTAATGAAGTACCAATTTACCATAAACTCTATAAAAGGCTCCGATAATTATATAGCCGATAAGTTGAGCGAAACCCCCACAGAGGGCTAATTAAACTTCCGTTAGTCTTTTGTATATATTAATGTGTTAAGTGTTTAGTTGATGTAAGGATTAACTGCCTAAGTACAGATTAATAGTCATTTTCTTTTTCTTTTTATTTTTTTTGTAATTGATGGGGTTTTTTTGTTTAAATTGGGTTGTGTGTTCCGGACTGCTTGGCCTTTCGAGGCAAGGTTAAAGTCCGCCTTTTTCCCGTCTATGTACATGCGCGCGTGTGCGTACAATTTGATGGTGTCTTATTTTTGTATGATGAACGACCACTTTATTTTTCACTGTAACAGTCGGACTTGGGTTTGCATTCCAAAACATGTCTTTTTTTGTTTTTGTCGGTTAGTTTTTTGCACTTGAGTCCCCCCCCTTCCCCATTACCTTCTTTAGGACGAAAGAAATGTGGAGGAATGAATATCAGGCGGACAAATAGAAGCTAGTTTGTTTATACAGCGTCAACCGTAAACTCCACATGGGCCAAGACTTTACCCCCTTCCCCTTTCCCCGCTGCTCAAGATGTCAAGTCGCTCGCAATTTTGTTTAGCAGGTTTCGTAGTCCGTTAATATAAACATAGGAGGCTGTGAGAGCCATTGAATGAAAATCTTGCTGCCTAAGCTTTAGTCGGCAGAAAATCTACGAACAGGCTCACTGTCGCCTCCGATTGTTTATGTCTATTTTTGCCAAAGTGTCACAACGTTGAAAATATGCCCTAGGACAGATGCTTAACTGTTGGCTAGTGAGGGTTCACCCCTCCTAAAGTCCCTCGTCTCCCCTACCCCTAGGAGATAATCGACGTATATATATAGTTTGATCTTGAGAAATTTAGGAGAATCCGCATAGCAATCAAGAGAAGAAGTCGAGTCCCTAAGTCAAACAAGGAATCAAGAAGATAGTTGGTACCGAGCGGGACTTTCCCTCCCGAGGCCGTTCCTTTGGTTGCTTAGAAGAGCAGACCAGTGGTATCGAGACCAACTCTAATACCATTCTCATCCAGAGAAAATCCCTTATCTCAGTTTTCTGAAAAAAAAACAGAGCTACCCCTCACCAGTGAGGAATACCAACGTGAATTCCCATTCGAGAAAAGATTCACCTCTTAGTTTTCTCATCATCGAGAAGCCCGAATTTGTAACACAGGGATCGGAATAACTTCTGTACATCCAAAATACCCTTTGCTTACATCTTCAAGTTAAGAAGCCTCGCCACGCGCCCCCTACCTATCCAGTGAGGAGCATCAGCTGTTTTCCCAACCCTCCTCAAGTCAATGAGGCAGTCTCCAATACAACTCGCACCAAATCACCTCAGCAAGAAGAATCACTTTCAAGTTTACCTAACTATCGACTCCCTCTGAGTTAAAGGTAAACGAATCCAAAATTTATTCATTTTTTGTTATTTCCCATTCCGTGCGAAAGTGTATTTAAAGATTTAATATTTCATGCCTTTATGTAATTAAAAAAATATTTTTACTTGAGTTATGCACTTAGATCCTCCCTGGTTAAAGAATTAAATTAGAGCACTCTTAGAGAAAAGTGGAACGGATTTACTTATGTACTTAACAAACGTACATACGTACTTGGCCGTAAATCACGACACTATTATACCCAAGTCAAGCAAAGCTTATTATTGTCTAGCTTAACATACTATATGCTATCCAAACATAACATAGTATAGCCTAAAATAGCATAGTATATCTTACCCTTGTACATTATATCTTAGCTTAGCATAGTATAGCCTAGCCTAAGATACCATAGTATATTCTAGGTTTGCCTATCAGAGTATAACATATTATAGCCTAGTCTAGGGTGGCAGAGTATCGGCCTAGAAGTTATGATGTTATTGTCAAAACGAAATAATTACTGGGATAACCTTGATAGGACTTTGGCAATTATATCATTTGAAAGAGAATGTAAAACAACATAATGCTTTCAAATTTCGTTAGAATTGGTCGAATAGTTATGATGTTATTACAAAACCCCAAATAAAGCAAAACGGTAACCGACCGACCAATCGTCCGACAAAACTAGAAACAAAATATCCATATCTACTTTCAATTTCGATGAGAATTGCACTCTGATAGTATCCAAGGTTCATTACATAGAACAATGAAGCTGTGCTTTAGTCATTCTCAATAAGGGCCTGCATACTTATTATTTTTAGTCGCATGCGAGTCAGGTCGCGAGCGACTCTACATCTCACTATGTCGATCGGTCTGTCGGTCTCGTTTTGCTTTTTTTTTGTTTTCTAATAACATTGTAGTTATTTGGGTGATTCTAAAAAAAAATTAAAACCATTATATTGTTTAACATTCTCTTTTGAATACCATAATTGCCAAAGTCCTCCCGAAGTTAGCTAGGTAATTATTTTGATGTGGCAATGACATCATAACTATTCGGCCAATTCTAATGAAATTTAAAATCATTATGTACTTTTACATTCTCCTTCAAATGATATAATTGTCAATGTTCCCCTAAGGTTAGCCCGAAATTATTTTGTTTTGGCAATACTATGCTAATTTAGGCTATAATATTCTATGATAGGATAGCATATAGTACATATGTTAGGATAGACAGTAATAAGCTATGCCTGACTAGGGTATAATAGTATAGGCTATATATGTCTAGGGTATTTAATGCTACGCTAGGCTAATCTATAAAAGGATAGGCTTAGCTATACTAGTCTAGGAAGGGCATGAAAGGCTATACTATGGTAGGCTATGTTATGGTATGCTAGGTTAGGCTATGATATACTAAGCTATGCTACACTAAGCGAGTCTTTGCTATACCAGGCTAGGACGAGCGAGGCTTTGCTAGGGTAGGTTAGGCTATGTTATGGATGCTATGCAAACCTAGGCTAAGATCTAATAATCTAGTCTAGGCAATACTATGATAGGGTATACTATACTAATTAGGCTAGGGTAAGGTAAGCTCTGATATAATATACTAGGCTAGGCTAGGCTAGGATAGGATAGAATATACTAGGCTAGGCTCCAGTGAACTAAGATAAGATAGCTTATGCTATACTAGGGTAAGCTGAGCTAGGCGAGATTAAGTTTTAATATACAATTGTAGGCTGCGCTAAGCTAGGCTAGGTTATACTCTGTTAGGCAGGCTAGGCTATACTTTGATAAGCTAGGCTAGGCTAGAATACATTGATAGGCTCAGGTATACTATACTAACATAGGTTATTCTAATATATACTATGCTAGGCTATATATGCAAGTCTATACTAGGTTAGGGTATACTAGGCTACTCTAGGGTATACTATGCTATTCTAGGTCATTCTATGCTATTATATACTACGCTGGGCTACACAAGGGTATGCTATGCTATGTAAGGCTATGCTGGACTATACTACGCTAAACTAGGCTAGATTATAGTATACAATGCTAAGCTAGCATATGCTAGGTTAGGCTAGGGTAAGCCATGGTTGGGTGTGCTATGCTAAGATATACCATGCTAAAATAGGATAGGATATACTATGATAAGCTAGGCTATATTATGCTAGACTAGTTTATACTAGGCTAGGCTAGGTTATACTATGCTTATACTATACTATGCTAAGCTAGATTATGTTAAGCTAGGCTATTATAGATTGGCTATACGGTGCTAGGCTTTGCAAGGCTAGTCTAGCCTAGGCTATACGAGGATAGGATAGGCAATATTATGTTAAACTATTCTAAACTATTATAAGTTAGGATATGCTATAATATATTATGCTAGGATAGGCTATACTATGGTAAGCTTTACTACCCTATATATACTATGCTGTACTAGGCTATGTTAGGCTAGTTTTTGTTATGTTAGGTTTTACTATGATTTCTAGGCTAAGATAGGCCATACTATACATTCTCTGCTAGGCTAGGCTAGATTAGTCTAGGCTAAGTCTTACTATGCCAGGCTAAACTATACTATGTAAGGCTAGGATATAATATACTAGGTACGCTAGATTATGGTATGGTTGTTCTACTATTATAGGGAATCTTATGCTAGACTTGGTTATACTAAGTAGGCTAGGCTAGACTAGTCTATCCGATGCTAGGGCTAAGCCATACTATGGTAGTCTATGCTATAACATAATCTACTCTGTTATACTGTGCTATACTATGCTATGTTAGGCTAGGCTAGGCAGCATTTACTATGTTAGGCAATCTATGCTAGTCTATACTATGCTAGGCTTTATTATGCTAGTTGAGGTAATACTATGGTAGGCTATCCTACGATAAGCTAGGTTTTGCCAGGCTACTATTCGAGACTATAATAGACTATGCTATAAAATGTTATACCATTCTAGACAATACTAGGCTATAATAGAATATGCTATGCTAGTAGATACTATACTACATATACTATACTCTATTATACTTTAATATACTATGTTTTCTATGCTATGCTATACTATACTACGTTATGCTATAATATACTATGCTATAATATGATAAGTACCATTATGCAATAATGTTATATTATGCTATAATGTGCTATGCTATACTATCTAGACCCTGCAATTACAATGTGACCATTTTTTTTGCCTTTCCAATTCCATAAATGAGGTGGACAATAAGTGAAGGCCCGCCATTTTAATTAAAAGTATATATATTTTAATATAATTAAGTTCTGCTTGTTAATAAGCTCTTAGAAAGTTGTGATTTCTTAGTCGCGGTCGACTCTACATCTCACTATATGAGTTGGTCCACTTTTGGATTTTGATTTGAATAACATTGTAACAATTCAGCTAATTCTAACGAAATTTGAAACCATTATGTTGTTTTACATTCTCTTTCGAATAATACAATTGGCAAAGTCCTATAAAGGTTATACCAGGAATTATTTTGTTTTGGCAATAACATCATAACTATTCGACCATTCTAACGTAATTTGAAACCCTTATGTTGTTTTACTTCATATGTCAAATCATATAATTGCCAAAGTCCCCCAAGGTTAGCCCGGTTATTATTCTGTTTTTTTAATAAAATCATAACTATTCGGCCGATTCTAACGAAATTTGAACCCATTATGTTGTTTTACATTTTCTCCCGATTGATATAATTGCTAAGGTCCTTCTAATGTTAGCCCGGGATTAGTTTTTTGCTAATGACATCATAACTAATCGGCTGATTCTAACGAAATTTGAAATCCTTATATTGTTTTGACAATCCCATTCAAATAATATAATTGCCAAAGTCACCCAAGGTTAGCCAGGGAAGTAGTTTTTTTAGCAACAACATCATAACTATTCGTCCGATTCTAATGAAATTTGAAACCCTTAAGTTGTTTAAATTCTCTTTCGAATGATAGAATTTCCAAGGTCCTCCCAAGGTTAGTTCGGGAATTATTGAAAGTTTTCAAAGTCGTATGGACATAAATCAGAATATATTAGAGCACGGGACTTTTTGGTCACCAGACCTTGTTTCAATTCTCTTTTAGATAATTACGTTTTTTTTGTTTATGGCTTCATTTATACTTATTTCTCTCTAATTTTGGATGCATCATTTCTTTAAATACCCATTACTTTCCTCCTAATTTTTTTTTAGTCGCTATTATGGGAAATGAAACTTAGACATTTGCAGAAGGATATTTCTTCAAATATTTTCAATAAGATTTTGGTTTTGAAATTTTCTTCTCGGTGTTTGGATACCATTGGATATATCCCGTTTAGAGATTGAAAACAAAAATTAAAAATATAATAATTACACTGATCTGCGCTGTTTTCAAAGTCTAAAATATAATTCTTGATTTTAGGCGTTTTTACCTGAGGCGAAGCACCAGGTCAAGGCGTCGCTTTTTTTTTTCAAATGAAATAAAGTTCAATTTAGCCATTTAGAGCCATGGGACATATGGCTATTCACCCTGGTGATTTCAAATCTGCCATCGAATTTGGCGCTGGGTGGCGTCATCTAGTGGTAGAAGCCTCATTTAGCCATTTAAAGGTACTTGTAAGTGATTTGAACCATGGGAAACATTCGCTGCAATACCATTTATCATCTTATCACAAAATGATGTAGGTCATTTGAGGGACTTTCCCTCTTGTTCGCGCTGAATCCGAAAATCATGTTCATTTTATCTAATCAGATCAAGTTTTTGAGATATAAGCACATGCCAGAAATTCCTATATTCCGATCTATTTGTAGGCAAATGTACACACAATATTCAATTTTGAACTGATTTATACACATAAGGTTTACAGAATGTTCTAATTGATACCAAGAAGAGTAAAACACAAAAGAGCTACTCATGGATGAATGGTCTCTTCAGGGATTTCCGATTGTGCCTAGTAGGTGCCAAATCCCTTTTTAGGCACCAGCAGTAGTCAGCCAGAAAGTTGACATCCAAACGCCGCTGGTAGCACTCCTTCATCACACGGATATCTTGGTGAAAGCGTTCACCCTGTTCTTTACTGAAGTCGCCACAATTCTCGGGAAAATAGTCTTGGTGGGACCGAAGAAGGTGCATTTTCACTGACATGCGCGCAACAAGTTTGCGGAAATTCTCCATTAATTCATCAACCACCTCCTCATACTGAGGACTTCTGTGGTTACCAAGGAAGTTTGCAATGACTGACCTAAGGGACAACCAGGCAGAGAGTTCAGCAGGATGCAGTGCTTCATCAAAACTGGTGTCCTCGATGAGCTCCCTTATGTGAGGACCATCAAATACACTTGCTTTCAGTTTTTCCATGCTGACTCGTGGAAACCTCTGACGTAAGAAAGCAAATCCTCTACTTCCCCTGTCCATTGCCTTGACAAAGTTCTTCATCAAACCGAGTTTGATCTGCAAGGGTGGAAGCAATTCCTTGTTCAGTTCAACCAGAGGGTGTGACAGAACGTTGTGTGAACCGGGTTTTAATCCTTGTCTTGACTACGCCTCTTGTCTGACATAATGCTGGTCGTCAGCCCGACTGTCCCACAAGCACTAAAAGCTTGGATACTTCTGTGTTCCCACCTTGAAAGCCTAGGGTAGTCCAACAATTTCAAGATCTCCACAGATCAGCCATTTGTGTTCCTGGTAGTTGTGAGCAGACAACAGACGGTCCATGCTGTTGCAGTTTCTTTCAATGCAGCTGAGTGTCCAACAGGGATTGATGAAAACTTATTACCGTTATGAGTAGAACTACTTTGAGACTTCCTTTAGATGAGTAAATGAAAAGTCTCCATTCCATAACATCATACCTTAGGCCCATTACGTTGAGCAGGTCAGCAATTTTGTTACAGTAGACCAGTAAAGAGGCTTCATCAAACGTGAAAAATTTCCTAAATTTTTTCTCGCTGTCCCGATACCAATAGAATATTATCCATGGTGCCAGTTGGTCGCCCTCTTCTGACTTGTATGCATCAAACTCAGCTATATCGGTAGTGACACTAGCCTCGAAATCAGAGATACAACCCATGGAAAAATCAGGTTCATGAACAAGAAGATCAGGGCCATGTTGGACTGGTTTTATAGCAGAAGGTACATTGGTGTATTGAACATGGTGCTGATTCTTGCGATTGAAACCTTTCAAACTTGTCATGCAGAATTAGCAGTCGGTAGTGATCTTTGCCTTCCCTCCACACCATTGGGACACCAATCCCTTAAATTTTACACAGATGTTTTACAACGAATATGGAGAGCAAATGGCTTATCCTGGTCCCCTAGCTTCACTCCAAAGTAAGCATGGTATGCTTTTTTCACAAAATCCGTGTTTTTTGCTTGACGATCTGGAATAGCGACATATCCGCAGATCTAACAACACCTATTCGGATGATTCTTACACGTACGATCCATTGTAATGCAAATCTAGACCTGGAAGGATGAATAAAATAGGTTATGTAATAAACGGTTGGATGATAGCGCTATTTTGGAATATATGTTCTAATATAAATGGAACATATCTTAGAAACCAGAACTGACCAAAGAAAACTAAACATATTCTTAAATTCAGTATGCAAAAATGATTCTAAATCAGTTTAAAAACCTATGACCTTTGAAAAAGAGTTGTTTTGAAACGCAGGCCAGTGCTATTAAAAATATTATAACTAATTAATATATTAATGTAGTCATTGGCTATGACTTTGTTATTATATAATAAGATTTATTCCATGAGGTTTAGTGCTGGAAAATAAAGTTCATACTTAGGGTGCCTCCTATGTTCGGTCATTAAGCAAACTTACTTTTCAAAGATTTCGAATGTGTCCTTGTTTTGTTTATTCATTTTTTACATTAGTTTGGACCCTCATCTAAAAAAATAAATTTTAAATCTGGTGTAATAATTATTCCCTGCCCCTTCTTGTTTACTGGCACTTCCGTGAATAGTAATTCATAAATATTATGACCTGCATCTGTTTGGCACATATCCATTCCAGCTCATTAATAAAATATATCATATCTATAGGTATAATTGCAAGGATGATATTTCACATTTTTCATTGTCTGAGTCAATATCAAATGAGGTTTAATTGCTGAGGAAATGTCTGGCGTGGTTCGAAGTGCATAATTATCTTTCAACCTCGTTCAGCCTAAGTCATACTGAATAGCTTCAGGCACTCTTATTCATATACGTTAGGTGATATCAATGGAGTCTAGAATGGAGAATCAATTTGGAGAATACGAGTTGAGTCGACAAATAGAACGACACAAGGAAAGAAACGACACCATGTGTTCAAAAGCATAAGGGGAGTGTCCAATGGCAGCGAGGCACTGTGAGGCCAGAAGGAGAAGTGAGGGAAAGAGAGGGACGAGGGTTAATCAATAGGAAGAGCTACAGGTTGTTTATTTCACTTGTGGTGCCATGACGAATGATTCTTTTATTCATATATTAAAAATAATTTGTGGCCCTTTTTGAAGTAGCATTTTAAAGTGATTTCAAAATTTCATTTAATCCTTCAAATGTTCACAAATTATTTCGAGTTATTATTACTTTATATTTTCATCCATATCTCATTTACTTAAGAGAAGTGTGTTGCTGTACTTATGGCCGCACGCGCCAATAACTGATGTAAAAATGTACGGTGTAGATAGATGTGGAATGAAAAGGGAATTTCTAGCGAGATATAATAATTTCGGTGGCAGGGTGGAAAGAATTAGACCAATCATATTAGAGGCATTATTTAAACAATATCCTCGACGGCATTTGTTGCCTCACGTCTTATCAATTTCAAGTTAATCGAAAAGATGTTACATTGATTCCTTTCCGTTATTTTCCTCTTTAACTGAGGAACAGGAGTTGATTTAAGACACTAATACCATTGATTAGTTAAACCTGCCTCCGCTTCATCATCATAATTTGATGATTCAATTCCTTTCTTCACTCCTCAGGTACTCAAAGGGATAGAAACTGTTTCAAGAGACAAAGGAGCCTAAGCAATTGAGAAAATTTTCACGAGAAACTATTGAACGTCTGAACTTTACAAATTGTTAGATTATGCTAATTATCAAATTCCCTCAGTAGGAATTGGATAAAAATAATAATAATAAACGAGATAGAAATCTTAATTTGAAAAGATATTCCTGCTCCAATAACCTGAATTGAAAAAAAAATAATTTGGAATCCAATAGAACAAATTTCCAGTTTCTAGCCAATGAAAAAAGACTTAGAGATCTTCAGAGCTTCACTGTATGGAAAAAAATCAGATTCTCTTTAACGAGAAGTGATTTGAGGGCAACCGGAATAGTGCTTATTTCGAGCTATATACTTATAGGTGTTTATTCTGTCTAGACTTGGTTCACTCTTTGCATGACGTCAGCTTACAGTGCCACATGGCCAGACAATGTCGCATTTAAACATTTGTTTACTATTATTTTTAAGTAGTAGTAATTATAGTACTCGTAATTTTAGGAGTAGTATTTACTTTTAAAACTACAAAATGCTACTATAAGAGAAACTCTGCCAATGTTCGTGACAAGACGTTCGTAAAGATAGTGATAACACGAGTGAAAGTGAAATGTGTGGAAGCCACAATGCTCAAGTTTTCCATAAGGGAATCTAATGAACCCACGACAGAGGGGGTTTCTAACTTTCTAGGATTTCCCATCGTTCATCAATGCACGCTAGAGCTACCGGTGGACACTTTCATCTAATTGTGCGATTCCAAGGCCCTAAGAGATGAACTTCTTATTCATTGCCAGTGACTGAATCACCTTTGCATTTATTCAAAATTTCAGCACATGGAAAGCGATGAAGCAGCAATGGACAATATTCTTTGCATATTCACCTTAATACCTTACATAAGATTTTATTATTTTTCTTGTTCTTTCTAACACCTATCTGGAGTTTTCATTTAAGTTGAATGTATTCGTATTATTTTTATGGATATAATCATATTCTCTCGTACATAAGATTCTTTCTATCCTCTCTTTATCGTCCTTAAGAAAATTTCAAATGTGAGGCCATCTTATTTAATCTTAGGGATCCATCTTTGTCGTCAAAGAGAGAATCTACTCTTTATGTCGTCCGTCTATTTAGCCCTTCCCGGCCCAAAACGTCCAGCTATATTTCTCTATAGAAGTGATTTGGCGTTGTATCAGATTGCCTAAAGAGATTTTAATCCTACAAATAAATACAAACTTAATCATTGTTTGCGCTTTTTACATTTACATCCATGTATTTAGCTATGATGAAACAATATAAACCTCTACCTCCTTAAGCTATTAGGGATACCGAAAAGTTTTGTCGCGTTCTCCATAAAATATCTAATCCACTTAAAATATATAAGAATTATATCTATACAGCAAAAGCTAATAACCATCATTAGCAAGGATATTTGACTATCCCGAAGACTAGGACCACATAGTAGCTTCATGAGGGTTGATGGAATAGAGCACCATAAACCATATAAATATAGGCTTGACCAATGGAGAGAGAATCCCCCGCTTCCACCTAATGAGTCACTCCATAATCCAAGCCTCTCTAAAGGAACATCCTTCATTAGGAAGGTCTGGGTAACCTTTAATCAAGCAAGAGCCAGAGTGGGTAAAAGAGGGCATAACCTTGTTGAATGGGGACTCGCTACAAGTGCCTTATGCCCTTGTGGTGAGCCCATCCAAACTATGGAACACATTCTCCGAGGATGTACTTTGGCATCAAATTGCTCCGACCAAGACCTAGTTGACGCAAATCTCTCAGCCCTTAGGAGGCCTAAGTGGTATCGTGACAAGATATGATGATGATTATTTTACTTCTTCTACAGGTAAAAGAAGATCAGGTTCTTTAGAAGAGGGAAAACATTTGAGCGCTGTCTCGATATCTTCAGTGTTTCTGAATGAGTGAAAGGCTGATTGTGCTAAGTTTCGTGAGTAGTGTTGTGAGGTAAAACTTTATAGCCTAACAACTTTATCTTTTTGGGGGTTACATTCACTGAATGTGGTCTTGCATTATCATGTTGCAGAATGAGCCTCTCTCTGTTGAATAGAGCTGGATGTTTCTTTGGCGCAAAACTGATTTACAAGTTCATGCTACTGGTAATAAACGTGTGCAATAATGGTCTTCTCTTGTTCCAATAATTCAAAGGAAAACATACCTTTTGTATTCCACCAGACACACAGCTAAATCCTCTCTTGTTGCAGCTCTGATTTGAGTATTTGGACTGGCTGTTCATTTTGTAATGGCGTCTGCTTCTTCCGTTTCTTGTTTACATAAACAATTTATTTCTCAACTAAGGTTACAATTCGATTAAGAAAAGGTGTTTTCCTCCCTGATTGGTAAAATATAGAAAATTGTTAAACATTTCATTTTCTGAGGCCACTTCATGTGGTATCTAAATCTCCTTTCTATACACTTTAGTAATCCCTTTATTAGTTATTATCAAAAACGATTAGTATTCCTGATCCATGTCGATCGGAGAGATAAAAATCATCATTACTAATCTCGTAAAAAGATATGTTGCATTGTTGCCCTTAATAAACTCGTACAGCTTGCAATCCCCTATGGGGATAAAAAAAATTTAACTTAAAATTTAACTTAAGCTAATGAGAGCAAGAGTCCGACTGTTAAGTGAACATAAACATCGACATTTAAACCTACTAACTTACGAGTATTTATAGCATAACTCCAAACTATTTGTTTGAAAATGCGACATTACTTTTGGTACCCTTAATACTTATGTATGTTGCTCTGCTCTCGAGTCAAATAAATTTAGTTTGTGATGAGGGTGTTTGGAATATAATAAATATAAAAATATAACAAAATGATAATCCCATAAGTTGTACTATCGATAATAAAATTTTCAATGTTCTCCGAAGTCAACAGAATTTTAAACGTCTTCATGAGGTTAGGCCAGGAATTTCGAACATTTTTCTAATTTAGGCGCTACAAATGATAGACCGTTTTAACAATGGCCTAGAGTTGAAATGTAAATTAATGATTAAGTATGACACAGTACCACTTTAGCCACAATTATGCTAAACACCGAACAAGGAGAAAAGGAAAGTAGATTCCCAGCGAGTTCGTCTTTATTTACAAAAACTTCTTTAATGAATCAACAGACAAAATACAGCAACATAAATAGTAGAGAGATAGGGCTCCCTTTCTCACTCCAAATAGGAGAGACAAAATCCTTATAAATCTTAATTTGCTAACTGATGTAAGAAGTAATGATGTGATTTAATAACGAAAATACCCTGAGGTTCATGTTGATGCCGCAGAAATTGGAAAAGTATCCAGATAATAAAATGCCTCTTGAAATATAAGCATTACTTTTTATGATGGATTTTGCATTATTCCAACTTATTGCATGATTATAGCGATAAATGTGGATTCATTAGGTCGGTTGGGGAACCTTTTGATACGAATTCGGTGCATTGATGACTTTTACTTAAGGATTACTTTTATATTAAGTGGTCGGAAGAGACGAGGAATTTACAGATTGTTTAAGTGTGAAGGTTAACTTGCATTTCATTTCAAACATTCGAATATTAACACTGACATTATGAATAAGACATTTTGACTGAGATTTTAGAATTGTCTAGGAAAATATGTCTGTATAAATTGAAAAAATAGTTAGGAATCTGTTTTCTTTTGCTTGCTTTGTTTTGCATGTAAATTAATATTAATGGGTAGTAAACATAATCAAGCAAAGGATGCGCTATTAATAACATTAGATAAAAAATACTGACATATCTTTCGTAACGATTTGCAGCCTTTTCTCTTGTTATTCTGTATATTTATAAGTGCCAGAAAAAACATTAAAGCCACGATAGCTTAACTTGATGAACCACACACTGATACACCCTTGTCCACCAAAACTTTCATCCCCATCTTAAAATACTATCCTACGGATGCGGTTAATTATAATACTAAAACACCCAAAGGATGTCAATCGATAAATGAAACTGGATTAGTTTATTCAAAATAAAGTAGGTGAAACTTTTTTTGTCAGAACAGATGTGAACTCTCCATATAGTACTTGTCCAACTTTGATCTAAAATCACTAATTGTGGTAGTGATAACTACCTAACTGGGCAAGCTATTCAAAAGCTTCACTACCTCTAGACGAAATAATTTTTATTTAATTTAACCTAGCCTGCATCATCACCATTCAAGCAAAGTGTTTCCTTTTCCAAAATGTCTCATTTAATATTTATTTCAATCTGCCTCACAGTCTCTCTCCATCTCTCTCTCAAGTTTTCCTTCTATATCTCAATCTTTCACTCACTATACCACTCTCTAAATCCCTCCCAATCTCTCAAAATCTCACTGAATTTCATAATACTAATCTCTCTCTTAATTTCTCGAATATTCGATCTCAATCTCTCTCTCTATGTCTCTCTCAATTTCGCTCACTATCAACCTCTCTGAAACTCTATGAATAGGTATCTTTCTCAATTTCTCTCTCAATCTCTATTTTGTAATCACCCTATCTCATCTTCTGTCTCAATCTCTTATCACTCAATCAAACTCGAACTCTCTCTCTCTCATAATATCTCTCGATCTACTTCAATCACTCTTTTAATCTTTCTCTTTCAATTTATCTAAATTCTCTCATAATCATTTTCTCTATCTCACTCAATCTCTCAATCCGACTCTCTCTCCATCTCACTATTTCATAATCTCTCTCAAAATCGATCAATCTCTCCCAATCCCTCTCTCAATCTCGCTCAAATTCGCTCAGAAATTCTCTCTCTAACACTTACACTCTCACTCAATCTCTCTCAACCTCAAACTCTTAATATCTCTCCTCTCTCTCAATATTATCTTAATCTCACTCAATTTCTCTCCCATCTCTCGCTATCTCTATATCCCTCTCCCTTTCTTAATATCTCTCAATCTCTCTTTCACAATCTCCCTATTTCCTTCTGTCTCAATCTCTCATATCTCAATCACACTCGAGATCTCTATCAATCTCTCTCATAAATTCTCAATTTATCTCAATCACTCTCTTACTCTCTCTAGATTTATCTAAAATTCTCTCATAATCTTTCTTTCTATCTTATTTACTCCATCTTTCAAGCTATTCTTCTTTCTCTCTCTCTCTCTCTCTCTCTCTCTCTCTCTCTCTCTAGAAGGAAGTAGAGGGAGAGGTGACGTCCCCTTGTCGCGGGAAGAGAGCTTGTGTGTACCTTTGACTTTTCGAGCTATGTCGGCGGGGGTACCTCTCTTCTGGGTACCCCTGATAGGACTTCTTCTCGATTTGGTCGGAAACGAGATTCCAGAATAAGTGTGTCCTTCCCTCCTTTTTCACTTTTATCCTATCTCTTCCACTTATTATACAAAAAGAAAATCCCCCCCCAAATCTCTGCTCCTATCGTGTCACCCTTACCCTTTTTTCCCTCTATCTACATATAAGGACCTATCAGCTACCTCATGCGTCGGAAGAGAGGCTTTGGAACCTCTATAAATAACGCCAATCGACGCTCACTGGTTGCGAGAGACTAGGAGTAGAGGTGTCCTAGGCGTTGGAGGACGATGAATGGGATGAGGGTAGTGCCTCGTTAACCCCTTTCCTGCCGCGTAATTATTGACCATTCCCAGTGACCGTTGGCGGGTGCCTCTGGTAGCATGGGTCCGAGGTGACGGCCCTTTTTTCGCATGTTGGTTGTCAGACCAATAAAAAGCTTTGGGTCGAGTCTCTTGGTGTGGCGGGATATCCATTGAACGCTCGTCCGAGAACCTGGTCGTCGTGAATGGAACTAGTAGGAGTTTAGTACAGGACTTGCTACGTTGTTCACCTGGTGAGAAATCGATGGCCCCTTCGGGGACCGTCAGTGCTGCTTGGTTGGGAGCCACGGCACACCGAGGTTTGACGACTCGGTTGGACGAACAGCAGCACATGGAGAGTGCCATCTGAAAGATCCGAAACCTTTTCGATGGATAGGCGAGAGTGACTCACGCGGGGCGAACTCACCACCCCCCTTCTTTTTTATTGAGTGGTCACCAAGTATTTAGAGATATAAAGTGTTCAGCATGACTGGAAAGGAAGGACCGGCTGCTCTTAAATACACATGTTCAGTGTGCAAAAAGGATAAGTGGTGCGTGAATTTTCCGGATGGTGTTACTCCAACTGCCACCCGGCAAGTATCTGCACTGACTGTGTCCTTAAAGGAGAAGTGCAAGAGCTCAAAGATCTATATAGATCATCTGAGCAAAAGAATTGGAGACGAAACTGCAGAACTTAGAGTCTGAACACGCGCGTCAGCTTCGCCGTCTCCAGGACAGGATCGTCGAGTTGTCCTCAAGACTAGAGGTCCAGTCGGCTACCGATGCATCTCCCACCGACGTGGGTGGATCCGCCGACGAGACCCTCTCCCAAGAAGCGAGCACTGCATCGGCAGTGCCACGCCAGCCTTCGGATGTCCCAGAGCTGGAGTCAGCTGCTGCGGGACTGGCTCAACGGGTCAAAAAGAAGAGAAAGAAGAAAAAAGGAAAGAAAAGGAAGAGAAGGTAGAAACAGAAGAAAAGAAAACAGAAACAGAAGTTAAACCAGAGGTCGATAAGAAAACAAGAAAGAGGAAGAAAAAGTAGGAAAAATATGAAGAAGAAAGAAAAACAGAGAAGTCGCTTCCGAAAGGGAAAACTTTGTTGACTGCGAGGGTCGTCCTTATCGGTGATTCTCAATCAAAGGATCTGCAACCCATGCTAGCGGTACGCCTTCCCACCAATGTGAGGGTAAGCTGCCTCCCAGGACGTGGGAACCACCGGATAAGAGTAGGGGCTGAGAAATCTCAGATTTCTGAGAGTTCAGTCGTTGCCCTGATGGTAAGTGGCAACGACCTCTACCTCAGAGGATGTAGGGTAGGCCCTACAGGCGAGATCCTTCAGACGGTCATGGAGGCTGTGGATGACTGTGGGTTGAAAATCCGCAGACGTGTCGTGGTCGGGATGCTCCCGAGGAGAGTTCCAAGCCGGATCGCTCACTCGAGGAACGTCACATTGAACCGACGACTAGGAGATTTATGTACGGCAATCAAAGATCTCTGTATTTATCTGTATTTTTTTCACTCTCTCTCAATCCCTTACACTCACTATATCAATCTATCTCAATCCGTCTATCAACCAGTCTTTAAATCTTTCTCAATTTCTCTTCCCCAATCTCTTCTCTCAATTTTTTCGTAATCTCACTGAATATCACTCTCGATATCACTCTTTTTCTCTCTAAATATCTCGATCTCTCTCTTAAAATATCTTTTATTTTCTAGCAATCTAATTATCAATCTCTATGTTAATCTCTATCTTTATCTGTATTTCTCATTGTTTTTTCACAATCTTTCTTAAGCCCTACATCAGTTTCTTTCTGTCTCCTCCCTCTTTTTTCTCTCTTTTAATCTCACTCTCAATCTCTCTTAATCTCTACTACAATATATTTCTATCACTGTCTCTTTCTTAATCTTTTTCTAATTCACTCTATTTTAATCTTCTTTCAATCTATCTCTCAAACTTTCTCTTTCTCTCAAGCCCTCTCTCAATCACTCTCTCCTAAGCCATATATATATATATATATATATATATATATATATATATATATATATATATATATATATATATATATATATATATATATATATATATATATATATTAATATCTCACTACCTGTCTACCTCTCAATCATTCTCGCTCAAACTTGCGATATCTCTTAATCCCCCTCTTTTAATGTCTTTCTTAATCTCCCTCTGCAACCTTTTGTCTCGATCTCTCACTATCGCTCTTGAGAAATCTCTAAAAATTTCACGATTTCATGCAATCACTCTCTCTCTCTGTCTCTGTCTCTCTCTGTCTGTCTCTCTCTATCTGTCTTTCTCTCTCTATCCTTCTCTCTCTCTCTCTCTCTCTCTCTCTCTCTCTCTCTCTCTCTCTCTCTCTCTCTCTCTCTCTCTCTCTCTCTCTCTCCCTCCCTTTCAATTTCTCTAAAATTCTCTCAGGTTTTTCTCTATCTCTCTAAATTTCTCACTCACTCTCTCATTATATATTAATTTCTCGGACTCCGTCTCTCGCTTTTTTTTCTAGTTCTCTCGATCTCGTTCTCAAAATCTCTCGTCCCGAGTACAAGGCTCATCACGTTAGCGGGACAGGTAACGTGTGCAAAGATCATCCTGACTGGGGCATTAAACAAGAATGTTCCCAACAATCTGGAGCATAATGCAGTCATCGAATGGCGGTGCATCCCGCAAGTGTGCCCAATTCAAAGATGACAGAAAGCGACCTAAAGCCATCGCCGCATAGGGGGATAGGTCCAAGAAAATAGTTGCGGCGCAATGACACGCAACTTTCTGTTCCACTCGGCCGTCTCTCATCTTCTTTGACAGGCATCCCAGACGGCAGACTTTATTTCTGCCGTGTATTCACTGTGAGGATATGCAAAACGCTGGTATGGGGCCCAGTCCTCGCGGACACTTTGGCGTTTCATCAACGCATTTATTCCTCGCAATCCTTAGATATCCAGAAACCCAGTAGAAGATAATCTCGACATCCATGCGGCTCACCTTAACCGTGGCGCCACATATAGCAAAAACCAGGGATGGGGCTCGGAGATTTTGAAGCCCCTGGTCTACTATAGGCGCTTTTTAGGTCGCAAAAGATCACAATCCGGTCTCTAAACCGAGTGGTGTATTGCAACCAGCTGCGTCATAAATACAGAAGAATCGCCAGGTAGTGCTTCGCTTAATTCAAACAGAAAGGACAGGGCGGGGAAGTAGGACCCCTCCTGGGACTTGGATTCATTCGTATACACTGGCACGGATCCAAAGTGACTCGAAATGTGTTCCAAAACGCCGAATTTAATACTCCCGGTGCTGTGGAAGCATTTGGAGCAGAGGCCTCGCGAAAAATAGTTGTATGGTGGTACTCTCCAAGGTGGTGTCCTGGGTATAACCAAAGTTGCCACCAAGAGTTACACCGAGCATAGGCACCGCCGAGATAGGCTGTGGATTTCAGTGAGAGCCGTTGGCGACTGAGAAAATATAAGCGCATAATGCACAGTGTACGGCACAGAACAAGTGGCATCTCCTTTCCAGCAACAGGTAGAATCTTAATAGGGGACGTACAAAAGGCAGCAATCAACAGGCATAGACCGGTATGGTGGATCTAGTCCACTTTCCGAGACACACGCTTGGCTGAGAATGCGTAAAGCTTGCATCCGTAGTCAAGCTTTGAACGAACAAATAATGAGTGAAAAAGTAAAGCAGTAGCACTATCAGCTCTGGTACAAGAAACCCTAAGGCTGCGAATATGAACTTCCCAGGTAAAGCGTCAGTTGGGAACAAGACTAAAGAAACAGTGCGAACTCCGTTTACGAAAGATTCCGGGTTGCGATGGAGCCGTGGATGGCAACAGAAGTGCGCCACTTGTTTCTTGTTCAAGGAAAACCAACACCTGTGCGTTTGTGCTTAGCGAGAGATGCGGTTCAATGCCCGTTGAAGTCGTGTACCAGAGTTAGCATCTAGGTCACACAATATGAGAAAAAAATAACGTATCACCATGTGGTATCATATGCCTTCCCCATATCTAAAAACACCATGGCATAGTTCTTTCTACGAAGGAAGGCCTGGTAGATAGCAATTTCTTATAAGGGAAGTGAATCAGACGTAGAATGGAAGTTGCTGGAACTGCAGTGTGCAAAAAACAAGTGGCCTCCATTGTCCAGAAAACGAGTTAATTTAACATTTCTCCATCAACTTGATAATGCAGAGCAATTAGGCGGGAACCAGCTGGGGTAGAGTAATCTCTTTCTTATTTTCAAAAAGCGAGCGCAGTAGCCATTTGCAAGGAGTCTGGGAGGGTACCCTCGGACCAGATCATGTTGAACAAATCTTAATAAATGTAGTGCCCCGCTCACCTGCGTGTCGAAACATGAGTGGTGTCTGCGGGTGAAACGAGTGCAGAACGGAGCTCACTTAACGCTTTTTGCTGAAGGGTTTTCCACCTCTGGAAATCACGTCCCCTAGGCGTTCTTCAGCGAAATCACGACGTGCATTGAATGCAGGCGGAGGAACATCTCGTCTAGAAAATTTGGAGAAAGCGGTCGCGAAAGATCCCGCCACGGACGTGGGTCCGAGATTGCGGTCCTGTTCTCCTGGAGTACGGAAGGAGAGTCCTATCAGAACTTGCCCCGAATCATTTTGAATCTCTTCCACATCTCTAAAAGAAAGGTCTTACCAATTAAGTAAAGCCACATATACCCTTCAGGAAGAGAAGCGGACGTGCTTTGAAATATAACGCTGCTTAACCCTAGCTAGAATAAATTTACCGTTGCTGAAATCGTTCGGGCTGCGCTTATATGCCATGGAGGAAAATCGCTTCTGTCTGAGGGCTGTCTCCAATAGGCCGACCATAAGAGAAGCCGACGGCGTGAAAAATGACCAGACGTTCCAAGAATAGTAGGCCTATGGTGATGAAGTCACCGGAGAAAACCTCAACTGCGTCATCCACCAACCTGAACTTCCCGACTGGGACAGAGAAAAATCAGTCATTTCCTGAAATGCCGACCACCACGCAAGCTCTAAGCACCACCAATGCAGTTATTTAAAGGCCGTAAAGACCCAGAAATTGATAATTGAGTAGGAAAGTGGTCACTACCATGCAGGTCATCGACTACCTCCCACCCAAAATCAGGCTGTACGCCTGGAAAGCACAGGAACAAATCGAGACAGGAAATTGAAGCGGTTCTCGGGCACTGATACGTCAACTCATCCGCATTTATGACACTTATCTCCAGCTCATGGATGGGGTCAGCAAGGACCTTACCTCAGGGATAGATCGTGAAATCCTACTAGATGAGGTGTGTAACGTTCAAATCCACAAACAGTAGAAAGGGCATCGCCAACCTTGCCAGGATGCGGAGGAATTACCCCGCGTCGAAATCAGATGACGGTGAGATATACGCAGAAAGACCAGTATACATCCTATCCTGATGTACTTGCACTGCCGCTGCCTGAAATGAGTTATTTATAGTAATTAGGAAAACAGAGACACCATGCATGTGGTAGATTTGCTTGTCCTCCCGCCCAGCCCCCATCCCGTGGTGGTGTGATCGCAAAACCCAAGAGAGTGGACAGCTCCTCTCAATTGGCCTGATTACACGGCATTTTCATCGAAGGAAATTCCCTTCAGGCCTAGCTCAGGAGAGATGCAGATGCCTTTCTGGATGAAATGCCTTTGGGTGAATGGCCTTATCCTTCCCGTATGCAGAACTATTAGTGATGTTGGCCCTACAAGGCGCTGAAGTGCTTTCGCCTACGATGCCTTATGGGAGCAGTTGAGCTCGATATGCAAGTCTTTTCCTGGCTTTTCTCTAAAATTTCGAGAGTGTGACGGCATCGGAGAGGAGTGTCCCTCATTTAGAGATTCCCAGGTCTCCGAGTTGCCGGGTCCTTCCTTGAGTGCTGATGTAGAAGCCAAAACTCCTCTAGTGCTTGTCCTCTTTCAACTGACAGCTTTTCATTCTAATATTTGAAACCAAGGGCGCAGAAGGCGCTTGCTACCATTAATAAGAGACAATTTCACTCACTTTGATTTAGTCAGCTCTGGCGATAAAGCTACGCTCCTCAAAGCGTTAAAACCATTAAAAGGAAAGAGTAGCCTATCTAAGATGCTCCTTTTTCTCGGGATTGTGTAATTCATTAAGAGAGATTTAAAAAATAAATTAAAGTCAAAAGCAATGAGGGCATATAGCCGAGAAAGTAACAAGAGGTCTGTAAAGAAAGTGATGAAGATGGCAGAAGTGACGAGGTTAGCAAGAGATACCTTACTGTCTGTAGAAGAATCGTCCCTCCCCCGTTCTCTCGCAGTGGTGTCACGAGGCGATTCCCGCATAGACATCCGGCCCCGGCCCCGTCGGGTCAAGCGCGTAACCGCAGCCTTGCACCACTCGTCGCTATGAAAGACTTAAAGGTTAAAATTCAAGATCTCCCCCAGGAGAGTGAGATTCAATTTCACGTCAAGTAAGAAATTGGAGACGTGTTTCTCCCAAGCTCGAAGGCTAACCAGGAGCCGATGTAAGACTTAGTGAGAAAAACCCTTTGGCATAAGAACCCTCCTGGGCCCGTCCTTAAGCCTCCCTCCCTCTTACCACTCCCCCAGTGGGGTGACGAGGTATAAATAGGAAACACTGAGGGAAATCGAGGTAGAATACGTCAGTCTCCAGGTGACGAAGTCCTCGGATTAAGACCCCGGGCTACCCAGACTAGATTGGTAGAATACGTCAGTCTCCAGGTGACGAAGTCCACGGATTTATACCCCGGGCTACGTAGACTGGATTGGTCGAATACGTCAGTCTCCAGGTGACGAACTCCTCGGATAAAGACCCCGGGCTACGTAGACTGGATTGGTAGTATACGTCAGTCTCCAGGTGACGAAGTCCTCGGATTAAGACCCCGGGCTACCCAGACTGGATTGGTAAAATACGTCAGTCTCCAGGTGACGAAGTCCCCGGATTAACATCGGGCTACCGAGACTGGACAGGTAGATTACTTGGCTCGCCAGACCAAGAAGTACCCTGCAAGAGAGGCAGGGCTACCTACCTTAAGGCGCTAAGAAGCAGCTCATCCTCGAGCTAGTCCCTGGTTATCAAACCGAACGTTAAGTTAACTTTGTTAAGTTCAACTTACTTTGGTCAGAGAGACTCCTCATATCCTGGTGCATCTTAAACACCAGGGATATTCCTCGTCCTTGAGGAATTAAGAAAAGAAGGAAAAGGCTCCCCCTCGAGCCCGTTACTCGGTGGCCACACCAATCTCATAAATTAACTTGGTTGAGGAACCGAGTTCAACTTATTCTCGTCAGAGACACCCCCCTCTGTTATCCTCGCCCTTGAGGAAGGCTGGAACTAAGAAGAAGCTCATCCTCGAGCTAGTTCCTGGTTACTAAACCGACCTTTAAGTTAACTTATTCAAGTTTAACTTATTCTCGTCAGAGGAACACCCCCTCATCGATCCTCGCCCTTGAAGAAAACCCTCCCCGAGTTCATTCCTCGCCCATGAGGAATTAAGTAACGAAGGAGAAAAGCTCCCCCCTCGAGCTCGTTACTCGGTGGTCACACCGAACTCCAAGTTAACTTGGTTTAAGACTTAAGTTCGACTTACTCTCGCCAGAGAGACCACGCCTACCTTGGTGCCGCCTAAAGCACCGTGATTGTTCTCGACCTTGAAGAACCCCCCCTGAATACCGTGTGGACCCCCATCTGCTACCCTCGCCAAAAATACCTCGAGATCCCGCCCACCTACATCTGGCTAGTCGGCACGCGTCGTGAGACAATAACATTCCTGAGTTATTTAATCTCCAGTAGAGTCCATAAGCTTAAATCTTATATATTGAAGTGTGTAGCGAAATTAACCAATTTTTGAGTATCAAACTAATTGAATTAATTATTGTGTATTATAATATTCGGAGTATTTCTGTGGTCAATGGTTAATTTTTGTGTATTATATTGTTAAAGTTAAAATATAAGTCTATTTTGGGAATTATTGTGCGTTTCTCAATATCCTTACGTTTTTGAGACAGCTCTCTTCTTAAGATATCAATATTAGCACTCTTAGCACTCTTAGAACAAAAAGGGGAGCATTCTACGACACTGTCAAACGATCAGGATTGTGGTACGATAACCGATAGATATAAACTACGAATCTGTTAAGCTGGTGCAAATTTATATGAATAAAATGAAAGTTATTACCAGATATGCCATCTACTCGAAACATTGAAGTGCCATAAATGATTAGAACGCTTTCGTTTGTTATGGAAAGATCCGGCATTGCTTGCAAGCAACTAACTCAATTCAATCTTGAGTACGTTAGATCATTCTCTTATTATCTGTCTTCTAGTTAACATGCCGAAAAAGATCTGTCACGTCTTTGTCTGTGAGCTTATCATAAAGCTGTGCCACCAAGATGGTCCTTTAATTGAATCCATTACAGAGATTATCAAGCGCTCCAAAAGTGTATTCCATAATATTTTGCCAACCCATGAGTGGAGAGGTTTATGTAAAGCTGGTAAATTAACCGTTCGTTTAAGGAAGACCACAAAAATAGAAGACAGAGCCATTACAAAAATTGTGAAGAAGAGCTGTTCTAAGACCGCTGAAGCAGTTTCTCGAGAGATTAGGGGGATTTTGACCATCAACGTCCTCAGGAAGACTGCATAACGTCGGCTGGAGTAAGAAAATATTCACGTTCTCGTAAACGCGATCAAGCCATTGATCATTCATTCCCTAAGAACAAGAAGGACAGTCTTGCATTCGCCAGTTATCCCGTTGCATAGACTGATGACCAATGGAGCCAAATCCACTTCAGTGACCAATCTCAGTTCAATTTTTTAAATCCGATAACATGAGGTTTGTCGGTTTAGAGTGCGCGACGATTGTATCAATTGCACCTAGAAGAATGTGAATTTTGGCAAAAGAAGCGTAAGGGTCTGGGTCTAGATTTCGGTAAAAAATACTTGGCCACTTGTGCGCTTACGAAGTGCCGTAAATGGACAAATTTACAAAATATTGCTGTGGCAGCATGCCTTGCTCCACCTGTGAGCTTCCGAAACACAACCTGCAATTTCCATGCAATATAACGACCACTGCCACATGGCCAAGTCGGTGAAGACCACCTGTACGACGAGTACAACACTGTTATGAATTACCATGCACAGAGTCCCAACCTACACTCGCCACCCTCTTACGGGGAACGTAATGATGAACATCCCTACATTGGCTTCGTAAGTAGTGATCGCTGCTATCTACCTAGATTCTTATATACTCACCTCGGAAGAAGACTTGAATTAGAATGTGATGAGAGGAAATGTCAAGTACTTGTGACTACTTGTGTGAAACTTTAAGGAAAATTGGGGATAACTTCATTCATAGACGGAAATATAATTCACAAGAAAATTATTGTAAACCAGTGAAAAAAGACACTTTCTAATCATGAGATAGGATGAACCCATAAGCTTAAAGCCGCCTTTAAGGCAAGAGGTAATAACTAGAAGAAACAAGAAAGTTTTCTTTAATAAACAGCAATAAACTTTGTAAGGATCTGTCTGGAGCTTTTAATAATTTACGACCACATTATGCTTTTCTCCTGTGCTCAAATTCAGTATTAACTAAAATGGATTCATCCCCCTCGATCAATAAAAATAGTCCCTAGAATATGCCAGCCATAATACCAATTGATCACCTGATACTGTGGGAGAGGTGGCAAATTCAATTAATTGGCTTCTAAAAATTCTGCTATTTCAAAATTACCATAAATTTAGACTTTTTATTAAACTCATTTCTTTCATCCGAAAACTATTGATTTTCAGGTAACATCGAATATAAAATAAAGGGCTTCCTTTCTCTCTAATCCCTCATTCAGGATGTGTGGCGAGTACTTTGGTGTCCATGAAACCTCCACTGTTATCTTCCCTCTTGTTCTCATGAAAATTCGCATCAAATTTGGCTGTTTAATCAAAAATGGCGGGGGTGGGGGGCACCTGTTTTTGGCATTTGTATTCTATCTTAAATTTACTGAGTAAAAGAAACGGGAGATTAATTCTGACTTAGACGAATTAAAAAGAGATACAGCGAGACGCCTTTGTTTTACTCGTAGTTCTCCCATAAAGGCCTCACTTTAGAAAAGTGAAAATATAATTAAGTAAACGATTTTGTCTTTTATTCGACATGGCTACTAATTGCCTTATAATTTCCTTCCCTATTTCTTAGCTCAACTGATTAAGGAAATCCACAGTTGTTACGCCAAAAATAAGAGGTCAAATAAACTTCCATTTTCACTTAAGGTGATCGATATTACCAGGTACTTTGGTTCCGGAAAGGTTAATGGCAGGGCAAGAACGAAACAGGTTTAGGTGCACTTCGTCTTGAGTTAAAAAAGTTTTGAGTAAGTGTCAAATACAATTTATTGTTTACATGAAACGATAAAATGGAAATTATCTTTAAATCACCTGATAGTAAGTGAAGGATAAGGATTTAAATTTAAAATTTAAACATTTAATTTTATTTTAAAGATTATAATCAAGCAGAACACTCATTACTGAGCAATGTGTTATTTTCAGCTTCATTGACTGGTTTGATAAAGCCTTAAAAGAAAAAAGAGAAAGCCAATACCAAGATGGCTATAAAATCACCATGGTATAAAAAAAAAAACAAATTAAAAAAAGATGATGGAAAACCGAGGGGCGAAATTTGATCTTATATTATCAGAGTAAAAAAATTCAAGCATCAAAACTTCTCTCTCTCTTCCAGGGTTACATGGAGAAGTTTACACTATGTTGTGCGAAGTTTGTTTACTTTTTTGTTCACCTGAGCTCACTGCCCCTCCTAATAATAAAAGTAGGTCGCGAATCGGGACAAACATCCTACTTTACAGTCCTTGGTTGATTATAATTAATCCCTACCGATTACTCCTCATTTATTAGTGATTATCCAATCTACTTTACTTTGAATCACTCGTGTGTAATAACTAGATCTTTACATGAGTAGCTATACTCATTTTCTCAAAGGGGATACTATGTTTCTTAGCAATCTGGTTTATAAATGAGGGCGAAAAGGAAGCCCGCAAAAGAAGCTGCTGCCTGAAAGGAAGTTGTTAACATTGAATCAAATCCTCGCGATGATAACGATCACAATTCATAGCAAAATATTTCGCTGTAATCTCTCTCTCCATCTTCCTCCAAAGAAACGTTGACCTCAGCGCAAGGTGGCATCAAATCTAATGAATTATCATTACTACACATTAAAATTAATTTTACCCCACTTCGATTGCTTACTTCTCCATTGGTTGTCATTCCATTTGCCACCCCGTAATAGGAGATATCAGGTATATAATTGGCAATCAGGTCCCGGTAAACCTTGCATCGCAATTCTAGGGATGAATTCCTTTTTCCAACTCAGTATTTAATTACCACAAGTATTTCTAGTTTTTCCATTGTGGAAGTCGAAGTGAATATGTCCCTTTTTTCCCCTTTATTAGCTCCCCAAATGGTGAAGTTTACAAGGAAGCAGATAATCACGAAAGAGCCTCCCTTTGGTGATATTTTTAACTAACATATTTTAGGTTTATCGAGAGTTGCTTGCGAATATTTCATTAGTTTCTTTGAGTCTATTCATGGAGAAAGGATGGGGAACTGACTGTTTCAGCCACTTTGTGTTGTCTGTCTCCTCTGTAACGCTCTTATATTACTATTGTTTTTCTTTCCTTCTTTCCTCGTCAGTTGGAGTTTTTATATTAGCCGATGGCAAAGCTTTTATTGATTTTTTAAATTTTCAGCTTTTACAAAGTAAAAGCAGAAAATTTCATCGGATTTTTGTTATCTGTGTAATATTTATTCGGGGTTTTTTACATAGTCGCTTTCTCTTTTTCCTATCCTCAAGCCTTATGCAATAAAATTATGGAAATTAATTACTTCACAGTTAATTTCCAGACTTGATACATTATGGTGAGAATGAAATTTAGTATTTTTTATGGAGTGAAATTTACTATTTTCTATGGTAAGAATGAAATTTACTCTTTTCTATGGTGAGAAAGAAATTTACTATTTTCTATGTGGAGAATTAAATTTATTACTTTTTTAGTGAGAATGAAATTTATTAATTTTTATGGTAAGAATAAAATTTATTATTTCTTAGGGAGAGAACGAAATTTATTATTTTTATGGTGAGAATGAAATTTAATATTTTTTATACCGATGATGAAACCGAGTTAAAAAGTAATTTTAAAAAAAATTAACTATTTGTATCTTCATTTTTATCGGTATGTGTTTTTAGAAATATTTTCAATAATAATAATAATCCAATCATGGTCCAAATTTTAATACATATAAAAATAAATGCCTTATTAACCCAATCATATGGCTTTAGTCCTATTTATACGCTTCAAACCCCTCATGAAATTTAATATTTGAATTTTTTCCTTCGCAAGATCGTGATTCTGTACTTATCAATTATGTTAACTAAGATGATAATTATATTAATCGTAATTAAAAAATAATAGTAGCATTAATGTCATCTATGATGTATGTTTATTATGGTTCTCTTAACTTTCTTATTGGCAATGCTTTCGGCAGATTTAGACACCGCTACTGGAATTTGTCTAATAATGTTATTTAGAAGTTATAATAAATATAGAAAATACACAAAATCCGTCTTTTTTTTATTCCACATAAAAACGAATGAAAATTCATATCTTCCCTTTCATTTTGGCAGTGAAAGGCACTTGGTATGCATAGGCATTGCTTTTCCGTTCTCTCAACTGATGAATGCCATGCAGGCAGGGAAGAGACGTTCCGTGACCTAAAACGATCTGGTTCCACCGAGTTATTTTAAACCAGTTCTTTCGAGAACTCATTGTGAGCATCTCAACTCGAGAGAAATTTACTTCTCCTATGATGTGAATCTTTGACCTCTTGGGCTTCCCTCCCGGGGGTTCGATATGCCCTAGAATACTCCAGTGATGAATCTTTGATGAATCCATTAGGTTCTTTGTGATGGCTGATCTATTATTTCCTCATGGCTCCAATATCTTTTTTTCCCTATGAGTGAACACCCAAAACGCCATTTCTTTGATCTGGTTTATGAATGCTTCGAAGCATTAACACTCCTTTACTTCTCTTTTGGTTTTGACTTTCCAAGTGGGAAAATTGGTCAAGGTAGCGTAAGAATTAATGTATTGAACACGGCATGAAATAATCAGTTTCATGGGCGATTTTTTCGCTGCGGTATTGTCCGTTATTACTCATGGTCCAATCATTCGTTCTGCATCTGTGTCCTCTCCCTCTTTGCGAATGAGAGCTCGTAATCTTCCTGGATATTCTTGGCTGTCATTTTATTTGGCGCGATTGGGCCAGAGGTCATAAGTCTACCCATAAATTTGCAAGTTGTATATATATATATATATATATATATATATATATATATATATATATATATGTGGAAAAATTTCCGAGCCAAATTGGTGTGGTTAATGTATAGCAAAGATTGATAACCGACACTGCTTCATGTTCTGTGAGACGGGCATCGTCTTCGCCAGGAGAATAACAGTTGAAGAATCGATCAAAACATAAATGGGATCTATTGAAATGTGGTGGGTTTTTTTTTTACACATTAGATCGATTCTTCAAGTGTTATTTATCTACATAGCGAGGACGATGGCAGCCCACAGGACCTGAAGGAGTGTCAGTTATCAAGGTTTGCTATTCATTAACCGCACCACATATATATATATATATATATATATATATATATATATATATATATATATATATATATATATATATATATA
This sequence comes from Ceratothoa steindachneri, assembly GCA_963969495.1. Lineage (NCBI taxonomy): Eukaryota > Metazoa > Arthropoda > Malacostraca > Isopoda > Cymothoidae > Ceratothoa > Ceratothoa steindachneri. The sequence goes on along the minus strand of OZ018322.1, from coordinate 173,842,334 downwards.
TATATGAATGCAATGTCCTGCAGGAAAAAATGAAATGGTGTTTCCGAGTACTTTCGAACTTTATTAAGCTCCTTATCAATGATAACTACAAGAAATAATATTATATTAGAGGTATATATACGAAAGAAAAATATGAAAAACCGTCTCAAAAACAAGAAATCACCAATGAGGAAGAGGGAAGGAAAAAGGTAAAGATTCACATTAAGAATGACAAGAAGCAGGTAGTAAGGTCAAAATTAAAAGACGGAAAGGGTAACAGATTAAAAAAAAATGGAGATAGCCTAACTGCTCTGTTATGTACATTGTATTTTCCCCACTCTTTCGCTCATCGTTTCTTATAATCTTCCTCGTTAGGCTATCTCCATTTTTTTTAATCTGTTACCCTTTCCGTCTTTTAATTTTGACCTTACTACCTGCTTCTTGTCATTCTTAATGTGAATCTCTACCTTTTTCCTTCCGTCTTCCTCATTGGTGATTTCTTGTTTTTGAGGGGGTCTTTTTTACTTTTCTTTCGTATATATACCTCTAATATAATATTATTTCTTGTAGTTATCCTTGATAAGGAACTTAATAAAGTTCGAAAGTACTCGGAAACACCATTTCATTTTTTTCCTGCGGGACAAGCATTCATTTGCTATCCTCACGTGATACTTTGTGAGTTTTTCATTTTGATATATATATATATATATATATATATATATATATATATATATATATATATATGAAAAAGCACACAAAGTGTACGTGAGTCAAAATTTTGCACATACACCCACAAAGGAAAAGTGAAAAACGATTCCGAGCGCTTTCGTCTTTATTCTTACAGACCTTTTAAGGAATAAACAGGAGGCTGGACATACATTGCCTTTAGAAATTGAAAAAAAATCGCACACTCCCTTTCCTAGATATTCTAATTCTTTGGACCTACCATTGTTTCAAATATGAAATATATAGAAAACCCACAGCCATAGACTCTTATATACATTTTTATTCTAACCATCATAATAACATCAAATAAAGTGTTTTCTCCTCTATGTTTTTGCGTGCCTTTAGAATTGTCTCACTAGAATACCTAGATAAAGAAGTCGATAGAATATATAAAATAGGGATAAATTTATGCTACTCTCTGTAGTTTCTCGACAATTCCTATAAATCCGCCAAGCGTTCCTATTATCAAACTAATCTTAATATCCCTAAGTTTCAGGTCAAAAACTTATTAGTTTTACCCGATAACCATATTTTCATTAAATTACCTCGTTTACTTAGGCCTCTGAACATAACTGTTATTTTTAAGTACGAGACTACAATTTATCGCATCGTTGTTAAAAAATCGCCTTCCCCTCCCGACCTGGCATTGTTTATTCGATAGGCTGCAACAACTGCCATAAATGTTATTATGGACAAACCGGGAAAGAACTAGATGTCCAGGTTAAGCAACATCAAGCCAATGTACGTAATCACAGTGAACAATCTGCGCTTTTTCTACATATGTACAATCTTAACCATAGCATTAACTGGAAATGCAGTAATTATATTTCGAGAAATATATTATAATGTATCTCCATCAACGCGTTCCCAAATTTCAACCTTAGCTCTGGGTTGTTCATGCTAGACCCCATTATCACTACATACATAAAATCTCAAGTAAAGTTGTTTCAGGATTTTGTACCCCCTAATTAAAGTTCAGAGGTGGGTAGTCTAATCGCGCCTTCCTCTATTTAAGGCAATGTATGTCCAGCCTCCTGTTCATTCCTTGAAAAGGTCTTTAAGAATAAAGACGAAAGCGCTCGGAATCGTTTTTCACTTTTCCCTTTTGGGTGTATCTGCATATATATATATATATATATATATATATATATATATATATATATATATATTATTTTGGTAATTTAAGACGAAGATAGCGCCGTCATTTCCAATGTTTTAGAGCCTTCTAATTAAAAAAGGTATATAAGCAATGTTATTCAGCTCATTGAATTACATAGGAATACCAATTTATTTGCCCTATTGCCCTGGGGTGACTCCGCCCTCAGAAAGGGATAAAAAAAAAGTTCGGATATATTAAGATTCTCGACGGGGCCCTAAAAGGGTCCCTCTCAATTTTAGGCAACTCAAATTTAGTCAAAAAAGGTGAAACATATTGGAATATGAACGGAATATTATGTGGGGAAACGGCGGAGGCGAACACGTGCCTAAAACATTTGGAAATGACGGCGCTATCTTCGTCTTAAATTGCCATTATTTTTAATTGCCTGTTAGTGATGTTATGTAATTGGTTTCTTTTATCAATTTTTAAATTCTGTTTTGGATCACGAAAATCTTTCAAAAATTCTTGTCAAGATAATCAACCTACTCGGAGTAGGTTATCTATCAAGTGTTTTAATGTCCTACTTTGTATCTACCCTGGGCATCAATTTTTTTTAACTATTTTTACAGTGAACTTTAAAATAATACAGACAAATAAATTAAATTGCCTTTTTTTTTACTGTTTTGAAAAAAAATTGCCTCCATTTTATATAATTTTATATTCTCGAATTAAATTGCAATTACCTAGGAGTTTATACTATGTGTATGCATCCAGCACATCTGTGTGTATGCATCCAGCATAGCTTTTGTATGCACCCAGCATAGCTATGTGTATGCATTCAGCATAGCTGTGTTTATGCATGCAGTACATCTGTGTTTATGTTTCCAGCATAGCTTTGTGTATGCATCTAGCAGAGTTGTGATTATGCATATAACACAGCTATGAGTATGCATCCAACAAAACTGTCTATACATATGTATCCAGCACAACTGTGTGTATGTATCCAGCATAGGTATGTGTATGCATCCAGCATAGCTGCATTTATACATCCGGCACATCTGTATGTATCTATCCAACATAGCTATGTGTATGCATCCAGCATAGGTGTATTTATGCATCCAGCACATCTGTTTGTATGTATCCATCATAGCTTTGTGTATGCATCCAGCACAGCTGTGAGTATGCATCCAACATAGCTGTGAGTATGCATCCAACACAACTGTCTGTACATATGTATCCAGCACAGCTGTGAGTATGCATCCAACACAGCTGTGAGTATGCATCCAACACAACTGTCTGTACATATGTATCCAGAACAACTGTGTGGTTTCGAAATATTTGTTTTTCTGAGGAATTCAATTACTCTATGTTGTCCCCTTGGCCCTGTCATAAAAGATATGCTTCTTTGCCTTACGGCTTTTTTATAGTCTGTTTATTTCGGTGTCACTTACCCTTAGTGAAATATTCTTTCATATCAGTTATTTATCTTTGCTTCCCGAAGTCTCTTTCAGACCTACATTTTTTTATCATTTTCATTCAAACCCCCACCTTGGCAATATCTCCATTTCCTATTCTCTGTCGCAATGAATATCACTTTCCATTTCCGAGAGGGCGTCGTCCTCCCATACTTTTATGGACGACTGAGGATAAAAAGCTTATGTCCAATAAAATACTATATAATGTAATATATATTATTATACACACTTGCACACTCTCGTCTGTGCATAAGCTGGAAGTGTAAACATTTGACGCAAAAAATTGTGTTTTTTATTGGTTTTGTTGTCCTTTATCGGAACTATGCCATATATTATTTATGTGCAATATTTTAACCCAAAACAAATGTCGGATGTAGTCTTTGGTAGTTTGTGGTGGAGTCGGGGTTAATGACTTTCATATGTTATAGGGACCTGTGGTTCGATCCCACGTTGAATTGTAAATCTCCACTGATAATTGCAGGGATCCGGGGTTCGATTTCACGTTGAACTGTAAATACCCACTGATATAGGAATCAGAGAGTAACAATTGGTCGTAAAATCCAAACCCAAAAACAAACGCTATTTCCCCTAGGTTACCTACGTGACGATGCCTTCCATTAAGCCCTATTTTACCTAAAAGGAAGAGAAACTGAAACCAAATGTGGTTATTTATTTATAATTAAGACCAAAAGGAAACTAATCCAACGAAGGTGGTCCACTCAACCTGGCAGAGCGAGTGTTTTAAGCCTTCACAATTAACTAATTCCTTAAGTACCAGAAATACTCAAACGAAGTAATTTAAAATTTACCCGGGAATATCTAAGAATGCGTTCGATACGTCATCAGCCAAAATTCGTTGCTTCGAGAATGCGCCCAATTTTCTAAACCCCAAAGAAGAATTTATTATAACATCAGCGCATTGTTGTGAGACGCTAAACCAGGGCACAAATTATATTCATCTCGTATACATATATAACAGTGAAGAATTTTGTAAGTGAGTATTTTACACACCGTCATAGCAGCGTAGCGGCATTTCTGTTTCCAGGAGACCGAAGTGGACTAATACGTGCTCTACTATTTTATTGACTCTCGCTCGACCCCGGTGGTGGTTAGAGAGGTGAGGAGAGCATTTTGACCGCCATTCCCCTCGCATTTACCTTCAGACTGTTGGGGCCCGCCCTTTGAACGGGTACCACATTCAGACCGGGACGACGGTGGTACTTGTACATGAGTACAACCGAACAGGTATCTAAGAGTGACCGTGACCGCTCTTCCGCTCAGCCCCCCTTCACCCACTTAGGTCGCTAGGGCAGCCAGGTGCTGCCGCAACGTCGTCCACACAGGCGCTCGGACACGCACAGTGCCTGGAGTGTATCAGTCTACGGCTGTTGTCCGTCCCATCCGCACGTTTTGTCTGGATGCCCATTCCGCCACGCCCGCAGACGTTTTTGCGGGATTACCCGAACATTTGTGTGGGCGTTGTGATAGCAAGGAGACCCTTCTTCCACTCATGAAAGCTTCTACGAAAGAGTTTTTCCATCGCAACTTGACCAGGGCGAGTCTAGTGCGCCTGGTGGAAACGTCAACACTGATTTGGGAGGAGACAGCAGGCCTACAAAACCCCATCCCCCAATTTTATGCCATCTGTAGCAGAAACTCCTGTTCCATCATGGTTTATTCCCCACTAACTGGGTATTTAATAGTATTAGTGTGCAGTTAAGGAAAATTGAGCCAGCCAATTAAATATTGATCCGGCTACACCCCTCGCATACTCTTTAAAACAACTGCATTGCCTCTGTGGTGGTGAATCTGTCGTTGCTAAGCCCTTCCAAAATAATCGCTTATCGTGACAAATACTAACGTTGAATGCTAATACTAACTAATACTTGAGGAATTTTCTTTCATTGTATCCCATTAATGTTCTACCCAAGTGTCCTTTCCCAGTGCCTTTAATAATTAACAAGTGTTGTGATCTTATTAGCCAAAGTTAAAATTTGATATTTTAACCCTTTCTTATATCGTGTCTTGTGGGAAAATTGGGAGCCTTGCTGCCTAAATTTGGCTCGGAAAAGTAGACACATTTTTTCCTGTACTGCATCATTTGTGTTAGGTTTTCAAACGATATGCTTTCCATCTTTATGTTCTTGTTTCGTGGCGCCAGTAAATTGATGCCTCTTACTAATGAACTTAAATCTTTTGGCCGAAATGAAAAAGAAATTGCACTATTTTTTAAACTGCTTTAGCAGTGGCTTATAATACAAAATTATCTTCGCAGATAAGATTGAGTGACCTAGTTAATTATCGTTAATCCTCCTGGGAAGCGAGATGATTCCGTAACCTTTTTTAATCACGGTGTATTCCATATCACGAAAGAGATCAAAGCTTTGAAGTTTTCCCAACGTGCCGTTCTTGTCCTCACTTCTTTACTATTAATTTTCACGAGTTTATTGTATGTTATCAAACACAAATCGAGTATTCAACTTTATAAAGATTCCTTCCAAAATCTGGTATGTGCTTGTTTAACTAATATGAACTTAAATATGTATTCATGCTTAGAATGAAGACGTTCGTGGAGAAAATAGAAATGTAATAATCATAAGAATACCAAAGAAGTTGAGATAAAGGAATCATTTTTATTCTTGAAACCTATCTCGAAAAAGTAAACAATTCAGAAGAAGAGAAATATCGAAGGGAGCGCCCTCGAAACTACTCCATAATAATGACTTGGGCTTATATCTCCATATCGCAGAATTTCAAGAGATCAGGAAAGGCTGTCGAAGATGTTCCAATAGCTAGCGTCTCTGTATTGTCATTCCAAGTAGACGAATCAACAGTTTCTCCCTTTCGCCTCTGCTCTTAGCTGACAAAGTCACAAAACACCTCTAAATGTTAGTGTAGCTTTTAATTATTCATCAATTTTTATGTCGTCTTTGCCAAAAGCTAACTCCCATCTTTAGGCTTCTCGGGTTTAGATCCTACCCGAAGCAACACTTTGGACAAGAACTCATCAAATAGAAACCAAAGAATTCCCCTGGTAAAAACTATACGATTCCTGCGTTGTCTCAGAGCAAAATTATGTCCTGAGTTTTTCTGTGAAGTTATCATAGGACCCCTTTTAAAAAAGGCAACGGAGTTTTGTAGACTTTTTCACTGCTACCGACGTTTTTCCAAGTTAAACGTAATCTCTGGCGTATAAAACACTTTAATTTATAGAAAAATTACGTGTACTTACATATATGATATTGCTATTAGATGTTAAATCTTGTTTGAGATCTAGATGACCTGTAGCTGTAAGTGTTATCCTGCTGGAAGTAGGTTAATTGTTGCATAGATATATTTGGAAGTTACAATGTAAATATCCTACCTAGAAGATGGTAACAAAGCTTCGATGATATTAACTTGATAATTATATATATGAAAAAAACATGTTAATGAGAAAATAAACTCTCTATCTACCTGCATCTAAGTTTTTTCGTATTCAAATTGAATAAATAGGAAGAGGCTAGTAATATAAGTCCAAAGAAACCGAAAAACTAATTGGAAGAGGTCATCCAATCGCTTGAAGGTGACTGGATGAGAATATTTTATCCTTACCCTAAACTATCAGAAGTTAAATCCTAGACTCGCCCTTCCCACTACACTACCTTGCCCAACCACTTCTCAACTGGCCCATTGAGAGTTGATTCCTTCCATCCCTTCTCCCCTTACGTCTTTGCCCCGCCACTCACCAAGTAATTCACCATGGATATGAAACCGAGGAGGAGGAAGAAAGGGAAGAAAGGAAAGCCGGGATACACGTGAGTTGCGCAAGCTGACTTATCTGCTTCCATTCCGCTCACACGCTTTGGGTCACGAGCAGTTTGACCCGCACGCACTACGCTTTGTGTAAATTTGCTGTTGTATTGCTCTACGATACAATATCGCGTTTCATTCTTTGCACTCTTGCTTGTAGATTTGCACACAAACAGCAATAAATCTCAGTTCAGGTAGGGGGTGATGTTATGTTTGCTTCATTCCTGGGTTCGATCATAGCTTGATTGAAACTGATGAGAATTCGTAGTCATGAAATTCGATAGGTAGGGCAAGAGCTGAACAGCTAAAATTTCAAAGAAACCTAACACTTTGCCTCTGAAGTCATTGCTTATTATTATTATTATTATTATTATTATAAATATATATATATATATATATATATATATATATATATATATATATATATAGCGAAAGAGAGAGAGAGAGGGTGCGTAAGGTATTTGAGGAGAGAATTATACTTACACAAAAATGATTTAAAAACAGATAATAATGTCTTTTTTGAAGAAATAGTTGAGAGAATAAGAATAAAAATATTGTTTTATAATTTTACTTTATATATATATATATATATATATATATATATATATATATATATATATATATATATATATATATATATATATATATATATATATATATATATATATATATATCGTAGATAATTCCTACCAAAATCTTACTTTCCAAGTAAAGGAAATATTAATTCATATCACCGATCCGGTCAAAATATTATCCAGTTCCAAATACATTTTGAAACGACTAAGGATATTCCTGGTGGGATAGAGTTACTTATCCCCTTTAAATGACCTCATTTGTCACTGTTTTTAATAAATTGGCCTCCGAGAAATATCGCAATAATAAATTCTATTAATATATTTCATTATTGACTTACTTTCCCAAACTAGAATATTTAAATACTCCCAAATTTTGAGTTCTAATTCCCTGTTTGATTAAAACCGCACCTAAAATTAAAAGTGTGGCAAATAAATTTAAAAAGCTAAATATGGGAGTAGGATATTATTATCTGAAGAGAAGGTAAGTAGCCGAAAGGAAAAAAAATTATAGCAGATAGATAGGGGTAAATACGGCAAGATATATGAACTTGACGACCTATAAAAGGAGGATATGCTTTTCATGTCCTCGAGAATGATGATTTACAAATGGGGAGGATGGGCTGGAATAATCTTCTCTTCTAATAAAGTGAATTGGTAAAAAAAAATATATAACCCATGCCAATGCAGCACATCAAATCCTTCATTGTGTGCTATACATCGCGTTGAATCGACAATGATCCCCTACTCAACAATTACCCCACCATCTTTCGTTCATAAGTTATCTTTAAAATATACACTATATATATATATATATATATATATATATATATATATATATATATATATATATATATATATATATATATATATATATATATAAAATCATCTGCGATAATAACGATACAATGTCACGAAATATCATTGAATCGACTTTTATTAGTAAATTCCCTGATTTTAATTTAATTCTTGGCTTATATAAATTCTGTGGTTATTTTTAAAATTATATTCGCAATGCACTGTCGAAACTTTTAATTTGAGACTAAATATTTATATTAATCTTAATAGAGTATTTAATTTTATTTTATTTTATTTATTTGTATTTATTTTCGTTTGATTCAAGTCTTTAGAACATTTGTACTTATTCTACCTTGGTTTTTCAATCCTGACCTCTGATGTTAATCTCTCGCATAGATTTTCTCCCTCCCTAATTGCTTAAGCGGTATTTTAATCCTGTTGTCAACCTTTAGTCTTTTGAATTTACCTGATTTAATGATCTTAGTTTATATTTATCTTCGCTCCTCCTAAAGTTTCTATTCATATTAATTCATTTTGTTGATTGTTTTTTTACTTTTGTTGTGTGCGTTCCCTCTCCTCTGTATCATGCTTATATATATTACAATTTTCAATACTTTTGTTATTCCTTGATAAAGAAATCGAAATAAAGTTGGAAAGTACTTGGAATCCTCGTATTAATTTTCCCTGTGGACTTTGTTGCATTTATTGCTTACTCACGCGATACTTTGTGAGTTTTCCATATATATATATATATATATATATATATATATATATATATATATATATATATATATATATATATATATATATATATATAGCAGGAATATGAAGACATATGCGATGGTTACGAACATTTAATTTTCCGGATGTTTCGGTCATTAACGATGACCATCATCAGGGAATTCTTAAGTGGAATACAAGAAATTCACTATAACCCACAGAAAGAAAGAATTAATAGTTTTCTTTCTGCCTAATTCTGTCCGTAATATCAGTTAATACTCCCAGCTACACCGAAATAAGGTTAGTGCTCGTGCAGAGAAATTTTTATTTTTATTTTGGTTTGTCCCATTTATATCCAAATGATCTAGTTTATAATTGACTTTTCCTTTATTTAATGTTTTAGTCGTCCTCTTTGGCCCCTCCATTATTGATTATTTAATATTTAAACTTTCGTGCCTTAGTCTACTCGTATTCATTTAATGTTCAATCACGTAAAATTTAACTTTATTGAATTACTTGCTTCGCTCCATCTATTAATATCCGCTTTGATTTCATAGTCCCTGATCTAACTTATTGTGGATTGTTCGCCCTGCCTTTATAATTCTTTCTTGCTGTGGTTTATAGTGAATTTCTTGTATTCCGCTTAAGAATTCACTGATGATGGTCATCGTTAATGGCCGAAACGTCCGGAAATTAAATGTTCGTAACCATCCAATATGTCTTCATATTCCTGCTACGAATAAGGTTCCCAAGGAACGACTCCATCACCAATATATATATATATATATATATATATATATATATATATATATATATATATATATATATATATGCATGTGTTTAAAAGCTAATAAATTAGTACGTCTCTATTTATAAAGACCTACTTATAGGAATCAACATAGAGCCAAAGTACAGCTGCTTAAATAGGAAAGGAAGGGCCATACTTTCCCAAAACTTCAACCTATGTCCTGCCATGTTATTCCTTGATAAGGTCGTTGAGAATAAAGACGAAAGCACTCGGCTTCGTTTTTCACTTTTTATTTGTGGGTGTTTATTCATAAGTTGACTCACGTGCATAATGTGAGCTTTTTCTCATATATCATCATCACTAACTCTATAATTTAAGAAGGGGATATTCTTGAGTATTTGAATAATAATTTCATCTTACTTTGGTTATGACTTATGTTTTTTTTATCAAAGTTATTTCTAATAATTCTTTTATAATATTAAAAAACAAAATGGTGAAGTTCAGAAATAAATATAAGTATCGAAATTTTGTGAATTTTTTTAAACAAAAAGAATTACAAATGGTGAAGTTCAGAAAATTTATTTTTATATATCTTCTATAATTCTATTATTTAGTAACGTGATAATTTAAAAGGGGGGAAATTTAGTTCAGAGTTCCTTTATAAAATTATTATAATTGGCGAAGTTCAGAAAATTTATAAAAATTTAACCATGGCTGCTTTTTTTAGATTTTAATCTTAGTAGCGAAGCTATTATTGCCTGATATATATATATATATATATATATATATATATATATATATATATATATATATATACACTATTTTTTCAATAAGGGGAAAATTTATATATAAAGTAAAATAATTTATCAGAGTACATATAAAGTTTATTAAGACGGGACTAATTTTGTTATGTAGTTTTTCATATCACTATAAGAACTTAAATGCGACAACCGATTTATGAATTAATAGTTAGATGTAACGAAAACAAACTGGAACTACTGTTTGTATTGACACTTTCCTCAATTTCAAAATGGTCGTGGGTTTTCGTTACATCTAATTACTACTTCATACATCAGCTCCCAAATTGAGAAATTACAGGATTTTATTCCTCCTACTTTGTATTTGCGGAAACGAAAGACTCCACTTCTTAGATATTTTAATTCATCAGACAAACGACTGTTTCAAGTATGAAATATATAGAAAACCCTCATCCATAGATTCCTTTATACATTTTTATTCAAGTCACCACAGCAACATCCAACTAAGTGTTTTCTCCTCCATGTTTTTACGTGCCCTTAGATTAGTCTCACCAGAATATCGAGACAAAGAAGTGGATAGAATAGATAACATAGGGATAAAATGGGCTACCCTTTGTACTTTCTTGACAATTGTTATAAGTCCGCCAAACGATCCTTCTATTAAATTAACGGTAATAATCCAAAATTTCAGACCAAAAACGTACTAGTTTTACCTTATAACCAAATTTTCAATAAAGTACCTCGTCTACTCAGGCCTCTGAACATAAATGCTATATTCAAGTATGAGACTACAATTTATCGAATCCTGGTCAAAAATTTGCCCCCACGATCAGTCATTGTTTATTCTGTTGGTTGCAACAATTGTCAAAAATGCTATTATGGGCAAACCGGGAAAGAATTAAAAGCTCGTGCAAAACAATATCAAACCAATGTACCTAATCACAGCGAACAATCTGCTCATTTTTCTAACATATGTATAACCATAATCATACAATCAGCTGGAATAGTGCTGAACCGGTTATTAGATGCAGCAATTATATTTCCAGAAACATTTTAGAGTGTATATCCATTAATACGTTCCCAAACTTCAATATTAGCTCCGGTTCGTTCACACTAGACCCGATCATCATTTCATATATATAATCTCAAATAAATATGGTTCAGGATACTCTACCCCCTAATTAGTTTTCAGAGAAAGGTAGTCTAATTCCCCCCTCCCCCTCTACTATCTACTATTTAAGCCAACGCATGTCCTGCCTTACGCCAACGTCGCCAAAAAGTCAGAACCAACAAGGGCATCAACAACTGAACTCAATCTCACGAGCGACCTAAGCGCCAAGATTCCCATCTGTATTACACACACGAATGTCACTCACACAGTCAAACCTGGCTGCTATAACGAAGTCCTTAATGCATTACTGAAGGAGAATAACCTGCCATCGGTTAAAATGCCGGCGAACCCGGAATGTTCAAGCATATTCAGGGAAACAGTGATCAGAGGCAACAACCAAGTGAAGTTTGGGCTCGAAGCAATAGCCGAGGCCCCCTCGGAGCAATCCGAGGAGGAAGAAGAAAAGGAACAAGAGGAAGAAGACGGAGTCGATACCACCTTTTTGGAGAGTAATGAGGGCCCATGCACTCGTACACGGGCTACGAAGAGCCGATCAAAGACTCCAAGCCCTCCACCACAGAACGAAAGACCTGGGTGCCCCACAGGCCAAGAAGAAGAAAAAGAATAAGAGAAAACACCGATAATTACATTTCACCCTGCACTTGAACGCACTAAGAGTAATGAAAATTAACACTAACGGCTGGACGACAAAAAGAACTCTTTATGGGAACTTATTAGGAGAAAGTGATGCAGATATCATCTTAATTTCTGTGCACAGAATCGACATAAGAATTTTAGAGATGAAGATCTGGAATTACGATGTGTTGATCACAAATCATACGCATGAGCGCTTCGTTCGATGGAGCGGTAATTGCGATTAAGAAAGGGATCAAATACAAGCCCATCAGAAACCTAGAAGAATCCTATCTCGCGATTGAGGTCGAACTCGACATTGGAAATCTGGTCGTTGCCACCGGATACCAGCCGCCAAGAAGAGGATATTTGCCTATTCATTCTCTGGCTGGCCTAGTTGACAGAAGAATCCCACCTATATTAATGGGGGATCTGAGCGCCAGATGTCAGGAATCCAGTTACATGACCTACAATGGGACCAGAAGGTGCCTAGAAATCATGCTGAAAGGAATATGGTCCAGCGTATAGGCCCCGACTTCCCACCTATGTCAGAGAAGGGAGTGCCACAAAACCAGAAATATGTCTGGCTAACCGACAGCTACCTTTTTAATTACTAAATGGAACCAGTCCAGGTACCATGTAGTGATCACACAGGGATCATGCTTACCATCAACAGGAATTTATACAAGTTCCAGCTACAGTCAGAAAGGACTACAGAAGAGCAGACTGTGAACGGTACGCGCGCCTCCTCGAGGTCTATCACCCACCCAACTTGGATGAGGCAATTATCTAAGAGATCGACGAGGTACTCGACGACCTTAATAACCATCTAATCAATGCTGATAGTGTTTGTATCCCTAATTATCGGTATAAGTCCATCTCAACCTATAGATGGACTGAATACATGGAGGATTTGTACCGCGAATTTAAATTATTGTATGAAATTATAATCAGAAATGCATCAATCCACTCAATACAACGAAGTAAAGAGATCAAATGAGAGCTTAACCAGTTGATCCGTGAACAGCAGTGGAAGCGTTGGGACGATGCTATCGAGAGCCTCGATCAGGATGCGTCACCCAAGGACTTCTGGAGTAAAATCCGACGACTCAAAGGATCAACGGATACGAAAAGAAAATTGAAATACAAAATGAAGACGGTTCCATCGAAACATAATAAAGAAGAATAGAAGAAATATTGCGACGTTATTGGGAAAGAATCCTCAGCATAACCGAAGAAGAGAACGAAGATTATGACATAGAGTTTGAAAGCAACATCATAGGCGAGCTTAGCACGCCAATACATAGAACACACCCTCACCACCAGGTGGATAGACAGTTCGACGGAGACGCCGAGATCACCGAAGAGGAACTACTTGGCGCGCTCTGCTTATTCCGTCAGAAAGCCCCGGGACAATCGGGGCTGACGAAGCTAAACTTCGAAAAGGCACCAGCAAACGTCATCGAAGAAGTGAGAAAAATTTTTAACTCGTGTCTAAATACGGGATACTTCCCAGATGCATATAAAACGGCGAAAATGATTTTTCTGCCCAAGCACGCGAAGGACCCTACGTTGAAAGAGAGCTACCGGCCAATTTCGTTCCTATAATTTGGTAGGAAGCTCTTTCAGAAGATCCTCAACAGAAGACTGGTGTCTTACCTGGAGGAGAACTTCTTCTATAAACCATATCAATTCGGGTTTAGAAGAAGGCGAAGTACGACGATGGCTATAAATATCATCACGGAAAAGCTAGCGCAAGCAAAACTGGAATGGAGTTGCATGGACATTGTTTGTCGGGATGTGTCAAAGAGGTTTGATAAGGTGTGGCAACGGAAAATGCAGTTCAAGATCTTACAGCCGGGCCTAAGTGTAAACTAATAGAGAAATAACTCTCTTTAACTATGTCATGGGGAGCGCGGCGTATCTCATTATGAGATGCATGGACGAACCGAAGTTTCTGCTCACTGCGGGCTTCCCGCAGGGAGAGGGGGAGGTCTGTCCCCCATTCTCTACCCGATATACACTGCGGACGTCCCAGCACCTGTGAACCCCACCTGCTTCAACATTCAATTCTCTAATGACTTCAGCCAGATAATAACATATCTTTGAAGAAATGTGCCTATGCAAGCTCGAATGACAGCAGCAGAAGTTGAAAATCTGAAAATCTACTAGGCCCAAGGGAAAATGAGAACCAGCCAGGAGAATTTCAAGGTAGTCTCCCTCGGCAGGAGGCTACTTTCTGATGTCAGGGTGGGCGATAGGTGCTATACTTACACCACGGAGTGCAATGTACTCGGAATAACCGACAGGTTACTAGCTAGCTAGTAACCTGTTCGTTGGCAAGGTTTGTAATTTTGTATATTAGGTTTTTGCCAATTTTGCTTCAATTATTCGTTTAAAATTCATTTGAAAACTGTTTAATATAATCTTTAGATTCATAAATCAAAGCGCTCTACCTTAATAGATTTTAGCAATTATACACTCGCTAACTAAATTAAATATTTAAAATCGTTCCCTAGTCTCTTTATTGTAAATTTGAGCCCCATTTCTAAATATTCCCTTTAACTCTAAATTTGCAATTCAAAGCTAATACTAGCTAGTAAAGTTCTAGATGTACATTTAGCAGTTTGCTCTCTTAACAGTGCAAAATATTTTGTTCGTTTATTTGTATTTTAGGCCTAAGAAGATGACCGTATTGTGATCGAAACGTCGCCGGTAAATAAAAAGGATGATGCCAACTTTTTTCCTCGCTTTGGGATTTCTGTTAAACATTAAATTTAGGCTCTCTAGAAGCAATCCTCACCGTATATATATATATATATATATATATATATATATATATATATATATATATATATATATATACTCTTTCTTCAATAAGGGGTAAAATTATGTATAAAGTAAACTAATTTATCAAAGTATAATGTTTATTAAGACGGGACTAATTTTTATAATTACTTTTTCATCTCAACTTCAGCCTTAACCTGAGAAAAAAATACCAAAACTATCAAATCATACTAATATCAAGCAAAGTACCACTGTTATTAATCTGGTGGCGTTAACTCAAGGTCATTAATAACATATTTTAGGATTAGGTTTAAGACATTGCTTTTTTAATAAAGCCTTCTCGTCCTTCGCCAATGATCAGAAAAGAAAACACTTCGCATGAGAAGCGCGTTGGCTAATAACAGGCTACGACTAGAGTAAAAAAATCCGGTTTTACTTTCAACATTCTGGTAGCGATTCGAATTTTAAATATAAATTAGCCAGCATAACCGAGAACTTCGTTTGATTCCACTATCGCAAGTCTCATTGGTTCCAAGTCTGATGATTTTCGAGGAAGAGGCTGGAGAGCTTGGATGTCTTTGATGATCTTATTTTCCTTCATTTTTGCATTCATTTCTTTGAAATCCATAGAGTTTCAGAAGTTGTTTTAATCTATTGTGAGTTGAAACGATCAATTTAATGTGTCTAACATTAAGAATTACAAGAGGAAATTCCTTGGCATTAGTCAAAGAGATATTACTCTTATATTGCCTGAATATAAATATCAATAATAATGTAATTATATAAATATTTACAGATTGGTAGATGCAATATTCTGTATATAAATGAACCCATAGAAAAATAATAGCAGCTTCTAGACTTGTTTTTTTGCAAGCGAGTTAAATTTGCCATATTTCCTCCAAAAGTCGAAAAAGAATTGTTCACGATAATTTGTGCCAAACTTAACTCTTGTTAAGGGAATCTGCAGGAGAAAAATTGTAGCATTTCCGACTCGGTGGAGGTGAGTAACTTTTCCTCTCGCAAAGACCATTTTGGTTGGAAAAGAAGAAATATTTTCTTTGTTTCGATTAAATAAAAATATATGGTAAGTTAAAAACTAAGAAAATGAACGAGTCAATTTGGGAAAAAAAAGAAGAGAAAATTGAAGATATCTATAAATTATTTACTTTAAACCAGAGAAGAAAATAAAGGCAGAAAAAAGTATATCTTAGCTTGCGAGCAAAGTTATTAGAGTAAAAATGACTCAGGAAATTAGAATTTGAAGGTCTCTCGTCATATTCTTGATTATTTGGAAGGTATTTCATTACCTAATTCTTCCTCTTTTTTTCTTCCAAATGCAGAAGAAAAGGGAGGTTCACCTAGCTTGATCTAAAGGTTGATTTAGAGGAAGGGTTGGAGATTTATCCAAATTTTATATTTCATTTTATGGTTAGGTTTTAGAACTTAAGCTAATGAATGCCATCACTTTGCGTTCATTTTTTGCTGTGATTAACGCAACCTACGCCCTGGTAGGCAGTCGTCAGATGGGCTCTTTGAAGTAAAAATTGCGTTCATTTTAAATATAATTACTTAGTTGTTCTCATTTTTCCTGTTACTTTCCTCAAAGCTTTACAGTGGTGATGATTTTGGTCTTTTATTAGTACTTAAGAATAGCGTCTCCAGCCGTCTTGGAACTCTTTTGTCCTTTTTCCCATAATGTCTCGTCCAGTTTCCCAATATGTTCCGCTTAACTTGTACATAAACAACGTATTCATGCGTGCTGAAGGAAACATAAAAATGCGAGTTTCCATTCATTTTAGCTCGAAAAAAAACAACAATCGCCGCGGAGAAGCTAATGTGAAAGATTACCTTTTATTATTTCTCTAACTTCACTGCTTTATAAAAGACATAATTTATACTTCTTTTTTTTTTACCTGCGGCGAAGCGCTAGGTCAAGGCATTGCTTTTTTTCAAAAGGAATAAAGTTCCATTGTACCCATTTAAAGTAATGAAGTGACCCATATGACCATGGGACATATGGTTATTCATCCTCGAGATTTCAAATCTGCCATCGGATTTAGCGTTTGGTGGCGCCATCTAGTGGCAGAAGCCTCATTTAGCTATTCAAAGGCTCTTGTAAGTGATTTGAACCATGGGAAACCATCAATGCAATAACCATTTATCATCTTATCATAAAACGCCGCAGGTGATTAAAGGGAATTTCCCTCTTGTTTTTCAAGAGAAGTAAAGTTCAATTTTCAAAAGGATTAAAGTTCAATTTTACCTATTTAGAGCCATGAATTGACCCATATGACCATGGGACATATGGTCATGCATCCTGGAGATTTTAAATCTACCATCGGATTTGACGTTGGGTGGCGCCATCTAGTGGCTGAAGCCTCATTTAGCCATTCAAAGGCTCTTTTAAGTGATTTGAACCATGGGGAAACAATTAATACAATAAAGTCCTACCGTAGGTCATTGGTGGGACTTTCCCTTTTGTTTTAGTAAGGAAAACGGACCTCTACGCAGCGATGGTATTCCGTTGCTATAGCAATCAGTAGCTCCCTTTACATTGCAAAGGCATGCCTGGGGGACGCTCTTTATCCACGCCAAACAAGTGACTGAATCCAATAGACCATTAAAACAGCCCTAAAATAACCGTATTATTTGCTTAATTTAATCTTCACTTTAGCAGTTTTCTTTACTTTTATAAGATGCAGCGTGCCCCCACTGGTTGGTGAAAACGATCCCGTTTACTGTAATGTCCAAAGTGAAGGTAAAAATAGCCAATTGATACGGTTTTTTTTAAGGGCTATTAAATTGGTCTATTTGATAGAATCACTTGGTTGGCTTGGGTGAAGAGCGTGCCTGATGCATTCTGAAGGTGGTTAATCATTGTTATAGCAACAGCGTGAATTTCGAATCATACCCATTGAATTAGGCAACAAAATTGTTAGCATGGATTAAATTAACATGCCCATTTTTTTAAACGAATCTAAACATTATTAACCCCAAAATAGTTCCATTATAGGGAAAGAAATTGCATAAAACGAAGAAATAAAAATTATATTAGAGCAATAATAAATGAGGATGATAAAATAATTTCCCTAGGAACAATATTGATAGAAAATAAAGTGTTTGACGGTAAACATTTTGGGTCCTTTCCGTGGTGACTACAGGATGATCACTAAAAATGTATGTTTTTTTAACTTTGGTATATTATTAACTTTTTAAGTAACATCGAAGAAATTTAAAGAATATGAAAGCAGAAATTCATTACTTTTGGACAGAAAATAAGATCGTCCGGCCGAGCCTAGAATCAACTTCATCCAAGCTCAATCACCAGTTATAGGGGTTACGGTTGATGATCTGATTTATTTGGTAGAGAAGGTAAGGTTGCCTTACAGTCGAGTTTGTTCTTTCTCCAAGGTGTTCTTTAGGGTAATTTGCTAGTAGGCTGGATTGGAATGGTAACCTGGTTGTTTCTTGGCAAAAGGAAGGTCTTGGAAGGAAAATGGCGGTTTTATAGGCTTTAATCTTGGCTTATGGCTACCTCAGTTCGGGAAAGTAAAATCGTTGAGTTTTCAGTGGTTCTTTGTGTGTTCACGTCTTTGGTTGACTATCAATCCTAATTCTCAGAGTTTCTTGTAAGTCTTCTTCTGCTTCGGATTGTTAGGAAGGACTTTGGACGGATGGATTGATGACGAGGTACTGACTGATGATACTATTACTACTACTGCTACTAATAATAATAATAATGAGCCTGTTGTTAGTTTCTGCCCGCTTACTTAAACTACCACCAATTAAGGGGCGTGGCTTCGCTTCTCTAATGTGATCTGGGCGGAGCTTATCGGACCTAATGTATATATTTTTGTACGTTCGCGTGGGAGCACAACGATTTTACTTGCCTTATTACAAAGTTTTCTGCTTTGCATTGATTCACATATTATTAAATGGTAATTTTACACTATTTACAATTATTTGTTTTGTCTTACATTAATTCATTATTACAGGATGGTATATTATTTCAATGTTTGATTTGTGCGAGCAATTACAAGATTCATAGGATTTATATAACACTCATTTGTGAGGCTTCACTGTTGATCCTAATCCACCTTGCAATGGGTGCTCTACAGTTACACAAAGGTTTGAAGAAATCACGATTAATATTGCGGTTACAATATCAAAGACAGAGAGGAAAAGCATCAACTTAATTTTTCTTTCCTATTAAAACCATATAGATTTTTATTATAAATTTTTTGCCATATTTTAACTAACTCGTTAATATTTGGAACCAGACTCATTCCAGAGTGTAGTCATACTCGAAAAGCCAGGCCGTTGGAGCAAGTTGCGTGAAAATATCGAACAATTATTGATAGAAATAATTGGCAACTTCTAATCAACAATGATATGCTAAGTGAGTAGGAAAAGATTGAAGACTATTATTGACAAAATTTAAAAACAGTATGAACGACAGGAATATTAAAGAGGAGTGAAGTGGCAATATTTGCTAAAGCTAATCTCATGGAAACTAAGCAATTGTACCTCTGGTTATCTGTATTTAAACCTTCAAACGATTGTTCTTACAAGAGTGCTCATGTCTCCGAAGTGAAAAGGATCTGGACATAAGTAAGATCAAGTTAAAGGATAAAAATAATAATAAATATTATGGATAGCAAAGATTGAACGTAATATTAAAACTTCTTGTCCGAACAGATTGTTTAGCTCGACAAATTTAATAAGCAGATCATCCCCTGAAAGTTTGTAAGTCAAGATCTATAGAGAAGTTAGTGAACATATAGAATGCAAAAATGTGTGGAAGATGTATAACGCAGCTCCTCCTACTGGCATGCTACCTGGAAGGACATGAAATTATCGGGAATTCAGCTGGACCTGACTCCTCTTTGCGGGTATTTATAAAAGTGCATTTTGGTGGACATTGGTAGAGCAGATTCCCGAAGTTAGGATTAGGAAAGTGAGTTGAAGTCCCGAAACGGGGATACATGTGTACTTTTACTTTCTCTGGCTTGACAACTTTTTTACACGTAAGCAAGTCAATGTGGCGGGCAAAGACCAACAACAGTGAAAATGCCAGAGGAGAGGAAAGAAAAACAAGTTTACTTACAAAATGAAACTTGCGGACGTGTCAGGCCGCACGATGTCCTGCTTGCACTGGTGACGTATGGTTCTCTGTTTGGGTTAGCCGTTTCTACGTGCGCAGGCTTCAGGTGGTGAGCGTCTGGCGACACGTATAGGGCCACCGGAGAGCTATTGTAGCAGTTTCTTAAAGCTGTAGAACTGCGCAAAGACTTCCGGTGCTGTTTGTAGGTCCCTGAGAACATAGGTTGCCCTCTCCCCTTTGTGTAAGGTTGCCATGTGCCGGGCTTTCCTCATGATAAGCCAGAAATCGGTTACAAAATCCGATGATGAAACTGGAGGAATGCCGCTCGTAATGACGTGACCTACTATGCGTAGCGGGATGCCAAAATGTTGTCACCCTGGGATGCGTCAAATTCCTCTATCAGGCATGCCTAAAGTTTTGAAGAACCATGGGAAGTATTTTCACCCAGAGAGACAATTATGTGGCTATCAGAACCGATTTGAGGTGGTTTTCTAGAGGTAGTTTTTTGGACCAGCGATCCCATGCGGTCGAAATTGATGCGCTCTAAACTCTTAAGACAAAGGAACTCAGATATGCACGTGCGTGACGCTGCGCCGCTTGACATTGGAGAATTGGCACTGCACGCAAATCCGAGCACAGAAAGGAAGTTTCATTTAATTCCTGACCACATAAACAGCAACGGAAGCGCCTTCTGAAATCTCCTAATTGCTTGGTGCAACAGGCCGCTGGATGATGCAAAAACGCCATCTATAAAAGTGACAGGAATATACATAATAGTATGACTATATTGTGGATACGTCACAGTATATGCGGGAATTCAATGTCAAAGGCGACACTTTAGGACTTGAGCACACCCGGGTTTAAACAACCTGATGAGGGCGGGGTCGGCCTCTTACGCGTCTGCAATCAATTTTTATTCGATCTATGCTTCCTGGAGGTCGATTTCTTCCACAGCCAAGCACGACAGGACATCCTTGAACACGTCTTGCCCCTTTATAGGCAAAATATCCCTCTTGAACGTGGAGATGCACGCCAACTTACGACACTCCTGTGATAAATGACGGACCGAAATTGTCTAGGTTTCAGAAATCAATCCACTGTTGTCGGTAACAGTGGCGAAAATGCATCCTTACAACCAGTGACAATAATGCTCTACTGATAGTTATATGGCAAGAAGCTCACGGCCAAAGGTGCGTAATTTTTATTCTGTCTGATTTAAACTTTGGAGAAGAAAGTAATCGGTACCATCCCCCTCTGTGTCGTTGTTACATAACACCATCCTCGCCCTCATCAGAAGTATTTGTGCGAGGGGTGGCTCAGCAGCTGCTTCGACATTAACTACCCATGTGTGGGTATCCGATTCGTCCTTGACTTCGAAACGGTCCTTCGAAACCTCCTCGTTCCAAGTGATTGGGAGTTCTTAGTGCCGTTCTTCTCTTTCTGGAGTGAATTCCCCGGTGAGCTGCGTGCACCTAGGAATTAATCGGCGGTAAAAATTACTGTCCCAAATATCTCTCAAAGTTAAGTGAAAATACGCAGTTGAGCCATGCGTGGGATGGTCTCAACATTCTCTGTTGTGTGAGAAATTCCCTCTTTAGTGCTTAGGTGTCCGAAAAAGGTTATAAAACGATAAAAGGTTTATGCAGCGTTTTTTATCCAAACAGGCCTCCTAATCCACTTTAATGAACCAAATTTGGTAGTGGTGGCCGTTTATTGTTACTTTTGGGATCCACAAAGTTCTGCTGGTAGGCATTAACCAGGTCTAATTTCGAGAATATGATTCTACTATGAAGGTGGGCAAAATATCCATGATGCTGTACACTGGGTAGCTTTCAATCTGCATCTTGGCGTTCAAACTTCAAAAATAACCAGTAGGTCTCCAATTTCCTGATGATTTATGGACATGTGGAGCGGTGCTGCCTAAGTGCTTTTGTCGGGTCGAATCATGCCACGGCGTATCTCCTTTGTGGTAAAAGCGATTTTATATGGTAGTAGAGTAGAGTGCGGAAATGAGCTCACGGGCCGTATGTGATTATTTAGTGTCTGGCATCGTGCTTGGAAGAATCCCCACGCTGGAGAGATCTCACCAAGTTGAGTAACTTACTGAAAGGTTGCGCAAACTAAGAACCCACAGCGACCAAAGTTTGTGCAAGGCAGGTGAGATTTGCACTAGCTACCCCGTGGATGCCATTCACGTTTCCCAATCAAATAATCTACACCTCGGAGTCCAGTAGGAAGTCAAAGTGGTTAACTAAATCTGCTCCCCGGAATGGCTTGGTAAACTTTAGCCAGAAGAAAGTTCCATGGGAGAGAGTAACAAGGCCCTAAGCTGAGAGACATGTGTTTCTCGCCGAAGAAGGCGATTGACGATATGTTAGCAACCTGTAACCTATGCTCCTGCTGTGGCCTAAATAGTTATAATGCTTATCGCAGCATCGGAGACAATGAGGAAACGGATATTTGTAACTGAGTCGTTTAGTAAAGGTCGGCGCTCCTTGTTGCTGTAAAAACAGCTCCTTCTTAAGATCATCACCGACCGAACCTCCAGGGGGCTTAATCCACGGAAGCAACTCAGTCTGCCTCATATCAACCAATTCTTCCTGCGTTATGAGCTGGTCTAGCTGGTGTCAGAATGAGATGTAGATGCAGTCGAGCAAATATCTTTTAATTTCGTCATACTTTCCCGCGACGGGTGGAGATATGATGATGAAGCACACCTTTATCGCAGCTGACGTCGGAAAAGAGGAGGACTATATGCGGGTAGCGTATTTCGTTCTTTCCTTTTAACCGATTTAACTCGAAAAGAATTTCAAAATCTCGTATCCAGAGTTTCGCCACGCTTTCGCGATATATGGGTAACGGGGAAATTTATCCCCTTCATTGGAGCGGGGGTGTAATCCATCGCAGTTTCAATCTCAAATTTAAAACCACGCTCCAATAAATTGTTTAACCGCAATCTACCATGGAAGTATTGCCTAGGCAACGATCAAGAAAAGACCGTAGGACTTCTGACACCAATTGTTGTGTACATACAACTGACGATGCGAAATCACCCTAAATAGGGAAAAGATGCGCCCAATTTTTGTGATGAGAAAATTAGCTCCCGAGCTGAATGAATTCCGACGGACTGGCGATTTGGGAGCTTCTAGGCGTGAAGTGTAGTAATAATACTATCGTAGTAGGGTTGCAATTAAGATACCAAATGGTTTTAACTCTTTATTTTGTGCAAAAAACATTAGGAGAATCTTCGGTTGTATGAATAACGAGTCAAAATTTTAGCAAAGAAATATTATGTAAATTCCCAAGATTTTAGATTAAAGGGTAGCGTTTTCAGAGATTGCTGCCAGGCTAATTCTTATGCTACTTGATTATCTTTCGAAATTCATTTTAAAGTTTTGGATATTTTTTGCCGTCCACTCCGCATTAAAGAGGTTAGGTAATTACTTTAGTGTTAATGAAGTTCTATAGCGACCAAGAATTTCGTTTAGGGAGATCGAGAACCTAAAAGCTACACGGGAGGCCCTGTACGAGTTGGGACAATCTTGACCCAGTGCAGATATGAACGAATAGCCGAAAACTTGCTCTTTCCTTTCCCTTTGCGTCTTTTTTGCTCCTTATAGGCAAGGTTTCCCATTGGAGGAATATCCTCGTGCCGATTTCTTCTACGTAAGGAAAATTGTTCGCAGAGGCCATAGATCTTAAGGATGCTGACTCCCACTCTGCTTTGCGTATAGTCAGACACGGGATCGCTGTGTAATATGTTGAATTCCTGAGCTTGATCACGCGTTTGAGAAACCCATATTTTCCAGTATACACGAGGGAAATTCGATATGAAGGGTGTAATCACCACAAATATAATTGTTAATGCTCGTATTTCTTGACTTGATACATTTGTGGAAATAATAACATCCGCATTTTATATTCCAAACTTATTCTGCCATACTTCTTTTTTGCGTCTTACATGTCTGATGTACTTGGTATTTCATCCAGTGCCATTTTTCCTCTTACAGGCACCAGTTTTTTTCCCTCCTTAATCCATGCGATTGGGTTCACAATTGTCGAGTATATTAATTAGATTCATTACACTCTATTTCACAGAACCAAATGGAAAATTATTTTGTTTTACCCATTTACGATAAGAACTTAGAAAAAAATATGAAACCTATTTATTTGCTGTATGCTTGGAATTCTTTGCCGCCTCTTTACTCGCAAATCAATATTTTATAAAGTTGTGTGCACGTATGTATTTAAAAAGCCGAAAATACAATATTATGCTTGTATTTACATCTGAGAATGGCTTTCTTATCATGGTGGAAGGGACTTTGTAAGCCTATACACTTTTTATTAATAGTTTACTACCTAATCTACATATGCAACTTCCACAGGAGTAAATATAGTACTTATCTTCCTCTTAAAGGGGGCTATTTCTTTCGTTTACATCGCATTCGTTACCATATTTTAATTATTTGCAGATCTGCCTTCGAAATTTCATCATACTTTATTTACGATATTCTAATGCTTTTCAGACCTGCCTTTGAAGTATCCTCATACCTTTATTACCATTTTTTAATGATTTGCAGACCTGCCTTCTAAATTTCATCATACTTTCCATGAATGCTTCTTTCATTTATTCGTGACCCTACGTCGGCAATAAACCGCATTCCCGATTCTCAGTTAGCTGTTCATTTATGTTTTGGTATCACATAGAAAGAACGGTGTTTTGTGGGTCAAGGAAAAAAATCAACATAGTTATCTCTATTTTATTTATTATTAATAACCTGGGACTTTATCGACATATCATATTCTGGTTATTAGGAGATACCCTCTGTTACTTCATCAAACGAGACTAGCAGTCTGTTTAGCATGAAAATGTTATAGCATCTCTCTTAAAACTTTATCATTATCAACTTAGATTGCGTGTAGGCCGGTAACAAAATCATCTGATTAGGGAACGCGGAATGGCGAATCGAGAAATCTAGCTGTCCTTCTTCCGTCTACTTTTATGGCTTCTTTCATGTTCTTGGCGAAATTTGAGAATAGATCTGGTTGGATTATGTCCTATGATTTTGGTTATGCGATAAGCAAAGTTGATACCTAATTTATCTAATCAGTTTAACTTGATCCAACCGACCTTGAACTTTAGATTACTGGTCAGAAACAGCAGATCATAAACAGCATTGTTTATGTGCAAACAGAAGGAAGACGCAAAGAGCTGATATTATGATCAGCCTTGGACGATACGACCACCATTACTGAGTGAAGAATTTGAACTTGAAATTTATTTTTAAATCGTTATCTAGTTATATTTTATATTTATCTGATTGTTAAGAAATTAATCTAGTGTTTTAAAAGGAAATTATTATTTTATAAAATACCATTAAAACACTTATTTAGAAAAATAGTTTCCATCTTTATTTACAATTCACATTATCTGCATAAACAGGAAGTGTTCTTTTGAAGAATTAATTGGGCTAATATTTATGATTTGAAATCCTTTTTCACTTCCATATCAAAGCAAGTCTACCCATTTAGATGATGTTGTAATGACTTAAATAAATTCTAATAATATGGTGCAAGTTCTGATGAATATGGAGGATGAGAAAATAACTTTCTAACCTTAGACATTTATTTTCCTGGGTCAAGCGTGTCATGTGTAGCCGAGCATTGTCATAGACGAAATTTTTCGCTTAAACATGAAGGACTATTTTATTCTAGAGCTTCATTTGTTGAACATAGAGTTCAGCAGTAACTGTTTTTACGCTTAATATTTCAGTAAAGAACCTACTTTTTAACTCACCTAACAATTCCTTCTGAAAATCTCTCATAGATACCTTGAGACAAGAGAGATGAAGCAATATTCACGCCCTGTAAAGTGTGAAAAGCGAGGGAACAAGGTCTGCTGACCAAAAAGTCGCGTGCCCTCACTTATTCTGATTTATGACCACACCTAACACAATATAGCCAAGCGTATCATATTATAGCCTAGACTAGTATAACATACCATACCCTATAATAAAATAACCTTGCATAGATTAGCCTATTTTAGGCTTGGTTAGCTAGACTATCGTAGCCTAACAGAGTATTACCTAGTATATCAGAGCATACCCCTCGCTAGCCTATTATACTTTAACCCACCCTAGCATAGCATAGCATAGCCCTATCTAGCCTAATATAGTTTAGCATAACTCAGCATAGCCTAGCATAGTATAACCTAGCCTAGTATTAACTATCCTTCTACGAGTATAGCCTATACTATCCTATTATACTCTAGTCAAGCATAGCTTAGTATTGTCTAGCCTAACATACTATATGCTATACTAGCATAACATTTTATAGCCTAAATTAGTATAATATATCTTACCCTTGTACATTATATCCTAGCTTAGCATAGAATACCATAGCATGACCTATAATAGCCTAGCATAGTATAGCGTATTCTAAGCTTGCCTAGCAGATTATAGCATATTATAGTCTAGTCTAGCAGAGTATCAGCCGAATAGTTATGATGTTATTGCCTTAACAAAATAATTCCCGTGCTAACCTTGGGGGGACTTTGGAAATTATATCATTCGAAAGAGAATGTAAAATAACATAATGGTTTCAAATTCTGTTAGAATCATACGAATAGTTATGATGTTATTGCCAAAACAAAATAATTCCCGGGCTAACCTTGGGAAGACTTTGGCAATTATAACATTCGAAATAGAATGTAAAACAACATAAGGGTTTCAAATTTTGCTGGAATCAACCGAATAGTTATGATGTTATTACAAAAACAAAAAACAAAGCAAAACGCGGATAGACCGACCGACATAGTGAGATGTAGAGTCGCTCGCGACCTGACTAGCACGCGACTAAAAAACTGAAGAATGACATGATGCAATCAATTCAAGGGAAGGTGGCAATATAAACGTGTAGTCGAGCATTGTCATAGACTAAAGCCTTCGTTTAACCATGGAAGGACGATTTCATTCGTGAGCTTCATTTGAAGGTTGCAAATATTGAAAATATAGTTCAGCAGTAACTGTTTTTGCGCTTAATATTTCAGAAAAGAACCTAACTTTCAACTCACCTAACAATTCTTTTCTAAAATATCTCACGGGAGTCTTGAGCCGAGACAGATTAAGCAATATTGACACCTTATAAACATCTTTCAGACAATTTATGTGACACCCAAACGCCATTTTTGTAGCTTAAAAAATCCCAGGCATTAATGCAGTTTACAAAGGTTTCATCATTACTACAGTTTTAAACAAACAACAGCAAATTTGGAACAACTTTACTCACTCTAAATAGCTGGAGATTTTTTAAAATTTAATATTAACGACATTAATTTCTAGGCAACTTCATATTTTAAAATATAATAATAACAAGAGTAATGAGGGCATTTCTGGCCGAAAATCTTTGAAACTACTTTCTTGGAGATAGGACCAAAGTTATGGGATTATTGAGAGTGTGTAGCCTCGAGGTAACTACATAATCCAATTACTAAACCTGGATCGATAGGGACCAAGAGTGCGCTCAACTCTTCTACATCCGTAACGAGTCTGCATGGAAGAGCTCAATGCGGGGATCCTCAGTACGAAGACACGCCCAACTGCTTACCTGATCATTTTAATCTCGTTTTGTATTCCCTTTTACCTTCAATAAACTTTGGAAGTTCACCGATTAATTCTCTAATTGCATTAGCCTTCACGTTCGTTCGATGGTGGTAACATCTTGTAGTCTAGAGGGAATTTATTTGTCTCAGACTAAAGTTTTTAACCTTCTTATACATCTATAATAATAATAGAGGATTTATATGGCGACCTTCATGACCTTGGAGCCTTCGTAGAGCGCGCCTCTCGAACGACTAGAAAAAGGCAGAAGAGTTGGGTTTTCAGAGCCCGGCTTCAAAGCGTCAGACGAGACATGAGTTACCATTTCTCTCTCATTTCAAAGAAATAGATAATTCCACTACACTCTTGTATCTTCCCCCCCCCCTCTCTCTATCTCTCTCTGTGATATCTTCTTCAATTTAAGTTCATTGCTCCCTTCGATGCTCTATTTGATTGGATGTATGCCAGAACTCCAAGTAGGGTTGAAATAGCTGATCGAGCCGTTGATTGACTCTTCTAAATACCCGAATATTTGCTATTCTTGATAATCTTCGCATGGTATTTGTTTTCTATCTCTACATTAAGTTTATTTGATTTTTATGGCGTCACTTTAAAGTCTTTTGAAATGATTCAAAGCCTTGAATTTCATGACTATTTGCCCATTTTGCGTGTTCTCGGATCCCCCAAATAATTTTATCTTCTTACACTTATCAATCTTGATTCTAGAGGATCACAGTAGCCGTTCTTGCGATCTAATAAAAATTTACATTGCCACATTCCCTTGAATTAATTGTATCATGTCATTCTTCAGTTTTTTCCCTCGCTTTTCCTCAGCGTAAAGGACTTGCAATTGTGTGTGAGTGGGTAAAACATTTTCAAATAAGCTGATGTGATTGATTTTCTTTTTCGATTTTTACTAAGAAGAGATCACATTATCACTTAACTGTATCATATTCTTCTGCTGCTTCCCCGCCAGAAAACGACTCCATTCTTTTAATTGCAAAAGGGTTTTTATAGCTCCAACGATCACCACAGCCGTAAATTACACGAGGCCACAATACGACCTCATTCTCTATCTAAAACTCTTGAAAAACTTTGAAAAAGTAAACACTTGACATTATGTGGAGGCTGCTATTTAAGTGTTATTATATGCATGTATGGATACGTTTTATGCGAGAAGAGCGAAATGTTAAAACAATAATAAACTAAAAAATGTGAATCTGGCAGTATCTACATAAATATATGCAATTTTCTAACCAGTCATCTCCCTTTTGCCCATACTATAGGCGTAGATACCAATATACTTTATATATATATATATATATATATATATATATATATATATATATATATATATATATTGTGTGTGTGTGGCTGTGTTTGTATGTGCTTTAGTTCGAGAAAACCACAAAGATGGTCACTTCCGGGCGAGAGGCCTTTCAAAACAACTAAATCTACGTCTAGTTTGAATAATGTTGAAAATGGTGCAGTGCAGCACTTGGAATTCCCTTGAGCAAATAAAAATAAAAACTTTAGGTTGCTATTTTTTACCATCATCTAGGTCATAAACAAGTATTTGAAATTAAATACAGAATATTTGTAACGGCGGAAATTGATTGGAAAACAGTTTCCCTTGCTTCCTGGTCCAAAATGAAACTAAAAACCCTGTGTATTCATTCTCCTTTCGAAGTTATATTCATATATACATGACGATTCGATTGACGTGAATATTTTATTCATTAATTGTGGAAGTAAATACAATGCAATAAAAAATCTTGTTTTTTAGATTTTTTCATATTTGGAATGAGTACAGAACGAATAAAATGGCAATTAAGCCCCAGCGAAGAGAGATACCCTAAAATATACCTTCTTTTCTTGGCTTCTTGTCGCTTGCCATTGCTCCTTATTAAGATTGTACTTCGTACTTTTGAGTTTTACTGTTTTTCTCAAACGAACATCTCCATGGAAGTATGAATCCGCGTCGACGTCACACTATTTAGACCCGGCGAAATTTGCTCATAAAATGGCAGTTAAGCCCCAGCGAAGAGAGATACTCTAAAATATATTTTCTTTTCTCGGCTTTTTAGTTAATTGCAATCTCTATTCTTCGTTTTACTCATTTTTTCTCTCTTACCTCTCTTATTCCTACTTCTTCTTAAAGTAAGCATTTTATATCCTGGGCGGATTTTCAATCAATGATAAAGTCGGGGGATTACGATGGTACCGGGGAAATTTGTAATTTAAACTGCCTTCACTGCAGTTTCGATTCAACATCGCTCATTGCTCAATTGGTAAACTTGTTAAAAACAATGTTCCTTAGCAGAATTTGGCTGAAGCTGTCACGACTCTTCCTTTGATATTTATTCGACTGTTTTTCATACCATATTTCTCCCCCCTCCCCAAAAAGTGGTAAACTTTATTTAATTCGTTAAACTGCAATTATGTAGTCAATCTTATTTTTTCAAGAGATAATTTTAAATGTTCCAAAACCTTCATTCCATTTTACTGCGTTTTTCATTTCAGAGATGGCTTTGTGATTCGAGCAAAATTCGTATACTATAATAAAGTACGTCTATGATAATTCGAATGATTCCGACTCTGTTTTAGCTGCATTCGCCATTTTTTTTTTATAGTGCACAAAAAAAGCAGAGAAGAAAGTCTAAAATATTTCGGTATCAGGCTGCTTTTTTTGTACCTTTATCTTCTCGTCCAAAACGACTGTGCCATACGCGTCAAAAGTCGCTTTTTCATATGTTGCCGTCAGAAATTTCACCTTGATAAACTCATAAAAGGAAACGTTTGTGACGAATACAACATTTGCGTGAACTCACAAAAATTTAACTTTGCGCGTGACGGGAATAAAGATATGGATGAGATAAATAAGCAACACTGCGATATAAAGATCATCAAGGGAGAGATTTCATGATGCATTTAAAATAAGAGTAACATCAAAAATGCAACTAAATATAGGCAAAATATGAACGATAAAAGATTTGAGTGTGAGATATAAGAAGGAAATTACTTAATGAGATATATGAAAGAGATTGCATTATGAGATGTAAGAAACAGATAGGTAGATGAATGTAGAAAATTGAATGGGTTATGAGATATAGTAAAGAAATTAGATTATTAGATATAAGAAGTGGAGTAAGTGATGGTGCTAAATAAATAATAATTGGTTATGAGATATAGGAAAGGAATTGGATTAGGAGATAAAGGAAAGTGATTAGATGAGATATAGGAAAGAGATTTTCTCATGAAATCTAGGAAAGACATCGAATCATGAGATATAGGAAAGAGATTGATTGGATTATGATATACGGTATGAAACAGATTGGTTTATTAGATGCAGAAAAAAGATATTAGAAAGTTATTGGATTATGAGATATAACTAAAGAGATTTGCTAATGAGATATATAGAAGTGATCGGCTAATGAGGTATAGAAAATAAATTGAATTATGAGGTAAAAGAAATGGAAAAGGAGAGTTAACCTTAGGCATTGGTCTTAGGGAGGCAAAAATTCTGAAAAATATCTGAAATGGTATGGAAACGAAGGCTTTTCGAGTCCAATGCCTAAACTTGGACGCTAATTGTGGGGCTTTATTAAGCTTGAAATAAAAAGTATCAGAGCAGATCTTAAAAGATTGCAGTCTATTATCCTTTGTCAATATCTCTTTTTAATATGCAGATAGTGCGGATATTGTTTTATTTTCGGGCCCTACGAGTAATTAAGTAGTTTTAAGAATAACGCCAGAGATATTCTACCCTTAACTACAATATCTGTCAAAATCCTTGAATATCCTTAAATATCCTTCTCCAGTCAATCGTTAGGCCGTAAGTTATCAAAATGGCTACTTTTTTAGGTTGATTTCATAGCTTTACTCGCGAATCAGTCAGTTATTTTGGTTAGTTTAACTTAACCTAACCTTATAGTGATAATAATATTTCCCTAGATATTCGATCATAACACCGCTCTCTCTCCCGCCATCTTTCTTTTCACAGACACACAAGATATCATTTTTCCTCTCTGGACCCTGGTGAAGAGGTTTATATATCCACACTCACCTGAGGCGAAACGAATGGCTCTTCCTTGTTCCACAAAGGGTCCTTGCTTACTGGTGGTTGTCCAAACATATCGATACCCCTGCACCTTTTTTCCCATCGAATACCGACTATGGTTATCTCATTCTTGCCAGCGAGTGTCATTCTGATCGTTGTGTGCATTTTTTTATCGCCTCGGGTGATCTCATTCATGTGTGAAAAGGGACGGGTGGCATAATTGACCAACTAAATAAGTAATAATAATAGTTTCACTAAATAATTCTTATATTTTCTTTTTTGGTCTCGGTATAGTGATATTTTTTTATTATTTTGCAATTTAATACTCCCCTCCCCCTCCCTAACCAAGCTGTATAATTTCGAAATTTGCTGAAGAGTAAGTTTAAGTGGCTAGTCGGGGTTGGAGGTGTTCACGCTCATCTGAGCTCAAGTGAATTTTAATCTCCGTTCATTAGCAAAAATCCTGGAACGATATTTCGAAGACCTGGCTAATAAAATGTCAGGATTTGATTAACTTCTGATCTATGGGTAATTACTATCTCGTTAATAATTGAAATATACTAAATCACGTCTTTTCCATGAAGCATGGCCAATCTTTGCTTTAATTTTATCACTGGTTCGTATAACCAGATGTTTGATCGATAGGTTTGGATAGAAGCTATTGATGCCAATTGCTTCCTAGGAGGAGATGACCTTTGTTCCCTCCGACCGATTGGTAAATTAGGGGAGAAAGCTTTGATCCTACAGGCTCTGCTGTAGCCTCGCCCGCCCCTCCCCCCAACGTTACCATAATTAAATGAGGTAGCGCTTTCTGGGACGCTATCCTGAGGGGGATACCAGGTTAAAGTGGAGGGAGGCTGTTGCATGCTGTGGGAAGCTTATAGCACCTCCTGTACTAGATTCCATGATGCAACACCTAGGAAGAGGAATTTAAATTTCAACTTAATCTCACGTAGAATACATCCAAGTGTAGTGGTTCCACTCCAGGTTTGCATTCAGGTTGAGTGGTTGTGTCATATCCACTTGGAAATGACGCAACCCTTCTACAGCTCTTTTTCTCTTGCTCTACAGGGTGCCTTGGAAACTTAGAGCTACTAAACCCCAAAAATGGAGCTGTCTATGAACAGAAAAAAAATCCGAAATAGATATGATTTTCAAATTTGGAAAAGATCGTAAATAAAAAAGTTACTTGGAATTCAAATTGGAATAAATCGTGAATAAAAAGTTGCGTGGCATTAATTGATATCAACTTGATCAGGTTAAATGACAAAAAAAAAGCTAATTTTTAGTCGTTTAAATTCGATATCTGATATCATATGTAGCCGCTTCGTTCCGAATCCTCGCCGCATAAATAAGGTTAAACGTGAAGGACAACATTACCCAATCACACAAGTACACATGAACGCGCTCACTTCAGAAGGCTGTCATCGCTATCCTTTCTTCCCGTTCTTTTAAAAAATTAAAGGCATTATTCCTTTTCCCCTCTCCCTGTACATATCCGAGATATCGTATTCTTTTATTTTCCTTCAATTAAGTTTGAAATGCAATGGAGATTGGGCTCCTACGGAACCCACCCCAAATGAGACTTTTGAGAGATTACCTCGGCGCGACGACGAGTGATCCAATCAATTAGAGGACGTGGTATGACCCTTTTAATGATTTCTTTTTAATTTCTTCCCTCTAGTAAAATGAAATTGGGCAGATTTCATTTTAAATGGGGGCAAATAGATGACCTGTGACCATATGTCAAAATGTCGTTATGCTTTGGGGATTGAAGTTTAAATGGTTGTAATCAGAAACTAGATAAATATCTTCTACCTTACGTGGGTTGGTGGAAATAGAAGAGACCTTATTCAGAGCTGACGATTTATTAATTTGGTTGTATTTATCATGGCTAAAAGGAAACTCGTGTAAATGACTTGTAGCATGTTAATCTATGCAATAAGAATGAAGAGAGAACAGGAGGAGAAAATCTGAGACCAGAAAGACTAGGAATAAAGAGACTATAGAAAATGGCATAAGCTGCAACAGCACACTATGCCTACTTCAAACTCTAGGGTTAAGAATGCATTAAATCTCCAAAAGTGAAATTAGATAATTTAAAAGTTTGAATCTCATTACAGGTGGAACAAAAAAGAGAGAGAGATGAAATAGTTAAAATAGCAACGACTGATAGAGCGAAGACTTCGCTAACGAGAATTGCCAATACCACGAAGTAACATAAGTAAATCTCTATAAATTAGTCGGTGAGGAAAGATTAGCAACACAAATGTCTGTTAAATACAACTTCAAAAGTGAAAATGCAGATAATGAGTATTGCCTCAATTCTTTTCTCCTGAATTTCTCCCCCTAATCTTCTTTACATACATCGTCTTTCTCTTTTTCTGCACACGAGCGCTTTCGTCGTTAAATATATTTTCTACTGAATAAATTAGAAAGTAAAAATAAATATCTAAATGCCCCTGTAAGTCAAAGTTATCCCATCACAATTTTATGCTTAGAGTAACTAGGCAGGGATCGTAATAAGAATCGTCATTCCCTCGTAATTTACTATTATATTAATTTGCCTACGAGGCAATGGCTTCGCCACTCCCCCTCCCCCCTACGGGTAGAGTTTGCGCTTCGCTACTAAGATTAAAATTTAAAATCTAAAAAAAAGCAGTCATGGTTAAATTTTTATAAATTTTCTGAACTTTCACCATTTGTAATTCTTTGGGTTTTCACAAATTCACAAAATTTCGATACCATTTTGTTATTTGATATTATAAAAAAATTATTAGAAATAACTTTGATAAAAAAACCATAAGTCATAACCAAATTAAAATGAAATTATTATTCATATACTCCAAAAAAATCCCCTTCTTAAATTATAGAGTTAGTGATGTTGATGATGATAACGTACTCCTACGCCCGCCTCCCACGATGAACTCCATTCACCGGTGGCCGGTAGGAGCGATTGTTCTGCTGGGTCGAGACCTGGTAAGGAGGCGTTTAAGAGATGGGTGGACCCAGAGATTGGATTGGTTGCTGTATAATATATATGTGGAATGTTTCTGCGTTATGTTGGGCTAGTTTCTTGATGATAAGATTCCTTGAACTACGTGGATGTAGTTGTCTTGAATAATTTAAAATTGGCTTAGAGTTCATGAAGTGCTTATTCCTCAATGACTCATTGGAACCCATCAAGTACCATGTCTATGGTAGATCAAAGGGGGTCTATTCCACGAGTTCAGTCCAGCAAAATACTATATAGAGGAAAGATCTCAGGAAGATCTAAAACAGAATAATGAATTTGATCAAAATCACAATGAAGATTAGAGTCTATATATTAATATACATTAAGATTATATATTGGATCCTATGTTTCATAGAAAGTAAACCTCTTTAACAATACGAAACATTGCATTACTTAATCATAGTTTAATTAAATGGAAAGATGTGTGAGTTTTAAACGACACTTCGTAATCTTAGCTTTTTTCCAATCAGCCGTGTTTGTTCCCGAAATTTTGATACTACGAGTACTTGTTGTATTCTTCCTCCTTCTGTTCCTATTCAGCAAAATCACTAAATATCTGCGGAATAGATTGTCTGTAAAATGTCTGCGGAATAGGGGAATAAGCGATTAATTTAAGTGATATACAAAGAACATTACTCAAGGACTCATGCTAAAGATAATATTCTTACGCTTGATATCCTCGACTTCATTTGACAAATCCTATTGATCGAAATTACCTTCCTCTTTCGTCTTAAACACACAACCTGCGCTTGCAATGCATGAAGGACAAGGGAATGGTATCAGAACAACAAAGCTTTTCCAAAATAAGATGGGAAATAAAAACTTGTTTGGACTTAGTTACGAAGTTGGTCACTTTTTCTGTGTCAATTAATTGGAGCAGACAGTGCGAATTCAGCCACCTTTTTCTCTCTGTCTTAACGCCGCAGAGTTGGGTTATTCAGAGGAATAAGATGCTTACGAATGCGGTTATGCTGCGTCAATGGTGGAAAAACGAAAAGTGAATGTAATAAAATAAAGGAATAAATAGGAATGAAAGGATTATAAAAATAAATAATAATAACTCTTTATATGTCACAATGTTCAAGGTTACAGATATTCATAACTTTTATTATTTGTTCAGCCTATGTGTGATATCAAGAGACATGCAGCGAAAATACTGATTCTAGGCAACTGAAGTTCAATTTGATAATTAGGCATTTAATCGTATATGATTAAGTCTAACCTGAATTATCCCAAACCTATTAATGTATTGTTAAGGTCACTAGTAATCTTTGTCATCTCTAACCATTTTCCCTTCAGAGGTTTTATTTGATTAATTTATTTTTATATCTCTTTATTTTCTTTCTATTATCCTCTGTGCTCACCATTTATTATTTTATCATTATCTCTCTTACCTGAATCCTTGCTAGATTTTCAGTTCTCCGGGTCATCTCATTCCGCAATGCCGTCTTTATCAGTCTCTGATAGGGCTAGGTTTCCATCGATAGTTCTCAGGGATTTTATTTGATTAATTGCTTTTTCTTTTATCTCTTTATTTTCTTTATAAAATCATTTGTGAGTTGCATTTATTTTTTTTATCATTACATCTCGCCTCAACTGAATCCGTACTAAATTTTCAGCTACCTGAGCCATCCTATTCGGCAATGCCGATTTTATCAATCTCGGACAGGTTTCTTGGGTAGTTTTCCCGCTTAAATATAGGATTTTAATGTGTCTCCCTATGCTATTCTGCTCTCTTATTTCAGAAAATGAGTGGGTGTGTTAGTTTAAGGACCAAAGTAACGGCCTTTGACATAAGTGATTCCCGATCACTCCTGCTTCTCTGACTCTCTAATCTGGTTGTTACATCCTTAACAACACTTTTAAAATACATAAACCCTACAAACATAGCCAAACAAGTAGCCCAATTCAATAGACTAGTCTGATTTCCAGCCACCTCCCTTACTTTCTTCTATTTTCACCTTATTTTAATAAAGGCTATTTCCTCCCTATTTCTTAGATTCTTTTATTACATAGGTGACCTATTTACCTTATTATCCTATCCCTGATCACTACATGAGATTTCTAAAGTAAAGTTTGGGGCGGATTTTTAACACATGAAGCGTCTCATCTCAGTGAGAATACGAAAGTTTACAGTAAGAAAATGTAGCCCTTCTCTTCAACAATTCTTTTGTTATGCTTTTTCTTAGTAGTTCACTTTAAATCATTCTGACATTGCCAATTCAGTTTTCATTCTACTTTACCAGTAAATTGATTTCGGCTATCAATTATGCTGTTTGAGAAATCGTCTCCATTCAATTTAATTTTCCCTTAGGATTGAGTACGTCTTCGTCTTCATTTATCTAGTCAGGTAGTTTTTTTGTGTACCGTATTCATACATGCATTTCCGAAAAGTCTGGTTCGCTGGCCCCTCACCCTATTAAAGAAAATGAAAGGGAGGGTTGCAGCAACGATTGTGGATTTAAGGTGTGAAAGCAAATGTTCCAGATTGTCGACATAAATCATTTTAAATTACATATGATATGTGATTCTCAGCACTCAAAATGTTACACCTTTGAAAGTGACTATCTTTTGTTTTTATGGCATTCTTAATTGAACTATTCGTAAGTTAGCGTCACTATAAAATGCTGGTACTGACCCTATTTCTGACACTAATAGGAAAGGAAGAAGGATAGGAGGAGGAGATTCAAGAGGATGAAAAGGATAGTATAGAAGACTAGAATGGAATAGTTCCATTTTGTTTGGGCTTACTGGTTAAAGAGGAATCAGAACAACGAAATGTATTAAGCCTTTACTATTCCATTCTTCACTTGTTGCTCTACTGGAATGTAATCGCGACTTCTGGAAAGTTGTCGTGTTAGCCGACAGAAAAGTTAGAGCTATTTAAATACATCAGTACCTTAAATCTATCTACCATAATCACTACTGATCCAAACATAACCTCAATTTAAGCACAAAGACACCGTCCGAAAGAACACCCTCTCTTATAATTCAGGTTGGTATGAATAAGTAGAGAAAAATACTCACGTAGAATAATAGTAAGAGAGCCAGGAGCTATGTTGTGTACCCTTCACCAACAGCAGGAATCATTTATTTTAATTCATTATATTAAGCGGACCATTAAAAAATTACATCTTACACGTAGCGAGTTTCAAAACATCGTCACCTGATGCGGTCAGAATAGCAATGAAATGGTGCATTCACACTGCAACACTGCATCAGGAAAGCCTGGGGGTGTTCTTTATCTTCAGCAATAGCGTCAATCTACTGCCGAGAGTAGAGTGGTCATTAATTTTCATTAGCAATTTCCGCGAGGCCAATTTAACGCAGAGTCTTTCGAATTTTTCCAATGATACTGGATAAAAAGTCTATAATCAATAAATTCTCCTCAATTATATGTGTTTCTGAGTTTATCTGTGCATGCGAATTTTTGCGTTCCACTTTGGGTTAATATTGTTTTGAGATCGACTGTTGTTTCTATATGGCAAGAATCCTTGTATGATGATGTATTGATGTCTTGATGTTCCTATGCAGAGGTAGTCACAGTTAATCGTCATCCCCTTAAAAATATAACGGAAGTCAACGCCAAAATGTTGTTATTTATTATTCTATTATTATAAAACAATCCAGAAAACGTTATTCACTAAATCTATAATTTAAGAAGGGTTTTTTTTAGTATTTGAAAAATAATTCATCTTAGTTTGGTTATGACTTATGTTTTTTTTATCAAAGTTATTTCTAATAATTTTTTTATAATATTAATAAACAAAATGGGGAAGTTCAGAAATAAATATAAGTATCGAAATTTTGTGATTTTTATAAAACCCAAAGAATTACAAATGGTGAAGTTCCTAAAATTTATTTTTATATATCTTCTTCTATAACTATATTTTAGCAACGTGATATTTTGAAGGAGGCAAATTTAGTTTAGAGTTCCTTTTTTAAATTATTATAATTGGCGAAGTTCAGAAAACTTTCCAAACTAGAAAATATGAAAATTGCAAAAATTATAAACGACCACAAAATGAGAAAGCATAGAAAACATTTAAAGAATTAACGGATTAACGATTTTCTCACCTGTGTTTATCAATGTCTTCCTACGCAAGCTGTCAACTTCCCTTTGATCGTCAAAGAAACTTTCCACAGCCACCGCCAAGTCATAAAATGTTATCACTATTCTGCCTTTTTACCTTCTTTTATTCGCATTATTTTGAATGAAAACCGATGACCATATTCCGTTTTATCGAGTTAAAAATTATTCGAAGGAGACAAAGTGTGGCGCAATTAAGCGGGCTACAAATAATTTCCTCTGTACGGTTGAAACTCGCCCAAGCCCGTCCTTCTTCAGTTTCTTAACAGATCTCCTAAAAATGTTTTTGCGCCTATATTTCTTTGTGACTAGAATCCCCTAAATTCAGCTTTACTTTGTTGTGATTATACTCTATAAAGCTCTTAATTTTTATCTCGTTTTTTTTTAGGTTTGTTGTACCTTTTTCCCTGTAAGTTTAAAATTATGAATGCATATTTTTTATTATATTTATAACATCTTTTCTGATTCATTTTTCTTACAAAATAGAGGAATAAAGTATTTATTTTCGTCATATGTA
Organism: Ceratothoa steindachneri; assembly: GCA_963969495.1. Classification (NCBI taxonomy): domain Eukaryota; kingdom Metazoa; phylum Arthropoda; class Malacostraca; order Isopoda; family Cymothoidae; genus Ceratothoa; species Ceratothoa steindachneri. The sequence goes on along the minus strand of OZ018322.1, from coordinate 173,802,751 downwards.
ATAAACATGACTACAAAACCGAGGGCTATAAATAACGTTTGGTGTTTAATGAGTTAAACTATTCATTCTTCCGTTAAAGATTTTTGGATTGTCTTTTTTTATACGAACAATATAATTCATTACTCTATTATACTAACTCGTATTTTTACTAAATACATTTCAATTATGAATAAAATAATAAATACAAGAGGAGCTTGTGCTTCGCTAGCAAAAGGATTTTGCTGCCTAAAGGCAAGAAAAAAACTTTAATCTGAATTCTTTTGATATACGGAATAAACACTCCTCAGAGTTCTTTTTCCCCTATCTATTGGGTTGAGGAATAAGTTTTTGCGGTTTTATCAAATTTCTTCATTACCATTAACAATTTTCGAAAAACTTCATTTTTAACTGATAACAATATGCAATTTAATCAATAATGTATTCTTCGTTGTTATTTACGAATTCTTCCCAACGTTCAACTAGTTTTTCGATGCCTCTGCAATAAAAATCTCTGGATTTGGACTCGAAGAATTTGTCTAACTAGGTTCTTAATTCCACATCAGTATTGAACGAAACGCCGCGCAAATTGTTGGAGAGCGATCGGAACAGATGGAAATCCGATGGAGCCAAGTCTGGCGAATATAGAGGATGCGGTAGGATTTCCCAATTAAACGTTTGGATGGCGTCTTTTGTCATATTGGCAATGTGAGGACGATCATTGTCGTGTTGCAGAAGGACTCCATAACGTCGATGAAGTCGCTTTTCACGAATAGCTTAGGCGAGTCGATACATTTGTTGAACGTAGAGTTCTGCATTGACAATCTCGTTGTTCGCAAGGAGCTCATAAAGAATGATGCCTTCACAATCCCACCACACACACACCATCGTCTTTCGTGGATGAAGTCCTTGCATTAATCGCGGAAGTGGTTTTTTATTGGGGTTAAGCCATTGTTTTCGATGGTTCATGTTGACATAAACACACCCCTTTTCGTCGGCAGTGATGATGCGGTCAAGAAATCTGTCCTTATATCCACGAGTAGCCTTGTGACGAGCAAGCAAACTTGCGACAATCGTAGATCGTTGAAGTTTGTTGCTTTCGCTCAAAGCGTGCGGAACCCATGCACCGAGTTTTTGAACTTTCCCCATCGAATGAAGGTGATTCACTACAGTTTTCTGATGACACGCCAATTGTACAGCCAATTCTCAAGTCGATTGACGAGGATTTTCATGAAGAAGGTTGTTCAATCGATCTTCATCCAAATTAATGGAGCGACCAGAACGTTCTTCGTCACTAAGATTGAAATGAACATTTTTGAAACGTGAAAACCACCATTGAGTTGTTCTTTCTGATAAATCATTTTCTCCGTACACAGCACAAATATCGCGACGAGCTTTGGCTGCGTTTGCATTATTCCCGTCTTGATGGAAAATGAATAACAACAAGTGTCGAAAATGCGCCTTTCTTTCAAATTGACATTCCATTTTGAGGGTACACAACAAAAATTAAATTAACACAACTTTTAAATAAACCGCAATGACTTATTACAGAACTTCAAGACGTAGCTTAAGCAAAAGCCTAATAGTCTACGCTGTTAAAAGATGTAGCCTAACCTTTGCAAATTTTGCTCTCATTATTTATTATTTTTTCTTAATATGTGCACAAATCACGTCAACAAAACTTAAATCAACACAAGATTAAAAAAAAACCGCAAGAACTTATTCCTCAACCTAATAAATTTGCTTTTATATACTAAAAAATAAAAATAGCCAAACCTTAATTTTAATACATTTTCTGAGCTTTATGATTTGTCATTATTTTTGTTTTTAAAAATCCAAATCATTGGATAATCATATTTATTTCTTCTCAACTCTTGGAACAGCCCTGCGGGCTGTTTTTCAAACTTAAAATAAAATTTTAGATGACTTACAAACTAAAATTTATACCTCTAAATAAAATCCTTTCCTAAAATATAGTGTTATGGAGGGTAAATTTGGCTGTATGAAAAAATATATTATTACAGGACGAAGAAATAGGATTTGATTTTGTTATTAACAACGCTAGTTGCCTTCATTTAAGAAAAATATCTTAAATTCCAGATGCTATTGACCGTCTGCTGTTTAACAAAATGCACGGGGCATATGTACTATAAATCATTTTGAATACTACTTCCGAATCCTTCTCGTTTCGTTTTTTTCTCAACGAAAAATCAAATATCCAAAATCCCCTATTGATATACGATAATCGTGACCTCGAACAGGTATTTGCTCAGAGCCAAAGCATTCGTAGCAATTAAAAAACTAAAGGAACAAATGTAATGATTATTGCTTTGTAGTCTAGAGTTACCACTTTTAATCATTTTCTGTTTGATTTAAGCACTAACATTAATGTAAAGTTTAATAACTTGATATAATATATATTTTTGTAAGTCGATAATTTTATCGGAAATTTACGTCCAGTTACTTAAAAATTGTATTTATTCGTTTATAGATTACTAAAAATACGAAAGTTGTATCAGTAAATGCAATTTTAAGAATAATCAGCACTTTATCTTGCATGCCTTTCTGGCATAACTGGAGGCAAAGTGAAGTTCAAGGCAAGGAGGTCAATAGAGTAAGGTCAACATCGAGGAAACAGTATTTGTATGTATTTTTCCATTTTCAGTGTATGTAAGAGAGGAAGAAAAATGCATATGTCGACTTCTCTAGCTAGTTTACCATTCAGACTAAACAGAACCGAATTTAATTAGTTTTCCTGAGAGAAGGGGTTTCACTTTTTTCGGAGCATCCATTTTGAGGAGGTGATAATGAAAATCCTGGTGTAATAATACAAATGTTAACAAGTTCAACCAATTTCAAAGATGAAATAAATAAACAGAGCTATTGAAAATTAATAACAACTTGCCAGGAAAGCATATTTTCAAACGCCTACTCTAACTCCTGAATAACAAGAGTGCCTAAAATCCTGATTTTAAGACCGCCTCTTAAGTTTTGCGTGTATACACAACAGTGTGTAAGAGAATATGTACGAGTATGTATGAAAGAGTGGGAAAGACAGGCGTGCTTTCACGTTATTTCCCTCCCTAACGTTAATTATTTAAGGTTATTTCTCCTTTGAGGCAAGACTAGTCCCTTTTGTGCATCACCCTCTTTGGTTCTTCCTTCTCTTCGCTGGAGCGGTACCGCATTCAACTCGGCTCTTCCACAAACCCGATCGCCCGTTTCTTCGCTGTGGCGAAGAGAAAGAAAGAAACAAAGGGGCGGGAAAAAAGCTCCCAGCTGACATGAAGAAGTGATGTGGTGGGAGAACGACGAGGGAGGAGTTAGGATTGCAGCATGCGAAAAGATATATTAACTGGGGGAAGTCAAGAAGAGAAGGCGGAATAGGCGAGGAAGTGGGGGAAAGTGAAAAGCTTATCTTTCTTTAAAAAGAGCTTCTTACCACATTTCCCCCCCCCCCCCCTACAACAAAAGTAAAAGGCGAGATTATGCTCTCGAAACAATCTTCCCGAGGAATTTCGAGGGTGGAGATTGCTTATTATTTTCGGAAGTTCGTGATTTCGTATTCACCTTTATAATGCTTGATTTTCTTCATCTTATCTTTCTCTCTATTTTTACCGACGCGTCTTCTCTCTCGTGAATAGAAGGACGCCGCTCGCGAGATATGTTTGCTATCTGCGTACAGGTGAATAAGGATGAGTAATGAATATTTAACGAGGTAATGAATATAAAAAAAGAGGTGAAAAATGAATATTTAACGGTTGCTTAATAAGGAAAAATTCGTCCTTATGCCTTATGTTATTCATAAAGAAGAAAAAGGCATTAAACGGGATCTGTATCATTACCCCTTAAATGCTCCAATATTGCGGGATTGGATTTAATGCAAGGCAAAAAAGTGTGTTTTAAGATTAACGCGAAAGAGGCTAATGGTCATTCATTTTAAGTTGCTCCCATCTCATTTCACTCTGATATCTTTCATGTCGCCAATCTCGTCGTCTATTTTATTTATATTCCTTAGCGGTTTATAGTACAAATCTTTTAGAAATTAACTTTGGCGCTGCTTTTATCTTAAGTTCAATTGAGATTTGTCGATGCCATCGTGTTTAAAAATGAACGTGCCTTACATGTTCAATCTTCCTTAGCCGCTCCCTGCCTATTATTTTGCCCTTGACCTTTACACATATTGCCACGCAGTTATCCTGTGGAAGGAGCCTACATTGAATTTTTAGGACGTTTTTTATGGTCATCATAGGCTACTTTGATGGTCATCCTTAGGCCACTTAGTGGCTATTTCCGGATGCAGTGTTATCATTAGGGGAAATAATATTAGAGATTCCAAGTTTGTCTTGCACTCTAAATACTTCTAATGAATTTTGAGTCCGTATTCTAGATTATTAGTGCTAAGAGTACCAAATCCGCAAAATAAAAATGGTCATTGAATAATCCGAATCTGCACCTAATAATCGCGAGTCGAGTCGAATTACTGATGAGTTTCACATTCTCTATCAGCCCGGGATTCGAAACCCACCTAAGAGATTATGTATCCACTGGGGCATAATTCTGATGGAGCGAATTGATGGTAAAAACAAGTCAGGGCATGGTGCTCAGGCTAGAGCTAGAGAAGGAATATACATAAATAAACAAGAGCTGAATAGGAAAAGCATGAATGCTAAATAGTGCGTGAAGAAAATTTTTGACGATAATGATAACACTTAAACCCAAAAGAGTGGGAATGAAAACAGAATTTTCAAAGCTTCGCATCCATCTCCAAACAGATTCATATTTAATATTTTCTTTTTCTGTCTGTTCTCAACCCCTTCTGCTCACAGTAAACTGTGCACAAGTTAGAGTACCGTAGTTTCTTTTTCTTTTCTTTTGTCTCTATAAGCGGTCTTTTCTTTGCTCAGGAACAGAAACACACCCATGAGAGTTGCATAACATACAAGTACTTAACGCTATAACTAACCTCCCTTTGCTTAGTACACCCTCTTTTATTTGTAAATATATCAGGACGAGATATCTCGTTGGTGTTCCTTTTTTCGCACAACCAATTCCCCACCACAGTAAAGCATTCAATACAAAAGCTTAGTTATGATGTTATAGCAAAAGAAAATCATTCATGGGCTAAACTTGGGAGGACTTTGGCAATTATAGTATTCGCGAGTGTAAAACAATACCAGGTTTAAAATATCGTTAGAATCGGCCGAATAGTTATGATGTTATTGCCAAAGCAAAATAATTCCTGGGCTATCTTTGGGAGGACTTTGGCAATTATATCATACGAAAGATAATGTAAAAGAACATAAGTGTTTTAAATCTCGTTAGAATCGGCCGAATAGTTATGATGTTATAAGCCCCGGTTTGTTTTCCTTAGAACCAGTTCTATCCTTCTTTCTTGAATCCGACTTATCAGAGATCATAAAAAAATCTGACCTCATCGGGAACTTTGCTCTGTATAAATACGGTGTATCTCTATCTTGGAAACTATTGTGAGTTTGAAAATGTCAAGGTCGAGGAAAATACTAACTCCAACTAATCTTTCATTTTTCCTTACGTGGTATACACAAATATATATATATATATATATATATATATATATATATATATATATATATATATATATATATATATATATATATATATATATATATGTGTGTGTGTGTGTGTGTGTTGAGCTAGATAAATCTCCGAGTTTGGGATATTCCACCCTTTCTTGTACCAATTTTTCCTGCTCATCTCCATATCAGTCACACGTGTTTGTGTTCTTACCCAAGTGTTTCTTTTATGCTTGATTCGAAAGTAAATGGGTTATGTAGAGCGTAGATTTCAAACGTGGAAGTGGTGACCATTTGTTCAATGTTGTTACATTAATTCGAGGGAGTAGGAGGTAGGTCGCGCCCTTCATCCTTCGCGTCGTGGATAAGTTAAGTTGTGCTGTGAATGCGAGAAGGGAAATGATAGTAGCGTTGTGAGTTGATATGTGCATGAGGATTCCTTTGGCTCTAATTCCAATGATCTTCCCAATTTTCTGTGTACTTTATGTTCTGAGTCTTTTCTTAATAGAGTTGTTGAGTTCACCAAATAGTGTTGCTCCCATTAGTGTTTTTTTATCTAAAAGTATTTAGTTGCCTTATCTTTTGGACCGAAATCTTCCCTTCATTGTGATCGTCAGCCAACGTGGCTCAATCCTTAGTGTCGGTTGTACTCTTGAAAACAGTTATCAAATGAGCAGTTCACCAATTAAGCGGAAAATTCGTTAACTAATGGGTAGTTTACCAATTAAGCATAAAGTTCGCTTATTAATGGGTAGTTCATCAATTAAGAAGAAAGTTCGTCGTTTCCTAATGGATAGTTTCCCATTTAAACGGCAAGTTCGTTATATAATGGGTATTTTACCAATTAAGCATCACGCTCCTTATCTAATGGGTAGTTTACCAATTTAGTAGCTAGCTGGTTCGTTACCAAATAGGTAGTTTACCAATTCAGTGGCAAATTGTTAAATTTGTTTCTCGCCTGTTTTTAAGCATTATTTTGGCCTTATTATTCATATTTTTTATTTTTAATATGGTTTTTCTCTGTAAAAGTATTGTTGTTTTTAGATTCATAGTATTATCGCTTTGTGACCGATATACCCATTGAAGCATGGTTCAGTGTAGATAGAACTAAATTACAAAGCTCTATATCTTGGGTGTTATCTAAAGGTACAATCCTAACCTAACCTAACCTAATATTTATTGTTGATTTTTGTGTCTTGTCTGAAGGTCACCCTCAGCAGCCTTCTTCATTCTGAAAACACCCACTCGTAGCTAGTTAGCTCTAATTGAATTTACTTTAAACCTTTTAGAGAAATGCACAGAAAATTAAGCTTGTCTTATTAACCAAACAATTTCGTCCTTAAATTTTATTACCTGAAATAAAAAAAAAAGATGTCAAACTCGAGTGTATAGAGTACCATTCTATTCATGACCAAATTTTCTCCACTTACGCAAACACGAAAATTCTGGTGTGTTCAATGAAAAATAATCCCAGTTAATAATCATTAATAACCTGAGTTTCTTTAAATATGTGTGTCCCATCTGACTTACTTAAGTCCTTTCCAGCTTGCTTTGCACTTCCAAATGTTGAGCAAGTGCGACTGTGTTCTTTGTTTGCTAGGAACTGTTTTGCTTACATTGATCTGCGTTTTAATTGTTCTTGCTCTACTAATTTGATTGATCGACTAATGGCTTCACGGGGGCTGTAAAGCGAAGAGAGTTAGAGTTTAAAATTCCCTCCTTCCAATAAGAATTGCAGCCATTACGTTTCGATGTGGGGGCCTTTGAGAGGCACTCCCCTCCCAGGTAGTATATAGCGCACTAGAGGTGATTTCCAGGATGACCGAAGAACTTCAACCGCAGGTGATTCGGTCCCGGGAGAAAGCCAACGCTTTCACTCTAGTTAGCTGGGGCGCTTCAACGAAATAGCCAAAGCCAAGATTGCCAGTAATATTGCCTAATAAGTTTTTATTTTCAGGTTCTGATCAGTATGGAGACGATTTTAAGGTTTCCTCTTGTTGGTCATTCTATTACTTGGGACCAACTGGAAGAATTCTGCGGAAGAAAACAACGTGACGGTGGAATTAATGTTATCAGAGGCAAAGTTCAGGATTGGGTCAATACTGTGGATGATTTCAGCAAAGGATCTATCCAAGAAAAAGTTTCTATTATGCATGTAAAAAGTAATGATATCTTATCTACAAGGCGTGAGAAAATCCTGTCAAGGTACTCCCAACCGATGAGAGAACTGAAAGAAAAAAGTATTACGTAGCTTTACATGTATTCTTTCGATAATAGTTGCGGGTAATATTTTCTATATAAAAGCTTTATATATTAACAACTGTCGGTGCTTTTTGCCAGGAAGAAGGGGTGCACTTAATCAATCTATAGAACGAGTTTTAGTAGAGCAGCGAGCTCTTTTGGATAGATAGGCTGCACCTAAACAGGGTAGGCTTGGTGAGATTGGGCGACCTTTGAGTTTTCCGAAAAGACTGCATCAAAAACTCGAAAACATATGGGAGAGTTTTGTTCGTAACAACATGATAATCATGCACACAATCTAATCTGTGGGATTCTAACATGAACGTTATTTTTACACAAACGCGCGTAGTTTGAGGAACAATATCAATAAATTAAAAGTCTTTGTTGAGGCAGATTTTGATATTAGATAGCAAATACTAAAGGAATATTCTAGAGGAAAACGCAGTTGTGTTATTTTATATATAAAAATGAACTGGTCATGTTAATGAAAATCATCAATATATATATTTCGTCTGAGAATTTAGCCGTCAAGGTCGTGAAAATATTACTAAAAAAGTTTTGTCGTGGTCTATAGGCCTCCAAGGTAAACATAATAGCATCATATTATTCTTTTTGAAATGCTTTTGGCCTTGATTAGATAAATCATAACGATAATATTCAAGGACTTGCATTTAACGAAACTTTTAAATTGCAATGAAATTTTAAACATTAAAAACACCCAAGAAAATTATAATGAGTTTATCAGTTCATCTTTCACTAGAATAACGAAATAGTGCGATTATAACCCAGATTTTAGAGTATCTCTAGCCAGGAGCCGTGAATAAATAGTTATATTTAAAAGTACATAGAGAGTACGTAGCCGATTTGATCAAATTCCGTGAACCAGAGATAGCGTCAAGAATCAAAACCTATCCCTTAATTGCAAGCCAAATTAAGAAATAATGGGCCCCCTATAATATGCCAAATATCTTCTAAGGGACGATCAGGACCAAATAGTGAGGACATTAAATGAAGAATTTACGAATATTTTTACCGTCTTTGATATAAATAACCTACCTTGACGAAGGGTCTATTCTTTCAAATATAGACGTAAAAGAAAAATAAAATTAATGTTTATATGAAGAAAAGAAAAATTTCAAAACGTCAGTTCCCGATAAAATCTAGCCGATACTCTTTAAAGAATTTTGACGCAAATTGGCAAACATTCTTTGTACAATTTTCAAAAGATCTATTGCCTGAATGCAGCCTTAATAAATTGGAATAAAAAATAATCGTAAGGCTTAGGATTTTGCCTTACTGGTATAAATAGGATAACAAAACACTAATGTCCTCTGAAAAGACAGTATAATGCTTTTTAGGTTGTTTAAATTGTTCCAATTTGCTGTCTGGCATTTTGTAATCTTTAGTAAGGCCTATTCTATTTTCAAGCTAACAATATCTAGAGCCTTTATCAGCTACAAAAATTATGTACAATTGCAAATGGAGCTCTCTGAAAGACAGCGATTACAAAGTGTGAATATTGCTTCATCTCTATTGGCTCAAAATGCCCGTGAGCCAATTCTGTACAGAATTGTTACGGTAGAGAAAAGTGGGTTATTTACTGCAATATTCAACCTAATAAACTTTGACTTGTTTGCAAAAAATTAAACATTTCGGGTCTTCAGCAGCACAAGGCTTATACACTGCATTTGGTGGCATGTGAAGATAGTTATTTATTAAAAGGTTCTCAATCATAACCAAACACCTACAACAGAACAATATGTTAAACAATTGCGACACAAGAAAATAAAATTGCGTTAACGAAGGAAGATCTTCATCCATTATATTCACCGGACCTTGCAACATGTGATTACCATTTATTTTTAAGTCATTACGATATCACCTAAATGGCAAAGTTTACTCTGATTTGAAGGAGCTGGCAAAGGATATCAAAACCGAAGCGAGTCCATCAAGAAAGCTTAGCCACTTCTTAGTTAAACGATTGTCAATAATACTAAAAATTACTTTGCTGAATCTATGCATATTTTTGTTTCAAAAATTATTTTCCTCTCATTCTAAAAATTTCGATATTAATTTCTTGACAACCTAACAGTCCCTATCGAAGTCAAAGAGGTAAATGAAACAACTATTTAAAAGAGAAAAGAATTATCTTGACTTTTTCCGGTCTATTTCTTCCCTACTCGTACTTTGGACGTTCGTAGACTCTTGGAGTCCATTGTTAAAGATAGGATCGTGGCACATCTGAAAGAAAATAACATAAATGACACAAAGCATTACTTTCGAAACGCACACTCATGTTTAACTAATTTTCTTAATTTATTTTATGAAATAATCACATTTTGCTAAGATAAAACTGTAAATGTACTTAATCTCAAATTACTAAAAAAAAACTGTTGACAGCTAAAAACACATGAAATAGGAGATAGATTACTAAAATAGATTAAAAACTGACTGTAAAACCGTATGCTGAGTGTTGTTTTCAATGGAAATATCTAATTATTGTCATCTGTCTTTAGTAGCCTTCTACAGGGATCTGTTCTTGCCCCCAAGCTTTATTTTAATATCTATATATAATCAATCTTGATACAGGTTTATTGCCTTAAATTTTAAAATTTTCTGATGTCACGAACTAAGTACTATGTAAAATAAAATATCATGGTAACTATGATAACTTAAATAAATACTTGGATATAGTAGTTAAATGGTTTGAAAGATGCAATTAAAGGTAAACAAGTATAAGAAAATGTACAAAATTCATGAAAATCTCCGAAGAAATTACAATAAGTGTGGTCATATTTTAAACACAGTCAATACAGTTAAAGATTTAGGTGTCTTCATCTCGATGATCTAAATTTTCTAAATAATTTACTTTAGCGTCTCAAAAGGCCAATAGGTTTCTGTGATACTTAGACATTTTGCATTTAAATCTAAAGATATTTTTCTTTCCATATTCAAAGCACTTGTAAGACATCATATGGAGTATGCAAGTCTAGCTAGCCTGCATACATTGTAATATTGGAAAGCATCCATCCACAAAATTAAGTATTAAAAATAGAAATAGATCCTAAGAAGAAAGCCTAACGGACATAAATTTACTTTCACTGGAAGATTGATGTCTATCCGACCAACTTATTGAATTCAATAAAATACTAAACCGGTTTACTAATGGAAATTATGACTATTCTTTGAGCTAGATAACCGAACGACATCTAGAAATAATGGTATCATGCTTTTGAATAAAAGATTTAACACTGTGATAACATAAAATTCCTTTAATATAAAATAATATTAACTTGGAATCACTTGCCTAGGATGTCGTTGATAGCACTACAGTAAATAAATTTATCAATAGAATCGATAAATATTAATTTAAAATATATATGACATTATAAAAACAAGTGTTGTGAAATAAATCCTTTATCATATGCTCTTTACCTTTATCTGTGACATCCAGCCTAAACACTTTATTTGTTAGCTAGCCTCGAGTGGATCTTTGGGTCATTGCTAGTTCCTTATTCTGTAATTTTAACAATTTTCAGATTTTTCTCATCGTTTTGCCTTCTCCATGGATGTGGGTAGTATCAAATAACAGAGCATCAACTCATTAAAGAATGATATAAGGAAAATAGCTGAAAATATGATAAAATCCACCTACACTGGCATGATGAGGCATTAAATCGGCAAAAATCCAGCCAACTATTTTAAGAAACCACTGCATCATTCCTCAGTTATTAATGGTTACTTCAAGTGTAGAAATCCCAGTGGCAAAGTCAAATGAGTCTCACAGACTCAAAAGGACAATAATCTCAGCAGATGACCCCGACTTTGAAATCACAACGAAGTACAAGTACCGTTTGTCAATCTCCCCTAGCTCAAAATGGTGCCAGGGACAAAGGAGCTATTCATGGCACCATTAATTCCTCGTGCTATAAAATACTGAAATCGAGAAACGTTAACCACCCCTTCAAGCGGTGAACTTTTATAACATACAATGAACCGTGCCAGCTAATTTCCCCATCACTTAAAATTATACAATCACTACTTATATTGATAAGCATATCAATGGCAAGATTTGAAAGAAATTTCTGGATTAGATAGTAAAAAGCTTACTAATCCTAGAATTCTATTTGCCACTACCTCACTATCGACCCTTTATCTCTTATATCTGTCTCTGAGTGCTTATTTACCTCCATGATTGATGGCTGCAGTCGTCCCTCATATATCTCACATAAATTTGGCATCGGTGTGTTCATATTTTGGGGGCAGATACGATACTCGAGGGACATTTATCTTTAACGTTATAATGCTTCTATTTTCTTGCTCCCCGGTTGATAAACATAATCCTTTATATTGACCGTAAGAGTCCTTGAATGGAATTGATCACTATATATAGATTTATTACATGCTGGTACCCTTTGTGAGATTTCTTTTCGGTGGAATTCTTTGTGATGGCAGCCTTTAAATTATCATTGATTACTTTGCTTTTAATCTTACAGAATCAATTCATTCTTTCAAGAAGTTGGTACTGGAATTGTTCTTTCTAATTCCGATGGTGTCTTCTCAATTTTCTGTGTATTTTATGTTCTGAGTCTTTTCTTAATGGAGTTGTTGAGTTCACCAAATAGTGTTGCTCCCATTAGTGTTTTTTTTCTTTTATCTAAAAGTATTTAGTTGCCTTATCTTTTGGACCGAAATCTTCCCTTCATTGTGATCGTCAGCCAATCAAATATGCAGTTTACCAATTGAGTGGAAAATTCTTTAATTAATAGGTAGTTTACCAATTAAGCTGAAAATCCGTTAACTAATGTGTAGTTTAGCAATTAAGCATAAAGTTCGCTGATAAATGAGTAGTTCACCAATTAAGCAGAAAGTTCGTTACCTAATGGGTAGTTTACTTTTTAAGCGGCAAGTTCGTTTTCTAATGGGTAGTTCATCAATTAAGCAGAAAGTTCGTTAGCTAATCGATATTTTACCATTTAGTGGGTATTTTACCAATTTAGCGGCCCGTTTGTTACCTAATAGGTAGTTACCAATTAAGCAGCAAATTATTAAATTTGTTTCTCGCCTATAGCGAACAGACTGAAACAATCACACAATCTTTGACACAATATTCGCACACAATCTTTGGTTTCGTCTTAGCTATCTTTCAATGAAGTTGATTATATACTCATAAGTAAAAATGCTTATTTTGAATAAAAGATAAATACATTTTATTTAATTGAAATTTTGAAAATTACAATATTTGAGACAATATCCGTACGCAATCTTTGAGACACAATATTCGTACTCAATCTTTATAAAACAATATTCCTGCACATTCTTTAAGAAACAATATTCGTACATAATCTTTAAGAAACGATATCCGTACACTTTACTTGGGTATGTTTAATGTCAACCACTTTTTTCATTCACCTCGGCATATGATTTTTGGATCTGAAATTTGCCATTCTTGGCACATATACTCAATTTAACATAGCTTTATATTATTCCGGTTATGAAGAATTGACAACAAGAATTCCCCCCTTTCAATGGAGAACCACATGAGACTTAATTCTCCTTTGCCCCATATCGAAAGCGTCCGCCTGATTAAATTTACGCTATACCAGATTTCACTGTACTTACCTTGTTTCCGAGCCAAAAAATATTTGCATTTCCAATTAATATTCAAGGAGGTAGTTTCATACAATACAAGATAGCAATTTCCTGCTTTCTGAATTTTGCCATAAACGATGGTCATAACCAAGAGAGTGGACCTGTCTAAGTAGTAGTATGGTGTGTGATATTTAAAGATGCCAGAAAGTTGCCGGAGGCGAGTGAAGTATTGTAGAGCTCTGTGAGTCTTGGAAATATGATTTCAGGTATGTGTTGAAATATTTTGGCTGGAAGGCCAGAGGACCAGGAGCGCGTTCCGGGATTGTTATATTATAGTTTTTTGTTTCTATGACGGGGGTGGAAGTGGTTACTATGGTAGAGTTGTCAAGCATCTCCATTCTTATCAGGGGGCTGGCTCAAATTCTGCCGCATGGCGACGACACAATTCCCGGACTTCCTGGAAGTGCTCCTGTGTATGTGATTTGGGGATGTTGTGTGTGTGGATGTTTTCCCAGTGGGACTTGAAAGTGCCAAGGAAGTCGTTAGTTTTCGTGATGGATGTTTTTTTGTGTTGTAGTGTTATGGGGTTAGGTAGGTTTCTGCCCAACATTATCACGCCGTGCCAGAAGAAGCAAAATTCAATGAAGCGAGCATCATCCGCTCTGCGGGTTACTTTGCGCCACTGACGACTGATCTAGCCTCACGCATTATAGGACTGAAGCACATAGGAGGGCCTTGTTATGTTAGCGTAAGCTTTGGCCAAGATTGATATTGTAAATGGTGATGATTCTTTATCCGTGTATGAAAAATGTGAAGTGTTTGATGCTGGTGTGTGTTTTCTGTTTTTCAAGCTACTGATAAAGTCAGGTAAGCACTTGGGCTTAGCACACCTACAGTGAAAGCTGCTCACCGTTGGTTCAATAAGCTAAGTTCTGGAAACATGGAAAATGATATTAAACCTCGAGAGAGGACCAAAGCTGTTCCCCATGTGGAAGAATTCAAGCACTTTCTGAAGACTTTCGGACCTCAGCAGCAACTTTATAACACCAACTCCAGGAAATAAGGAAGGTTAAAACATTAGTAAAATGGGTTCTACATGAATTTAATGAAATTCAGAAATTTCAAGGTCCTAGAGTCTGTTGTTCATCATATGTTGTGAGAAGAGATAATAGAGCTTCATTTTTTAAGAGAATTGTGTCTCGTAATTAAAAATGAATCATATACGATAGCAAGAGGAGGCCTGGTGAATGGCCAGGCAAGAATTAAAAAGCGAGATATATGCCAAAGCGATTGATGAACCCAAATTATTTTATGTTTACAATTTGGTGGAATAACCAAAGATCATTCATTTTTAGAACCAGGAGTAACGGTAAAAGCCTAATAGTATTTTCTTCAGATTGATGAAATTAATTCAAGATTAGTCATTAAACAAACTGCATCTGTCAATCATCATGGAAAAATAGTGCATCATAACAATGCCAGGCCCCAGAACTCTCAACTGTCTGTGTCTAAGCTTAAAGAATCAATATATGAAGTTTTAACGCAGCCTTTATATTCCCCTAATTTTTTCTCCTTTGAATCACATCCATTCAAGCACTTTGAGATCACTATTCGCAATAAAAGTTTCGATAATATGGAGAAAACTCATTATCCTCTAAATTTGGGACCCTAAAACGAACTGAATTTCATAGAAATGAGATAATAATGTAAATAGATGAAGTCTTATCCGATCATAATTATTGAGAAATAGTAGAGAATGAAGCATGCATGGGTGTTTTCCTAAGATTATTCTTTGGAATCTCATCTGGGTTATCAAACCAACAGAAACTAGTTAGAATGGCTATATTTTCTAAACGAATTCGTGGCACGACATGTGATTCCGTTTGTGAACAAGCCGGAGTGGGTTTAGAATGTTGAAGGGGTTACTTTCCTTTACGAGAAAGCGCCTTAAACCTCTTGCGACACACCAACTGCTTAAGGTTAAAATAATCATAGAAGATCGATTAGCGTCCTTTTTCTTCAAAGAACCAATACAAAATCGGTATTCAACTAAAATTATCACATAAAAAATCAGAGTAGTTCTTAAAGAAAGATTCATGTCACAAGTTTTTTGAGAAACCGCGTCAATTATTAGCTCTCAGAGCTGCGAATGACGGCATTACAGGATATTAAAAAAAGGTGCTTTATGTTCAAAATTAGATGCTCTTTCTTAGTTTCATGATTTGGTCTGTTTTTATTTTTATATTTATTTCCGTTTCCTTGGTACAGGCAAGGCTGGCTCAATCATTTGTTGAAAACCAGTGTTTATTTTTTCAAATTCGGTTTCCTATGTATCTTCTCCCCAGCCATGTTCATTACCCTCCACCACCTCTCTCCACCCTCGTTAAAAGAAAATATTTCAAGGGGTACGTCCAAATCTAATGAATATTTCAGGCACATTATCCCCATTTTACACTAAAAACCCTCTGTGTTTATATCCCTATTCCCTTCTTCTTTTTACAATAGTCCTTTTAATCTTTCATTTTCAGGTTTAATGAGAAACGTAATGCAATTAATTCCTTTGAGGTAATCAAAATTAATCTGGAGAAAGAGCAGCTCAATTCAAAAGGAGAATCAAAGCTGCCGAGATCTGATTACAGATTTTAATCGGTCCAAAAGGAGGGAGGGGTATTCAGGCAAATGCTTATATTTCTAAGGGCTTTTATCCACTCTGGAGTCTAGGCCAGACTCTGTAAAGCTGAGGGGTCTTTTGTTGAGTATCCAGATCTAGAGAGATTTTACAAATGACTTTCCTACACCCAACCATGATTTGATGAAAGTTACCTCAGCCAACCCGAAAACACTATCGGGTAACCAATTTAAGGATTTCCGTCATCTTGTTTTTATTTTGATACATCTCATTGTCAACTAATTGGCCGTCATAAGTGAACACTAAAATAATATATTCTTTAGTGTTTTTTCTTCTTAGATTTAGTTTTATTCCATTAGCTTCATAAAACCAGAAACCAATTTACACATCGAAAAGATTCTTTTTAAAATAATTCTAAACATTTCCACTTTACTTAAATAGATTGTGCTAGCGTACTACACATTTCATTGCCTTAGGTTCTTCCATTGAGGATGAATATTGAAATGCCCTTTGATTCACAACTTTCGACAAGTGCATACGAAGAATGAAAAAGGGGTGAAAGCAAATTGAAACTCTTTTAGCTATATTAAAATTGGTTGAGACTTAATAATATATAGCACAATCTAAAATAACTATGAGAATTAGTAGTTTCTTTTTAAGTATATGAAAAATCATGTCTGCATTAATTCTTTGACCTTGAGGAAGGGACTAAATATCGTGTCGGCTTTTTGCTCTCAAACTCCACAAATCATAACATCAGGGCTTTGTTTGATATCATATGCAAATGGGATTCATAGCATTCTTACCTTGTTTGTTTTCATATAGCTCATACGAAAATGAAATGATGATCTCTACTCGTATATTTAAATTAGGCTTTGGGCAGCAACGTTTTAGTTCATTCACCATATTTTGGAACTTTTTGTATTCTCAAAAGTTTCCTCACTAGTTTTCTGGATTGAAATGCTATCCTGTACACAAGTAGGAAATCTTCTATTAGTTCTTTCAACCTTTTATAGGATTACCGCATACTAGGCTAGTTGGCCTTGACATTTCTAAGATAAACTCGTCCTCACAACTTGGTGTGGATTTAAATCTTTGAACGCATCTATGGTTATTACAGATTTTAGAATTCCAAACTTGGTCGCTAAAGCTATAGGAGAGCAGCTATTTTTTGCATAAAGTGTATATTTATAAGCGCTTCATGTAAACTAGCTTGGTACCATCGACATATATATGTAATATTACTTTCAACGAGGACATAAGAATAAATTTGAAAGTACATCAAGAAGAAATTTGAAATAAGTACGAGTTTAAAACCTTAACCGTAAACAAGTTTTCTAAGGAACTCAATGCACGAGATTTCGGTTCAGTGGTAAAAATATCATTTCAGGAAGTACATAGAAATGACTTCTACAGTTTATGGTATATGGTAGTATTAAGAATAAAGATACAGAAGAGAAATAAAAAGTAGCGGCAGGAAGCTCCCTACTTTACCGTTTGAATGAGTCGTTCAATAAGGACTGGCTTGCTGAGATGTAGTGCGTCAGGGGGTTAGAATTGGATTTCAGCCGACCAGGCTCATGAAGATGAAGCTTAATAACACTGAAGGAGAAGTAGAGGAGCTTAGGGTGCTCTTTTCAAAATATATGATGAAAAAAAGAGCATCAACCAATCTTGAACGCACGAAATGGAGTGAACTAAGGATATAGATTGGCAGTAGGAAAAATGTTACGTTCTATTTTCCTTTAATTACTTTTCCGTTCGCCGTAATAAAATAAAAATTAGTTCATACGAGTTCTATTTCGTTTCGTCCTAGCTATCTTTCAATGAAGTTGATTATATACTCATAGGTAAAAATGCATATTTTGAATAAAAAAATTTCTGCATTTTATTTAATTGAAATTTTGATAAATAACATCTTCACTGGGATTTCCACCATATGGAATATAGGTTCGATTCGCTTTTCGAAATTCATCCGATCAACCCGATTAATTAACTCTAAATTTCAGTCAATTTGAGCGCATTCATTCACGATGAGTTCCCTCAAGTATCTCGTATCTTTAAGTCAAGTGTGGTAAGGCCTGGTGAATGGGATGGGGGACCATTGTCATATTTCCTATTAATCAAGACTTTAAGGACACCATATATATATATATATATATATATATATATATATATATATATATATATATATATATATATATATATATATGCAACAAAGCCCACAGGGAAAATTAATACGAGCATTCCAAGTACTTTCGAACTTCATTTCGAGTTCTTTATCAAGGAATAACAAAAGTATTGAAAATTGCAATATTTATACGGATGATACAGAGGAGAGGGAACGCCCATAAAAAGCAAAAAACCAATCAACAAAATGAATTAATATGAAATGGAAACCTTAGGAGGAGCGGAGATAAATACAAAATAAGTTCATTAAATCAGGTAAATTCAAAAGATTAAAGGTTGACAAGAGGATTAAAATACCGCCTAAGCAATTAGGGGTGGAGAAAATCTGAGCGAGAGATTAACCTCAGAGGTCAGGATTGAATTCCTTCGTCAGTTAACATTTTTGGTTTTACATTTTAGTAAATACTGCATAAGCAAGCTCTGGGTCAGTTTTCTTGTACCTCAACCTGTCCTTTATTAGAATTTAGTCATTCACGGGATTATCTGCAGCAGACATTGACATTATTTATGCTAGAGTATATAACAGCGCACGGAAGGTGTCGAGAAATCCCAGCTTTGATACAGTGCCTTTGTCTTACTCAATTTGATCTGCAAAGATCAGCATTTGCATGAAGTACAAGTTTCTGGCAATCCATTTGGCCCGATGTATCGCGCCTGGTCGACTCCGGTAAATACCTATAGGAAACGTTCCATAAATTCAACGACTGTGCAGTTAAGCCATTTCCCTGTAGTCGGCTCTTGAAAGTCTTTCTGCTATTGTATATTGAAGTATATATTCACTGATCTTCTTTTCTTTCACTAATTTGCTTTTGATAGCCAGCATTTTTGAGTTTTCCTTGTACAAGTCCATCCAAACACTATTCGGATGCTCAAATCAGGGATTATCTAGCCACTTCATCTTCCCAAACAGCTTCTCTCAAACTGCTGTCGACAAGCCAAATAAAACGTCTTTTTATTTAGCATTTTCTCTAGCAGTTTATCAGTTCCTCTGTGAACTCTCCTATTACTGATCAAAGGATTCAGGTTGAGTTTCTCTTATTTCCTGAAATATGATAGATAATTATTATTATTAATTATTTATTTTTATTATGTATTACTGTTATGCTCTTTCATTTGATGCCTAATTTGTTGCTCTATCTTGTATATATCAAAAGTTAAGTGCAAAGCATGAATTAAGCGACCCCGTAATTGGTGCTTTTGGCATATTCCAAGGGAGAAAATTTAAGATCGATACGGCATTGCTTCCCAACATCTTATGTCAAAATAGCAGTGACTTACTGCTTTTTCAGTTAAAAAATCATAGGAAAGTGTAGACACCCGTCATAATAAGAAAGGGTTGATTTTTTAACAGGGCTAATGACCCTCTCTAATCATGTGATTAAGTGAGATAAAGATGTACGGATGCATTAAATTAATTGTTTCCAGAAACATTTTTAAATGTTTTATATTCCATCCTTCCCCAACATTATTATGACTTCTGGATCGGTTGGCTACAATGAATTTATTCCAATCTATTATACAAACGCAAAATATGGAAATCTTTTGGTAAGAAAATCTGGCTCCTCTCATTTTAACTCCACTACATAAATCTTTTTTGTAACTTGTTTATTCCCTGAATAAAACTAAAACTCGCTTGTTATAATATCTTTTGTTTTCTTTCTGGTAATATACGTGGATATAATTCACTAGATTCCATTGTTTTCGCTTTCTCCAATTTACGTAGAATGGAGTACCGAAGAGTTCAGTCTGATGTTGTACTAGTTACTGTCTCAATAACCCTGAAGCGGACGAATACTTATACCACCCATTAATTACTATCGCATTGACGTTTATTCTATCTTGACTACCATTCGCAAAAATTCTCTCAATTTTTAGAACATTCTTCACTACCTACGATACACTTATCCCCCCTTTTCAGCTCATTGGGGCCTAGCCTTTGTTTGCAATACATCACGAAGACGAAACTCATAGGTTGATATTATCTTTTTGCAATAATTATCCATCAAAGAGGCAAGGTTCTGTCGGGGTTTTTTTCGGGTTGTAGCCATTATGAATGTCGGCAAATGCTCAATTAGTATTGAGACCTGAGTTGGCCATGAAAGTTTATTTTTCTCTTCTTAGACTAGTATTGAGTTAATTTGGTCGTGTGCTTAGTATCGTTGGCCTACTGAAATATCCAATGATCTCGGCCGCAGCCTATCTTCGCATTTGGGTTTTAGCTTTTTCGCCCGTATCTTTCAATGAGTGGCATCATCTATTTTCCCATCAATGATGTGGAGTGGTACTGTGTCAATTGTAGTAAATTAGCCCCAAACCATGAGACTACCTTTTCCGTGTTTTATATTTGAACTGTTGTCCTTAAGACCATAGGCAGTTCTCCTTCTGCCCTCTAAACGTGAGAGGCATCATTTGGACCAACGAGTTCTATTTTAGTCTCATATAACCATATAACATTGTTTCAAAATTCATTTCCCCTTTCAAGATGTTTGCTGGAAAACTTTAAACGTTTCCTTACTTTCTTTTTATTAAGAAGTGGGGTTTTGCATGGAGTGAAAGAATGCAGTTGATTACGATGAAGCTCTCTACTAATAGTTCCATACTATTAGTTCTTGTAATAGCTTATGGCAATTTGGAGGTGATTTCATACTCACGATGCCTTTGAATTATAGAACCTACAATTGGATAAGGCACTTCAACTCGTTTCAGAAAAAATACTATAGGATAACACTATAGAACCAAATATCACTTTTTTCTTTTTCATGTGTTAAAAGTGTTACTCGTATTTCACAGTTGTTCGTTACTAAAGTAAATAAAAAGAGTCTATTTTGTTTCGAAAGCTTTGCTTTTGGAGGTAAGGCACTGAATTTCTAAAGTTGCCATTTGGAAAGTAATGCTAAGTTATTATTCATTTCTAAAAATAATGAAAATATATAAAAGGTTGTAGGTTTTAATTTTTTTCAAAGCATGGTATCAAGTTAGAACGAAAGTAATATCCGATTTTCTAAAGTAATATTTTTTAGAATATATATTAAAATAGTATATATTTTTATCATTTAAAAATACCACAATGAGTAATATATACCTTTTTGTTTCAGATTATAAAAATATTTTTTAGAATTTTCTTGTCTTCACCCCTCTGTCCTCCCATCTAAAGATCACATTGAAGATGTTTTACTCTATGAGCTTCATAAAGGTGTCAATGCAAGAACAGCGGCAAAATCCATTCAGAGCACCTTTTGCGAAGGCTTTTTACTGGTCATGATAAGGGGATCTTTTATCATAACGTTAAACACCGTAATGCGTGAATCTTTCGAGGTGGAACCAGAATTCGTAACAGCCGAGAGGAGGACTGCCTCCCAAAAATATAATGTTGTGTGTATGGTGGGATATTAAGGGAATTCTCCTTTACGAACTGTTTAACTACCATCAAACAACTAATGGTAATCTCTCGTGGAATCAAACTCTGGGTTTAAAATATACTTTGGATCAAAAGAGATCTTCCTTAGTTAACAGAAGGGGTGACCTCTCCATCACGATAATGGCTTTTCTCACACAGATCGAAGGAATGACTCTTGGAGGAGCTCGGTTGGGAAATATTGCTTCATCCTCTATGTTCTAATGATCTTGATCCTTCTGATTATCACTTGTTTAGGAGATACAAAACCATTTGGATAGTCTATTTTGACATCAGGAGAAGAAGTTGAAAACAAATTAAATTCATATTTTGCATCAAAATCTAAATAATTTTACAAGTGTTGCATTTAGAACTTGTTAACAGATGGAATGAAGTTCTAGAAAGCAGGTTTTGCATTTTTAATAAATACCCTAAAATGTGACATTACTTTAGTTCCAATCTGGTAGACAAGTGAAAATTCTATTTAAGAAAAAGCTTTGGAATGTTGTAGAATAATATTTGTTTTAAGAAAGCCTTCCAAAATATTTTAATATTAATGAGAAATTTCTAGAATTTTGTAGAATTTTAGGAAGTTTCGAGAATGGTCCAGCAATTACCAGAACACACCGGTGGAAACTTCCAGAACCTCCTAAAATATTCTTGATTATTACTTCAGAAATATTTATACAGGGATTCACAGATCTGCTACCATTTCATCTCTAGATACCATAGTGAACATATCAGAAGAAAAATGGCATCAGAAGGCTGCAATCATTCTCCAGATATATCCTCCTATATCTGGAAACACTTTATCAAAACAAGAGCAAAAAGTTTGGGATAAATTCATTTATGAGAATGTGTGAATCTTACATAGCATATATACCCTAGCATCCAAGTCGGGGACCAAAACAAACCCTGGGCACCTTATTTTGCTTGTGAATACCGCAAGAAAACTTTGGAAGTAAGAAAATTGTTTATTATAAAGAGTAAAATATTAAACGTCACAAGTATTTAGGTTAATATGTTTGTTTGTAAGCCATAAGAGTAATAATGTATTTTTTTTTACTTTGATAGAATGGTAGAGAGGGGAAAGAAGAGCCATGAAGTTTGCCATTCCTAGGATTTGCCATGAATCCACTGACCACTCAAGCAAATGATACTTCTGAATGGTGGATCCTGCAAACTTCAAAGTCGCAAAAATGCACCTGCTATTTCCTATCTAGATTTTCTATCCTCTATTGTACCAGTGCCACACAGTGCTAATCTTCTTGCACTATCTCTCCAAAAAGGAACAAGCCACCCTTAAAGGAAAGCAACAATTCAGACCCTGAAACGATCAGGAACGATGTACACAAGCATTTAATTTTTATTCCTCCATAATTGGATTAAGCATCCATCCCTTCACTTGGATCATTTATTATATCTCAAGAATTAATAGAAAAGTGTCAAGTTCCTGCTACAAACATTGAGTTATTAGGAGTATTGCTGGGAAGTGATTGGAGACTTCAAATTGGTAGCATTTTTGATGTGTCTTCGGGAAGGTCTTTCCAAGTTTCCATGTCATCAATATCTTAGGGACAGTAGAGATACCACAAACGCATTACCACAAGAATCACTGGCCACATAGAACTGAGCTTTCTGTTTGAGGGCATAATATCAAGCATGAGTAATTGATAGATCCTGAAAAGGTGTTGTTCCCTCAATTGCATTTAAAACTAGGTCTCATAAAGCCATTTATTAGAGCTCTTAACAAAGTCTGCAGCCTTCAAGTACCTTCAAAATTTCTTACACAACTCTCTGAACTAAAGGTGAAAGCTATTGTCTTTGTTAGACCACAAATCAGGAAAACGATAGTGTTCAGAATTCCCTGAAAGGCTCTCTCTCTCATAATGAAACAGAAACCTAAAATAGTTTTGTTTCGGTGCGTCAAGGCCTTTGGGGCAACCACAAGGCTGGCAATTATGTGGAACTAGTTGAGAACTTGGCGAAAAGCTATGGTCAAATTGGATGCAGGATGTTCATAAAGGTGAATATCCTTGATCTTACATTAATAAGTTCCCGGAGAATATGAGAATATACTCAGAATGGCAAGGGCAGCGTTTCTATCAAGATTCACAGAACTTTGATCATAGATACCACGGAGTATGCAATGAAAACATAATGGGAGACTACATTTGGGGGTTTCTATGGGAAAATGATTTACATAACAAACGCTAATAGAAAAAATCTGTTATTATTTTGACTTATTTTTATATATTTCCTGTGGGAGTTCCAATAAAATTGTATAAATGTAATTATGGATTTTGGATTTTAGCCTTACAATGAATGAAAAATAAATTATCATTTTTAGTCAATATTTCATCATACAAGCAACAAAAGCAAAGTTTTAAAAAAATATTAGCTATTTTGCATTGTTTTGCATTAAAAGAAGTTGGAAAATGGCATTCGCGTGCAGGGAACAAAAATTGTTACATAGTGAATCCAATCCAGCTGAATGAAGTTTAATTATTTGCTGTTGAATAGCTTAAAGAACTTCTTTGACTTTCGGCATTGCTCAAAGCAAACGATCTTCTCTAGATTCTTATCAATGAATTACGGTGCTAATATGCGACAATTTAAATTAGTTTCGTTTATAGAAATTTCTCGAATCTTCGATATTTTCCTTTTCATTAATTTGTAGGATTTCTTTGGTTTAATAATAATATTGTCGCATGTCATTAGAGTGGTTGAATGCTTTTGTCACGTGCTAAATTTTGTTTATTAGCAATTTTTATTACATAAAAAAGTGTTTGTTTATTATGTGTATTTCTTCTGTTAGTAAGATTTGCCTATTTGTTTTATAACGACGAAGGAAATATTTCAGAAATATTAGAATTTAAGTGTGCAAATATTTCGGCCCCCTCACTGTATATTGAAAAGAGATTAGGACATTATATATTGGTAGTGATTCTATATCATGAAGTTTGAGTTTACACTCATCTTCGGACTAAATTCTGTAATAGAGATTGAGTTTCTTCTTCACTGTATGCATGGAATTGCTATTCGATTCCCTTTTGGACCTCTACCCAGAGATTTTTTAGTGCCTTACCTTGAGGAAAAAATATGATTGATAAATTTCCATCATAATTTAACCTATAACAACTCTATCAGCTGGTAAATAGTGTCGTTAAAAAAAACTATCTTCAAAATCCATTATTAAAACTTTTTTAAAACAGTGACGTGTGGAATTTAAATTTTATATGTAAATTGAACGCAACTCATAGCGTCTCTTCTTAAACATAACATCAGATAAACCAAGGATGGAATTTCCAGTTCAATTCACCGTAAGCAAGAATTTAATAGGTTAGTGCGTAACCAATTTTCATTCTATGATTTTTATTTTTTTTTAATTTACTGTTATAAATGCGCTCTTATACAGAGGATACCATGTGTTATCCTCTTTCAGAATTATTGATAACGATTTTTATTCTATAAACATTACTTTTCAAAAAATACTATGGTTTCCCTTACGATTTTTAATACCAAAGCAATTCTCCCTTTCTTCTATTTTAAGGACAGACTTTCTCACGTGTTTATTAACCGTGTTGTGTAAAAATATCTGTGTCCACGATGTCGCTCACTGACCTACTATAACCTACTAGAGATCATTTTAAAATAGTAGATTCTACTAAAAACGAAGCATCCTTAAGAATCCTTGAATCCATTCACATCGTATATAGGTGTCCGCCTCTTAGTAATTAATAAGCTGTTATTCCCCTTCAAACCTTAGGACACATCAACCATCAACAGATTTCTAGTTTTTAATCTTTTGCGCTTAGTAGTAGATTTTGCAAGGTAGAATGGTGTTTCTTGTATAGTTTTTGTATTGATTTATCTCTTTGTGCAGTTAAACTTTGCTGGGGGTTTTACAAGTTTTGCGAGTTTTAAATCATCGATTATGCTGTTAATTGCTTTATACCGTCTTTTATAAAGGGCATATTTTCTATGCAAATAATTTTTAAATAATTTATTTCATTTTTATATTTTAGTAAATAGTGTATATAAGAATCAGGCACAAAGCTCAAAACGTAAATTTTTTAAAAAATAATGAGTAAGATATTTTCCGTACTCACTTCCTCATTAAACTGATAATTGGATTCCAAAATAGCTGTGTTTTTTAATGTTATGATTGTGACGTTCAGCACACTAAGCCCATTTCATCCCAAACTTTCTACAAGTCGTCTTTTGGGCCTCTTTATTTAGAAAGGTAAAATTTCTTCCTTCCATTTACAGCCCTTTCTTCTTCCAATATGTACTAGCCATTTCTTCTTCATAACTTTTATTATTTTTTTCTGTCTCTCCTCCGTAATTGTGCTATTTTTAATTTATGAATTTCTTTTAGGATTCCTGTAAGTTTTTCCAAAGCTGGAAAGATGCATTAATTAACTAGCATCCGTTTTGGGCATGAGAGCAAATCGATTCATATGTAGCTTTTCAAACGATCGCCAGGCATTTGTTTTCTTCTACTAATTTCCTTTTTCATTCTCCTATCACAAGTCGTAAGCTTTTTTAAATATTCCTATTCTTCCAATTTATTCGCTCTAATCTTATGCAAAATTATTCATCATAATTTCGTTTTTAAAAAAGGTCTGCTGACAAAAAAGTCGCGTCATCTCGCTTATTCTGATATATGACCTTACGACATACCAACCTTTATTTTCCTGGGCTAACCTTCAGAAGACTTTGACAATTATATCATTCTCAAGAGAATGTAAAACAACATATTCTTTTTTCAAATTTCGTTATAATCGGCCGAATAGTTATGATGATATAGCCAAAATAATATAATTCCCGGACTAATCTTGGGGGTACTTTGGCAATTATATCATTCCAAAGAGAATGTAAACAACATAAGGGTTTCAAATTTCGTTAGAATCGGCCGAATAGTTATGATATTATTGCTAAAACAAAATAATTCCCTGGCCCACCTTGGGAGGACTTTGACAATTATATTATTCGAAAGAGAATGTAAAACAACATAAGGGTTTCAAATATCGTTAGAATCGGCCAAATAGATACAATGTTATTACGAAAAAAAAAAAAAGCAAAACGAGAGCCCACCGACATAGTGAGATGTAGGTCACTCGCGATCTGACTGGCACGCCACTAAAAGGTTGCTTGCTCTCACTTATTCTGATTTATGACCTTACGACCTTCAAAACTTCCAATAATTCCTGAACTAACTTAAGGAGGACCTTGAAAATTCTATCATTCGATAGAAAATGTAAAACAACATAAGGGTTTCAAATTTCGTTAGAATCGCCCATAAGTTATGACGTTATTGGCAAAACAAAATAATTCCCGGGCTAACCTTGGGAGGACTTTGGTAATTATATTATTCGAAAGAGAATGTAAAACAATATAAGGCTTTCAATTTTTGTTAGAATGTGCCGAAGGGTTATAATGTTATTGCCAAAATAAAATAATTATCTGGCTAACTTGGGAGGACCTTGCCAATTATATCATGTGAAAGTGAATATAAAACAACATAAAGGTTTCAAATTTTGTTAGAATCAGCCGAATAATTATGATGTTAATGACAAGATAAAATAATTCCTGGGTTAACCTTGGGAGTACTTTGGCAATTATATTATTCATAAGAAAATCTAAAACAACATAAGTGTTTCAAATTTCATTATAATCCGCCAAATAGTTACAATGTTATTACAAAAAAATAAAACCAAAACGTGGACGACCCCACCAAATTAGTTAGATGTAGATTCGCACGCGACTAAAAATCGTTTCAGTCTAGACTCTAGAGTGGTTGGTTATGAATGGCCTTAATTTCCAAATGTTGCCACATATGATTACCTGCGGTCGCTGGCTGCGCCAAGTCCAACTGTAAGAATCGCGTGATACTTCTATTATCGCTGACTGTAGTTTTACAAGATTGTAGGTAATTTATAGTATCAGCAAAGTGATAACTTAAATATTTCGCGTTAATTCTGATTCCATTCTGCTCCCAATTCACTGTCCTGAAAATTTCCTGAATTGATATGTAGGAGAGTATGTATCAGGGTTGGCAAGGAAAGTTTTTCCCACTTTTATTTTACCCTGGTAAAAAAGGGTAAGTTTTTCCCTGGGAAAAACTGAGTGAAACTGATTTTTTTGTGAAAAACTAGTAAAAAGGATAAAAAAGGGAAGAATTGAACTTTTAATTGATTACTAATAAAGTTATACACTTAAG
This sequence comes from Ceratothoa steindachneri, assembly GCA_963969495.1. NCBI lineage: Eukaryota > Metazoa > Arthropoda > Malacostraca > Isopoda > Cymothoidae > Ceratothoa > Ceratothoa steindachneri. The sequence continues at coordinate 173,774,948 of OZ018322.1, read as the reverse complement.
TTTGATATATTTCCTATAGTAGAACAGATAGACTAAACTATATACCTGTAGCTCCATAATAATAATGATAATAAATTAGTTGGCGTAACATAGGTTTTCATTACTAGTTGGAAAAATTAAACGATGCCCCCGATAAACAAAGATACACATAATTCTGATTATCAAAAATCTATGAATTCATTAAGGTCATCCTCTGAATATCTAGAAATTGATTGATATGTGCTTTCATTTATGATGCTATTATTGTCTTCATTATCTTTTGGTTACTTCCATCAAAAGAGCCTGTATACGTGAAGAAGCTTAGCAACACGTTCTTGTTGATTCTGTTTCTTAGCTTTGTATGAACAAGGACTGCTGTGCCGAACAACCTCTCAATCCCAGCACCAGAAGGTGGACATGATGAAATAGATAACATCAGGGACCAGAATATTTTAACTAGATGTAGAGAATAAACTTTTATCATATACCGCCAATATTTTTGAGGTAATAATATGCTCAAAGATTTCTGGAAAGCTATTTTTGAAAATATTGTGATGTCTTCTGTCTCATATGCTGCCAGAACAACCATTAAATTTTCATCCAAATGATCAACATAGTTACGTGCAATATCTTGTTGTTCGTCCCTTAAAGCAATCCATTTTTCATTTTTTTCAATGGCATCTCGTCTTCGGTGATCAATTAAATAAGCAAGGAGATGTTGTGGAGTTACAACTTCATTGAACTTTCTCTTTATTTCAGTTCTTATTTCTTCATTGATGTTGCTATCTGCGATGAGATTACGCCAAGCAGTAACACAGTCTGACAGGTTGTTGTGATCATCCTGTCAATAAAATATAATATATAATTTATTTGAATGTTATTGATCTAAAAGATTATAATAAATATTAACTATATTAATTGTTATTAAACACACTTATTTTCATTTTATATATTTTTATATTTAGTTTTTCAATTGCTAATTACTGTAATATTTAAAAATTTATTTTAATCTCTAGAAATTGAATTAAATATTATTAAAGAAAATGCTTTGCATGATACTTATTATAGCATTGACTTTTTTTATTGGTAATTATTATATGTTTTAGAAACTAAATTGCAAGAAATCCAGAGCAATAGAAATTGTCTTAAGCTCCATCAGCAGGTTTCCTGCTTCCACAAGTAGAAGCCGGTTGTCAATATGATTGATGATATTTGTACTCATTTTATGAGCTTCTCTGTCCCGTACTTTTACATACTTCGGATGATTTTTCACAAATGCTTCTAAGCAGTGCTCTTTGACTGGACAATATGCAATGAAATTATATTTATTGTAATCCCATGCGATCCCTTCAACTATTGACAAGCAAATAAACTGTTTAAGATTTGGATATTGTAATAATTTTTTTTAAACAAAAGGAAGTTACAATACTTTCTAAAAGTATAACTAATGTTATCTTTAAACATGCGAAACATTTTGAAAATTAAGAAGTAATATCAAGAATATGTCAAAATGAAAATGTACATGCTAGGAATAAAAAAGAAAAATTCCCACTTGATTAAATTTTTAATTAGGAATTAGAATGATAATTATACCTTGTATTATTGTGAAGTTGTGGTAAGACACCACTCAATTCCTTCAACTAACCTGCTGGCTGGTGGTGATCACGGAAGTACCTCTGAACATTCTTTAGGGCAGCCAAAAATGGTGTTAGAGTTGCTACGCTTTCCACAGGATTCAAATAATGTGCGCTACAACCATATGCTATTATAGTTGGCCTCCAGTTAACAAGCATCTGCACTTACATAAGTATATTTACATCTATAAATAAATTTAAATCATAATAACTTATACCTGCATATATGATAGTTGCTTTAAATAAATAAATATTTAAAAGAAAATGATTTTAGCTTTGTTTAGGAAATACTAACCTTACGAAGGAGTTTCATTTTTGCTTTATTATCTGACACAAATCCAACAACAATTGCTCCATACTCAGTCTCTGCTTTTAAAATGCTGATCTTTGCTAGTTCAAAACAATAGTCTGCAGTTTTGCTCTGACTCCTGCACAGAAACAATCAAGTGGATATGTTTTTCCTTCACAATGTATATTACTGGCAATAATTGGATCATTGTGAATATTAGACCACCCATCTTGTGAAACGACACACATTTTGTTTTTGAATAGTATCTTCATTTCTGTATTTACTTCCGTATAAGCTTCGTCTAGCAGTGGACTAGCAAGCTGCTTCCTAGTTTCACTCGTCTGTGCTTCAGCCCATATCTTGTTTCTTCTAATGCATTTTGGAATGTATCATCATCGGCAACTCGAAAAGGAATAAGATTCTAGAAGTAAACAAAAATACTGAATTTTACTCTATTTCTTATACAAAATTTATTGTATAGATATATTTGGGTGATCTTTTAAGCAAATCAAATTTCAAATTGAACTATAAATCGAAATTTATAATAGGAACTCTATTAGTAATTTTTAATGCAGCTCCAGATAATCTAAGATATTGATAATAAAAATACATAATTTACCCTATTCTCAATCATGTTTAATTTGAAAACTTACCTTGTAGAAAAATTTAGCCCACTTCCGTTGAATCACTTTAAATTTCTCATCACTTGTTGTCTGAATAAATTTGTCAATATGATTAATAGTTTCTTTGTGCCTTCAATTTTTAATAACTTTTTGCCTTGAAATTACATCAGAATTACTACAAATTTTCACTGAAGTTGAACTAATTTTTGAGTGGTTGATCAAAGCTAGTATATCAGAATCAGACGTTCTGAGAGGAATGGTGTTGAAACTGGTTGAGAGTTGTCAATTTCTCTAGTAGAACTTGTTTGATCATTGCTTTTATTTGTTACATTTATATCATCGGTGGTGCACTTATTAGCATATTGACAATCCATGGGAGTAATGCTGCTTATATTAATTTCTTGGTTAGGATTAATAACTTTTGCGTTAACAGATGGGGTTGAAGTGTTTACTGAACACTTTTCATGATGGTCTTTTACTCGATCAATTCTTTTTGCTATTATTCTTAAACATTTTTTTGCAACGAACTTTATTGCTAGAAATATCTTTATATTCAGACCACAATGAGTTCTTTGGCCGTCCACCAAGAATACCATGATTTCTCTGTAAATTTGTATATTTTGGCATATTAAATATTCTAAAATATAAAAAATATACGATAGTAGCTGAGGTAAAACAAAAAAAAATAAATGTAAAATTTCAAAATTTTGGAATAAATATTGCTATAAATTCGAGTTGATAACCCTATGGAACAAATATAACAAAGACCACTGAGGCTGATTTAGTGATCTTAATTTAATATTATACTTATGTACATGAAATTTTATGTTTGTATGTTTTTCCCTAGAAAAACAATGGTAAAAGGGTAAATATGTTTTTCCCAACCAACCCTGATCTCTATGTACGTTTTATTAATTAGGTTTTCCATTCAGCAGTCCTCTGAATTAGTGTTTGTTGAGGTTAAGTCTTTCCATAATCTACAAATATTATATAGAGATATTTCATATTCATTTTGTACCTAAAATAATTTTTGAACAGTTCTGCAGATGATCATAAGTACTATAGTTTCTAAAAATAACTACCTGTCCAGATGGCTAATTGCAGACGAGTATTTGGGTTAGTCAGTTGGGTATGACATGTAAATAATATACATATTGCAGATAAGAGGTTAGTAAGTGTGTATAAAAAGCAGAGAGGGAGATCGCTGTGGGAGCAGAGGAAATCTTTTAGTCAGAGAGGAAAGGTTTCGGAAAGCAAGGTCTGCTGACCAAAAAGTCGCGTCCTCTCACTTATTCTGATTTATGACCTTACAACCTTCAAAACTCTCAATAATTCCTGGAATAAACTTTGTAGGACCTTAGCAATTATACCATTCGAGAGAAAATGTAAAACAACACAAGAGTTTCAAATTTCGTTAGAATCGGCCGAATAGTTATGATGTTATTGCCAAAACAAAATAATTCCGGGGCTTATCTTGGGAGGACTTGGCAATTATATCATTCGAAAGAGAATATAAAACAACATAAGGGTTTCAAATTTGGTTAGAATCAGCTGATTAATTATGATGTTATATACGAACTAAATTAACTTAATTACATGCCTAACAAGGAATATAAATGCAACTGCAATTTTAGGGACAACTACAACTAGATCGTTGTTTTTGACAATGCAGCGTAAATAGGCCTATTTGGACGTTTAGGCCTCTAGCAAGGCAATCATCTCCTCAAGGATCCAAAAGTTCGCATATTTGAGTCCCTTTGTTTGCTCTTATAATAGGAACTATCCACTTAATTACATGCCTAACACGAAATATAAGTGCAACCATAATTTTAGGGACAACTACAACTAGATCGTTGTAAGATTTCCCGCCAGATCTACGAATCTTGGATCGAAGGAAGCATGATTGTTGCAACCTTTCCAATCCCTGTTTCATATTTTTAAGGTTATTTTTTCCATGTTTGCAAAGAAGACCAGAATATGAGTACAATAAAATTAAGTATTTACTGACCTTGGTTCGGTTTAACCGGCAATAAGCCTTGAAAACAATTATCCGCTCAAGAAAGGTGAGTATGCTCGTATTTAGGTGTCTTTCGACGGTGTAAGTCATAGAGAACGAAACAACAAAGCTATGGTGTTAGAGAACTAACAAACACTTAAGAGCAGCGCAACAAATAAATGCAGTGGATGTTTGTTGAAAACTAAAACAGGACAGAATTTGGAACTATGACGCAACTGAAACATTCGCTCGTGCAGACGGTGCAGTGCCAATCTTGTAAAGCAGACGTGGCAACTTTAAGAATTTAACCGATTTGAAAAATATCACAAACATTTATAAACCAATAACATCATGTTTTCTGTCGGCCTACAATTGATGCAGGCTCGCATTATATTTTATTTTAAGCTCATTTTAAAAATATTAAGTATCTATATACATTTTTTAGTAAATTCCACATATCTTCTTAAAAAATACTATTAATGAGCTACTCTCAGAATTATCCAGGCAATTCACTTACTTTCAGGATAAAAGGTCTGCTTTACTTTAAGGCTATTGCAATCGCATCATATTGGATTATTTATAATTTTTAAGGTTATTTTGAAATTGGGGAGGATCTTTTCTCTTATTTTGGCCCACCAAACCACCCAAATAAATATAACATAAAAAAGTAATCTCATCTCTCGGTTCCCACGTATGAGAAATAGAATTAAGAAATCTATCTGAGGAACAACTCACTCGAGTAACCGGCCGTTCAACCAGCCGACTAAGGAAAGAAAATGCGCCATAATAAGATAAAAGATCAAGTGTTTATTGCAATATAATTTCCTGGCTAACCTTGGGAGTAATTTGGCAATTATACTCGTATCATTTGAAAGAGAATCGGCCGATTAGTTATGATGGTATTGCAAAAACAAAATCATTCATGGGCTAGCCTTTGGAGGACTTTGATAATTATATAATTCGAAAGAGAATGTAAAACAACATAGGGGTTTCAAATTTCGTTAGAATTGGCAAAATGTTTACAATGTTATGATATAAACAAGAATAAAGGCAAACCGAGGACCGACCGGCCAACATAGTGAGATGTATAGTCGCCCGCGACTAGACTCACACGCGACTAAAAATTAAGACTGTGTAGACGGAGTTAATAGGTCGCTGGCTATACACCGATGCGATAGGTTTGTTTGGCGTGTGGCTTCGACTGGGGCGGTAGGAGACAAAGCGAGGTGGAGAAGCGCTCATACCATTGGACGCTACTTCGTGATGCTACGATGGTGTATGGGCTGATTACCTACAGCTATTTAGGTTTTCTCCTGCAGTTTTAAAGATTGTACAGCCCCCATTTGGCGATTGCCTACATGGGAATAAGTCGCCGTAATTAACTTACACCCAAATGTTAGGCTACAATTTTAGGCAAATGCGACAGAAGCTTAAACAATTTTTTAAAAGATAAACAATTAGGTCAGCCTGTCGTTCATTACCAGGCCTCAAAAGGGCGACTGTTACCATATCAACTCACTGCGCTTTGACAGTTTATATGCTCTTAATTGCTTGACAACTTTCGTCTATCTTAATTGGTGGAACTTCATTTATTGATCAATTCTACTTTGTTGTCGGGTGGCAATTGCTATCATAGAATTCCCAATAGAATTTTCCAACTCTTTCCATTGCTTACTAAATTATCTTATTTTCCTGTTTATCCTCTAGTGCTGTCACTTGATTGCTGTCAATTGTTTGGTTTTGTTTCATCTGCTTCAGCGTTTTGATTCTTCTATTTTTTTTTTAAACTGTATTTGTATTATATATATATATATATATATATATATATATATATATATATATATATATATATATATATATATATATATATGCTTACAAACTTTCTGGTAATGATGGCTTCGTTGATGTTAGCTTCTTAGCTTAAGTAACAGCAACAGTAATAACCTTGTCCAGGATACCACTCTTTAACCTACTAAAGATCATTTTAAAAAATAGATTTTGCTAAAAACGAAGCGTCCCTAAGATTCTTTGAATTTGTTCACATTAAGTATAAGCGTCCGCTTCATAGTGATTAATTAACTGCTGTTTCCCTTCAAATCCTATGACATATCAACCATCAACACCTTTCAAGTTTTTTTTCGCTTTTAGAATTCTCTAGTATCCAATTTTCTACCCATTACCATGGATACGTAGTCACGATTAGATTCTTTGGAGTTCGCTTAATTTTATTTTCGGATCAACTCTGTCAACGCTTGGGATTAATCACCATTGAATTAATAATTACGAATTAAAAGTTGCTAATGTTTCCTTCGGGAAATTCTCTGTTTATGGATTATAATTAACGATAGATTTGGCGAATCTGAGTAAAATACTTCGATAAAACGAGAAAATAGAATTCCTTTAAGCTATTCAAATTCTTTTATTTAGCTGATTTCTTTTTATTTGGGGGAATTTATTTTAGATATTTTTTTTTCAGTATCATTAATAAGTTTGTTTGAAATGAAATTAAGTGCTCTTGTTTCCCTTATGCACCTTTGTCTTGTTGTAGAGACTGATATATTGCCCCAAGCGAATAAGTTGAACGATCAAAAGAACAGACAATGCAGTGACTGCAGAGAGGAGACGTCCATAACAGAACAAGTAATGGTATAAGAAGGGAATCTAAGATGAAAAATCAGAAGATCATTTTAAGGAAAGGAGAAAAAAACATGGGTGCAAAAGTTTAGAAATGCCCCCAAAAACAGAAGCAGACGTTAAGATTATGAACCCAAACAAACCAGTAGTTCAGTGAAATGGTGTTATTTTAATAGAACCATCAAGTCGTTTTAAAACTGAAAGGAACTGTTCTAATTTTAGGTAACTTTATGCATACTTTCTTTACACCTAATACCTGATTGTTCTGCTTGGCGCTCAATGCATAGATGAGGCTTTGTTTGTGAGTTCTCTACCATTTTAGGCTCTTCTTCACTACCATTTTTTTCTCCTTTAAAGTTACATTTTCCTTTTGGATGTTGCGGTGTTATCATGTTCTCAAAATAGACTGTCAAATTTAGAAAACACGTTGTACACTAAACCTTGAAACCACCCGAACAAAGGTCAATATTGCATGGCTTAACCCACTTGATATTACAAAAAATATTTATGCAGTAATTAACGAACTGAAAGTTCAGCCAATTCAAGTTAATGGGAGAGGCGTCCACACCTCCGATTTTTTCACATAAGACAAGGAAAAACAAAGGCAGTCAATTTGCAATGTCCGACAACTAATTTTAGCTTTCTAATTTCCGTTGGATCGAAAACTGTTTATTTGCGTTGGCCAAGGCTTTGGCCCCTTCACTTTCTGTGAATGAGATGAGGGGTAAATAATGCAAAAAAAGTCATTTCTGGAACTTTGTGAGTTAATCTCAAAATATGTATATATTTGAGCGCGGTTTTATAATGGCTTTATTAAAGTAGGCAGTAAGAGTTGGTTTCATGGCTGCATAATAAGTGTACCCCCCCCCAAAAAAAAAAATGCAATAATTTGAATTATACGTGGAATTTGACAAATCTGAGAATATTATGCTTTGAAAATAGAGAAGGACCCAAAACCATGTATACAATTTAAAAAATTAACAGGCGCGCCCACAAACTTATTCAGATGAGTTTTATTTCTTTCTAGAGGCAAAATATCCCACATCAAAATAATTGATACTTTAATTTGCTTTAGACATGTAAGTGCTTGAACTGTCGACCATTGATATCAATGCACCATGCCATATAATGCAATCATTGACAAACTTTAACCAAAATTTTTATGTTTCTTTAATATTAATTCTACTCTAATTCTACTGTATAGTTCATTTTTCAAATGACCCCAAAATAAATCTGGTGAATGTGTGGAAACTCGAAATTACCTCGTCGTCCGATCCACCAATCATGGTAATAAATAGGTGCTTAATCTTGCTGAAAATAAATGTCCTCATCTCCGAATAGTCGTTGAATTACACGAAAACTTTTCAGGCAAAGAATGTTGAGGTAGCTATGTCCGGTAACTGTATTATCGAAAAAGAAAGGACCTACCATACCTTTGGACGAAAAAATACAGTAGACAATTTTACCATGTAAATTTTTATGGTGTTCCGATGAAATGTGTGGATTTTCTTGTGGCTATTGTGTGCAATTGTGACGATTATTTATACCATTTAACTTGAATGTAGTTTCACCAAACCACATAATTTTCTCCGATAATTGCCCATCTCCCGTAATTTTTATTCGAAACCATTCACAAAAAACTTTATTCTGACATCCGGATCCTCCTCATTCAAGGCATGTAATAATGTGGAATGTAAAAAATTCCACTTAGCATTCTTTAGAAATCTGTGGACACTTGTCTTATTTTTTCCTGTTTCACAACAACATTCTCTCAGAATTTCATGGTGGTCGGTTGAATACCTGGAGCACTTCATCAGAAGCGTTAGCATATGTTGTCTTTGTACCTTCAGTCGCTTGCTTTGTACACATTATTTTATTCACATTGCCATATACTTCAAATTTCTCACAGATATGAGAAATTATATCTCGAGTTTGATGTAAACTTCCAAAATTGTCTCTAATGTTGGTGAAGCTTTAATATCTTCTCAGCCTGGAAATAAAACCGACCTGTGCATTTTTGTTACTCGGATGATGAGCGTAGATTTCAATTTTATGTTTACTTTAGGCAGGCAAGGCTGTTTACAATTCTGCTGTTGTATCCCCTTAGAATATAAAAACAAATAAATTAATCTGAATCAGTTAATGAATTCGTGTATTATAAGTTTTTTAAAAAGATGTTTAAGCAATAATGGGTTTATGATAGCAAATATGAAAAATCTGTTAGGGTCATTTTTTCATTTGATGGATAATCGAATGATTCGTGTGGCAGTGGTTTCTGTTTGTAATGCGTTTTTCTTTGCATCTAAAGAATTTTACAAGAACCGAAAATGGTCAATAACCTACACGATTGCATTAGTGAAAGTGTGGTCTAACAAAGGTCGTTTTTAAATGTAGTCACATAATTACCGCTCAGCTATAGTTTTCCGTTACTGTGTTTGTGATTTACAGTCGAATTAGGTCTAGTAGTAAAAATTAGATTGCGTGCAAGTTGCAGAGAGACAACAGATTTGACTAAATATATGTATGTATCTATAATTCTATGTTGTAATGTATGGTATTCCCTGAAATGAATGGTTTATCTTTTCCACTTCAAATGGTGTATATACTTGACTTAAGTGTAACAAAAATAATTCTGTTACTTCTTGTGAAGGGATGAATGAGTTCACATCTTTTGACAGTAAGAAATTTTATGTAGTGCAGGAATCCATCATTCAAGGAACTTTTTTATCTTAAAGTAGGATCTGGATGAAGAGATGCTTAGAAAGATACGCAGCTGGTTTATTTTTACAGTAGGTGCTATGGTTTGTATATATTTTTTTTACTTCATCATCATTTAAATCCACTTGAGCGTTTTATCCTACCTGCACATAATATTGATACTTAAAACCATTGCTTAAATTTTCATCTTTTAATTTTCTTCGAATGATACATCCAATATTACCTCCTAGTACATAAATTAAAATAATTTATTCTATCTTTCGAGTATTCAATAAGCACTTATTCGTTTGTTTATGCATAATAAAATTCTAGTTACAATTTAAGAAATTACAATTCATATGATAATAAAAAAATAGTTATAAAGCATGAGTAGAGCAAATATTCTAAATGCTGCCAAAGTTCTTTAATTCATTTAGAAATTCTGTCTACCAAAGTCTCGCACATACTTCGATAAAACTCCTGGTTGAATTCTGCGCAAGAAATCACAATTCCCTGGTAAGCCGCTGAAAATCCCTTAGTTTATCAACATAGTGTGAATTCTTTAGCACACCCCAAAATAAAAATATCTGGAGGTGTAATGTCAGGAGATTGAGGATGATACTACATATGAATAGAACATCTATTCCATCTCTAAGGAAAGTGCTCATCGAGCCAATTGCGCTGTCATGTTATAATGGGGTTTTGTCGCGTCTTGTTGAAACTACATCTCATTAATATGTGGCTTTTTTGCCACTTTTGGAATTAAATCATTATTTAGAATCGTCATGTAGTTGTCACTTGTCACAATTCCTCCAAAAACGAACTAACCGATCAGCCATGTATCACAAATCCCAATCCAAACCATGATACCGATGGTGTTGACAACTTTCTCGAAGATTAGGTAGGGATTTTCATTTGCCCAGTAGCTAGAATTGTGACGGCTGATGTCGCCAATTAATTTAAAATATGTCTCATCACTCTATATGATATTTTCAGGATAGGTGAGGTCCTCTGCACAGTTGTAAAAAGATCTCACAAAGCTCCATGTGACGGTCATGAGCATCTTCGTTCAGTAAATAGAGCAAGTGTGGACGATATGGCCTCATGTTATCATCGTGTAGCATTCTTATAATTGATCATTATGAGATCACAATTTCTTGTTCAGCTCGTTCCTTAGACTTCCGTGTACTATGAGCGAAGACAACTTAACGTTTTTGTCGATACAGACAGACTTGATCTTCCTGATCTTAGAGGATCTCCACATGACCCTGTTGATTCAGAGAGTATAATAAGGCTGTTTACCCTCTCTTTTTATTGAATGATCAAATCTCTATTTAACTCGACGTCACATCTCGCTCTTGTTGCCCGTTCCTTAACATTAGTTTACAATTAATACACTTTCTACCATTGTTAAGCGTTGGTTGATGGCCATTGCAAAATAATGTGAATTTTCAAAAGTGATCGAAATGAGGTGTGTTCATTACCACTAGTTGAGACAAACTGAATTTGACAATTATCCTAACTACGCTGCCCATTTAGCCTAGATATCATAGCACGCGATAGCCTAGCAATCGGAAGTTATGTAATAAATCAAATTCGATCGAATTATATCTAGAAAATTCCAATCGCAAATGCTACCCCGTTGCTTCTGCCTCACTCGGTACTTCGTCCCTCTAAAAAAAGCCAAAACTCTCATTATTTGGACTATTCTCCTTCACTCACTCTATTTATCTCTGTCTTTCATTGATATCGTATTGTATAATTTTGATTATTTTACTTTATAACTCAGTTTAAAGAATACTTTGAAGCACAACTATTTTCGTAACCGTCAGGCCACACCTGTACAAAAAATGATGACTGATAATAAGAGTTTAAGTCTAATTGGGCCAGCCAAACGTTCCCTAGTGGAAAGGTTGGTAGCTAACTTAACAAGCCCCTTGATAAGCAACTAACCTCTTCCTATATTTACTTAAGTTTCATTTACTTCGAAAGAGAACATAGCTAAAGAGAAACTAAGCCTTACGACTTTCTAACTACGAAGTAGTAACTAGTCTATTGTAGTCGGTCGTGCCATCATAGACGTGTTGATGTGATTGTCGACATCTCCACAACAGATTCTCAGCTCATTGTTCTTTTCTCTTCTGCTATCGTCTACTTAAGTGAGTTTTCTCTTTTGATTATTTGCTCAGCGTAGTGCGGACCAGGAAGTAGCATCGACCTCCATAGCGTTTTGTAAATATCGAATTCCATTACCTCAGCAGTCAATTGCAAATTTATTGCTTATTCATTTCCAACGCTACCAGCGCAGTTTATTGTTAATTTGAGACTATTTCTCCCCATGCATTTAATCTTTACTCCACAACAAGCAGAGTATTGTGTGCTAATCTGAACTTTTGTGTTTATTTTGGGGGATAATTAATTTGCCCCCATCGTCTAAGAGAGCAATCACATGTTTCTTTGTTGTTCGTTCTTTTATTGGTGTCAAATGTAACTCCTTCTGACAAATATAATTTGATTATTTGCTGTCTAAAATTTATGAGTGATCATCTCACTTCCAACTGCTACCTGAATAACCCAGCAAAGGAACTACAGGAGCACTAAGGAAAAGCTGAAGGGGTTGTGGCTGGTACAAAATACCACCTACAGTGAAGTAGGCAGTTGAGTGTCCAAGACATAGGAATAGACCTGCAATAGAATAGAAGCTTTATCTGAAGACTAGATTCAGAAGCTTGTAATAATGTTGATTCCCTTTGACCGCTTTTGTCGACTACAGTTATCGAGTGTCACAGACATGTGATATTTCGAATATTTGAAAAATATGTGGAGTGAATCGATTTTCTTAAAAATTATTCGTTATACCCATGATGAAGTGGTCCAGAGTTCTGAAAGGGCCACGATAAATAGTGATGAAAACTTTCCCAAGTGAGAAAACTCTTAGATGGGAAAATTAAGAGAACAATTAATGTCTGCTTAAAGCTGTAGCTCCTCATTGGTGGCTACAAGTATATTAAAACCTAAGTTTGCTGATGAAGTTCTCCAGAGTAGAGGCTTAGTAATTTTTACATAGTTCTTTCAAATTAATGAATATTTAGTGTGGTATATAAATTGTGAATACAGGATTGGAAAGCAGATATGCAATTACATTAGTTGCCTATATTTATTTCAACATTTGCTTAAAATGTTCAAATTTTCACGACAATTAGTTTAATAACTAATTATAATATTAAATACAAACATACGGTTCACCAAATACATAATATATATATATATATATATATATATATATATATATATATATATATATATATATAATGGAAGATATCACATTGGCGTGATGTGTATCGGTGAAAGATAATGGTAAACCACAATATTTGTATCAAGATTTTATTCATAACTATCAGAGTAATTTCGGTAAGATGCTATTTTCAACTAATAGTGAAGAAACTAGGCAAGGAACACGGTATATAACTATAAGTACTAGGTAACAAAAACGGAAAGCACAGACACCTGGATCTTAGGTACTTCCTTTATAACTATAATCCCAACTTCTAACTAATTAAAATGGACAGAGATTAGCTTGACCTCCAAGCATCTTGCGGCTCACGGCACGCCTCTAACTTGTTTCCATTCCTCACTAACTCTTGGTTACTGCCTTTCTTAACTGGCTCTACAATTATACGTGGGTGGGTGATACACACCGTGGTATTAGCACCACGTAATATATGTAGTGTCAAGACCACCTAGGTCATCTGTTTGATCTTCTACTAGTTTCTTGCTATACTATGGCTCCCTTTCCTCTTCCTCTCTCTGTCCTCCTCCTCTTTCCCCTGTTACCCTCTCACCGGTACCGCAAGGCACAGCGAGTTGGGAAAGGGGGAATAGGAGGAGTCCGGGCTCTCTCGCCCCTTCTCCTCACTTCTGGTCCCGACAATGGGCCAGAAGGGAGGAGATGGCGTGGGATAGCGTTGGACGCACAAGCCTTTTACACTCACACCTTTTCTTCTATTCTATTATTCTCCTGTTCATTTCTTGAAAAGGTCTTTAAGAATAAAGACGAAAGCGCTTTATTCTTATATATATATATCAAATATATTATATATATATATATATATATATATATATATATATATATATATATATATATATATATATATATATATATTTATGTGTATTGAGGTCGTCCAAAGAATACTCATGTATATAAATAATGCTACACAAATTCCTTTTGCTGCAACTCCTGCAAAAGTTCCTTCCTGGCACGGGAACCTGTCTTGGATCACAGCACCTCATGTATGGGTCTATTAAATTAGAACTTTATGGATCTTAATCCGATCGAGGTCCTCTTATTCATCCTTATAATTACTTGTTAAGCACGGATCCATCCCTAAAAAAATTGATCCTGAACTTGATATCGACCCAGAACCAATCCGAGAAATCGTTCACATGAAAATTCCTGAAATCTATAAAACTTTAGTTATAATTTTGCTTATCTTGTATGAAGCCCCGAGAATATGTCAATGGTGTAGTTCAACTAACTAAAGAAATAAATCTTAGGAACCACAAAACTTTGTCTCTACCAACGTTTTAGTACATGACTCTAGCGAATGGGTTGGTAATTGGTGTTACCCATATTTCTATGGGGGTGCGGAATAGGCATACCCGGAGGATGAGATGTTGCACTAGGGGAAGGTTGATCTTAGGAATTCGGGTATAAATTATATTTGTTTAGTGACTTTAATGATACAATTCCATAAGAATAAATTTAACACATTAATATAAATGAGTTTCCCAATATATGAATCTGCAAAAGTATAAATAGAAAATAACAATGAATCCGTTATTGATATCCATTGTTATTTTTTTATTAGCAGGAACACGAGTGCGAGAAGTATTTGGAACAAATGGGTCCAAGTATGGGAAAAAGGTTCATAAGTAGGGGTGTAGAGTTTCTATAATAATTAATTAACAATCAAAAACTCATTATTAAAGTTTTCATGCATAGATTTCAGAATATAAGGATTTCGAATGCAAGCTTCTAATATACCCTAGCCGATATTATCCGAGGTGGGTACAGTTAATCGTTAATCGGCTAATTTGTTAAAAGTTTTTTTTATTTTCTGTTTTCATATTTGGAATTTTGGCACTTGTTCTATTTTGTAGCTTCGGCAGTTTTCATGTGGTTTTAGATAAACCCCCCTCAGTTTTTTATGTATTGTTTTATAATATTGAACTAATAATTAATGTTAACGCTCTAGCGTTAACTTCCGTTACATTTTTAACAAATTAATGGCAAAGATTTATTATGCCCATTTCTGGATATTATACCATTTCCCTCTAAAGGCTGTCTTCCCGTCAACAATATTTACTTCAAAAATTTTCTATTTCTAAAATAAGTTCTACTTATTATATTATTTTAAAACTTTACCAATTCATCTCCAACCAAATAATATATCAGTATCATTAGATATAAATTTTGAAAAGTCTGGGCCTTGTGACCTCTTCGAATACAATTTTGATCTTGACAAGGGTAGAGAATAATACCCATAGAAAATCTATGTAAAGTGATGAGTGATGGAAGGTTGTAGCTCAATTGAATATAAAGAAACAAGGACAAGTTTTGGTGAATTTGATTTCTGCTTTGAGAAACTAATTACATTAATTTTTATTTAATTAAATAAATCCAACACACAGCAAGAAAGAGAACACGGAATCATTTTTCTTCGGAAATAGATATTTCCTAGTTCGGAAAAATCCGAGTTCGGTTGGGATTCGAAACGTGCACACTGAGGCAGTGAACAACCTCATTTTTTTCTCTTTTTTCCTTTTAATTCACAATTAATTTTCTCTCCTTCTGAATTTCGGTCGACTATGCGAAACGTGCCCTAAAAGCTTGTCTATTCGGAAGATTTTTGTCTTCCGCACAGCCGAGTGGTCTAAGCAGCGATTTAATGGAGATCAAAGCCGTTGCTCGCTGCCTCAGTGGGCACGGTTCGAATCCCACTTCACTTCGGATTTTTTCGAAGTAGGAAATAACTATTTCCGAAGAAAAATTATTCAGTTTTCTCTTTCTTGCGGTATTTTAGATTTATTCTCTCGTGCTCATGAGGAATATACACTTTTTATTTAATTAAAGAAAAGAGAAAGGTGTCAGCTATTAAATTCAACTATGTAATCAATGGAAAGGGCAGCGGGAAGAAGAAATCACTTTGTTTTAATTACAAAAAATGGTAGTAAAGGTTTTTTACCACCCGTTGGCAGATATCCTTTCTAATCTCTGTGGTAACCTACAGGTGAACGTAGAAACCTAAGCGTTACTAGATAATATGGCAGCAGCCGTAAAGGCAATATGCCTGGTTGTAGCTCGAGTCTCACATACCCAGAGTGAGGGTAGGAGATGGGTATAACGCTTTCGTCCTGTTCACCCAGGCAGAGGAGAGCGAGAAAACCCGTACAGACTCAATGTCATCGGTAAAATCTTTCCTTAAAATTGAATCAAATATATTTAAGAGCTCCCCAGCTCTTTGTTCAATTATGTATTTAAAGAGCAGGACTGCCCCCACCCTTCAGTCTGAAGCATTAAGATTCTTTTTATTGCTTATCTTTTCCTCCAAATTTTTCCATTCACATTTTTTATCCTTGTACGCTTCTTTGTGAATTTTTAAACAATTAAATTTAAATCTATGGTTCTTCCTGCCTGCTTCAAATAATTGCTGGTAACGCTGTGGTGGATTAAATAAAAAAAGAATGGTCATTGCTCTTATTTCCATCCTCTGATGATGCTCTTTCCCATGCATTGTGCTCATATTTATTCATCATCTATGATCCTTTTCCTGCAAATTATTTCCTCCAGAAAAAAACGCCAGTTTATTTTATAAATATATAAGGTCCGTCATAAATGGTGTTGTCCTCTTAAAGCGAATCCCACGAATGAGAACTTACCAATCACTATGGAGTACTTAGCTAAGTAATTTTTAAGCATGTTAATTAGATCACTTTAACATATTTTAAGATAAGCGATTCCAATTATTAATTTTCTTGAAATTAAAATTTTAGCTAATTCTAGCTTGAGTTCATTTGTTCTTGTTCTAATTAAGTTACTAAACACGAAGCATGAATAAGATTTACCATTGCCATTACCATTTAATATCTCAATAAGGTGTATCAGTTTACTTTTCATTCTACGTGTTTCCAGTGATTACAAACCGAGCATCCTCATTCTTTTTTCATATGGTCTCTGTCCTAATCCGAGAACCATCTTAGTTTCACAGTGGTGGACCCTTTCAACATTTAAGACTTGTAGAAAAAACTTTTATAAATAAAAGCTAAAACATTGTTGTCCTTTTTGCGCCTGCAAAAAAAAATAATCTTTATGATAAGTGTTGTTGGACATTCCTAAATTTTGATCATTGTTTATTATACGCAAGGAAATACTTAACAAAGTTTAACTAAATTTCTCATGTTTTTGACCGATTTATACGATATTACCTCTGCCATCATTGAGCTCCCTCTGCCAGTTAATTTATTTTCTACAATATTTTTGAGTGCTTTTTGAATTATATCCTAGTTAGAACCGGTAAAATTTTTATTTCGTTTTATATCATCAGTGAATTTTAAAATCATACGGTAAATTCATCGTCTATATCATTAAAATATATAATATGTATATATATATATATATAAGTTTACCAAATAAGAACCCTTGGGGAACACCAATAGATACAACCTTTTACCTTGAATCCATGCCCTTAATTACTGTTCTCTCTTTTCTTCTCGTAAATCACTCTTCTACGCATGTATGTTTTCACGAATGCCCTCAACTTCAAGGTTTTTAAAAAAACTGACCGATGTAAAGATTTATCAAAGGCTTTCTAAATAACATGTAGATCACGTCCACTCCTCGGTTTGCCTCATGCTTTCGAATTATTGTAGGAAAATACTAAAAAAATAGGTAAGGCACGATTTATCTTTCCAAAACTGTTTTGTGTCTTGTGTCAAATATTTTACCTCTGAAGCTTTATCACCTTATCCAGGATCAATTTTTTCTAAAAAAAACAAACTTATGGCCTACCGTTTATAGAAGAACAAAATATTAAATACGGCAAGGTATCCTCAATTTCATTAAAAATCAACCAACGTTTCTAGAACAATTTATATCTTAGAATTGCTTAGATAAAAAGTGTAGGAAAATTGCCTTATACCATCTTTTTGATCACATGACTAGCTTATTGAACCTAACCTGACTATTAGGTATTCTTCCTTCTTTTTAATACAAATGAAAGCTCAGGAGAGTCCCGCGGCCCCTTTTCCTAGCACACTACTTTGAGTTTTTTTGCAATGCATCTTCCATTCATTTACTTTTCTTTGACAAACATCTTTTCAAATTCTAAATAGCGGTAATTATTTTCACTCTTTTTCGAGAGGTTTTCTTTTCAATGGAGGCAGAAATACCGTGAACTACCCTGCTCTCCTGGAACTGGTCTTCTTTATCTCGTGCTCATGTTTAGGAGAGGTTCCTCATAATTCTCATGTTCTTCAATAGGTCGTGATAAATTCCATTAGATATCATAAAACTTACGAATATTAATAAGTAAAGACATAAAAGATAACTTTTACTTAGTGCTTCTCAAGGTAACAATTAAATAAAAGCTCTTACATAAAATTACCAAGACAACGGCCTACCAAACAGGCGAAAAGATAATCAAGCAAATGATTAACCTCGAGATACAGCCAATAAACAAAGAACAAAAGATTTCTTTAAATATTTACTACCAAACTAAACAGCATCAAACCTTAATATAAAAAAAAACAATACTAACCCCTCAACCCAAACAAAGGAACCCAACACACACAGATATATTAGAATGAGCGAAACCTAACTCTCAAGAAAGATGATATCCAGCCTAAGCAATAGAGACACCGAAACGCATACAAAGATAAATATTTTTCTTGACAGGAAAATGATGGAGGAAAAACACTAAAATTTTAAACTTTCTCCCTAATCCCCGATAATTACTCTTTCTCGAAGCCATTTGTATACAAGGTAAGCAGCCAACATTGAACATTAACTACATTTGTGGAAATAATTCAGATTTCAAGAGTACGGAACAGAAGGATGAGGTGCACTTAATTCTCAGGTCAGCGTGGGATTGGAAATTTACCCTACTTTGCCATTTAAGATTGACAGCCACATTGACCATCATTTTATTCATAAGTTTGTTAGTAGATTTCTAACTTTATTATTATTTATCCCCTTATTGTATATTAGTATATTGTAACCTATTATTGAGAAATATGCCGAGTGACAGTCAAAAATGCCCCTCTTTTATAATGATGAAATTTGCTAGCCATTAAAGCTTGAAGGTAGAAATAAGTATCATTCCAAAGAAAAATAGTTGGAAATTTATTTGCTAGCTTAGGTAGCCTAGGCTTGCCGTGAATAGTCTATCTCAACCTAGGATAGCCTATATTTACTTTGTCTTTGCGGATGAGTGACTCTAATCGAAACTCTTTAATTTAATAAAATTTAATGTTTACGAGTGGTCATTTTTAGTCGCAGGCGACTGTAAGACTCAGTATGTCGGTCTGTCCCCGTTTTGCTTCTTTTTTTGTAATAACATTGTAACTATTATGTTGCTTTCCATTCCCTTTCGAATGATATAACCTCCAAGGTCCTTCTAAGGTTAGTCCGGGAATTATCGAGAGTTTTGAAGGTCGTAAGGTCATAAATCAGAATAAGTGAGAGCACGCGACATTTTGGTGAGCAGACCTTGTTTTCTTCCTCTTTAATGATAAATCTGAGTTTTCAATGAATTATTTTAACTTATTCACGGGTTGAATCCAGACTTAGGAGGTGAACATAAGCAACTGATCAAAACGAAACTAGCCGTTGCTTTTAACTAGACTTGTTACGATGAAGATATACTCCTCATATATATATATATATATATATATATATATATATATATATATATATATATATATATATATATATATATATATATATATATATATATATATATATATATATATATATATATATATATATATATATATATATATATATATATATATATATATATATATATATATATATCGGTGTAGCTATGATGGAAGTAGCCTCTCTCTTCAATACATGTTTGGTTAAAAACCAGGTTGTATTTCGACTTTACCAACTTTTTTTTAGCGCGTTCTAACTGTTGAATGCAGTTTTTTATATATGAGGCCGAAGATTAAAAATCAACTGAAGGAGATCCATTTTATTTGGTATTATTTAAAATATTCAAATTCTTTTACAAATTTTGGCCCAATGGGGACTCCATCGCTACTCAATCTCTCAGGCCAGGTGGCAAACTTTACCGTTGAATCGATGGAGTAGCGATGGGGTCCTCATTTGGGCCTTATTCCTTTGTCAACTTCTACATGGAAAACCTAGAGGAAACGCTCTTAACAAATATGACGAACCAAACCAAAATTTAAACCGGATTTATTGATGACATATACCTTACACTAATGATGAACATCAATTATTACAACTCAAAAGAACCTTAGAATCCCATTCCGTTCTCAAATTCACATACGAGTTGAGCGTAAACGGCCTTATTCCTTTCCTGGATGTAGACGTAAAACAGAACAGCGGCGTAAAATATATCACCACCGTCTATCGAAAAGAACTGCTCGACGTGGACCGCACTTTGCGAAGAATTCCGAAGATCCAAACAGATCCTAATAAACAATGGCTACTCCAATAGAGAATTTGACAAACTACAAAAGAAAATTCTCAACTCAAAGTTTGAAATACAGGACGAAGAAGCAAAAGAACAATAATAACACTCTTATATAAGAACCAAATGATGGATGCCTACAAAACAGATGAACGAATACTAGAAAATATCATGAAAAGTAACAAAATCCAAGAAACGAAAATAAGTTAATTCTACGAAAGTCTTATAAAAACAAAAAAAGTCTGAAACCTACTAATGAAAAACAACGTCCTTGAGAAAAATCCATCCTAAAGGATACAAATGTGGTATACAAATTTGAATGCCCCATGAGGATTGCAAGTTTCGTCCAAACAACCATTATATTGGTATGACCACTATTACCCTCAGTCAACGCCTAACAATGCACTTGCAAGAAGGAGGAATCAAAACACAATACAATGAACAACACAAAGAACAAATTAGAAGAAAGGTTCTTGCTGAAAACACTCCCATACTCAGAAAAAAAATTCGAATCTCCTCCGATTGAAGATTCTGGAGGCTCAAAGATATGGCCCTGAATCTGAACATACAGCGAACCAGCTCGGAGAAAATATTGCACCTTTTCTCCTAAAAGAAAAGTGAACCGTACTCTGACTCCGACTTATAAAAGGCATCAAAGAACGAAAAGAAAAAATAGGCAGGACAGGCCCAAATCGGGAAAGGACAGCCAGAATGAGACAACTAAGCGAGGAACTTAAACACACAATCACAGAGAAACAGAAGCAAATCTGGAAGGATATCATTGGTAGGTTGGATAGGAAGGATAGTCCATTAAGTTTTTGGAACAGCATCCGAAAAATTAGGGGACTGCCAACCAAAACTACAACACAAATAAAAGACGGAGATGAGATCATTGAGGATCCAGAGTCTCTCGAAATAAGATTCAGGACACACTGGAAAAAGATTTCCCCTGAGGAGAACGACGACTTAGACCAGGACTTCGAAGACCAACTGCTCGATGACCCCAGCACAGTGATATATAGATAGAACCCACCCGCAAGTATCTCAGGAAAGAGAGATGGTTGGCTACGGGTGCCCAATCACCTTCGAAGAGACCAGGAGCACCATAAGGTCCTTCAAGCAAAGGGCACCAGGCTGGTTTGGGATCACGAGAAACAACCTCGTGAATGCCCCGAGGCAAATCATACAGGGAGTGGTTAACACCATGAATGCCACCCTTAATACAGGCTACTTTCCTGATGGGTACAAGGTGGCTAAAATCATCTTCATCTCGAAAGGAAACTTTCTTTAGATCTTGGTGATACACTCTCTTTTACATACATACACGCACAAAGACAAACACACATTGACACACGCAAACCACGCGAGATTTTTTTTTTCCGATACTCATCATGAACAGATGGAAAATAAATGAAAGAGACCCGCCAGATAACATTGAGGACCCTCTCCGATGGCCCAAGCCTGATCGTGGGAGGGTCTTCGCAAACATTGATGGGGAGGGTAGTTAAATATAACGCTTGTCCTCCTAAGAGAGATTCACAGTGGCTATGCAGCTACCTGCGTCAAGGAGGCTGAATGCAAAGCACTCATCTACCACAAAAGCGGCGGAATATCTACACACTAGAAACCTAAAGCCACAAGTTTTAGGATAGGGCGTTGGTCTCCCATGTCGCGGTACCGGGTTCGATCCCGGCATGAGCAGAAACAAACGTCAGCGCAGGTAGAGATCTGGCTACCAATTGGTGGACGCACTGTGGGTAGATCTTACACTCCTCATCACACACATAGCCAATTAAAACACTGATTTCTTTCCTCTCCCATCTTCGCAGCACAATACACACATTATCTCTGTTCGAAGGAATCCTGCTGATGGGTAGCTATATCCACATACCTCTGACGCGGAACGGGTCCTTCTGCCCTGGTGCGACGAATGTTCCACCTGAACGCTGTTTGGTGTCAAAACACAATATTCCTGGCACATCTTCTCAAAGAGGACGGGCCCCTGGTACCCTCTGTCTTACCAGCGGTTGTCATACTGACCTTTATGTCCATTTCATTATCCGGTCTGGGATCCTCCCTGATAAAGGTAGGTTGGCGAACCGAAGTAAAACGAAACGAAATGAAACCAAAAGAAACATCGCCTCAAATTAAAACAGCGAAGCGTCATCCTTCGCCGCCTTGTTCCATGGAAGAAATTCCTGCGGATGTAGAAAAAAAACACACCTGGACAAAGGTTGCTAAGATAATTAAATTCAAAGACAATACTCTGATCGAACGTGAGGAGTTTATCGACCTCCAGATGTGCTTCAAGTGCTATAAATACGAGGAGCACACCACGGCCAGCTGCCCCCCAAAACGTCCTTTTGTAAAGCTCCAAAGAGATAGGATCTTTAGCAGTAAAGATACTATCTCTTTGGAGTTCCGCAGTGATAATGTTTATTTATTTAAATATCCCTGTTGTACTGGAGCCTCTAACATTTGCAGCACTGTAAGGTCTCTTAGAGTTAGGTTCTCTGCTCATATGATGATTAGGGAACACACCATAAGCTGTAAAACTAACATTTCTATTGATAATTTTCAAGTACTAGCCTTTAGCAACAACCAACATTGCCTAAGAACCCTCGAATCTTTATATATCAAACACTACAAACCTACACTCAATGAAGATTTAAGTGCTATATCTTTATTAATTAACTAATTTTAACTAGAGTTTGTTTGTTTTTTTAACTACTGTTTGGTTAGTTGGTTTGTTTTTTTAACTACTGTTTGGTTTGTTGATGTTCCTCTCTCCCAAGCGTCACTATAACCTATCAATACTAGCCCATTGTTAAACCCACCATTCACTCTCTAGGATGGATCCACTTTAGTAAGTACTAAAATTTACCGTTTTTATATTAAATTGTTTTAACTCTTACAGCGTTTACAAAATTAATAACAAAGTTTAAATTTATTATCGTTGACTTTCCATTGGCTTAATTTCGTTGTAATAAATAGAGTTGTTTTTACTCGGTTAGATCATACTCCCCCCCTCCCCAAAAAACTACATTTTGTCCCGTTTTCAGTGAAAACACGCCTATATAAGAAAATATTTTCAAGTGCTTATCATTTGTCTTTTTGACGCCTTGATAAAATAGCTTAGGATTTTCGCGAATATAATTCATAAACTCTTTCTATCACGTTAGCACGATGCCATCGAAATAGTTTTTATCGTTTCATCTGCTATTTTTCCGAATTAAAAATAAATGTCCTTTTAAAAGTGATGTTAGGGTAAAGTTTGGTTAATGGTATTAGGATATGCTTTGGTTTCGTTTTTAGTCTAAATCGAAATCTGCTAAATAAAAATTAGCATTCACATTTTGTGTAAATATCACATCAATGAGCTAAACGTGGCTGAATTTATGCTCTTCCACGAGTTATTTAGTCTAATATCAAACCCAATTCTAATCTTGGAATCAGTTGACTTTTATGGACTTCTTCACCGATTGTGATTCGTAGATGTTCATATTTTACGTGTTAGTATGTTAGGTTACGTTGTATTTATTTATATATTGAAGCATAGTCACCTAGTCTTACCTAATTAACATAAAATAGACAGTTAAAAAATTACGATAGGCCAGGAGGGACATAAAGTTGAGCTGATTTCGATTTCTGAGCGCAATCTTAATTATTCTAAAATATATTTTTGTCTCAGTGTATTACAAGGGCAAAATTTAGGGTCCTTTCCTCTTTTTATTGTCAAGATAATAGTACTCCAATTAAACACAATGAAATTCTTCACAAATTCAATGAACGGGGGGACACGTTTTCCGTTTTGAAACTTGTAGTGCCTACAACCTTAAATTAGCCTGAAGGAAATGGGGTTATTTTGGCACCATGAACGAGATAACACCAAGATAATGCGTAAATGCTCTATGGCGAAGGGTGAAAAAAGACGGTTTTTATGGCTAATGGATGCTAAACAATTATGCATAAGGAAATTACAGAAATCAATTAACACATGAATAAGCACAATAGAACATTGATTAGATAGTGCAATGTTAATATGGGTTCGAAAGGGATTCTCTCGATTTCGATCTATAAGAATGAATGAAATAGACTGCACTGAAAAGAGAAATTAAATTTAATTGCCAATTAATTTTATTTGATAACGAATGTTTTCGCGCATTATGCTATCAGTGATCTTAATGAAATTGCTGATACTTCCAGAACAGTTCGAATGATACCGAAATTTGTGCGACGGTTGATAGCGGCAGGGGACTAACCGTGGAAAATTTGCGAGGTAAAACTCTACCGTGGATTACTTGTCCTCCGGATAGACAGCGGGTTTATGACCAGACGCTGAAGTCGGTAGCGGGCAGACAATAGCTGATTACGTAGTGAATGTCTGGTTGGAAAAAACTCTTAAAGCGAAATGGTCTGAGTTGGAATAAGATAGACGCCACAGTTAAAAGAGTAGGTTTGACATTTTGACATGAAGAGGTCATTTCTAAGCAAGGTAATGCCAAACATCCAGGGGTAGTCTACAAATGAAAGAAATGACGGTAGTAGACGATAGAGGGCATAAAATAAATAAGTCGGAAGCTCGACGCAAGTGGTCACCATCAATGCGGAAAATTTTGGCGTTGATGTGAAGGAAAGCAGCGAGAAGCTAGGCAAATAAATTGAGACAGTGCAGTATATTTTATTCCTAACTTTATGCAAGAACCTCACCATGTTCGCTTTATAAATGGCAGCTTATGGAGTCGATGTAAATCGGAGTGGTCAGCAAACCACAATGGAGTAGATCATATTCCTCCTTAAGCATAGGGTGGCGTTGTCCAAGCAGAGCCAAGTCCGTGCGTGAATGCTTAATCATTTTGTTGGTAATGAGGAGAAACCCATGAATCGATAAGGAAATGGAGTGAACTCGTCTGAAAAGCAGCTATTTTAGGTTCATTCATCGACATGCATTACATACAGACGTGTTTTACGCGCTAAACTATCCCAACCACACCAATAAACTTTATTAGTTTAGCGGAGGCAGAACTGAGACTAAACGCATTTCACAAATACCCTATAATAATAAAAGAAAGAAGTAATCTAAGGAGATGTGCAAATTTGGGGGACTTTTCGGCTAAGCGAATCTTTCTTCTGCCCATATATGAGTTGTCCATTTTCCCTTTTATGTTTTAGAATTCGATTAAGGAAAATAATAGAGGGATACATTATAATTTTAATGTTCCCATAATCCGTGCATCGCGGTTTGCTTATTTAGACCGACCTAAATTTGATCCACTAATTAAGGGAGGCTACATTACTTTTTCATGTATTTGAACATTCAATTACGAATTATAAAGTGTTGCCTTCGTTTGTAAACTCATTATTATTCTACTGCCTATGATAATAGCTTTATTTTATTTTAAATATATGGGCTAATTGAAATTTGTTTAGGAATCATAGAAGGGACAGCAAAGGCTAATTAAATATAATGACTCTTATGTACATTTGTATCCTAAATATGATCATAAAGCTTATTTATCTATTTTTGATCACTTTTCATTGTGCGTCCAACAACAAATTATTCATTTCCTTTGTGTAAAGTACCTGTAATTTGCTGTTATAAACAATTATCCCTTAATAAAAATAAACTTCATTGGGTTCTTTTGAAATGACTCATCTTAATTTTTGCGTCATTTAATGTGTAAAATCTCTTGTTCTTGTCTACGAATAGACGTGTGACTCATTACTTAGTGCCTGCAATCATTGCGAATTTTAGAATCACATATGACGGTTTTCAGCCTTTTGGATTTTAGAAATTGGTAATTTTGTGACACCTTGCGACACTTGAGCGTTCTACTTATCTCTCGTGCTAGCCGAGGGGATACAACGTTGGTCTCCCAACGTCGCGGTACCGAGTTTGATCCCGGATCCAGCCATGAGCGGACACAAAAATCAACGCAGGCTACTAATTGGTGGATGCGCTGTGCTCAGCCCTCTACTGGGGTGGGTAGATCCTCACACTTCTCATCGCACACATAGCCAATTACAACACTGCTTTATTTCCTCTCCCGTCTTCTTAGCACAATACACACATTCTCTCTGTTCCAAGGAAAACCGACGATGGGTATCTATATCCACCTACTTCTGACGCGGAACAGGTCCCTCTGCCCCGAGGCGAGAAAGGTTCCACCTGAATGCTATTTGGTGTCAAAAACACAATACTGGCACCTCCAGTCCCCAAAGAGGACCGGCCCCTGTTGCCCTTGGGGTCACCAGCGATTGTCATACTAACCTTTATGTCTATTTCATTATCCGGTCGGGGATCCTCCTGGATAAAGGAAGGTTGGCGAACCGAAACGAAACGAACTTATCTCTTATACGATTAAATGAAGACGCTCTATTCTAAATGGTCGGGGCCTTCTTCCTCGAACCTTCTCAATCGAGTTTAAGTCAACTTCATCCCGTTCCTGCTTAACTAGTCAACCTTTTCTTTTACCCAGCAAATAGAGCCAAATTCGTCTTGTTAAAGCATATCATCATAACAAACTTGTATACTGGTGCTCATTACCTCATAGAAAATAAGGAAAGAGGATACACAAGCGATATCAACTTTATATAAGACCAAACATGGATCATACATAGATTAAGAGAGCAGAAAAAGAGAGAGAGAGAGAGCAAATGGAATGAAATAATATAAACTATTTTACCCGTTGAAGAGAGTGAAGTAATAAGGTAGGGTTCGAACCTATGCCATCAAGTGCTCTTCAATTTTCCGACCACTACACTAACCATACGGGAGGGTGAAAATGATCCCGTGTACTGCGATGACAAAAGTGAATGCTAAATATAACAAATTAATACAGTTCTTTTTATAGTTGTTAAATTGGTCTATTGGATACCGTCGCTTGATTGGTGTGGATAAGGAGCGCACCCCCCCTTCCAGTCGTACCTGCTGCAGTGTAAAGGTGGATCCTCATTGTTATACTAACCGCATACCATTACTGCGTAGGTTGTAGTTTATCTTTTTATTGCATACTGGTTGTTTCTATCCCACCAATATTATTCAGTTTTTAAATTTATTTTAATGTGTTTTTAAGTAAAGTAATTGCATCCTCGCGATCCTAAGAGCAAAGTCAGTTGTTTCCTTACATTTCTTTACTTTTTTTCTTTGTTAGTCGCGTGCGAGTCAGGTTGCGAGCGACTCTACATCTCACTAGGTCGGTGGGGTCGGTCGGTCCCTGTTTTGCTTTTTTGTTTTGTTTTTGTAATTACATTGTAACTATTCTGCCGATTCTAACGAAATTTGAAAGCATTATTTTGTTTTGCATTCTCTTTCGAATGTTACAATTGCCAAAGTCCGTCCAAGGCTAGCCTAACAATTATTTTGTTTTGGCAATAACATCATAACTATTCGGCCGATCCTAACGAAATTCAAAACCATTATGTTGTTTAACATTCTCTTTCGAATGGTAGAATTTCCAAAGTCTTCCTGAGGTTAGCCCTGTAATTATTTTGTTTTAGCAATGATATCATAACTATTCGGCCGATTCTAACGAAATTTAAAACCATTATTATGTTTTACATTCTCTTTCAAATAATATAATCGCAGAAGGCCTTTCAAGGTTATCCCGGTAATTATTTTGTTTTGGCAATAAAATAACGTTTCGGCCGATACTCTGCTAGAATAGACTAGTCACTAATATGCTATACTCTGCTAGGCAAGCCTAGGCTATGCTATGCTAGGATATTATAGGCTAGGCTATACTATGTTAACCTATGCTAAGATATAATGTACAATGGTAAAATATAATATGCTAATTTAGGCTATAATATGCTATGATAGGATAGCATATAGTATATATGTTAGGATAGACAATAATAAGCTATGCTGACTAGGGTATAATAGTATAGTATAGGTTATACATGTCTAGGATAGTTAATGCTAGGCGAGGTTATGCTATGCTAGGAAAGGCTAAGCTATACTAGGCTAAGCATATCATGAAAGGTTATACTAGGCTATGGTATACTAGGTTAGGTTATGATATACTAAGCTATTCTACACTAGGCTAGTCTTCGTTATACCAGGCTAGGATAAGCGAGGCTTTGTTAGGGTAGACTAGGTTATGTTATGCATGCTATGCAACCCTAGGCTAAGATCTAATATTCTAGTCTAGGCTCGGCAATACTATGATATACTATACTATACTAACTAGGCTAGTGTAGGGTAAGGTAAGGTAGGCTATGGTATATTATACTAGGCTATGCTAGTTTAGGCTAGAATATGCTAATTATGCTAGGATAGGATAGAATATACTAGGCTAGGATCCTATATATGCTAGGGTGTATTAGGATATGTTAGGCTAGCCTATACTATGCTAGCTACACTAGAGTATGGTATGGTAAATTCTATTATTATAGGCTAGACTTGGTTATACTAAGCTAGGCTAGACTAGGCTATCCGATGCAAGGCTAGGCCATACTATGGTAGGCTATGATATGACATAATCTACTCTGTTATACTATGCTATACTATACTATGCTATGATATACTATGCTAGGTTAGGTTAGGCAGGATTTACTATGTTAGGAAATCTAGGCTAGTCTATACTATGCTAGGCTCCTGTATGCTAGTTGAGGTAATGCTAGGCTATCCTACGTTAATCTAGGTTTTGCCAGGCTACTAGTAGAGACTATACTAGACTATGCTATAAAATGTTATACTAATTTAGAGAATACTAGGCTATACTAGGATATGCTATGAGATAGTATACTACATATACTATATTATCTTTTACTATACTATGTTTTCTATGCTATGCTATAATATACTAGGGTATATTATGATAAGCACCAATATGCAATAATATGCTATGTTATAATATGCTATAATGTGCTATGATATATTATTCTAGACTATGCAATTAGGGTGTGACCATTTTTTCGCCTTGCGGTCGCTCCACGTTTTACATCTTTTTTTTAATAATATTGTAACGATTGAGCCAATTCTAATAAAATTTAAAACCCTTATGTTGTTTTACATTTTCTTTAGAATGATATAATTTCCAAAGTCCTCCCAATGTTAGTCAGGTAATTATTTTCTTTTGGCAATAACATCATAACTATTCCGACCATTCTAACAAAATCTGAAACCCTTATGTTGTTTTACATTATATTTCGAATGGTATAATTGCCAAAGCCCTCCTAAGGTTAGTTAGAGAATTATTTTGTTTTTGCAATATCATAATAACTATTCGGCCAATTCTAACGGAATTTTAACCCATTATGTTGTTTTACACTCTCTTTCGAATGATATAAATGCTAAGGTCCTCCTAAGGTTAACTATTCGGCTGATCCTAACGAAATTTAAAGCCTTATATTGTTTTACATTCCTTTTCAAATAATATAATTGTCAAACTCACCCAAGGTTAGCCAGGGAATTAGTTTTCTGGGGCAATAACAGGATAACTATTCGACCGATTCTAACGAAATTTGAAACCCTTAAGTTGTTTACATTCTCTTTAAAATGATAGAATTACCAAGGTCCTCTCAAGGTTACTCTGGGAATTATTGAAAGTTTTAAAAGTCGTAAGTACATAATTCAGAATAAGTGAGGGCACGTGATTTTTGGGTCAACAGACCTAGTTTATATTGTATATCAAGTGATATTTGGTTCTGCTAAGTTATAAAACCCAATTTAACGTCATCGCCCCCCCCCCTGAGTAAAAGGCACCACGCATCCAACTATTGAAATGCAACGGAATTAATTAAGTTGCAAAATTATTGCGCCAACATGGGAAAGCTTCTCTGCAGATGATTCTGAAAAAAATATTATCATGATTTGTTGCCGAAACCTTTAGAGGTAAAATATTGGATTATTTATATAAACAATATCATCGATAGATACTAGCACGGCCATGCTTTTAAATTACAACAGAAATTAACAGTAGAACATATCAAATGTCACAGATTTATAGAACAATAACATTTAATATTTTTTTACTCACTGAAGTATCCGTCTTTTGGTTTGATAAATGCAGCGCAAATATACTTTGGAATTTTCTTCCGACATTAATGCAAACAGTCCTATAGCTATGGATTTGTTGTTTGCTTCCCTCCATAGGATTGCGATCAAGAGAATGAGGGGGAAAGTGGTTAGAGATCAGGAATCGATAGCAACCCCTAAGGCACCAAGAACAGATGCCTGAACCTATAAAGAATATTTAGATAGAAAAAATAATTTAAAATAACTCAAAGCGCAGACCTAAACTCTATAAAAAATATAGGAAGAGAATTAAATATTTTAAAATAATTCAAAGCCCTGTCCTGAACCCTATAAAATATACAGGGATAAAATTAAATATTTTAAAATAAGCAAAAGCCCTGACCTGAACCCTAGAAAAAATATAGAGATAGAATTAAAAGACCTCCTCCACCAAAGAAGCCCAACGGAGAAGGGAGAACGGTGTCTGCACGGTAAGGAAGAATGAAGCAACATTTCTATTTAAAGAATTTAGGAATATAAAACCATGACAAAAATTTGTCACTTTTAACTGCTAAAAAGGTTCGTGCGACAAATTCTTAATATTTTTTGTCTATTTAAACCTTTGTTCTGTGTACAATTTTGTATTGTTGTTGATGTAAATTCTTTAGGTCACTTTAGATTGTACTTTTGTTTTTTAAATAAAATAAAATGACAACATTTACAATCTTGCGGAATTATTCAAATATTAATCAAACTCCGACTTAGTCGATTAAAGTGAAGTTAAGCGACACTGGGTGTGACAATTTGCCGGATGGATTTCTATTTCAGGACCCTTTCACGGTGACGGTCCTTGGTCCTTGGCTGTAGATGCTCGTGGTTCGAATAAAAAGCGTTCTAAATGAATACAGAAATTACTGAAACCCCACATAACTCTTTCATTTAATCGACTAAATAATTAACATGGTCGACAGACCTAAGTCGCGTGCTCTTAATTATTCTGACTAATGAGGACCTTATGACCATCAAAAATTTAAAGAAGTAGGGTAATCCAACCCATAGTTTTCATTTAATAGTTTCCCGGACTAACCTTGGGAGGACCTTGAAAATTATATCTTTCAAGAAAAGACTAAAACAATGTAAAGGGTTCAAATTTGGTTAGAATCGGCCGAATAGTTACGATGTTATTGCCCCCAAAAACTCATTGAAAATTAAAATGGTGACCATCCAACCGAACTACCTACGGACGGATATATTAACTTATAGAGTCGTGTGCACACCACCAAATATTCTCGATAGTAACGTGTTGTGAAAAAATCAGCTCTTAATTGTAATCCAAACCTTGCAAATATATTTTCTTAAGGTTTGGTAAAATTATTTTAAAACATCACATTTTATATATACGAAGGGTTGATCTGATTTTTTATTCATAAATTCATTGTTAAAATTAAGTTTTCGAATCTATGTTTCACACTTCAAATTTCTTGAACCCAAATGGGGAACCAATGGCCTCGATGTTATTTATTTATGGCGCTCTTAAAAGACTGAATATCTCTCTCATTGGCACAGGATTTTGTCCTAGTGACCTCGTTTTAACATCTTGGAAGATATACGTAGGAAGGAGGTTATTAGATGAAATTGCATCATTGAATCAAGAATAATCTTGTCTTTTATTTTGGGTTTAATTAATAGACCTGTGTATAATTTGGAAATAGCATCGAATAATTGGTGGTTTTGTTCAAATTATTTATCATTACCAAATTGTTCCTGAAATCAACGCAATTTCAGTGACATATTTTGTTGAAAGAGACATTTCTTTGATTACCTCTTCAGAGTTAATTAGCTGTGAAGAGGGAATTTTTAAGGCAAGAGGTATTTAAAATATACTGGAGTATACCTCAATGTGTGAGAGTAAAAATAGAAATGAATTCCTTGAGTGAAAAATGATATCGAATTAAATAAACCAATTACTAAACCAAGCGTAGCACACTGCAAACTATGTTTACGAAAACCAATACCAGACGTTTTGTACCATAAAAATATGATAATTATCAGTTGATCCATAAAATTAAACACATGAATTTGAATAAATGAAAAAAACATAGTTTAGTAACTGGTTTTCAATGATTTCCTTGATCAAAGAAGAATTTGCCCTTCAAATTCCCATAATGAGAAATAATTTAGGGCACTATTAGGCTCTCTGACATTCATGAATACATTGTCTTTTCCCTTACGCAGTAGAGTCAAAAATGGACGGAAAAGGAGAATGTTTTTCATAGCCAATGTATGCCATCTTGCTGGCTGATTGTATTCATGTATGTACAATATATATGTGTAGAAAAAAGGTGTTCAGCGTTGCATGTTTGTGCGAAAGAAGGGATCAAAATAACAATACAGAGCCACGAAGGATTCTAATTTAAGTGTTGCTCCTGAATTTCTACTATCATTGCGAGGGGTTGACAAATGTGGACACTGCAGTTAGATTTAAGTGAAAGATCATACTTTGCAGCGTTTTTCTGGTGCATTCGTTGAACTTTTCTAATAAGTTAATATCAATTGTGTTTTTGATATTTATATGGTGGGACATTTCGAGTGTGTAACCTTTTTTAGCACCCGGCATTCAGCTTTAAGCACTCTCCTGTTTTTCTTATATGCCTCTTTTTCTACCCAGAGCTAATTGTCCCTATCCTCCTTTATATTGTTTTATTTATTTCTCTCTCTTTATATAACTTTGATGTCTTTAATGTCAATAACAGTTTCAATTAAACCTCTGTTTACCAGTTTGCTCGTTTCCAACTTACGGCTTGGTTATTTTTTCAAATTTGCAAGATCAAACCAGACTACGTAGTTTATTTATCCTTTGTATTTAGATATTAAATTGAATTTTCATAAGTGTATTTCTGCCTTTTTTAATTTTCTGGATCACATAAAAGTAATTTTCATTTTGTAGCGCTCCATGAATCAGATAGGACTTTTCTTAGTAGCCTTATATATTCATGAATCAAGAGGGAAAGAATGACTAAAGTTTAGATGGTTTTCCTTTGCAGAGACACGAATCAACTCTATTGTAATAAATGCTTCGTTTGCAGAGTTGTTTCCAATTTAAGAGTGATGACATTCAGCCAGTTTTTACACGTTTGCATTAATCGATCAAGACGATGAGAAACCTTATATTAGACGACGAGTGAGAGTGGAATTGCACGTTTCATTTTATTTGGTCAAAATTAAACCAAAAATTTGTAGACTGTTTTGCGTTACAAGAAAAAAATATATGTGGATGTTTTATACTCAAAGAATTACTACCAGTTGGAAAAACTCAACCTTTTTCTTTTAGGTTTGTTAACATGGTAGTATATTAAAATTCCCCGTAAACAAAACAAATATCCCCACAAATCAAATAATATTAAGATACATTAAATTAAGCTTTGGCTACACCTTCTTTTAGTATTTTACAGAAGATATTACATATGTACCCAAATAAAGATTTATTAAACAGAATTAGCAAAAGAAGACGGACATAAGGACCACACAACAAGGAATATGACGAGAGCAGAAATAATGAAAGTATGCAGAATTAGGTAGGAGGAAAACGAGATAACTTTAAAATCATTATTTTAGGATGATCAGTTGACCAAGAACAGGCATTTGTACGTCGCAAACAAACCTTTTCTATTTTTATTTTTGCTTTTATTGCTTATTTCATCTTTATTTATTCTTTCATTTATGCATTTTTGGTCGTCTAGGATTTCATTCGGTCTGTTTATTGCCATCAATTTGAATGATGTTAAATTTTATTGTCGTCAATGTCAGTAGTTAGCTTTTCTGCGTCCATTCGGGGCAATTTATGATAAATTTCATCATGCTTTGTTTCTTCTAATGTTCATTAATAACTATAATGAAAACAATACAATTTTAAGAGAAGAGGAGACATATTTGGGGGATACCACTTGACAAGTGCGTTCATTCATACAGGGTGTCCATAAAATCTAGACACTTAGGAAATATCACACTGGTCTCCTCGTTGACCTGACCTTCCTCCCTTTGACTTCTTATTTGGGGGTATGCTAAAGGATAATGTATACTTGATAGTTTTCTCGTTCACCTGTCCTTTGTCCAGTACCTTTTGAACACTTCTATCTAAAATTATGTTTCATTTAATTTCCCTTCATTATATTTCTTAAATTTACTTCGTATCAATCGTTTAAACAAGTTATACTTTGTTATTATATGATTGTTTTATATATTTAGGTTGAAAATTTTAGGTATTTATACAAATTAAAAATCTGAAAATGATATTTTGAGAGTAAAATAGTCAATCAAACAATAATATCCCTTATTTTCCTCTTAAATGGCATTTAGATTCCAAATATTCCCGTTACATTTTATGCTCCTGTTTGTAATGCAACAACAGCAACAACTTGAAGAACGCCAGTCCAAAATGCAGCTGCCTTTAAGATAACTCGGGCTATTTTAAATATTTGTATATAATCTCTAAACATAGCTTAGGGTTAACGAAGCTGGCTGTATAATTTACCTTTTTTGATCTTTCTATCTACCCACAGTAATTCTTTTTGCCTCCCTCTTCAAATGAAACTACCTACGCTGGTTGCACCAGTTAAATATTTTGTTCACGCGTTTTTTGGTATCACCACATTCCACTCTTATTGATCTGATATAATCGATGGAAAGAAGTGCGTTGCCACTCAGCAAGGTCATAAGAGCGCAATATTACTTGGAGAGGGGGAAAGGGATAAACCGGTTGCAAGGTGCAGTTGAATACCTTTCCAAGGCGAGCGCCTCCTCATGACGTGGATCTAATGCAACTACTGAAATTTCGATTAAATTTAGCTTTGTCTTATATGATATCTAAGTCTTCATTTAACTTAATCCTAAAGTTCCTCTGAAACAGAAAAATATATGTCAATAATATAGGAAAGAATCAACTAGAAGTATACTGTCGTTTACTTCATAAAGACCCAAGTATCCACCGAAAGAGGCTTACAAAATAGAACAGTTAAATTTGCCTTTTTATCTTCAATTCATGGGTTGTTTTTCTTGGTTGTTTTCTCTCCCTGCACCCTTTCCCTCTTTTAGCATTGCTACGTTCCTAGAAGTAACGGTAGGGCCGTCACTCTAAGCTACCAACCCGTAGCAAAAACATACGGTTCCAGAAAAAGATTTAAGATTTACCAATGATGTTTAAGTATAAGGAGAGTAACAGAGTTCAGCAAACAGGAAGCTTTTTTTTTCATTCGCTCGGGAATTTTATTCGAAAGAGGGTTTTTATTTTTAGAATGGTGCCTAACTAGGCTTATCTAGGCTAGCTATATGTTTAGAAATAGCTTGTCCTAAGTCTTGTTTTGAAGTTAAACTTATCCTTAGTCATGCTATATTTCAATTGACTTGTTAACGAACCGCACCTTGTCAGCGAACAACTTAATAAGCATAGATCCGTTACCAAGACAATACGTTCTTTTTAAGCTATTTATGGATGAACATTTTCGTAAAAACGATACGAAAAGCTCTAGAAAATGGCAACAACATACAAAGTTAAGAACATGAAAAAAGGCACTGATATAAACATCGTATTAGCGATGTTTATATCGCTAATACGATATAAACACGAATTTGAACTCAAGCTAAAGCCATACTAACAATAATGCTTCCAACAGACGATCGTTGCCGGAAATTCAAATTATATCGATATATTGGACGAATGTACAGTAAAAATCAATTAAAATTAGAAACATCATATTCAGCGACGAATGCCTCATATTTTTGTACGCTATGATGAAAAACCAAAATCATCGAATGTGGTTACCTCATATAAAAAACATTGCAGTATCCGAAAATAACTGTTCGGTGTGGAGTGAGTTAGAACAATATTTAAATGTCTTACCCTCTGAAGATTCTAAAGCAGGCAGAAGCGAAATCATTTACTACTGAGGTTGCATTAATATGCTCCGCATTTTGTTTACAAACCAAACCTTACCTAATGAATGGTTTCAGAAACATGTAGTATCTTTATATACCCCACCCTCTCTGTATCCATGATGAAGTAATTAAGAATTGGTTTCATTAAAGATTAACATCGGATCGATGTTAGAATGAATATAAAATCTGTTCGAAAAACTAAATGAGTTAAATAAAACGGTTTCAAAAAGATAAATGAGTGAAATAATATATTTTCGAAAAGATAATAGAGTTAAATATCACAGGAACTTCCCTCTTTCATTTTTATTTCAACCTTCTAGCTTCAAGGAATAATGAGAAATGGCTGTTTATGCTGGACAATTTTTACTGGTCACACAGTATTTTTTATGCGTTCTCCTTCTAGAAAACATTGGTTCCCAATTTTTACCCTGGCCCGTCGCCAACTCCTTCTCGACTTTCTTTCTCCCAAGAATCCCAGTAAACCAAGATACAGCATCTAAACTTTTGTGAGGCTGTTTCATTTTCCTTTGTTTCTCCATAGTTTATTGCAGCAATTTTAGCGAGATCTTTTAATGTTGATAGGGGCAGTCCTAAAATGGATTCATAGAATCACTATATTCTTTAGATTCGAGAAAACATTTAGCTTTGCTTCAGTTTTCAGAAAATGGCGCCTTCATTCGACTAGTAATGGCATACTTGGACGAAAAAACGCAGCATTAGTTTATGTTCTGATTGCCTTTTTGTTTGTCATGTAAATTTAACTTTTTTTACTGAAGCATTCATTGATAGATTAGGTTTGGATACTAGCCATCCTCATATTTCTGGTATCAGTGTAAATGAAATGAAATTGGTGATTTGACGAAAATGGAGCGAGAGTTTTACTAAAAAACAGGACTGTCATTAATTTTTAATTATTTAAGGAATAGGCAAAAATAAATGTGGGCATCCTTACCAAATTCTTCTAAATAATACCACAAGGAAATTCCTTTTCTAGAAAGCCGAGTAAAAATAGAATTTTTTTTTTTTAAACTGCTCAAAAAGCTCAAAGTTATAAAATTGCTTTTGGACTGCCTTCATTAGAAAACCTCATATATAATCATCTTTAAATTAGCTACTCGCATTTTAACTGTCTGAAAATTACACTGGCAACACTCAAACGATAAATTACGGTGTGCTTCGATTATTCTAACAGTTGTGAGATTAATATGTCAAGTTTTTCAAGTTTTTAATTTTCTTTTGATACAATATACTTTTTTACTCCATTTACTTCGCATTAATCGAGAGACATTCCTGGTCCATCAATAAATTCGATAACATACAAACTGAAGAATAATCATTTCAAGAAAATGATAACTGAGAGAAGTTTAACATAATGATACTCTTATTTAAATCTCGTGTGAAAACAATAACAGCTACTTTTTTACAATCTTTGCTAGGGCGGGGGGACAAAAATTAGGAAAAAACAAATCGATATTTTAGAAAATAAACAATAACAAAATACAAAATGGATGTAAATTTCTTTCAAAGTACCAAA
Organism: Ceratothoa steindachneri; assembly: GCA_963969495.1. Lineage (NCBI taxonomy): Eukaryota > Metazoa > Arthropoda > Malacostraca > Isopoda > Cymothoidae > Ceratothoa > Ceratothoa steindachneri. Next base: position 173,736,949 of record OZ018322.1, on the reverse strand, counting down.
TTTGCGCCAAAAGACCAACCAAATTAATAGCAAAACAACCCATTCAAACAAATTTTTTAACTTGCATTCATAAGTAATTGGGTGATCTTTGATAAAGTCTCTTCTTATGGGTCTTTTTTTGCCTTTTGTAAGACTCGTAGTCTTTTATATCCATAGCTTTCTCATCAAAGAGGTTTTGGTGTGCTCTCTCTAATATACCCTCCTTGATACTAATCCCGCGTGTGTCTTCCAAATCTCCAGAAGCTGACCACCACGAGGATCAATTTATTTTTTCCGTCTTAATTCGATCGGTTAGCCATATTTAGAATTTCATCCTATCATCTTTGATTTCTTTTTTGCAACTTTTACATCAGTTTAGATGCCATCGTTGCTGAGTTTTACTTTACCTTGAAGTAGAGTTGGTAGAGTTAGTTGTTTACTCTGACCAGCAGGTGTGGAGAAGTAAACCCATTCGGTCAGGTTCGATCCCTGAATGAGTCGAATATGAAGTTCCCAAGATCCTGGTTGTAACAAGCGGCGCTTCTGACCGACTCTCCCCTACTCAAAATTTTTTACAACCTACATTCAGTAATGGATAAATGAATAGATTCATTACCTCACCTGGCCATTTATTAAAATTAAAGGACTTCACTTCAAAATGGCAACACCAATTTCTTATATTTGACTCTTTAATCTCTTTCGGTTTATATACTGGATTGGATTGTCAAATTTGTCATCCGCTAACAGGTTTTAAGATAAATGTCATTTTCAGTATCACCCCTCATTATTGTTGATCATTTATACAACTTTTCACATTTTTCATGTTCATTTATTTACTTCTATTTCTCTCTCCGTATTTTTTCTAAGGGTTTCGCTTTGTATCAAATATGAACGAATTGTTTTTAAGTTAAATGTGTCAATGTAATTAAATTACTACGTATTTTATAGCTCTTGATTAATTCAATTTAACTTTGATTTCTTTTTATGTAGAAAATGTTCTTCCATTAATAATTGAATTAATAAAATAATAAAAAGTAAGAAAAGTTTTACTCTGAAACCCTTTGAAAGTGTCGTTATATTACGTTGGATTTCTGAAGTCAAGGCAGGATTTCAACTCGGGCTAACGAAAAGTGGGCCCTTTGGGGGTTATTAAGGATTCGATGAACGTCCAGAAAGTCACTACTACCTAGAAACCTTCCCTAGCCCAAATGATCCTTATCTTGGTGTCTTACAGCTCACCATGATTGTCATTATGATTTTTATGTCTATTTCATTATCGAGTGGGGGGGTTTCGTCTACGAAGTGAGGGACGAATGGCGCAACTTACATACATACCTACACATGTTGGAATTGCTTGTAATAATCCATTGTATCGTAATAGGAGAACCCAAATGCGTTCCACTATATACATTTAATTACGACCTTCTGATAATCCTCCGATTCAGCCAGGAAATCTGCTTTAGATTTCCTCATTATCTCTTTCTTGCCCTTCAGGCCCAAGATGATGAGTGATGCGGGCTGGTCCTCATTATCTCTTTCTTTTTCCCTTCAGGCCCAAGATGATGAGTGATGAGGGCTGGTTCTCTGATAACATCTGGGCCCACTCTCATGATATAGAGCTAGCGCCAGTTCCACGATTAACACTTTATCTAAGAAATACAGGTAATGTCTTTTTTGGCAACGATGTAAAAAGAAGGCTTTTGTTAAGTTATTTCCGCCAATCAATGTTGAGTAAGAATTTGTATGAACATATTTTATCTGGGAGTTTTTGGCGTCATTTCATTATTTTCTAAGGCGCAAGAACCAGCGCGCCTATGAATTTGTCAGGAAGGGGGTAGAGGAGCCTAAGTGGGGAAGTTAGGAGAAGTCAAATGACGCTCTGGTAAATTCCAGTTTCATTATTTTCCAAACTAAGAAGCGAAAATAGAGACCATGAATTTTTGAGGATGAATATTGGAATTGGTTGAGTGATAAAGTTAGGGTAAATTAAATGTGTGAAAGATATCTCAAGAAGAGCCGACCTGCGATACTCGGAATCAGGCGCGCGCAACTCTCCCTATGATGCAAAACTTTCAGAATAAAGGGCAATGGATAACTATGTTGCTTCTAACATCTTAATAATTGTGCCCTCCCCCCGCCCGGAACCAGCCCACCTGTGATATAGGAGGTTGAGCAATTTCAGGAGAGTTGCGCTTCAGCATTGCTCCGAGCGCAGGTAGTAAAATTTTAATATTAGGTTGAGGAATAAGTTCTTGCGGGGTTTTTTTATGTTGTGTTGATTCAAGTTTTGTTGACGTGATTTGTGCACATATTAAGAAACAATAATAAATAATGAGAGCAAAATTTGCAAAGGTTAGGCTACGTCTCTTAACAGCGGAGACTATTAAGCTTTTGCTTAGGCTACGTCTTGAAGTTGAGTAATAAGTCATAGCGGATTATTTAAAGGTTGTGTTAATTTAATTTTTATTCTGTACCCTCAAAATAGAATGTCAAGTTGAAAGAAATGCGCATTTTCGACACTTGTTGTTATTTATTTTCCATTTAGACTGGAACAATGCAAACGCAGCTAAAGCTCGTCGCAATATTTGTGCTGTGTACGGAGAAAATTCTTAATCAGAAAGGACAGCTCAATGGTGGTTTTCACGTTTCAAAAACGGTCACCCCGTAAGGGGCGCGGCGATTTGCCATCCTGACCGCCGTGCTGATGGGACTCAGCACCCCGTCCGGCCCCAGCTTAGCCTCTCTTCCTTCCTTCAAAACACTTGTTTCCTCTCTTTTCACACAACCTCTCCCACAACTTTCTCTGGTCAGCCTCTAATTTCACAGGGTAGATGCTGACCTTCCTTTCAGCCAACCATCCCGCATCGGGGCTGAGGGGGTGGGGGACAATGTTCCCTAACCCCTGAGCTCCGGTCTGGGGTGGCTGGTTTTTAACTACCTGCTTCATCCCCACCCATACCTTCCTCACATCCCTTTTCCTCTCCTCTTCACAATCTATTAATTTTTACGCCGTGTCCAAGGTGGAGCCGCCATGCCGATGGACTGCCAGGCCACCAGGCGGGAGGGGTGGTCCTAAATGGCGGCGCCTGGCTCTGCCGGGCTTGTAAGCACCTCTCGCAGTGCGGGCTACTGCGAGAGGTGTGCGCGATTGCATCCCGTGTTTAAAAAAGGGTCACCATGCCCAATGATGATAAAAAAAAACCCAACCCTCAACTTTCCCTGTTCCATCGACGGAGCCGCCCTCGGGCAGCTCCAGCAAAAAAATGGAGGTTCCCCCTCCTGTGCTTGCACAGGGGACCCTCCATATTTCTCTAACCGGAGAGGAGGCTTACTCCTCTCCTTCGCCTACGGGTGCAGGGGACTCCCCCTCACCCCCTTCTCTGGAGGTGCTTTCGGGCACCTCCCTTTTCCCAGCGGCAGTCCCCTCTTTTCTTTCCAAGGGGACTGCCAAGAAAGCCAGCAGGCAGCCCTTAGCCAGCCGCTCCCCATCAAAGCGGCTCGGTAGGGCAAACCCCCTTAGGGGGGAGAGGGAAGCCAGGCCCCTTCGGTCGCTTCCCTCAAAAGACCTGCTGGCAAGAATTTTAAACCTTGCTGGGGTCAAGGCCTGTGCCTCCCCACACAAGACTGGCGACACTGCCAAGGGGACCTGCGATGTCCTGGGAGGGGATGGCCAACTGGAGGCCCCTCCTGTGATAAACATGGTCCTTGAGGAGACCCAGCCTCAGACGGTAGGGCCTTCCATGGGGGGGAATTCGGGCTCGGCGCCAAGCACCGAACCCGAATCCGCCCCTATGCAAGGTCCTCCTCAAATGGCTGAGGGCTCCGAGGCAGTAAAAGGAGGGGAGGGATATCCTCCGACAGGTGCCCCCACGACAACCAGGACCTTCTCCATTTCGGAGAGGGACCTGGCTGAGGCCGGTCCATCTGGCCTGGGGGCTTCTGCCGGCGGAGGTGAAAAGCGGGTTCATTCCCCGCCCTCCTCTCCAAAAAAGAAAAAGACAAAAAAGACTAAAAAGACGAAAAAGACTCGGGGCTCCTCTCCATCCGCGGGGGCTGCGGGGACGGATAGGTCTGCTGCCACTTTGGTAGGCGACCAAGCCAAGATCGGCACATCCGGCCCCTCTACCCCCTCGTGTGCAGAGCCCCTGACCAAGACTAACACCAAAAGTGCACAGGGCGGAGCCTCGATGACATCGGGGCCCCTCATTCAGAGGTTACCTGGCGTTTTCGAGCCCGCTGGCTTCAAACGCTTCCTCGTTATTCGCTCCACTGATGGCACCATGTTGTCCAAGGGCAACATGATCCATCAGAGGAGAGGATTAGCTAGTCCAATTGGTAGAGAGCCGAAGGTGACCCGTTTCTCGGACGGGAGCCTTCTGGCGAATGTGGCGAATCCCGCCGAGGCGGCCAAGATAAGTGCTCTTCGGACACTTCATGGCACCCCGGTGAGTGTGACGCCGCACTCTACCATGAACTTTGTAAAAGGAGTAGTTTATGCGAGGGAACTCGTTGACCACTCCATTGAGGACATCACCCTAGAGCTGGCCGACCATGGGGCGGTCAAAGTCGAACGTGTGATGAGAAAACAGGGAGGGGCTTCGAGACCCACCCCTACACTCTTCGTCACGTTCGACTGTGACAAGCTCCCTGAGTCGGTGCGTGCCGGTTGGTACCGCTACCGCGTGAAGGCATTCGTGCCACTGCCGCGGCGGTGCTATTACTGTCACCGCTTCGGCCATACGAATCGCTCATGTAGACGTGCAAAGTCGGGGTCACCCGAAGTCTGTGTAAATTGCTCCAAGGTCGCACACGATAAGTCCAAATCGTGTGTGGCCAAGTGTGTCAATTGCGGAGAGCCGCACCCTGCTTCTTCGAAGCAATGTGGTGCATATCTCCTGGAGAAAGAAATCCTGGCCGTTCAGGCCCAGGATAGACTCTCATTCCGCGAGGCTAAGGACTTGGTCCTGGCGCGCCCAGCTCTGCCTGGGACGTCATATGCCTCAGTAGTTCGAAGGGCACCCTCTGCTCCTGGCCCATCCAGGCCAACGAGCACGGTTGTTTCCGCGCCCATTCGGAGCCCTTCTGCGGGCTCTACCCAACCCGGGCGCTCCCCTGGTAAAGCTGGCGGCAAAAAGGGTTCATACCCAGCCCCGGCTAAAACCAGGGCTCCCCCCTCTTCCCCCAGCGTGACCGTTTCCCGCAAGGCGAAACGGCCACGCGCCTCCACCGAGTCGTTAGACTCACAGGAGGCAACACCCCTGAAGATGGTCGCTAGGCCATCTTCAAGGGTTCCTAAAGCTGTCCCCCGAAAGGAGGACAGCAACAAAGGAGCTTCGGCTCCTTCGCCCACGCCCCGAGGTGGAGCGAGTGGCTCGGAGACGGTGGTTCCTCGAAAAGAGGCCCCCCCGCCTCCGAAGCCGCAGCGCCCGCCTAAGGTTTCGAGGCGGAGGGAGGAAAAGACTCGCATGGCGAGCCCAACCTCCCCCAATAAGTCCTTAAAGGCGACAGCGCCTCCAGCGCTTTGTCCGGCCAACAGCGCCCGGGGTTCTGCCCCCGGGAAGCGTACAGCCATTCCCGTGAGGGTCTTCAATTCGAGGAGGGCATCCGCGTCTCCTCCGAGCTAGGCCTGGAGGGCATATTCCTTCAATGGAATTGCCGTGGACTCCGGGCCAACTGGGAGGAGCTGCGGAGGCTCGCCTCGTCCCGTTCCCCGTTAGCTATTTTTTTGCAGGAGACCATGCTAGGCGCGTGCCCCCTGCCTGCCCTCCCGGGGTATAAGGGTCTTGCGACCCCACCACCGCGGGATGGCCGGGCTGGGGGATGCGCGGTTTACACCCGGCATGATGTCTCCGTTCTTCCTTTCTCTTTAGATACCTCCTTTCAGGCAGTGGCTGTGCAGCTACACCTGGATAGGAGGTATACTATCATTTCTGCGTACATTCCACCGTCAGCTGACTTCGACGCGGAGGACTTCCGCCGCTTCGTGGCACGGTTGCCGAGGCCCTATCTCTTGCTTGGAGATCTGAACGGCAGGCATCCTCTCTGGGGAGATTACTCCATAAATCCCAGGGGACAAGTCCTTGCCGATCTGATCGAAGAGCTTGAGATGAGTGTCCTAAACGTGGATGAGTTTACGCATCACTGTCCGAGAACCGCTTCATTTTCTTGCCTTGACCTATCTTTGTGCTCTTCGGATGCACAGCCTGATTTTGATTGGGGGGTGGTCGATGACCTCCATGGTAGTGATCACTTTCCCATTCAAATATCATTTTCAGGGCAACTGCCGCCTGAGAGACCACCTCGGTGGTGCTTGGCGCGGGCGCGGTGGCCTGCATTTCAGGAAATGACTGAATTCTCTATCTCAGTCGAGGAGTTTAGGTCGGTAGATGAGGCCGTTGAGTTCTTCTCCGGCAACCTCATCGCCGTGGGCCTGACTACTATTCCTATGACGTCTGGCCGTTTTGCACGCCGACCACTCCCATGGTGGTCGGCCGAGTGTGAGACGGCCCTCAAACAGAAGCGTTATGCCTACATGCGCTATAAGCGCCGCCCGAACGATTTCACTGTCGCTTAATTTCGTCGGGCTAGGGCTAGGTTCCGGTATATTTCGAAGCACGCCCGCCGCTCTTCTTGGCGGGCATACGTGTCTTCACTTAACGGGAAAGACCCCTTTAGCTGAGGTGTGGAAGCGAGTCAAAAGGATTCGGGGCAAGTTCTCGCAGGACCCCCCTCCCGTTCTCCAGGAGAATGGGACCGCAATCTCGGACCCCGCGTCCGTGGCGGAATCCTTAGCGACCGCTTTCTCCGCATTCTCTAGCCGTGATGCTGCTCCGCCAGCATTCAATGCACGTCGTGATGTCGCGGAAGGCCGCCGGCTGGACTTTACCTCCAGAGGCGGAGAACCCTTCAACGACAAGTTTACTGTGAGTGAGTTGCGTTCCGCTCTCGCTTCGTGCGCGGACACCGCCCATGGTCCGGACGATGTCCCGTACGCCATGCTTCGACACCTGGGTGAGTGAGGCATGGCCTTTCTGTTAGATATGTTCAACAGGATCTGGTTGGAAGAGATCTGGGGAGAGATCACTCTACTCCGACCGGTTTCCGCCCAATCTCTCTAACCTCTTGCGTGTGCAAGTTGATGGAGAAATTGGTAAATGTTAGATTAGCCTATTTCCTGGACAGCGGAGGCCATCTGTCTTCTGCACAGTGCGGCTTCCGTAAGTTTCACTCCACGTCGGATGCTCTGCTCCGACTGGAAAATGCCGTCTGCGAGGCTTTCCTTCGTAGACAGCACTACGCCACGGTGTTTTTTGATCTGGAGAAGGCCTATGATACCGCATGGCGATACGGTATCATGGAGACTCTCCACACGATGGGGGCGAGGGGACGCCTCCCAATGTTTATATCTGAATTTTTGCGAGATCGTCGATTCCGCGTACGGGTGGGGGGAGCCCTCTCTGCCCCAAAGGAGCAGGAAGAGGGTGTCCCGCAGGGAAGTGTCCTCAGTGTCACACTCTTTGCCCTGAGCATCAACGGCATCACCTCGGTGCTGCCGGAAGATGTTCTCGCTACGCTCTACGTGGACGACCTTTCGATCTCTTTTGGCGCGGCCCAGATGCCAACTCTGGAGCGTCGACTCCAACAGGCATTGAACCGCGTCTCTCGCTATGCCGAAGCGCACAGGTTTCGGTTTTCCTTGGCCAAGACTAAGGTGGTGCACTTCTGCCGCCATCCACGGCTTCACCCCGACCCAGATTTGTTTCTTAATGGGGTGCGCCTGGATGTGGTTGAGTCGCACCGTTTCCTTGGTCTTGTATTCGACCGACGCCTCACCTGGGAGGCTCATATTCGCAGCCTTAGGGTCTCTTGTACCCGCGCCATGGACATTCTCCGTTCCGTGACGTTCAGCGCTTGGGGCCCTGATAGGGCTACCGCCTTACTTTTTTATCGATCCTTTGTTCGCTCGAAGCTCGACTACGGATGCGAGTTTTATGCATCCGCAGCCGAGCGTTTATTGCGGAAGGTGGATTCAATCCACCACACCGGCCTTGGCCTTGCGACCGGTGCCTTCCGCACTTCCCCCATTGAGAGCCTGTTGGTCGATGCTGGGGAGATGCCACTCGCTTTGCGCCGCGTGCAGTGCATCACTCGCCTGTACGCGCGAGCCCGGCGCCTCCCTCAGTCGCCAACAGCTCTCACTGCATCCGCAGCTGATCTCGATGGTGCCTATGCCGCCGAGAGACGCCAGTCATACCCTAAGCCCTTTGGGCTTAGGGCCAGGAAACTCCTTCGAGAGGTAGATATAGCTCTCGGGCCGGTGGCGCCCCTGGTTCTGCCCAGGATGCCACCCTGGAGGGTACCACATTTGGCTATTTGTCGCCACGCCTCTGCTCTCAAAGCTTGTACTGCGCTGGGAGTATTGCGTTCGACCTTTTTGGAGCACACATCGTGTCACGCTGGTACCGTGCCAGTGTATACGGATGGCTCCAAGTCCCAAGAGGGGGTCGGCTTCCACGCCGTATCCCCTCTGTTTGAAGTCAGCGGGGCTCTACCAGGCGCTGCGTCTGTCTTCACGGCCGAGCTGGTGGCAATACACCACTCGGTACGGGAGATTACGCGACGTGCCCGGTTCGGAGACCGGATTGTGATCTATAGCGACTCACAAAGCGCCCTGAGTGCTCTTGGGGCATTGGAATCTCCGCATCCCCTGGTTCGCGATATCCGTGACGCCACGGTTTTGGCGAGCCGGGCAGATGTCGAGATTATCTTCTGCTGGGTTCCTGGACATGTAGGAATTGCGGGGAATGAGCGCGCCGATGAGGGCGCCAAAGAGTCCGCGATGAATCTGTGACCGGACCAGCGTTTCGCTCTTCCTCACACCGACTACATGGCAGGAATACGGGCAGCTCTTCGGACTGCTTGGCAAAGAAGATGGGAGACGGTCGAAGGAAACTTAAAGTTGCGTGCCATTGCGCCGCGACTGTTCCCATGGACCTATCCCCCAATGCCGCGGCGGCTTCAGGTTGCTTTCTGTCGTCTCCGAATCGGACACACTCGTGTGACGCATCCCTATCTGATGGAGTGCTCGCCTGCGCCCTATTGCAACGACTGCGTCGTCCCCCAGACTGTTCGGCACATTCTTGTCGAATGTCCCAGTCTGGGTGATCTTCGCGCACGATACCTGTCCCAGTACCGGGATGGGCGGGGTCGCTACCGCCTGTCCCTTGTGCTCGGGACAGATTCGTGCACACTGACTTGTGGACTTGTTGACTTCTTGGGGGAGGCCGGCCTTCTCCCTATTATTTAAGCAAGGTTTGTTTGTTTTGTTTTTTGTTGTTGTTTTTTGTTGTTTTTTTGCATTTTTTTTTTCTTTCTTTAGTTGCACGCTCCTGCGCCGGGGGGACCTCTCCCCGACGCACCAGCTTGCTTCCTTTCCCCCTTTTGGGGTGTTGTTTTTTTTTTCTCTCTTTAATTTCATTTTAAAGTAGCCTAGAACTAGGCCAGTTTTAATACGGCGACTAATGCCCAAGTAGGCAGTCGCCAGATGAGCTCTTAAAAAAAAAAAATAAATAAAAAAAAAATAAAAAACTGTCAATTCAATCTTAATGACGAAGAACGTTCTGGTCGCCCCATTAAGCTGGATGAAGATCGATTGTACGACCTTCTTCATGAAAATCCTTGTCAATCGACTAGAGAATTGACGTATGATCAGAAAACTGTAGTGAATCACCTTCATTCGATGGGGAAAGTTAAAAAACTCGGTGCATGGGTACCGCACGCTTTGAGCGAAAGCAACAAACTTCAACGCTCTACGATTGCCGCAAGTTTGCTTGCTCATCACAAGGCTACTCGTGGATATAAGGACAGATTTCTTCACCGTATCATCACTGGCGACGAAAAGTGGTGTGTTTATGTCAACATGATCCATCGAAAACAATGGCTTAGCCCCAATAAAACACCACTTCCGCGATTAAAACAAGGACTTCATCCACGAAAAACGATGTTGTGTGTGTGGTGGGATTGTGTAGGCATCATTCTTTATGAGCTCCTTGCGAACAACGAGATTGTCAATGCAGAACTCTACGTTCAACAAATGTATCGCCTCGCCGAAGCTATTCGGGAATAGCGACCTCATCGACGTTATGGAGTCCTTCTGCAACACGACAATGCTCGTCCTCACATTGCCAATATGACAAAAGATGCCATCCAAATGCTTAATTGGGAAATCCTGCCGCATCCTCCATATTCGCCAGACTTGGCTCCATCGCATTTCCATCTGTTCTAATCGCTCTCCAACAATTTGCGCGGCGTTTTGTTCAATACTGATGTGGAATTAAGAACCTGGTTAGACGAATTCTTCGAGTCCAAATCCAGAGATTTTTATTGCAGAGGCATCGAAAAACTAGTTGAACGTTGGGAAGAATTCGTAAATAACAACGGAGAATACACTATTGATTAAATTGCATATTGTTATCAATTAAAAATAAAGTTTTTCTAATATTGTTAATGGTAATAAATAAATTTGATAAAACCGCAAGAACTTATTCCTCAACCCATTACATTTTTAGTTCCCCTAATATATATATATATATATATATATATATATATATATATATATATATATATATATATATATATATATATATATATATATATATATATATATAAATAATAAATAGAGCTATCTTTTTTTATAGATTTATTTAAATACTCAATCTAGTATTCTAGTATTTATTAAACATGCCCTAAACAATTTTTAATATATTAACGCTTTTAGACCTCGTACAAATGAGTTAATAAAATTGCTCCAGTGTAATTTCTGCAGAGGCAGCACATAACAATGTTCAACAAATTTGAATTTGATGTTGGTTTTCGTAGCTCTTTTCTCACTACTCTGTCCAGTATGCCCTAAAAGTGTTCAATAGGCTTCATATCAGGAGACTGGTTTGGCCAAGGAAGTCTTCAGCACCAGTTTTTGTATTTCCATTACTTTGTCTACTTGGATGTGTGGCATAGAGCACGATCTTCCCTAAATAAGGTTAATTTTTTTACCAACTGACCAATGGAGAAAACTTGAAGAAATCCTTGCCGAAGGATGGAAATGTATTTTTCCTAGTTTAGGTTGCCTCGTAAAATGCCCACCAAACAAGCCAAATTAATTCCTACAAACTCCTACTAAACATTGATTGTTGAAAATGACTTAGAAAAGCCTTCTTTTTACATCGTTGGCAGAAAGGGCATTAGGAAAAAGAGTTAAAAGCAAGAGTGGTGGTATCCAACTCTACATCGACCACATTGCATAGCTAACTGTAAATCCTGCGAAAATTAATGGAAACATATCCTTAAAGGTCTAATAAAAATATGAATGCGGAATAGGGATGAACATCAGAACCTTGAACGATCTTGTAATGATATCTAAAATAACAAAGAACCGATTGACATTAAGCAAACTTATAAAACCTAATACCACTGTGCCATAATTCATTCGTAGCAAACAAGAGTGCAACCGAAAATTAAAAAATAAAAATGCTGTTCAAAACGGGTATTACGAGGCAAGAACTTAATTACTGCCGTTATAATTCTAGAAAATATCTACGGTTAATTTGAGCAAGCTAAGATGGCGCACAGAATTACGAATGACCACTTGGATTCTTCAATAAGGTACTTTTTCTTTCTTCTAAGAATTAATATCCACCTCGTTTTTACTTTGGTGCCACAGAAGATGAGTAATTTTCACCTTTTTTTTTCTTCCCGTAATGGCGTAATTAGATAATTTTTTATACTACCAGTAATTATTTATTGCACGTTAAAAGTACTTTTGTTTAGCGTTTGGTTCATTCCAATTTTAGACATAGATTCAAAGTAAGCGATAAACTATTCGGTAATTCAAATAAACAGAACATTACATTCACACAAGTTGTTTTAGTAAAGGGGAAACAGTATTAGTTCTTAATGCATTAGCTATTGTTTGTACCTCGCACACTTCTCGTAAATATTTCTGCCTTTTGATATCTCGATATATATCCGCTGCTATTAAAACTTTTCTTGTAATCGTTGATTATATTCAACACGGTTGCTATTATTTTTACTGCCATTTCCCCACGGAAACCCATGCATGCGTTCATCAGTAGGTGATTTTCTTTTTTATCTTCTCCTTTACTTCGTTGTAATTGCCTTTACACAGATATTTTCCCATTATTATTTTGGGCTTCTATCTCATTAACAGAACTATGGCACCTCTATGGTGTTTAGAGATTATAAGTTGTGTTCATTCTGGTATTAAGCTAGAACAGTTCCACCACTATTCTTAATCTTCTCCAAGATTGCTCGTTTTTCTTCTTCCCAAATCGAAAGGTCACATCGGTATCTATTCAGGTGGTATGAGATAACGGAAAATATATTCCTGGCCAAAGGTTTTCTGACATCTGGATTTTTCCTATTCCTTCGGTATGTCTATGAATATGTTGGTGTAGGTTTACATGCATGTGTCCAATATCTGCAAAGCAAAATAAAAGTGCAAGCTTCCATATAACTTTTAAATATCTAAAATGACGATGCTATCGAAATGTATGAAATCCTGGTATCAATATGCAGTATGCTACAATCAAAATGACTTCATATTACACATCGCATTTGTTGATTAATATGATATTCCATGTGGGAAAGACCTGATAATGTTATGATAATGCGAAAACAAGTAACTACCCTGGAGAAAAGAAGTCTGAGACACGCGATGCATGAAGAGGGTCTAACCTGTCAACAAATCGTTCGGAAGATCGGTGGATCACCTTCCAGTGGTGCATTGTTGAAGAGGATATAAGAAAGTGGAAACATCCAAGACTGACCTTGTTCAAGACAATCAGTCAGTAAGCAACGGGGCGACAGGCCTCTGCGCAGCATAAGCCCTCCTTGTCATAAGAAAAGGGTAGTCCAACTGCAACAAGAATTAACCGAGGACGCGTAGCTTAATGCATCCATCAGAATAGTCCATCAAAGACTGCTTGCACAAGGCCTGAAGTCATGTAAATCATGCAAAACACCGCTGATCAACCTCCCACAGAAGCCACGTTCACTGGCTTGGCCAAGAGCTCACTGCAAATGGACCGTGCTTCAGTGTGGACGTGTCTTATGATCCGACGAGTCCACGTTCCAGTTGTTCTTCACCCCAGGTAACGTTAGAGTCCGCAGGAGGACAGAGGATCATTGGAAGTCCGACTACATAGTGCCAACAGTAAACCATGTTGGCCGCTTTGAAATGGCATAGAACTGTATTTTAAATTCAAATGTGGCTCGTCACACCGTTTGTGATGGCAACATAAATTTAGAGGTTTCATTCTGTCCTGAGAGATTACATGTTACCCTCAGCCTGAGACCTATCCAGAAATATCCGGAATGTGATTTTACAGGAGGACAATGCCTCATGTCACAAGTATGCGTCCACCATACAGTGGTATCACGACAACAATATCATGGTGATAGACTGGTCATCTCAGTTACCGGTTATGAATCCACTGGAAAACCTTTGACAGGACCTAAAAGAGGCCGTAAGACGTCGTTAGCCAGCCTCCAATGAGCAATTGAAGACAATCATCACCAAAGAGTGGGTCAACATCACACCCCCGCCGATAGCTTGTTCAAAAGAATAAATGCTTTCATCACTGCCAAGGGACTCTCGATACGCTACTGAGCTCCCTTTATCAGTTTGGTGATGCTGTAATTTTCACAGAGAGCTTCATCTGCTTATCTAGTTTATGTTGATGATATTACATGTTTTGGCAAATTTTGTATTGTTAATTCTCGTTGATTGTTTAGGGCATATATAACATACTGTTCGTTATTCCTCCTTATTTCACTGTTATATTCATATTGAAGGGTAAATAAAACTTTACGACTCTCTATTTATCAAATTTCCTCAAATTTCGGAGGTATCCGAAAACTTTTAGCAGCAGTCATAGTAGTGTTTTTTATATATTTCTCAAATCTATGATTCTTTTCAAGATATAATAATATGCACTTCAAGATGATTCTACTATAATTTTAATATGCAATGTAAATATGTACTTAGTATTAGTAATAATAGGGGCAAAAAGATTAGTTATTCTAGTGTTCTGCAAATGATAGTTATGTCGAGCTTAATTCAAACAAATGTTATTGGAAAAACAGAACGAAATTTTTATTTAGTAGAAGTGCAGGATTGTTTTCGGAGTTGAAGAGTGGAGCGGAATGTTGTGAGGGTTGCATTAAACCTATACTCATTGAAAATTTATTTACTTCGAATAACTTTTATTTTCATTGAAAAGAAATGTCACCAATGAAAGAACGGGATGGGTCGAGTAAGTTTGGAAATTACCAAATTCCTCCAAAACCATGAATTACTGACGAAAATCTCAATAATGTTTTCCCACAGATTTTTTTTTCGTTGCATATTTTTTTATTTATATATAAGTAAGATTTTTCTGCGGGAAAAAAATGAAATATTAAATTATTAAACCTTACGTTTTATAGAAAAAAAACATCATTAATTGCTACTGTGAAAAAATATGACATTTAAAAACAAAAAACATACATCGCATATTCAGCTACTGACCGAAGCTATGTCAGAACCATCGCCCTCTGGGCACCCCACACCATTCATAGCCAATGTATTCTGGCACTCCCGAAGAGGTAGATTTCATTTACAGACTCTCTCACTCGCTCCTCGCGAAGTGTCAGCCTTCACAGCAACCTCCATGAAAGCCCCTTGACTTGAGGCAAACAATAAGAATTCTATCCTTAACCAATTGCTCTAGCTAATTTTAGTCATAGTTTGGCACTTAAAATAGACTAGGCAACTAATGCTTATAGTGACATTCGAGATCGAATCTATGAATCAAAGTGGCAGGTAGAGGAAAGGGCTCTTTGATTTTGTCCCTCGTTTTTTTTATTGCCAATACGGTCTATTTTTCAAATGCTCAGTTTGTCTCTTTGTTGCTTCATACATCTTCAATTCAGTGGTTTACTTAATGGTATTGGTGAAGAATTGTCAGGTTTCCTTGAGGTAATATTTTAATACAATGAAGTCCATCTTTGATAAACTGTATCGTTCGATTAAATATGTGTTACAGTTGGTAGCTAGGCCTAATAGTGGTTCTCTGGCATAATAGTGGTTCTCTTCTTCTTTTAAAAGGAATTTCATAGGAGAGGAAATGAGACACAGTTCTTCAGAAGTGAGAGCTTTCAGCTTAAACTGAAGATGAAGCTAGTCACTTCCGAAAATACTCACCGAACAAATGAATTCATATAAACCTTGTCTCATTTTTTCATCTAGGATCTCTATACTGGGTGTACCAAAATTGAGTGCGTATTTTAATGCTATTGAAAACTTGTATGAAAATTTCTTGTTGAATTTTGTTCATCATGTTCAAATTGTGTTCTGCACAAAATTGTAGTGTTCCATGTTCAGGGTGTCCCCAAATTAAAAATTTCTCGACAAGGAAACATGTAACATTTTTTTCAGACGAATGATTTGCCGAGTATTTTAGTAAACTATGGCGTCTTCTTCACTACCCTCTCAAGTATTACCCCCCCCCCCCAATAATGAAAAATGGCTGAAACAATCTAGTTCTCTAATTTCCTTCTCTATTTTCGAACCTGCTTCGAGATGCATGCGAAAGATATCGGAAATAATAGGATTAGTTTGTGTTCATATTCTTAAGTTATATTAATTGTACTTTCAATTTTTCCCTAACCTAACCTAAAATAAAATAAAACAAATCAGATCCATTGTTTAAAATAGGTATCCAATTTTTGCATTCTTTGTTGTCTAAAATCTTATTTGGGGGTCACGTTTTTTTATCGTCTTTGATCACCTTTCCTTTGCCTCATACAAATATTCAAAGGAGTAATCCACTCATCGGGGATACTTGGTTCTTGATTTTAGATGAGGCAGTGCCTTTAGCTATTTTCTCTGAAACTACAACAGCCTTTAAACGACACTAAATGTAAAAATCAAGAGATATGAGTTCTGGGCTACGCAGAAGCCATTAAACAGGTCAACGTCTACCAATCATTCGTCCCACGAACTGTTTGTCTGGATATGACCTTACTTAAACAGCTTAATAATCAGGGATTCCACCCTGCTTAAACCAAGGATATTCTCCTTGATGATTCAGGACGCATGGGAACGCCTCCGTATCCAGCATCTCCAAATTCCTTTCTCCTGTGGCATTGCACTCAAGGAAAAATAGACCAATCGGTCTGTATTTCCATAGACAACCCTGCTCTTTACTAGCGTCAAGCCAATAAAGGTTTTGAGGGGAACAGTAGCGCATGTTTGGGTGATTAATTGAGCTGAACACGTAAAAATGGCCTCATCAGAGAACAGGATGCCGGTGGCAAATTCTGGGCTATAGTCCACTTCTGATAAATCCCACTTGCACAGATTTCCTGTTCTCGTTGAATTTGACAATTAATCGTCCAAGTAAGGTCAGAAAAATTGGGTTTCCATGTGAATGCTAGTGATTAAACTCGTCTGCCACCTGTTTTTTCGCATATTTACCAGAAGGATGGACTAATACGTTCCTCTTGGATCAGCATCGTTGTGCAGCTGTAACACAACCCTACAAAATAAAAACAACAAAGTTATCTTTTTTAGAGTAGTGACATGGTGTGATGATTTTTTCCATGTGACATTTTTTCACTTCATTTTCCCCATCAACATAAAATGCTGCTCCTGATTTCGTATCTCAGTCAAGTCAAATTCATTAAATTATATCAGCATATACATAAGGTTCCATTCCCAACAAAGATAATTGAAAACAAGTTCCATTTTACGCAATAGTATATATCATTTAATTGTCTATTATTCTAGGCAGGTGGGAGAGTGAATGATTAAAGGGCAAAGCACATTCTCAAATTTTGCTTTCCTTTATAGATGAAAGTCGTCCAGGAATATCTTATTCTCCTACTTGTCTTTATTCCGAAATTTTATTTCTATTATCGTAACAGGGAGCTAGAAAGAAATCAATAATTCAGTTTACACGTGAGTTTTCTTATACTTAACTTTTCTAGACGTGATCTTCAACTTTCAGTATGTATATAAAACATTATTCACCCTCTTTTACCAGAATCATTCCTTTTGTCTATTAAATTTTATTCCTTTCTTTTTCTAAGGGTTTATATAATATATTCTTTGCCATTTATTTCCCATAAACAATTTATTTTGAGAACATTACTCTAATTGGTATTAGTTACTTCTCCTTTTCCTTGACTGGAATTCAGATTCATAAATAGAAATAATTCAATGCCAACGCAATATACCGTTGGTAGGAAAATAATATCTCACTGTCCACTGCTCCCCAGCAGCCCAAAAAGAGCATCATCCGTCGATTTCACTACTCTCTCAACGACTGCACAACGCATAAATACATACTACATCACTATAAGTACAAGGAGCAGGTAGATTTAACACAAGATATTTGGCGTATTTCCATGTTGACAAACTTTTGAGCTTTATTTTTCGTTATTACCTAAGTTGAAGTACATAAAACCTGCAAAAATGCTTTCTTATTTTATTTAGGAACGAGTAAAGAGGAAACTTAAATAAACTTTTAAATTTATGTTTAAAAAAAGATGAGATGGGTGTAGTTAAAAAAAAATTGCATCCGTTGTAGACTCGTGGTTAATCTCCCTAAAAGGATCAATAATACTAAAAATTCCAACCGAACCCACGTCACTAATTAAAAGTATGTTTGATATTATTTTCCTTTTTAATTTTAAATTCATTCATTAAAGAAAAAATAAAAATGTGAAAAGACAAAGGAAAAAACGAATGAATATATAACAATGGAGTAGAGAAAATAAAGTATTTATGATAGATTTTCAATAATAAGTTTCATTAACTTTGAATTCTTGGAAGCAAACCTACAGTACATTTGTGCCCGCCAGGTATAGCGGCGAGAGTGCTTCGAAACACACCGGTACTTAGCCCTAGTTAAACGAAATTGACTGACGTTTGGACGGCGATTATAGCACATGTAAGCATATTCCTTCTGTCTGAAGGCTGCCTCATACTCGGCCGACCACCAAGAAAGCAGTCTGCGTGCAAAATTACCAGACGTTCTAAGAATAGTACCAAGTTAGGTTCACGGCTATGAGATTACTGGAGAAGAACTCAACGGCCTCATCCACTAACAAAAACTATTGAATTGATCCTTCTTTGCTAATGTAGATCGCGACCACATCTGCAAAATCTGCTGTATATGCAATAACTAAATTTTACAGACTTAGAGTATTTTTCGTCTCCCCCAAGATAGTTTTCAAACATCGTACGCGACCTAATTATTATAAATAAAAATATTCGTTTGATTACTACGATCCCGTTAGATCTTTGACTCGGAAAAGGAAATTATTGCAATTACGATTATTTTCCAATTATCTTACTAGGGATAAGAGAGAGAGAGAGAGAGAGAGAGTGATTGCGATAGTAATAGAAATTATTAACATTAGCAGCCGTTTCTTTCACTTCTTTCATTTATTTAAGTATAAATACTTCTATTTTTTATACTTCTTTCCTCCCCATTTTCCTTCTATTTAGAATATAATCAGTTTCGCTATCCTATTATAACATTATTAAATTCTACTAGAAAATTATTTACCTGATTATTATTTACCCTATTTTTCCTTCGTCTTTAATAACTAATTTTAACGGTCAGCAGATGGGCCATCGCCTCCATATCTAAGACGCAAATTGTCAAATAAATAAAATTGCTTCAGATAAGGATAAAAACAGCGGGAAAAACAATTTCTTTCAATTGTAAATTCAATGGAACTTGATATAATCAAAGTGGGCATTTTTCCTCCGATAAGAAAGAATATTGGGACCTAAATTAATGAAACTATTGTAGAAATAAAAATAAGAAAGATAGTAATAGGATTAAGGATGAAAACTACTGCACGAGGAACCCTCGCCAACACGTGCTAGGTATATTAGGATTGTGCACTATGAACTACCAGTAACGAACTTTTTCAAACAATAGAGACCAGAGGAACTTGACTCCTGCTGTGTGGAATCTCATCAACATGCTAAATATAATCCAATTGTGTTTAAAAAGTTAAATTACGCGTTATTTATTAACACATAAATTCATGCGGAGGTTAATCACTCATCTGCTCTCTCTCATACCTATTTCAGAGGGGTCTTACAATATAATTTAAGATCCGTACCGTTAACCAAACTTAGCCTCAAGTGGTTTCCAATTTCTCTTTGGCGCTGTACCTTTCTTGAGAATTTTTGTTAACTCTAACCACCCTGTATAGCAAGAGATAGAGCGCTATAGAGTGGTGATTTATTTCCAAGTGTATATGACACGACCACCACACCTGAAGCGTTCTTTGAGGGGGGGAAACTCCACTTGGATGAATTGCGTGTGAGGGTAAGTTACAATACAACCTCCACTTCCTAGTTATTGCATGGGTCGCTAGCACAAGGGAGTGCTATAAAATTCCCGTAGCATCCAACACCCCTCCTCTCTAACCTGGTCCCTTTAGGACAGCATCACAGAGAGCGTGACCACATTAATTGTTGTCTCACGTTGGCGGGCATAACAGCAAGGACTCTAGGATCAAAGCAGAGGTGCCATCGACATCCGGGAATTAATAAACAACAAAAATCGTTCATAAAAAAAAATGAAACATGACAATTACCAGGCATGGTCAAGGATGCTACCCTATTATCTTTTCTGTATTATCTATTCTGGTTCACTTCTCTCGGTCAGAGCGTGCCTCAGTGGTTTCCGGGGTACCAAAGAACAGCTCAAAATGCCATTTCTCATTAAATGGATTCTAGTTTTGTCATGATCACTGAATCTTTAAATTGACAATGGAAATTTATCAGGATCAGGAAACTCTAGCACTGGTAAGAGTTAGTTATTTGCGCCACCGTTCCCTTTTCAATTGTGGCCAAGCTCTTCATATTAAATAAAGAAATTCACATAAAGTCAAGAATGACAAGTGCTAGCAAGCTTGTGAGGAAAGGGGACCGGTCCTAGTTGGTAGGGAATGTTTAGACAGAGCGGTGGTGCTGTGTTTTGACACCCCCCGAGGAAGGCTCGCCCATTCCGCGTTAGGGAAATGTTAATATGAAAATTCCCACGCCAGGTTCCAGGACGGAAAAGTGATATGATATGTCGGTGAGGAAGAAAGGGGTTGGAAAATACATCAGTGTTGTCATTGTTAATGTGTGCGATGATGTACGTGGCCTGAGCTGTCTGCCCGCATACCCAGACTCGATGCCCCACCTCAATGGCGGCTGCTCTCTGTGGGCGCTGAAATATTTGTATCCGGTTTCGTCGGAAATCGAACCCGAACTCGAGGATTGGATTTCCTTTCTTTATGCACTCGGCCTGCGAGAACTCAAATCTTGAGAACGGATAGCGAATAGCGAAATTGATCATCAATGGCAACGAAGGATAGCGAATAACGAAATTGGTTCTCAATGGAAACGACAGGTACCGAATAGCAAAATTTGTTGCCAATGACGACGACGGATAGCGAATAGTGAAATAGGTCGCCAACAGCAACAAGGGATTTCATACCTTAATTAACCTTAACCTCTGGCTAAGAATGGAGGACTTCTGAACGATTGCAGCAATCAAAGACGCAAAGCAATAGGAAATACACGGACTTAAATGTGCCTAAATAGACTGTTTTGTGCGTTGGGTCCCTCCCGGCCCCAACGCATGCAGGTGGATTTAAGAGTACCTCGGATGTTCGTATATTTTTGCTTCCACTATCTTCCCAACTTTCTTTGCATTTCTGCAAAGAAATGGAGGAGCTCTCACTAGCCTAGTGGATACGGCGTTGGATTTCCGACGTCAAGGTAGAGGGTGCAATCCTAGTGAGTGCGGATACAGATCTTTCAACGGGGTCATGAGATACGATGATACTCATCCCCATGGGGGTAAGTAGTTCTACACGCATCATCACCCACATAAGCCATTATCAACACCACTATCTTTTCCTTCCCGTCTTCACAACCCAACATACCCACTTTCATTTTTTTTTCGGAATCCTGTCAAAGGTGTACGTACTAGTATCTCCTTTGTGGGAGCTCATATTCACATACCAGTGATTAGGAACGGATACCTCTCCCCCTCATCCCCTATTTCCGTCACGAAGGATCCAACCATCGCTGGTTAGTGGTTGGCCTCACAGACACAACACGACCCGAACACCCAAACTTCCATCAATGACGACAGGCACCTGGAAGCTTCCGTATTACCAGAGATTGTTATTCTTATCTTTATGTGCATTTCATTATCTGGTCGGAGATCTTGCTTCTGATGCGAGGGACGAATAGCGCAACTATCTATGTGCCTATTTTCATTTTTTTCGTTTTAAATTACAAAATGTTTAGGGCGAGGCAAAGGTCTCGATTTAAACAATATATATAAATATAGGGTGCAGTGTGTAATTTGTCGTCGTTGGAACTCCAAATTATGCACTGATGTATTGTCCGGCGTCGATTCTATTTTATTACTGTCATGGTAAACTCAGTTTTGCATCATCTCTGAAGGAAGCAATACCATGACTGAATTCAATCGTCCCAGAATTTGGAAAAGGCAATCTACGCTGGATGGCGATTGACCCCTAGAGTTCAAATGAGAAGAGCTCAGACTGCTTGAGAATCAATCTGAGAACGATGTAGATCATCAAGAAAGAGGTGGATGAGATGGGATATGAGTACAAGCGTACGGTGGCTCGGAAACCTAAATCTAAGCGTTATGATATGAAAAGAAGCCCAGAATTTGTCGCGCAGATCTATGCTATCTTTGACCACGATCATAGCAACTCGATGAGATCCATAGCCAGGGACAACGGAGTGTCAGTCTCTCATCAGGCAGTTAGTGCATGAAAACATCCGCTACTGCTCATACAAGATGAAAATGGGTCAAGCAGAAGATGAAGGACAGGACAGGCGCGAGGAACGTGCTACGAAGCTTGTGAACAAACTGAAGTATCCTCTCAAGCATGGTTTTTCTCAGAGAAGAAGAATTTCTGCCAGGACCAAATGGAGAACTCACAAAACAACCGCTGCCTTTCTGTATCTACCAAAGATGTATCGAGAGTCATGAAGACAAAGTTCCATAGCCATATCATGGTTTAGTTGGTCGTCAGTAGCGAGGGATACGTTATACCCACGTTTATCTTCCCGCAGGGCTATTCCAAGTACCTGAAGGAGTTGATACTGCCCTGGCTCCAAGAAGTGAGCGTTGGAAGGCCGTACGTGTGACAGCAGGTCTCTGCGCCATGCCACACAATCAGGAAGATCCCCTTTTGGTTCCGACAATTTCTTTTACCACATTACTCCAACCTCTGGCCTCCCAATTCCCCAGACTGCAACCCCCTGGACTATAAAGTGTAGGGTCCTGGTTTGGAGAGAGAACATCAAGTCCCCGTGCACCAGCAAGGTGGAGCTTAGGTCCAGGATCACAACATTTTGCCCCCAGTTAAACAGTAGAACCGTCGAGTAGGCCTGCAGCATGTGTCGATTTCATTGAATTAAATGAATAGTACAATTTCTCAAGTCTTTAACATTTAACTTTGGTAAATGTATCCGTATAAATTACTGCACCTTCTGTATATATATATATATATATATATATATATATATATATATATATATATATATATATATATATATATATATATATATTCAAAACAATTTATAGTGTCTGAAGATGATATCATCGCAGCAGTTTCTGATTAGTTGTGAATAATATGAATAAACTCGGCATTTTATCAGTATTATTTATATTAAGAGCTTGTCGAGAAAGATTACATAAGTATTATAGATTCATTCTTTCTTCAACAAATGGAAGATGAATTATTATGATGATTTTATCTTAGGTCTTATTTTTTGGCTCCGTTGTGTTTGTTGGTTGTTTTTTTTTTATTTAAGTGTCCCTCCGAATCTCAAATATGGACATTTTCTCGTAAAAATCAGCAGTAAATCTCATATAATCCGTTAACATAATATTTTCCTAAATTAATTTTGACAGAATTTATTGTCTCGTATCAGAAAAAAAATAAATAATAATTTAAATATACAAAGAAACCTAATACAGACCAATTTTGTGAATATAAGAGACTTTTGTTTCCTTTTAGATTAGGCATCCCATATATCTCTTCTACAGAAAACGAACATTAAAAGTTAAAGAAAACCTATGAGAATAACTAAAATAATTATATTTATTAACTGTTCAAGTGATAGATTGAAAAGAAATTGGTATGATACAACATAACATAACATAGCATAATATAATTTCATTAATGACAAAAGTCACACTGGCCTATCTCTTAACTAGTGGGCTTCCTACCCCTTACGTAATCGCACAAGGCAGCGGAGAAGCCTCACTCAGCTGATGCGCCAGCCCATATCATTAAAAAAAACAACCAACAAACCAGCCAGTACAATTTCAAGGCAACAAGGGTTGGATGGTGCAACATTGCGGCAATATATATAAATAGAAATATATACATTTCAAAAATTAAAGCAAGAACGGCAGTGAATAGTCAATTTACATAGTAAAATAATCTGTCACCAAGGTGTGATTGAAGAGCAGATTTAAAATCCTCAATGTTTTTGCATGAAACAACGTATGAGGGTAAAGAGTTCCACAGTCCTACGTGTATTAAGCTAAAATATATAATAATGACCTCCAGCTGTGACCAGGAAATGGCAATTTTGTATTCGTGGCCTCTTGTGGAACTCGGGGATGGGCGAGGGTACAAGTCTTCCCTAGAGACGGAAGGGTGCTATTATAGCTTATGTGATGATTGGTTTAATGATCAACTTGCCTAGATAGCAGCCATTAAACCTTGCTATAGGAATTTAAAGATAAAAATGAGTTGAAAGAGAAAACGTGAGGGAGGATAACTAATTCAGCCGAGAAGGTTTCAAAATCACTGACGCCTAAATTCAACAAGATTTATTGACAACCAATAATGGAATATGGCTAATTATTGAATTTGATAATACGGTTAATGAATATAATGTGTACTTTAATGAAATAAGATATATATATATATATATATATATATATATATATATATATATATATATATATATATATATATATAATAGGGAAATGGCCGATTATTATAGTGTTAAGAGGAATAAGCTATATAAGGTGAATATTATAGTGAATAAGATATAAAATATGTTTTACATAAAATATAGTCACGAACTAAGCTAAGCCACAACCTAAGCTAGCTATATATATATATATATATATATATATATATATATATATATATATATATATATATATATATATATATATATATATATATATGGGGGAATTATATAAAATATAGTATAGTACTGCCACGACGTTTTTGAAGTTATAAAATCAGGGGAAGTTTATTCAGATTGGTTAATTTTGAATTGGGTTGTACAAAGGTTTTGATTGGTTGGTGGTTGGGATGAGTCGTACTTTGATTTTGAGGTAACCGCATTGGTATCAAAGGTCGTACAAAAAGGGATTTCGGGACGAGATGCATAATTTTCTCAGACAGAAAATTGCCAACTGCCTCTTCACGAACTTTGTAGGAGCTTGCAAAGATGTCAGCTGCTACAATGTCATAAAAAATATGCCAGTATTTGATAATGTCTTGCCTCAATAATCTTCCTTTAACAGATAATAGATTCAGAACTCGTAGACCCTGAGAGTATTCCAATATCTCTAATCCCCGAGATCTCTTTTGTCCACCGTCTTTCAACAGATTCAAGCTGCCTCAAATCTCCAATATAGACCAGGTTCCACAATGAGGAAGCTTATTCTAAAATGGGACGTACATGGATAATAAATAAGGCGATCATAAACGTGCTTTCATGATTAACTGTCGCCTTAATTATGCTTTGAGCCACTCCACCAGACCTGCATACAATATCGGCAATATGTTGCCGTGATTTTGACTTATTATCCACTAAGATCTCCAGGTCAGCAGTTGAGTCCTTAAAAAGTATGGGAGCATGGTTAATGTGGTATAAGAACTGTCTCAACCAGCCCATTGTTTGTTACTTCTAGTGAATCTAAGAGACACACATTTAGTTGAGTTGAGAGTTATTCCCCTTGATTCAGAAACCCTGAACAAGGTATTTATATAATTTTGACGATTTTGCACAGCATTTCTTATAGCCTCCACAGTCCCCATATCAATACTAATATATAATTTAAGGTCATCAGAAAAGATCTTGGTTGTAGATATAATATCGTTGGCTATGAAGTTTATGTACAGTAAAAAGAGCAAGGGTCCCAACACTGATCCTTGCGGTACACCACTGCTAACATGGTGGGTCACACTTTTGGTGTGAGGCCCCCTCACATTCATTTTCAGATCAGAAAGGAAATCCTTAATCCATGTTAGGATGTTACCAGTAATACCCAATTGTACCAACTTATCGAGTAGTATGTTATGACTAATAACATCAAAAGCACATGAGTAGTTAAATAATACTAAATCAACCGTGCTACCAACATCTAGTGATTTTGTTGAATCTTCATATGTAAGCAATAATTGGTCTTCTGTGGATCTTTCCGGGCGGAAACCAAACTGACCTGGGGTTAACAAACCATTACTTTCACTTTGCTCGAGTACAAGTTTAGATATGATTCTCTCCAGTGATTTACAACGTGCAGATGTTAAGGAGACAGGTCTGTATTTGAGAGGGTCAGCTCTTGAACCTTTTTTAAAAATAGGTACCACAAGGAAACTTTTCCAAGACTTAGGGAGCTTGCGAGTAAGAAGCTCTGAATATGAGCATCAAAGGATATGTCAACTGGTCATTGCAGGCTTTTAAAAAGTAAGGATGAACCTCATCTGGTCCCATGGCAGAGAAAGGATTGAGCAAAGGACAGCCTCCTTAACATCCCTCTCAGTAATCATCAGGTCCCCAATTTCTCCATCAAAAACCTGATGAGGGTGTGGGTTGGGGGAAGGGATAACTCTAATATACACATAGGGAAAAGCTGTGGCAAATAAGTTAGCCATAGACAGCGGATCACCAATAAATGACCCATCATCATACTTCAAGGGTCCAACTCTCACCTTGTTTACCTTCTTATTCCTAATGTAGGCTTGAAATACTTTAGGGTTTTGCATCATGCTGTCAACCAAGGAGTGCTCGTACTCGGCTTGCTTAAACATAGCAAAGTTCCTGTAGTAAAAGTTTATGTCTATAAAATTTTGTAAGGCCTCATTTGCACCCTCCGAGCGTCTCCCCAACCGACAACGAAGCCTCTTATACTAAATCCAGGCATTATATCTTCTTTGTTTAAGGGAAAGTAGGGGTTTGACTAGCTAGGAAGATCCACAGTTGCTTGCAACAACTGCTGGAACATAATTTGAGACCAGTGGATTTATAGAAGACAAAAGGCAATTATACATAGCTTCATCACTCCTGTATCTGAACTCCATATCCAAGTCTCTTGTGATAATAAATGTTTAATCATCTCGTAGTTCACCTTGCTCCATAATTTATAAGTAGGCAATTCTGGGGCGACTGTGACCATTTGCAGATATATCCACACATGACTCGAGAGTGATCATAATTTGAAAGTGGCGGCAACACCTGATCGTCACAGACTCTATCTTCTTCTGAAGTGAAAATTAAATCAATAATGTTTCCAGATCTATAATATGTGGCTTCCTTAACTATTGTGTTAGACCCAAAGAATTGAAACAATTAAACAATTCCGGCTCAGTAAGGGACAATCCTACACAAGTTCGTTCATGTTCCCATTTGATTGTTGGCAGATTGAAGTCGCCCATTAAGATATCCTTATTACAGCAAAAATCCAGTAAATTTTTTTTTAGCATAACATTTTCCAATGGTGAATATGATGGTGGGCGATACACAGTAATAATGTACAGTTTATATTCAATAAGGTAAACCACCAACACATTTTGGACCTGGATCTCAATTTCACTATATTTTAAATTTTCTCTTAAGTAAATACATTACAGTACAGTACTTACAATATACTTACGTAACAATACAAAATTAGGTAGACTTATACAAGCACTAGTGATACAAGAGGTCAGCTAGGTTTCGCTGACCCCCAACACATCTATATTATGGTCAAACAACAAAGAGTAAAGATAAATGATTTTGTTTACCAGCGAGTTGGTATTTACATGTGCAAAATATATACAAGTAAAGTTGGTATCTTAATTTTTATCTCGACTTACGTCGGTTACATCTCTTGTCCTAAAGGATCATCATCATTAGGAGTAAACCTGCCAGTCTGAGATTCCTCAGCCTTTCTGAGGTCAGCACGTCTTGCACAGAGCTCCTCTCTTTGTCTGTAGGTAAGGTCCCTATGCAAATACATAGATTTATAGTGCTCAGATTGCTTAAGTCTGCTGGCTTCTGAAAGAAGTGGACTTCTGACCTGGGCATCGGGGATCTTACATCTGTAAATGCCTTATTTCGGTTTATGCAAGTACTTAGATATATCCTTAGATTTAACACATACATCATTTACAATTAAGTGAGGAAGGCCTATTATAATAATGGAGTTCTTCCTACGTTCTTGGTCTTGTAATTCCCTGATTTCCTCTCTTAAACCATCCTGCTATTGCAATCAGGGGATTTTTTTTTTCGGTCATCTGGCGACTGCCTACTTGGGCATTAGTCGCCGTATTAAAACTGGCCTAGTTCTAGGCTACTTTAAAATCAAATTAAAGAGAAAAAACAACAATACCCCCAAAAAGGGGAAAGGAAGCAAGCTGGTGCGTTGGGGAGAGGTCCCCCCGGCGCAGGAGCGTGCAACTAAAGGAAAAAAAAAGCAAAAAAAAACAAATGCAAAAAACAAAACAAAACAAAAAAAACAAACCTTGCTTAAATAATAGGGAGAAGGCCGGCCTCCCCCGAGAAGTCAACAAGTCCACAAGTCAATGTGCACGAATCTGTCCCGAGCACAAGGGACAGGCGGTAGCGACCCCGCCCATCCCGGTACTGGGACAGGTATCGTGCGCGAAGATCACCCAGACTGGGACATTCGACAAGAATGTGCCGAACAGTCTGGAGGACGACGCAGTCGTTGCAATAGGGCGCAGGCGAGCGCTCCATCAAATAGCGATGCCTCACACGAGTGTGTCCGATTCGGAGACGACAGAAAGCAGCCTGAAGCCGCCGCGGCATTGAGGGATAGGTCCATGGGAACAGTCGCGGCGCAATGGCACGCAACTTTAAGTTCCCTTCGACCGTCACCCATCTTCTTTGCCAAGCAGTCCGAAGAGCTGCCCGTATTCCTGTCATGTAGTCGGTGTAAGGAAGAGCGAAACGCTGGTCCGGTCACAGATTCATCGCGGACTCTTTGGCGCCCTCATCGGCGCGCTCATTCCCCGCAATTCCTACATGTCCAGGAACCCAGCAGAAGATAATCTCGACATCTGCCCGGCTCGCCAAAACCGTGGCGTCACGGATACCGCAAACCAGAAGATGCGGATATTCCAATGCCCCGAGAGCACTCAGGGCTCTTTGTGAGTCGCTATAGATCACAATCCGGTCTCGGAAACCGGGCACGTCGCGTAATCTCCCGTACCGAGTGGTGATTTGCCACCAGCTCGGCCGTAAAGACAGACGCAGCGCCTGGTAGAGCCCCGCTGACTTCAAACAGAGGGGATACGGCGTGGAAGCCGACCCCCTCTTGGGACTTGGAGCCATCCGTATACACTGGCACGGTTCCAGCGTGACACGATGTGTTGTCCAAAAAGGTCGAACGCCATACTCTCGGCGCAGTACAAGCTTTAGGAGCAGAGGCGTGGCGACAAATAGCCAAATGTGGTACCCTCCAGGGTGGCGTCCTGGGCAGAACCAGGGGCGCCACCGGCCCGAGAGCTATATCTACCTCTCGAAGGAGTTTCCTGGCCCTAAACCCAAAGGGCTCAGGGTATGACTGGCGTCTCTCAGCGGCATAGGCACCATCGAGATCAGCTGCGGATGCAGTGAGAGCTGTTGGCGAGTGAGGGGGGCGCCGGGCTCGCGCGTACAGGCGAGTGATGCACTGCACGCGGCGCAGAGCGAGTGGCATCTCCCCAGCATCGATCAACAGGCTCTCAATGGGGAAAGTGCGGAAGGCGCCGGTCGCAAGGCGAAGGCCGGTGTGGTGGATCGAATCCACCTTCCGCAATAAATGCTCGGCTGCGGATGCATAAAACTCGCATCTGTAGTCGAGCTTTGAACGAACAAAGGATCGATAAAAAAGTAGGGCAGTAGCCCTATCAGCGCCCTAGCGCTGAACCTCATGGAACGGAGAATGTCCATGGTGCGTGTACAAGAGACCCTAAGGCTGCGAATATGAGCCTCCCAGGTGAGGCGTCGGTCGAATACAAGACCTAAGCAAACGGTGCGACTCAACCACATTCAGGTGCACCCCATTAAGAAACAAATCTGGGTCGGGGTGAAGCCGTGGATGACAGCAGAAGTGCACCACCTTAGTCTTGGCCAAAGAAAATCGAAACCTGTGCGCTTCGGCATAGTGAGAGACGCGGTTCAATGCCTGTTGGAGTCGACGCTCCAGAGTTGGCATCTGGGCCGCGCCAAAAGAGATCGATAGGTCTTCCACGTAGAGCGTAGCGAGAACATCTTCCGGCAGCACCGAGGTGATGCCGTTGATGCTCAGGGCAAAGAGTGTGACACTGAGGACACTTCCCTGCGGGACACCCTCTTCCTGCTCCTTTGGGCTGGAGAGGGCTCCCCCACCCGTACGCGGAATCGACGATCTCGCAAAATTTAGATATAAAGACCGGGAGGCGTCCCCTCGCCCCCATCGTGTGGAGAGTCTCCATTATACCGCATCGCCATGTGGTATCATAGTTCTCCAGATCGAAAAAGACCGTGGCGTAGTGCTGTCTACGAAGGAAAGCCTCGCAGACGGCATTTTCCAGTCAGAGCAGAGCATCCGACGTGGAGTGGAACTTGCGGAAGACGCACTGTGCGGAAGACAGATGGCCTCCGCTGTCCAGGAAAACGCTAATCTAACATTTACCAATTTCTCCATTAACTTGCACAGGCAGGAGGTTAAAAGAAATTAGGCGGAAACCGGTCGGGGTAGAGTGATCTCTCCCCGGTTTGCGAAAGGCGAGCACAGTAGCGATTCGCCAGGAGTCTGGGAGAAGACCTTCCACCCAGATCCTGTTGAACAAATCTAACAGAAAGCTCGCTCACCCAGGTGTCGAAGCTTGGCGTACGCGACATCGTCCGGACCATGGGCGGTGTCCGCGCACGAAGCGAGAGCGGAACGCAACTCACTCACAGTAAACTTGTCGTTGAAGGGTTCTCCGCCTCTGCAGGTAAATTTCAGCTGGCGGCCTTTCGCGACATCACGACGTGCATTGAATGCTGGGGTTAGCAACCCTGCTAGAGAATGCGGAAAAAGCGGTCGCTAAGGATTCAGCCACGGATGCGGGGTCCGAGATTGCGTTCCCATTCTCCTGGAGAACGGGAGGGGGGTCCTGAGAGAACTTGCCCAGAATCCTTTTGACTCGCTTCCACACCTCAGCTAAAGGGGTCTTTCCCGTTAAGTGGAGACACGTATGCCCGCCAAGAAGAGCGGCGGGCGTGCTTCGAAATATACCGGAACCTAGCCCTAGCCCGACGAAATTCAGCGACAGTGAAATCGTTCGGGCGGCGCTTATAGCGCATGTAGGCATAACGCTTCTGTTTGAGGACCGTCTCACACTCGGCCGACCACCATGGGAGTGGTCGGCGTGCAAAACGGCCAGACGTCATAGGAATAGTAGTCAGGCCCACGGCGATGAGGTTGTCGGAGAAGAACTCAACGGCCTCATCTACCGACCTAAACTCCTCGACTGAGATAGAGAATTCAGTCATTTCCTGAAATGGAGGCCACCGCGCTCGAGGCCAAGCACCACCGAGGTGGTCTCTCAGGCGGCAGTTGCCCTGAAAATGATACTTGAATGGGAAAGTGATCACTACCATGGAGGTCATCAACCACCCCCCAATCAAAATCAGGCTGTGCATCCGAAGAGCACAAAGATAGGTCAAGACAAGAAAATGAAGCGGTTCTCTGGCAGTGATGCGTAAACTCATCCACATTTAGGACACCCATCTCAAGCTCTTCGATCAGACCGCCAGGGACTTGTCCCTGGGATTTATGGAGTAATCTCCCTAGAGAGGATGCCTGCCGTTCAGATCTACAAGCAAGAGATAGGGCCTCGGCAACCGTGCCACGACGCGGCGGAAGTCCCCCGCGTCGAAGTCAGCTGACGGTGGAATGTACGCAGAAATGATAGTATACCTCTTATCCAGGTGCAGCTGCACAGCCACTGCCTGAAAGGAGGTATCTAAAGAGAAAGGAAGAACGGAGACATCATGCCGGGTGTAAACCGCGCATCCTCCAGCCCGGCCATCCCGCGGTGGTGGGGTCGCAAGACCCTTATACCCCGGGAGGGAAGGCAAGGGGCAGGCGCCTAGCATGGTATGCTGCAAAAATATAGCTAACGGGGAATAGGACGAGACGAGCCTCCGCAGCTCCTCCCAGTTGGCCTGGAGTCCACGGCAATTCCATTAAAGGAATATGCCCTCCAGGCCTAGCTCGGAGGAGACGAGGGGCCCTCCTCAAACTGAAGACCCTCACGAAAATGGCCGTCCGCTTCCCGGGGGCAGGACCCCGGGCGCTGTTAGCTGGACAAAGCGTTGAAGGCGCTGTCGCCTTCGAGGACTTATTGTGGGAGGTTGGGCTCGCCATGCGAGTCTTTTCCTTCCTCCGCCTCGAAATTTTAGGCAGGCGTTGCGGCTTCGGAGGTGGGGGGCCCTCTTTTCGAGGAACCACCGTCTTCGAGCCACTCGCTCCACCTCGGGGCGTGGGCGAAGGAGCCAAAGCTCCTTTGTTGCTGTCCTCCTTTCGGGGGACAGCTTTAGGAACCCCCGAAGATGGCCTAGCGACCATCTTCAGGGGGTGTTGCCTCCTGTGAGTCTAACGACTCGGTGGAGGTGCGTGGCCGTTTCGCCTTGCAGGAAACGGTCACGCTGGGGAAAGAGGGGGGAGCCCTGGTTTTAGCCGGGGCTGAATATGAACCCTTTTTGCCGCCAGCTTTACCAGGGAAGCGCCCGGGTTGGGTAGAGTCTGCAGAAGGGCTCCGAATGAGCGCGGAAACAACTGTGCTCATTGGCCTGGATGGGCCAGGAGCAGAGGGTGCCTTTCTAACTACTGAGGCATATGACGTCCCAGGCAGAGCCGGGCGTGCCAGGACCAAGTCCTTAGCCTCGCGGAATGAGAGTCTATCCTTGGCCTGAACGGCCAGGATTTCTTTCTCAAGGAGATATGCACTACATTGCTTCGAAGAAGCAGGGTGTGGCTCTCCGCAATTAACACACTTGGCCACACACGATTTGGACTTATCGTGTGCGACCTTGGAGCAATTTACACAGACTTCGGGTGACCCCGACTTTGCACGTCTACATGAGCGATTCGTATGGCCTAAGTGGTGACAGTAATAGCACCTTCGCGGCAGTGGCACGAATGCCTTTACGCGGTAGCGGTACCAACCGGCACGCACTTACTCAGAGAGCTCTTCACAGTCGAACGTGACGAAGAGTGTAGGGGTGGGTCTCGAGGCCCCTCCCTGTTTTCTCATCACCCGTTCGACCTTGACCGCCCCATGGTCGGCCAGCTCTAGGGTGATGTTCTTAATGGAGTAGTCAACGAGTTTCCTCGCATAAACTACTCCTTTCACAAAGTTCATGGTAGAGTGCGGCGTCACACTCACCGGGGTGCCATGAAGTGTCCGAAGAGCACTTATCTTGGCCGCCTCGGCGGGATTCGCCGCATTCGCCAGAAGGCTTCCGTCCGAGAAACGGGTCACCTTTGGCTCTCTACCAATTGCACTAGCTAATCCTCTCCTCTGATGGATCATGTTGCCCTTGGAAAACATGGTGCCATCAGTGGAACGAATAACGAGGAAGCGTTTGAAGCCAGCGGGCTCGAAAACGCCAGGTAACCTCTGAATGAGGGGCCCCGATGTCATCGAGGCTCCGCCCTGTGCACTCTTGGTATTAGTCTTAGTCAGAGGCTCCGCAACCGGGGGGGGGCAGAGGGGGCGTATGTGCCGATCTTGGCCTTGGTCGCTTGCCAGAGTGGCAGCAGACCCATCCGTCCCCGCAGCCCCCGCGGATGAAGAGGAGCCCCGAGTCTTTTTTGTCTTTTTAATCCTTTTCTTTTTTCTTTTTTGGAGAGGAGGGCGGGGAATGAACCCGCTTCTCACCTCCTCTGGAAGAAGCCCCCAGGCCAGATGGACCGGCCTCAGCCAGGTCATTCTCTGAAATGGAGAAGGTCCTGGTAGTCGTGGGGGCACCGGTCGGAGGAGATCCCTCCCCTCCTTGTACTGCTTCGGAAACCACAGCCGTTTGAGGAGGACCTTGCATCGGGGCGGATTCGGGTTCGGTCCTTGGCGCCGAGCCAGGATCCCCCCCCTCTCCATGGAAGGCCCTACCGTCTGAGGCTGGGTTTCATCAAGGACCATTTCTATCTCAGGAGGGGGCCTCCAGTTGCCCATCCTCCCCCCCCAAGACATCGCAGGTCCCGTTGGCAATATCGTCACTAGTCTTCTTTGGGGAGGCATGGGCCTTGACCCCGGCAAGGTTCAATATTCTTACCCCTAGGTCTTTTGAGGTAAGCGACCGAAGAGGCCTGGCTTCCCTCTCCCCCCTAAGGGGATTTGCCCTACCGAGCCGCTTCGATGTGGAGCGGCTGGCTAAGGGCTGCCTGCTGGCTTTCTTGGCAGTTCTCTTGGAAAGAACAGAGGCGACTGCCGCTGGTAAAAGGGAGGTGCCCGAAAGCACCTCCAGAGAAGGGGGTAAGGGGGAGTCCCCTACACCCGTAAACGAAGGAGAGGAGTAAGCCTCCTCTCCGGTTAGAGATATATGGAGGGTCCCCTGAGCAAGCACAGGGGGGGGGGACCTTCATTTTTTTGCTGGAGCTGCCCAAGGGCGGCTCCGTCAATGTTATAGGGGAAGTTGGGGGTTGGGTTTTTTTTTATACTCATAATTGGGCATGGTGACCCTCTTTTTAACGCGGGATGCAATCGCGCATCACCTCTTGCAGTAGCCCACACTTCGAGAGGTGCTTACAAGCCCGGCAGAGCCATGCGCCGCCATTTAAGACTACCCCTTCCGCCTGTTGGCCTGGCAGTCCATCGGCATGGCGGCTATACCTTGAACATGGCGTAAAAATGGATAAAATGTGAAAAGGAGAGGAAAAGAGATGTGAGGAAGGTATGGGTGGGAATGAAGCAGGTTGTTAAAAAAAACCCATCCCGAACCGGAGCTCAGTGGTTAGGGAACATTGTCCCCTCCCCCCTCAGCCCCGATCCGGGACGGTTGGCTTGAAAAGAAGGTCAGCATCTACCCTTTAAAATTAGAGGCTGACCATTGAAAGTTGTGGGAGAGGTTGTATGAAAAGAGAGGAAACAAGTGTTTTGAAGGAAGCAAGAGAGGCTAAGCTGGGGCCGGACGGGGTGCTGAGTCTCGTCAGCACGGCGGCCAGGATGGCAAATCGCCGCGCCCCTTACGGGGTGCAATCAGGGAAAAATACAGCTACTTGACTCTGGTTTAGGCTCTGTGTAATAAGTTTATCCAATTTGTCAGAAAAGGATTTAACAGTGATACACAAAGCCATAACCATCTCGTACATCTGTTCAAGGGCCTCATTGGTTGGTGCTTGGCTCCCTCCATTTTTTTCTCTCATGGGGGACTGTTTAGCAATCCTGCATTTTAAACAAACAAAGAGGATACCGTCACCCTCCAACTGCACAATATCATGAATGAATTTTTCTGGGAGGCCCAAATATATAGAGGAGGAATGACACCCCTCCACACACACACTTGTCACATCTAATACCATCGTCTCAAACAGTAGCACTACTAATGCCACATATAGTACCCGATGCACCATCCAAGCCCAGCCCCTTTACCTTATCATAACCTTGATTCCTAACACTCCTTGACCTTGGGCGGTGATCAGCTAGCAAGGGAAGAGGAAGCTGGAGAATACCAGGCCCTCTATCACCGGAGCCCACTTACCTCTCTCCATGCTGACAGGTAGTAGTACTGACCACCAGGTTTAAAACCAACAGTTGTAGCGGCAAACTGCTAACCTCCGGTCTTCTATATGATGTCGGGTGAGGGCGGGAGAGGGGAGTAGCACGTTTCTCTCATTCAATATATAAGCAGTACTTGATGCGATCCTTTGTGTTTTAAATATATTGATATATCAGAACTATGTCGATGTTGTGTAAATTAGCGATGAAAAAGTCTGCAATTATTAAGGCATCAACACTTAATTCAGAGCTCACAGCTAAAGAGATATTAAATTTATCATATATACTTACAAAATTATAAGTAGGCTTAGAACATTTGCATTCTGAAATCTTAATGAATTTTGTGACATAACATAACATAATTTCATGGATGACAAAAGCCACAAAGGCCTATCAAAGTCATTTGGATTTGTCAAAACTCACCCATAAAATGTATCCATAGGATTGTGCCAGATCATGCATCTACTATATACGATTAGAAAAATCCAGAGAAATGCGTCAAAAATATAAATCATCATTATTAAGGAAGGTAAAAATCCAAATCGCATATAATATACATTAATAAAAAACTACATCCACAGGAATGAGTACAGAATACCCCCCTCCCCCCCAAAAAAAATTTAACTTTTCCTCCTCATATAATCATCTAATCTGCGTTTGAAAACATTCAAGTTTGGACTGTCTACTGTCTCAAGTGGCAAACTATTTCAGTAATCTACCACTCTACTGGTGAAAAAATATTTTCAAACATCCAACCTGCACCTCTGTTTTTTTTTTTTTAAGTGGTGACCCTTAGTCCTATCTATTGCTACCTTCCAACTCAAATAACTTGCTAAACTCTAACTTATCCATCCCATAACAGATTTTATAAAGCTCAATCATATCTTCCCTCACACATCTTGTCTCAAATAAGAACTTATTTAATACCCTCAGTCTATCTTCGTATTCTAGGTGCTTCAGGGAAAGTATTATTTTTGTTGCCCTCCTTTGTACTGACTCTAGGAGGTTAATTTCATGGCTAAAATGTGGTGACCATGCTTGGATACAGTACTCTAAATGTGGCCTGACATACGAGTTGTAGAGTTTAAGGATAACCTCCTTACTCTTGTAGCTAACATTCCTCTTAATGTATCCTAGCACCCTATTTGCTCTATTTTTTGCCTCAATAAACTGCTTTGAAAACCTCAGTGACCTATCTACTATTACGCCTAAATCATTCTCATCCTCAATTGAATTCAGCCAATGCACATCCATTTCATAGCTACATTCCCTAATTATCCCTCCCCATGTTAAGAACTTTGCATTTTTTATGGTTAAAGTCATCTGCCACTTCTGAGCCCAAGCTAATAACTTATTTAAGTCGCTCTGCACTTTAAAGTTACCCTCAACTTCTTTGACTACAGCTGCCAATTTAGTGTCATCACCAAAAATTGACACTGTTATTTACAGC
The DNA here is from genome assembly GCA_963969495.1 of Ceratothoa steindachneri. Lineage (NCBI taxonomy): Eukaryota > Metazoa > Arthropoda > Malacostraca > Isopoda > Cymothoidae > Ceratothoa > Ceratothoa steindachneri. The sequence continues at coordinate 173,700,411 of OZ018322.1, read as the reverse complement.
CTCCCCAAGATCATTTATATAAACTATTTGGTAATTAAGTGCCTAGAACTGTTTCCTGTCTTTCAGCCATTCAGCTATCCAATTCAAATCTCTCTCACATATCCCATGCATTTTTAATTTGTGGAACTTTATTAAATCTTTGCTAAAATGTAAGTTAATTACATCAACATTCTCTCTTTTATCTGATTGTTTAGTTACATAATCCATAAAATCCAGTAAATTTGTTAAAAACGATCTACCTCTTCTAAACCCATGCTGAGCAACATTTATTAACCTACCACTCTCTAGAGGGTCACAAATCCCATTCTTAACTATCTTCTGAAGAATTTTACAAACTATAGAAGTTAAGCTTACCGGCCTAAAGTTATTCGGGTCCTCTTTACTTCCCTTTTTAAAAATTGGCACTACATTCACTAATTTCCAATGATTAGGTATTTTTTCAAACTCTAGTGATCTAGTATATATCTTCTCAAGAGCTACTGCAATACTATCTACACCTTCTTTTAGTAACCTAGAATGAATGTTGTCTGGTGCAGATGACTTACTAGTATTTAACTCCAATATAAGCCCTCTTATTATTTCCTTTTTCACATTAATGGTATTCAACACTACTTTCCTTGACCTAGAATTATCATCAATTAATCTATCTGGATTCTCTTCTATAAATACTGAAGAAAAATGATCATTAAGAACCTCTACTATTTCGTCATCAGATTCTTTCAAAACCCCTTCATATCTAATAGGCCCTATTTTATCACTGTTAGATTTGTTATTAATTCTATAATAGCTTAAGAATTTTCCTGAATCTTTATTATTATTTTGAGATAAATTAATTTCTGCTGTCCTTTTGGTCTTCTTAATAATCTTATTTAGTTCATTTCTGGTTCACCTATAATGATTTAAATTCTCAAAAGTACTTTCTCTCTGTAATCTCTGGTATGCCCTTTTCTTCTCAGAAATTTTCCTAGCTATCTCCTGATTCCACCACAATGACTTCCTACATTTATTCCTAATAGCCTTCATTGGACTACACTGCTCCTGTACTATGTTTATATAGTCTTAAAAGTATCCCACATCTCATAAGTATTCTTCCCCCTGAATTCTATATCCCACCTAATCTGATTTAGCAAGTTTTGTAATTTATCGTAATCGCCCCTATAAATATTTGAAGTTTTTGTGGAGTTTGTTGATGTTCTACCTTTCACTATTCCCAAGTTAAAACGAACCATCTGATGATCACTATTTCACAATGATTCACTGACAGTCAATTCCTGAACCAAGTGATAATTATTTGAAAGAAACAAGATCTAATATATTGGCGCCCTTATTAACAAATTGAGTCAAAATATTATCCTTAAAGAATTATATAAACTTACAACTTGCTCTATCCCTTCCTATCATATTTTCCCTGTCCACAGAATTTAAATTAAAGTCATCAAGAATAACTGTATCTACTTCACATCCTTTCCTTATTTCCCTGATCATTAGCTCATCAATACAGTCCGTCTGTCCAGGTGATCTGTAAAAAGCTCCCAATTGTATTATCCTATTTTTGCTGACCCTAATATCTATCAACAGTGACTCAACTTCTTCTTGCTTTATAGAATTATTTAGATTTGAAGAAATGCTTTTTCTGATATAAATAATCAAACCATCACCAATCCTATCTCTCCTTTGACTAATGTACATATCATAACCCTGTAGTTCAAATTCACTCACGTTGTCATTAAATTTATTTTCATTAGCCCATAATTCTATTACACATATTATATCTATATCTTCATCAATAATATAACTAAATAACTCATCTTTCTTATTTCTAAGACTACGAGCATTGGTATAAAGACAACTCAGCCCTCCTGACCCTGAAGTCCTTCCTTTAGCCTGTTTATCTTCCGTTCTATCTCCATAGCATCTCTTTCCTTTCGCTGCTCCTCCCTGTGCTCTTGTATTTTCCTGACCACTATCAGTAACTAGTTTCCCGTGCCACCAGAATTTGATGAGAATCTATTAGATCACGACTTTTTATTCATTTATCTCTTTCCGTTGCTTCCCTTCTCTCTCCTTTTCACTTTCTCTCACATCCATTCCCTGTAAAAAATATTATGTTGTTTTTTTTTTCCAATTCTGCACCAATTGTCATTATTTTGCATCAAGGATAGAGCTTTTTCGATTTCTTCGAAGCCTGCCTCAGTCAGCCCTAATCGTTAAGCATCCAATCATTGATACTCGTATCACTCAAACAGCTCTTAATTTTAAGTACCCGTTTCCTTTTAATTTTACCGTGCATCCAATATCCTTAGAATGAATAGGAAAGTATAATATGGCAATACTTTCTTCTTCTTTCATTACTAATTACATCACATTTCCATTTTGATAATTGTTAATTAGGCATGTCATTCCTTTAGCATGAATATGCAAATTTACATAGCTGGGTAATTCGGTTATTTAAAAGGTCCAACATGAAAATATAATATATGCCAGTATCCTGAATAGTAAGTTTATATGAAGTTTCAATAGCTACTAATCTAAATCTGTTCTAAATATATATGAGGAGTAAAACTTGAGTTTGCCTAAAAAAAGGTAAGTGATTATACGTCTAAAAATATTTTAGATGTAAAAAAAAGAAGTTTTGAAATTTATTTTTATTACAGATATTTTATAGTCATATATATATATATATATATATATATATATATATATATATATATATATATATATATATATATATATATATATATATGCAAAAAACCCACAGGAAAATGAAAAGCGGATTTCAAGTACTTTCGAACTTGTTTAGTTCATTATCAAGGAATAAGGAAAAATTTTACAAAGGTGGTATATATATGAGAGACAGCAGAGTAATGTCCCGCCCATGTACAACGAAAGGGCACAAAATAGAGAAATATTATCAAAGACGGATATGAAGTATAAAATCAAATAGATAAGGTCTACTTCCGCAAATTCGAATTGTAAGCGCATACTGTAGACATTTATGTCAGTAAGATAAATACATACAGACTTAATTGTGAATAAATAAAAATAAACGAGATAGAAACATAACTAAATTAATAAATCAAAGGGCTAAATTTAAAATGGATAATATTCTTCTATTCTGTGTCCTTTCGTTGTATGTACATGGGCGGGGCATTTCTCTAGTGTTTCTCATATATATATACGAGTACCACCTTTGTAAAGTGTTCGTTATTCGTTGAAAATGAACTGAACAAGTTCGGAAGTACTTGGAATCTGCCCTACATTTTCCGGTGTGATTTTTCGCATATATGTTTGTTTATATATATATATATATATATATATATATATATATAATCTATTTCAGATTATTCTATAACAGTGAGAACAGGAAGGTTCGTGCCTTATATTTGATATTTGTTTATTGTTAACTATTATTGTAACATTTTTTTACTCTTTACAGGTAAGTGTTCTGTGATTTTGATTGTTCTTGTCGAAACCGAACAACAGGTGAAGTAATTCTTTGAATTTTATATTAAAGTTTTATTACTACGCTTCTTCAAGGAAGTTTACTATATTTCGTTTGTAGGATTAAATCAATTCTTAATACATGTACATATGATCGCTAAAATGTTATGGTATTAGTGGAGTCACTTGTGTAAGTGAGAAAGATGTGGATGCTTTCAGGATCTATGTGCAATTAGAAACATCATGAAAATCATCATCCCATGCAATATCATAATATTATTTCCCATTTGCAACCAAATTACGTGAAATGTTAGAAATTTATTTGTATTTTGAATATTTTTCTATATCTGAACGACTGCAAATTTTGGTTGATAATCAATTGGAAAATTGGAAACAATTTATGGGGATTATAGACTGAGTATTATAGACTGTCGTAATATGAAGGAAACTTCTGTTTTTCATTTGTGCTTTCATGTAATTTAGGACATATGAATTCCAATTTTCCATATGCGATCATTTCGGGGATACGGATATAGGAATTGACCTTACTTAACTTTTTGTAATTTACTGTTTTATTTACCTTCAGTCGCTCTTTCTCGCACACACTCTCACACACACTCGCACACACACTCACTCTCTCACACACCCTCACTCTCTCACGCCCCCCTCACCTCTCTCATACTCACCTCCTCTCTCTCACACTATCTCTCTCACACACTCTCACTCTCCCACGTACAATTTTCCCTGCCTCGCAATCTATCTCCCTCTCTCAATATCTCGAGTCCTCAATTTATTAGACTCTCTCTATCTTTCTTTCTTTCCCTTGTCTCCTCTTTCTTTTCCCGTACGTTTTCCTTCCGTTGCCATATTTTTATTTCCTTAGCGCTCTCGTATTTCTTTTCCCTTTCGTTCTAAAATGTATAGTCTCAGTATCTGTTTATCCTTTGACCCAAACAAACCATTTTCCTTCATGATGGAGAATGGATTCTGCGTTTTTAATCCTTCCACCTTTGATTATTATCAATCTTTTCCACTCTTCTGAATGGATAGGCAGCCATATTGAAGCTCTGTCTCACAGTGTTAATACGTCAGTTTGCTTTGATTTTCCTATTACAACGGAGGGTAACTATGCTAAAATCTTTCAACTAAGTATTTATACCAATGGTCAAGATTTAGTTTGTGATTCCAGTTCAAATGTGTAAATTGACTTTAGTGATTTGATTATAATGTTATTTTCAGTTGTAATTAGATATCAAGGGTTGTTCAATGGAATGCAGCCTTTGTAAAATAAATTTAAGTATAATATACATATAACAGTACAGCTTTGTTTCTCTACAAAGTTACAGATTTTAGGAATAGATGGAATTATAAATATTTGTGTTAAGTGAAAAGTCGGTAGCAGTAATTTGGGAAATAATGGCCCCTTTTCTGGACATTACTTGAGCCGTAAACTCCTTTTATGTTTGTTCACCATTTATCTATTAGACGAAAAAATTTGTTGTTTAGCATTAGCTACTTCGTAAAAGGCTCGCAAAGAAGCAGAATGTCCCTCGAGCGGGAAATTCCTAGTTATTTTCAGTAAAGGAAAACACTGTGGTGTCCGAGGAACAAGCCAAAATCGACCTAATTTCCGGTCGAACATCCGCCACCCCTATATTTGTTCTTCCCTCTCGTTTTCCAGGAGACCCTTCCTCCCTTTCCTCTGCCCATAAATCCTCAGCTTTCCTACAATAGTTATTCCGATCCTTGCAAAAGAACCAAACGTTATAGGTTTCTCCTTGGATATTGTCTCTCTCCAGGAATAAATTCGCTTTTATTGATTTTCCACTCAAATTGGCTCATTTGATTGGCCATTTAGTTTAGAAGGTTGCTATTTCCATTTAACAGTTTCGGGAATTATTTCCAAGCAAATATATATACAATCAAACTATAGTATTGAATATCATCTCTTGGACATTTAAGTACATTATATGATTTTTTTTCATATTATACACTTTCGAATCCTCTTATAAGCGCGCTTTCTTCTCTTTCACTACTTTCCTTTATACTTTCCACCTTACATGACCGTTTTTATAATTTGAACCTCAGGTTTTATACGACTAAAAGCTCTTTTCCTTGTTGGAGTATGTCCATTTTACATTCACTAGATGAATAGCACCACAAAGCTTGTTCATTTATCGTAACGAATATAAAAATTAAAGAGACACCAATAATATAATTTAATGATACAATATATGCATGCAAATTGAAGGCCATTATTTACATTTATGCCTTTTTTCAGCTAAGATTGCATTATACTAATCTTAAACAAATCATCCTCGCCTTTAGAAGATCTATTAAGAATCCCTCTCTTCAGACATTCAGGCATGAGAGAAAAACTGAAAATTAGCCGAATATTAGCATGAAATTAGCTTCATTGGCTTATTACCAATAAATAATTAAAAATAAGCCAATTAGAACTAGCTCTCAATAGTACGTTGCTTATATGAAATGTTATTTATCTCATCATGAAGGAGAAGACTAAATTGTATCAGTTACTAATGCCATCGGTCCATTTTATGGATTCAATCTATGTATTTACAAAAGAGAAACTAAATAGTCTTATGTATAGTACTCATGGGTCAGGGAAAGAGGTGTTTACTAACATTAGTGTGGATCGGAGGATGATAAAAGGACTAATAGGTGAGTTAGATACTACCAAGGCCTCCGGCCCTGATAATATTCATTCTAGGATACTTAAAGAAGGTGTAGAAAGTATCTCAATAGCTCTGGAGAAGTTATATACTAGATCACTGGAATATGGAGAAATACCCGATGATTGGAAGAGAGCGAATGTAGTCCCCATTTTCAAGAAGGGTAGTAAAGAGGATCCAAATAACTTTAGACCGGTTAGCCTAACTCCTGTAGTCTGTAAAATTCTTGAGAAAATAGTTAAAAAAGGGATTTGCCAACATCTAGAGAGGGAGGGGTTAATCAGCGATGCTCAGCATGGGTTTAGATCAGGTAGATCATGTTTGACTAACTTACTAGACTTTCTGGAGTTTGTAACAGATCAAGTAGATAAGGAAGAAAATGTAGATATAATTTACTTAGATTTTAGTAAAGCATTTGATAAGGTACCACATAGGAGACTAGTTCATAAATTAAAAATGATTGGGATATGTGGGGGTGTTTCGAATTGGATAGCTGAGTGGCTGAAAGACAGGAAGCAAAGGGTAGTGCTAAATGGTGTAAAGTCAGAGTGGAGGGATGTTATCAGTGGGGTTCCTCAGGGATCAGTTCTCGGTCCATTATTATTTGTCATCTATATAAACGATCTTGGGGAGGCAGTTAATAATAAAGTGTCAATTTTTGTGGATGATACCAAATTAGCACCTGTAGTTAAAGATATTGATGATAATTTTAAAGTGCAGGGGGATTTAAATAAATTGTTATCCTGGGCACATAAGTGGCAAATGACTTTCAACCTTGATAAGTGCAAAGTTATTAACATGGGAAAAGATAATAGAGAATTTAACTATGAAATGGATGGGCATTGGCTGAGCTCAGTAGAGGATGAGAAAGATCTAGGAGTAGTAATAGATAAGTCATTAAGGTTTTCTAAGCAGTGTATTGAAGCAAGAAATAGGGCAAATAGAGTGCTGGGTTTTATTAAGAGAAATGTCAGTTACAAAAGTAAGGAGGTTATTCTTAAGCTCTATAACTCTTATGTTAGGCCACATCTAGAGTACTGTATACAGGCATGGTCCCCACATTTTATTCACGATATTAACCTTCTCGAGTCAGTGCAACGGAGGGCAACAAAGATTATTCCTTCCCTGAGGCACCTTGAATATATAGATAGACTGAGGGTATTAAATATGTTCTCGTTCGAAAGGAGGTGTGTGAGAGGGGATATGATTGAGCTCTTTAAAAAATTTTCCGGGATAGATAAATTGGATGTTAGCAAGTTTTTTGAGTTAGATGATGGAAATCAGACTAGAGGTCACCACTTGAAAATTAAAAAGCAAGGGTGTAGGTTGGATTTAAGAAAAAAAAAATTACCAATAAAGTGGTAGACTTCTGGAACAAATTGCCGCAGAGGGTAGTAGGTAGTCCGAATCTAAATGTATTTAAGAGTAGGTTGGATGAGTTTATAGGAAGGGAAGGTTGTGATGGTTCCTAAGTTTTGTATATATTAATATTGTTTGTATATATCTATAGCTGCATGATTTAGTTCTTGAAAGCCTTGATTGGTGATACCCTTGTTTCTGGATGCAATCCTCTAGGATGTAGTTTTCCTGGGAGTTTGGGTGCCTTAAAAAAGAGGCCGTTTGACTCGGATGACCTATGATGAGCCCTTGTGGCTTTTGTCATCTGTTATATTATATTGTGGGGGACTTTGATTTTGTCTTCCCCTGGTGATGGTGCTTTTTGTGGGTGGGTTTTGACGGAGGCGGATGACCTTTGATAGGCCCTTGTGGCTTTTGTCATCCGTGTAATTATGTTATGTTATATTATGTTAAAGACAGTGCGATTGAATGATTTTAGGTCCCTTTACCACCTTGTACAGAACTGGTATCTACCAAAGCAAATGGTGCAATATTAAAGTTTGGATTTAAATCAGGACATACTCTTTTTCAAGCTGCTGATAACATTAATAGACATTTGGGAACACCACTATAGTGAGAAATGCTCAGCGTTGGTTAAATAAGTTTAGGAAGGTCAAATACCTGAATACCTGTTCTGAATGATGGATAATTTTCGGCTGCAGTGGCCAATAACCCACAAACAACGACAGTTCGAGCACTTGTTTAAGACTTTAGGACTTCAGCAGCCACCATATCACGCCATCTTAAGACAATAGGAAAGGTTGAAAACTTGCAAAAGTCTATCCAGATAAATTGAATGAAACTATGAAATTGCGATGCATTGAAGTCTGTTCAGCGCATGTTGTAAGACAGAATCTGCATCTATTTTTAAAAACAATTGAGCCTGTGGTAAAACTGGACCCTATACGACAACTGGAATCGTTCTGGTGAATGATTAAACAAGAATGAAAAACAAAGTGATATACCAAAGCAAATGATGCAGTCCAAAGTGGTTATAGCTGAAGGTTGGCGGAATATAAAAAGAATCTTTCATTTTTCGAGCCGAAGAAAACAATAATAGACCAAGAGTATTGTGGACAAAAGGCTGAAATTCATTCAAGTTTGGTCATTAAACAATCTGTATTGGTTAATAGACATGGACCAGTACTGCTTCATGATATTGCCACCATCCACACCTTTCAGCTGGCTGCCGCTATGCTTAGAGAATTATGATATGAAATTTTACAGCAGCATTCGTAGTCGACTACTGATTACTAGGTATATTTCCAAGTCTTTGAAAACCATATTCGCAATAAAAGGTTCAATAATAGGAAAGGGATTACTCGTGTTTTTAATGGATTTAGCACCAATAGACCTGAATAATTTTATATAAATGAGATATTGATGCAAATGAATGATATATTGCTTAAATATTTACTATTTTTATGCCATCTTAAACTTACTATTCAAAAACATTTCATGTGAAAAAAGATTTTGAAAACGAATGAGAGTGGTAAGGAATGAGTAATGATCTTTTAGCACACCATAATATAGGTATTTTTTGGAACGGACCCAACAGCGAATTATGCGTTCGAGATTATCGCGAGGCTCCTAGTTTGAGTACAGCCTGTAGATTAGCTTAGGTTAGGTTAGGCTAGATTGCTGATCAAAGAACTGGCGCAAACTTCGCGCAGAAAATTTTTCCAATCAGTTATGGCTTCTGTTGACATTTTTAACTCTTTAACAAAAAGAAAAGACAGTAGTTGTCTACCCTTTGCACCATATGGGAATAAAATAAACGATTGCATCCAAAGATAATTTGGATTCATTTAACAATTTTCTTCTCGCAATCCAACACTCAAGTTGCATTCACTCCTATACACAGCGTGAACCTAACCTTAACCTCGCGATAGCCTCGGACGCCTAATTTGCTGCCGGGTCTGTTCCAAAAAGGAACCCATTATATTTTGGGGGAAAGTCCACATTTTCTCCTTTTGTGTCCTTTGTAATATCTCGCGTATAGGACGAGATATTATACAGACAATGGTTCGTTCTCACTATCCAGCAACCAATGGTTTAACATTATGGCATATATATATATATATATATATATATATATATATATATATATATATATATATATATATATATATATATATATATATATATATATATATCAATTTAGGTAGGAGTTTTTCTTTTATACATGTTTTATTAAAGACCAGGTGTAGTTGACCCTTGATTAGCTTCTTTCTTTGCTTTTCTAATTTTCTTATTATTCCTTTTTCTTGTTGCGAAAGGTTATAGATAAGTGTTCCGATATTCATGGTTTATTTTTAGCTAGCTGAGCTTTCGGTCACGTTTGACCATCTTCGGAGCGAATTAATTTTACACTGGTTAAACATTTAAAGGCATTACATTTATATACTAAAGATAATTTGGATAATGAAAAGAAGAGGGAATGTGGTTGACAGGAAGTAGTTAGAAAAGGTACATTTGGGAATGGAATTTCAGGCATTATTGACCGTTAATCCGTAAAGATTTTTAAGGTTCGCTGGGTGGCGGTCATTTGGGCATTAATCTTCGGTTTTTCTTCGTGGATTAGGATCGCTTTCAGGATATGAAGGCGTGTGCGGTCACTTCTCCTTTTTTATAATGGTGTTTTGTACTAAAATTTCTCGTGTTAGTTGAATTCCATGTTGCATTTAATAGAATATTCATTTGGGATGTAGTCACTGATAATTGTGTTGATTTCTTTTGAAATTTTGTATTTTGGTATGGGAATTTGCGAGATTATCGGTCTTAATGAATATTCTATTGAATATTCAAATGAATATTCTATTAAATCAACAGATGAATTTATTGATATAATTTACACTACAAAACCAGATGGAATCATAGCCTCATTGGACGTAGAAAGCCTCTTCACAAACTTACCCACCGAAGAAACAATAAACATAATAATTGACGAAGTATATAAAAACTCGAACAAACCTGCTCCTAAATTAGACCCCAACATATTGAAGAATCTTTTGAAGGCGTGCACAATGGAAACACCATTTCGCGCACCTAACGGAAAACTCTACAAACAAATTAACGGAGGTGCAATGGGCTCACCACTCGGACCCACTTTTGCAAACTTCTAGATGGGTCGCCTAGAAAAAGAAATATTGACAGAGAATCATCTCAAACCTTCAACCTATTGCCGTTTCGTTGACGATATATATATTGTAATTAAAGATGAAAATTAACTGGAAAGACTTAAAACAAGAATAGAAGCGCACTCTGTACTAAAATTTACGTATGAACTCAATTCTAACGGAAAATTACTGTTCCTTGATATTGAAGTGACAGCAAGTGAAAATAAATACACAAGCGAGGTATATACTAAACCAACGAATTGTGGGAATTGTCTCAATGGAGATGGCGAATGTCCAGAAAGATATTAAAAAAGTGTCATAAGAACATACATTAGACGCGCATACAAATGCAGTTCGTCACGGGCATTGTTCCATAACGAAATTCAAAGAATAAAGCAAGTCCTCATCAATAATGGTTTCTCCAACACTATGGCGGACAAAGAAACAAATACATTCCTAAAAAACTTACATGAAAATAACAATAATAAAAATGAAGACAATAAGAAACACCCAATAAATATCTTCTATATGAACCAAATGAGTGAATCGTATAAAATCGACCAAAGAACAATCAAGAATATTATACACCAAAATACAAAATGCACGAATCCAGAAGAAACGCTACAAGTCACAATATATTATAAAACCAAAAAAATAAGTAATCACCTGATTATCAACGACACAAGTACGAAAAAAGAATTGAAAACTTCCAATGTAATTTATGAATTCACCTGTCCGCATGAAGATTGCAAGCTTCATAATTCAAATAAATACATTAGAATGGCAACTACATCCCTATCTCAAAGACTCACCATGCATCTGCAAAACGGCGCCATCAAGAACCACTACATGCAACATGGAATTAAACTAATACGAGAATTTTAGTACAAAACACAATTATCAAAAGGAGAAGTGACCGCACACGCCTTCCTATCCTGGAAGCGATCCTAATCCACGAAGATAAACCGAAGATTAATGCCCAATTGACCGCCACCCAGCGAACCTTAAAACCGAAATCCCATTCCCAAATGTTCCTTTTCTAACTACTTCCTGTCAACCACATTCCCCCTTCTTTTTATTATCCTAAATTAGCTTTAGTATATAAATGTAATCCCTTTAAATGTTTTACCAGTGTAAAATTAATTCTCTCCGAAGATGGTCAAACGTGACCGAAAGCTCAGCTAGCTAAAAATAAACCATGAATATCGGAACACTTATCTATAATCTTTCGCAAGACGAAAAAGGAATAATAAGGAAATTAGAAAAGCAAAGAAAGAAACTAGTCAAGGGTCTTTAAGAAAACAAATATATATATATATATATATATATATATATATATATATATATATATATATATATATATATGGAAGCGGGCGGTAGCGTAGTAGTCAGCATGCTGGATTTTGAAACAAAAGGTCTAGGGTCCTACCCCGGGTTCGAGTCCTCTAGCTACCAACTTACATTGGGCTAGCATGTTAACCATGGTAACTTATGGCTTAAAACTTATCAGAAGAACACTCTTAGCAATGGGAGGGAAATACTTGAAAGGATAATATATATATATATATATATATATATATATATATATATATATATATATATATATATATATATATATATATATATATTGCACGAAAGTCTATTAAAAGCAGTGAGCGTTCAAGCATGATGCATATTTATGTCTTCGAATAAAGATGCAATCGTCCACCATAGAATATATATGAACTAAAAAAAAATCACGCAAAACAGAATGTTGATTTTTTAACTAATATTATCAGAAATACTTTGGGCTATAATGTCAGAACTCAGTAAGCAGATTCCTAGTAGTTCCTGATTATATAGCAATTCAAATAAAGACAGCTAGGGAATTATTTTTTAATTTAATTTCCCCCAAATATATTAACTCATGTATTTTTTAAAAATTAAGTTTTTAGTTCAAAATATGGTGTTCTCTTTACTTCTTGTATGTTTTTACCTACGGCGAAGCGCCAGGTCTAGGCGTCGCTTTTTTTTCAAAAGGAGTAAAGTTCAATTGTACCCATTTATTGACCTAGGTACATACACTGTGTGGGGGTAATTCCTGAATCCTGTATGACGGCATCTTGTTAACAAGCGATTATCATGATAACTATAAGAATGAGTGAATTGACTCCTTTAGAAATTTAGTAATATGTTCTTCACAACCAAACATAAAAGTGAAGCTTGCACAGACCCAAGTTCTTACTTTCACGCTTTTTTATGTATATTTATCTCTGATAAGTATGGAATACAATTTACTCTCCCTGATAAGATTTTTTTTGATAATCTTTATTGTTCTCTATACTTTTCACTGTTTGTATCCTCTTCTCTATTTTCGCGAGCTTTTCCTCTCTCCCTCCATTTCTTATGAAATGTTGATGCTTCAATAGTGACCTTGAGTTTCCAATTTATTAACTAACGCCCAAGGGTATGTGTTTTGTAATGACTCTTTGCATATTCAAGAGAGTTGTACACTCTCTTACTTAGTAGTTTTTCAAGTACTTTTCTCCTTAAACCTTCAGGTTGTTTACTTATAACTCATTTTCTTTTCTTCTAACTTGACCACTTTCTATAACGCCATGCTTCATAAACATTCTGGTGGAGATTGCCATTTTTTTGGATTTTTTTTAACACATAAAATAACCTCTTTATTAAAAAAAAAGAAGTATAATGTCCTTCGTTGAGTCCATTAAGAAGCTAAGAAGAAAGAGATCTAAAGAACCAAGAAACGCAAGATCAAGAATGACCGAGCCTTTTGATCTCATATACAGAATGGTCCTGAAAGAAGCGAGCGGATACTAAGAAGAGGATTCAATCAACCGCCAATTTGGAAGTTCAAGCAAGGTCTAAACGGGAATAAGAACAGGTTTTGTTCTCGAATTTTTTTATGAGAGATCTGTAAATAAAGCGATGAAAATAAGGAAGTAAAAATATGTGGCAGATATACATATAACCGCAGATCCTCCTATTGGCATAAGGGACGGGAGGGGATGCATCTACGAGTTAAAGGCTAGAATTTACGCAATCCTTCATATCTCAGCTGCATCGTTTCTATGGTAGACCTGAGACCACTCTGCAATGGGGGTAAGAGCGGAAGGGAGGAAACACAAAGGGGACCGACAAAATAGGTCAAGGTTACTTGAAGTTGCCTGAACAAGTCCCGTCTCTGGGTGAGAGAGATAAAAATGGGGGCATAATGGCCACGAGGCATAGAAATATCCGCCCCGGCACACGACTAAATACAAACCTTAAACTGTCACGTTCATGTAGAAGTGAATGATGGAGTGTGTGAAACACTTTCAACTGCACGTACATGGAAACGTGAAATCGTGGATGATTTCTCTTTTGAAGCGTATTCCGTCTCTCTCCTGGTGATGCCACGCCTCCTCTATAGCTCAGGTTGACACAAGCCGACCTCTCGCTTCATTCTCTTTAAGTGACGTTTCTCCGCAAGTTTCTTCTTCTTCTTTACGGTAGTAAAAAAAGACCTGACGACGCAAGGACTAATTTAAATACTGTTGCGTAGGAACGGGATCTAGTTTTACTATTCTTAATGATGGCATTTTTTTCTTCTTTTTTTTACATTTTCCGTTAACGAAACAAAAATATGACTCGAACCCTTGATCCAATCGTTTCGAAATTTAATTTATATATTTAAGCATGTCGTTCTTTCATTCTACGTTTAACACATCAGCTTACTTCTCATTCAGGAAAATTATAAGTTTAGAAAGAATTTAGTGTCGTACTAAATTTACCTCTTTCGGATTTAACTTCTTCAAAACTGGGCTCGAATGTAGTTATTATTCTTACCAAACTACGACAAGTCAGGTCGAAAACGCGTGGTAATGCGCATCCATTAATAAACCATACCAACCAAGAGGAATGAAAATTTTAGATACCTTTCTAAAGCCACTAGTGGATCTGAGTTATTAAAAATCTCACCCCAAAATAGACTAGAACTTTGCAGATTCGCTCTTTTGCACTTACCCGAGTGATGGTTTGTCACATTTATGTTGCATTGGACATATCAATAAAGTGACTGTATTCAGTCAAAAAAGATCAGTTTCTACGGTGTATTTATCAGTGACTTTATCCATTCCCGTACACATCGACGCATCGTGCCGAAAATCTCTATGTTACAGTTTTTTTAGTGATTAACCACCATTTATTATTTAATTACTTCCCTGCGTAGATTAAGACAGGTTCCCTAGGCCTGCCCGATTCAATTGACTTGAGATCCAACCTTTTATCATTGGAAAGCCGTCTGCTTCGTAGGCAACTTTTACCCTAAATGCTTTTCAAGTGTCCTGGGTTTGGATCAACCGAATCAAGCAGATTCAAATAAAATCTTAGAAATGTTAACTTTTGATACTACGAGCAACTTGTTCACTTATAAGATTAGATGAGAATTTTGTATAAAAAAAATAAATGCCAAGAAAGCATTTTTACTTAATAGGAATGGAATTGTAACTGTTTCGCAAGGCATGAGGCAAATAACTTCAGCAATTTATCAGGTTATCAACACAATGCTTCTCAAGACGCTTCGATATATAAATATGTTTTCGATGTATTCTTTTACGCTTTCCCGTCCTAATATTCTATTTTTAACACTAGCAGGAGTCAGCCTTTGTTAGGAACTCTTTCTTCGACCATGTATGCAAATGAACTAACGTCAGGTTGACGAACCGATCAATGGTTAGACTTTAATAACATGAGAAAAGTTCGCATGATTCTACCGAACTCATATATGTGTAGTACTAATTCTAGACGTAACATTAGAACCAAATGAATTTGTCATTCGTAAACATGAAGATGTCTGTCAGTTCTCTTATGCAGAGACTTTCGGCATCGAGTTTTTTATTAAGCACAAGAAATATATAAAGTATAAGATATAAGGAGAAAATAAAGACTTTTTTAAGTATCAAATTAGAATACAAGTTTAGATTTTAGACCAGCTAACTTGAACGTAATGACCATTATTATTTATTCTTTTATATATTCATCTTAGTTCTCTACATCTTTTATACTTTTTTCAAATTACTTTGAGTAGACTTATGGGTGAAGTAGTTTTCAAAATTTGGTTACAACCTCCAGATAGACTTAACCGAATAAGATTGCTATAAAAAGTAATGTTTTGACTAAAGATTAAATTGTTGAAAGAAATGTGAAATGTGCAGGCACGCATGAAAGTATCCAAATAAACAAAATGCCGAAGTTTAAATTGTAACAATCCTCACACATCAAAACATTGTAACTCTTTACCTTCTCAATTTTTGCCCCATAACTACAATCTGTCACGTTTCAAAGAAAAGGTCTTTCAGTTTCTAAAGAATCCATAAATACTTCCATGTCTCTTTTTTCTGTTTCGTAAATCTATACACATTTCAACTTAGGACAGGCTATGGGGTGGACATTGGTCCGTGCCAGATACTTTGAACAGATGAAAAAGTTTGATAGATACTTTGAAAAGGAGGGCTATATATTGCTCCTATACCACTCTCACCAATTTTGTTCTGGACACATATCCTATGACATTTAAAGTAGCATTGCACTGTTTAAGAGAACATTTCCTCTAATTATTGAGGATTAAAGTATATTGTGAGGCGACCTTACATACAAACCAAAATGTCAACTTTGAAAGTGGTGTATTGTACAATGAAAGCTAGTGTTAAGTGAAAATGATCAATGATCCTACCATTAGTAGATTGTCAATTTACCGCATGTTTGATAAGTACTAACTATACTATTGTTATTCAATTAATATTCATTAATTTAATAAGCAATATGATTTGAACCAGTTTCTACCACTAGTCTTCATATTTGTAAAAATTGTTTGACTTTAACTTAAAAAAAGGTCTTTAAGGCTGTTTCGACCTCTTCTGTTGTTGACATCTTCATTCTCTTTAGGTGATTCTGTAAATTCTTAAAAATATAGTAATTTGACGGGTCTAAGTCGGATGGGAATGAAGGATAGATAACTCATTAGTTGACGATCGAAATTAAAAAACTGTTGTATAGTATCTCGCGAAATGAGGTATGCGTTGTTTTGATGGAAGAACACTCATTTGTTGATTAATGCAGATCTTTTTTTCTTCAAGTGCTACCTGTAAATGGCCAAACTCTTTACAGTAAACCTCTTTGGTGATAGTCTGATATGAGTTAAGAAGTTCAAATTCTATTAGGCCATTCTCTTCACACCAAACGTAAAGAGAATCTTCCGTGGAAAACGACCCTGTTTCGCCTTGGGTATTGGTTTTCCCCACGAATAGTTCAATGTCTAGAATGTTTAATATTAATGTCCATAACACATTTTTCGTATCATACCAGTCCTACTAAAAATGGTTTACCTTTTAGTGAAGTAAGAGGAGAGCAACAAATGTTTGATTCTTTGTTGCAAGTGTACCTCGGACAATTCGTGGGGAATCCATCGCCACAATCGTGAAACGTTACCTATCTCTTATGAATGAAAATGCTGGGTAGAATAAGTGAAATGTAGTTTTTAAACCAATTATTCAACAGTTACAATCAGATTTTCTTCCAATGGACGTCCTGAACTGGGTTCATCTTTGGGACTAAGGTTTCCCAAGCGAAAATTCTTGAAACAATTTATGGTACTAGTTTATGCTACTTATTCCTTCACCTTATACTTGAACAAATATTCTGCTGTAAACTTAGCATTCTTCCTTTTCTAAACTCCCAAAGCATAACGTTGAGATGTGCCCCTTTGGCACTTCTATAATATTCATTATTTATCGATAAGACACAATATATTTTGAATAATAATACAAAAGTAATAGCCCAGAAAATGACGACTAAGGTATATCGAAATGTAAACCTTGAGTTAGGCTGACATATATGTACTTAGGCTTCGAGTTAGTTGACTAGGCTAGTATAAAAACAAACCCGATTTCGATTATTTCTAGACATAAAGTAATTCTAAACATAGAAAAATGCCGCATTGATTATGTGATGAATTAATACTTGGAAATCTGGGGGCTTTGATTTCTATAAAACCTAATTAGTATTTGGAATTTCTTGGCCTAGGCTGAAACTTTACTTTTCCATCTATATTCTATCGGCCTGGGCATTAGCAAATCCTAGGATATATATTTGGCTTAATTCTAGTATTTTTTTATGTGTTACCTAATTTATTAAATATGGAGTACAAAGTCACAGTGTCAATTGTTATTGCATCATAATGTGGTATATATAATTTCGAAGGGATTTTTTCTGATTTAAAATATGATATGGAAATTTTATATTACTCATTATTAAGGAAAATGTGATTGATTTAATTCGAATTTGTAGACGGGGCTTTATATAATGCCTGGAATAAAGAATTAGATATAACGACGTCTGGCAACCACCTTTGAATTCGAACCTAATACTCGACTTTTCGAATTGCGTATGCTACGAATTAATTACAAATATCGGGGTGTGTAGTAAGTTAAAAAAACACCATTTAAGAGGATATTGGGGCAAGCCCCCCATTTTGAAAATAATAACCTTAGGGCTCGAATTTAAATGTAGTTGTCAGACGTCGTTAGACGCTCCATTGTCAATTTATTTAATACGGTCTTTAGGCAGGTGACTGTGTATTTAAAAATAATTCCATTTGTTTAGAGTGGGTCTAATGGAACAGTACCTTTCCTTTCAGGTCATGTTTATTTTTTTTAGCCAAAAATGGGTATTTTATTAGGACCCCAATTCTAGTTCCACAAATTCGGGGCGGAACTAGAATTGGAGTGTTTGAATTTCCTTAAAGTGGGTGACTGGGTTTTCCAAATTTATCCTTAATTTTTCTAAATGATCTCGAATCTAACTCTTTAAATAAAATAGCTTTATATTTGTATTATACCAAACTAAAACCTAAAGTACACCAGAGAATCGACTAGAAAAATATTCAGCACTATTTAAATGAAGTCAGTAGTTGGTCTAAAATATGTCTGTTTCTGTTTAATGTATAGACTAGCTTTTGATTACCCTTTTGCATCTTCTTCTTTTCTTATGATTTATGTTATGTAATTATGTAAACAAATGTAATGTGATACACATTGGCTGACATAGATTTTCAGTTCAAACGCAAACTTTGGGTAGTAGTTTCGAGCGACTGCAATGTTCAAAACATTGCGCCACATTGCAAATTAGGGACAAAAGAACTCTTGGGCTCAGTGTAAGAAATTTTTATATAAGAGTAGAGATATCGAGCGTTCGCTTATTTACTTCGATCGTTCGATCACAACTTGAGTAAGCTGCCCAATTTCGGGTCCCTTTTTTGCATAAATATATCAATATATTAGAGAACGTTAAATTTCCTGTGACAAAATCTAATCCCAGAACTTAGTAACGTACCTCACGAAGAAAGATTTAAGGCAATTAACTTGCTTGCCATGAAAAATTCCCGGCGGTGTGGTCAGCTAGTTGAAGTATTTACAATTATTAAAGGTTATTACACCCATCATTCTTGACTCACTCTTCTAACAAATGTATGAATGCAATAACAGAACAAATGGTTTTAAACCTAAACTAAAATGAGTCCAATCATAAGTTATGTCAGATTTCTTCACCTATAATATAACCTCAAAGTCGAATTCTCTCCCGGTGATTGCAGCTGAAAGTGCTTCTTTTAATGTTTTTTAAGAATAGATTAGATAAGCACCTCTCTCATCTGCAGGATGAATTAAAGCACATAAATGATGCTCTCTTACTTGATAATATGAATTAAAATGAATTATAAATAAAAAATATCTTTGCGTATTGCAGGAAGCAAAATATTTAGCTGCACCCCAAATGATTCATTTTTCATACATGTAGCTCAAGTAGGATTACACCTGTCTTAGAAGATGGCAAAGTTAAAAAGATTGTAAGATAGCAACGAAAATAATGACCTAATTACTATTGCTTTAATCGCAGAATCATTTTATCCTATATATCAATAAGTGTATGATTTGTTACACTTTCTTAGGCCTTTATGTAAATTAGTGTACTTCATTTTCCTCTTCTCCTTCTCACTTCAAAATTTACTTGACCTATCCTCCCTCTCCCTTTTTATTTTATCTTTCTTCTCTTAAGATTATTAGCCTGTGAGTAGATCAAAAGGGCTTTGTTACTCTCTAATTCTTTAGTCATTTCTCTATCTTTTCTTTTTCTTCTTGATCACCAGCTAACTCCTCTTCGCCTCGTTATCGTATCATTTCTTACTGATTATCCTCGAATGAGTATACTACTTTCAACACACTTCTATTTTATCTCCATGTTTCATTTCCCTCCTCTCATTTCATTCCTTTGGGAGGTGGGGTGGGTTCATTTAACAAAATACCTCTGTATTACCAAACGACTTGGCTTCTATTCCTCTCACCCATGATATGCTAGGTAAGAAAGGTTTCTTCTGTCTTATACGGTTATTACTGAAGTTACTCTTACTATTCTTACCTAGCACAAATCTACCCATTTGAATGGCGTGAAAGAAAGAAAAACAACGAAATAATTAAAAATAAATTAGTTCTTGATAATCGGATGTTAAGGATGACCGTGGTTGCTTAAATTATGCGTCAGTTTGGGGAGGATGTGAGCTGTTGATGTTCAGGCCTCTTTTTTTTCTTGAGAAGCGCAAAGGGGGTACAAAGTGAGGGAAAATAGATCAACATAAACACACACGCATGGATACCATTCGCGAACTCACAAACACAGAGAATTGAGGTTTAGTAGAATTTCACGCGCTAGGAAATCCTTTCCTTCCTTTAAAAAATATCCTTCCTTGAAACGCAATCGCATTTCCTTACACTCAAACCCTTCGCTCGCTCTCTCGGCTCAACGAGTGCGCTGCAATCTAGGGGAATTGACGTCATTGCTGTGTACGTTCGACCTTCCCCTCGCCAGAGAAAGGTGGTCTGAAATGTGTGCTGAAAGCCGGTCGTGGCGCTCCTCCACGGGAGGTGGTTAATGCGGTCCCGTGCTACTCTACCCCCACCACTTACAAAAGGGACAAAAGGCTTGTAGATACGGAGCCGAGCCACTCTCATGTACACTTATTCTTAAAGGTTTCGAAGTGAAAGCATCAAGGTCTCGAAGACTGGGTGTTAGTGGACCTAAGGTTGATGAAGTTGGCTGATGTGTTTTTCTCGACTCAGTATTTGTGCTCAAATACCCTCGTTTTTTCCACCCTCAGCGAGAAGTTTCGTTGACCTACTTCTTTTCAATGTTTGTTAAGCAGGCTCGTTTGATTCTGCCTCTCTCTATTATTGTATCTTCCTTCACTTGTCCGCAAATGAAGAGACCTATGCATCGATCATTCTTGCCTAGACAAACATCTGGCGGAATTGATAAGTGATCTCGGTCGTTGCAGTCCAGTCTTTATATCTGTTTAGTTTTATTCGGGGTTTGAGCCAACTTGATAAGACATGGGTCTGAACCAACTCCCATTTATGGATAGTATACTAATCTTTTCACCCCTTTTAAGATATCACTAAGCTGTTCTACGTGATCGATCTCGTTTTTATTGGTAATAACGAAATTCTACATCACTAGAATGACCAGAGTCCCACTAAATACCAAAATGGGACCTTCCCTCGTTGTGAAACTAGGTAGGTTTAAGAGTCGCGTGCCCTCCGGGACATAACATACAAAGTTGTCTCATTAGTCTATCTAACGTCCACACATTATTTTTACTTTACAAACTTAAATGTTTATGGAAACCTCCGTTTAACAAAACTTTACTGCATGCCCTCATTAGGTTAGTCAATATTTTTTAAATACAAACAATATTCCTACACCATTGGCCCTTAAATGCGTGCAAATATTTAAATCATGTACAACTGAAAAAAATCCTATAAGGAATCAACTCGAGTCAACTTCGCTCTTGTTCGAGACAGAAGAGCTCGGATACAATGAGTTTCTTTATTACTTAAATTGTGCTTCTTTACCAAATATGCGCCACAGGACGAATTGTTTCGCATGGCAGATGCGAACACATTTCACAATTTCGGGGAGGTGGGGACTCTGTCATTTACAGTGTCGCATAACGCAGACGTAAGTTTATTTGTTCTGCATCTATCGTCCTGTGTGTGCATATATTTTCTTGTGTGTTTACCCATTATACATATATTTGGGGAAATATTTCGAACGGGGGTCGTTTTGTCTCTGCCAAGTCGTCTCGCAACGAGTCAATAAATTATATGGCGGCGAGTACTCGGTGCGTGGAGAGACCAAAAAGTCAGAGACGTCATTGCAGTGTTTCTTTATAATTCTTGGGGCGTGAGCCAAATTCTACCCCTCCACCCCATT
Source organism: Ceratothoa steindachneri (assembly GCA_963969495.1). Lineage (NCBI taxonomy): Eukaryota > Metazoa > Arthropoda > Malacostraca > Isopoda > Cymothoidae > Ceratothoa > Ceratothoa steindachneri. The sequence continues at coordinate 173,678,459 of OZ018322.1, read as the reverse complement.
CCTGCGATTCATTACACTTACAGAGTGAAGAAAGGGGACAGACATACACGAGTATAGTTGTGTCACCCTAGTATTTGTTATTATTTGCAGGGAGAATCCAAAATAGATCATCAAGGCTGGTCAGACATTTAGTAAATAAACTGATCTACTTTGAGTATCCCTTTGCTCTTCAACAGTTGGCAGTTATGTGGTCTTTTAAGTGTGCAGGGAAGATTGGTGCGGCAAAATCTACTTTATGTGATTCTTATAATGCAAATCCAATGGGCTTCATAATCTTAAGACTTCAATGCATGATTTCTTTCTAAGCTGAGCTTTTGAACGATTCTCCCGTCTTAAATATTTGGATAAACCCTTCCATATTTGAAAACGCTCTTCGAAATAATCTAAGTCTTTCCTACCTTTAATTTTAAACCCTTCTTTTATTGTTCTTATTCCACTTTAGAACAACAAAAAGATCCATATAATTTTTGATTACTCCTTTTTTCACCAAATTTATCCTAAAAATTAATGGTAGTAGACTCGAATGTTTGTGTGGTGCGGAACTATTGTAAGATATTGAAGTTCGCTAATACTCGAGGAAATAAAAGGAGGAAATTCAAATAAAGATAATAGGATAAAAATTGATAGCAAGTGCTAAATCTAAGGAGTTAACTCTTACATTTAGTTTTCAATTTTAATACTCCAGTAATTTCCTCTGAACTAACTTTAACAATCAACTAGAAAAATCATAATTTTAACTCTTCCTAAGAAACACTTTTAACGCCCCTATGTCTACGATCAATACCAATAATCACTCACATTTATTTCAATTAAAGACTTCTAGGGGCAATCTGTCTGCCTAAAAGATCATTTGTGTTGGCTCATGAATCATCAGAAGGGGAGTTTCAGAACGATCCGCGCAAAAATGAGCTCTGTGAAAGAAGATGAAACTGTGGTCAGAATTCGTATCTTCTTGACATTAACGCTGGTCTCAAATGATAGCTCGTTTCTTACTTGAAGGTGATTTATATCACATCTAATAAAGTTTACCCCTAAAATCAAAGTTATTAATTCGATTTAATATATTAAATTTAGATCATTTCGTAATGATAAGCTTAAATAGTTTTGAATTGTTGTAGAAATTTTTAGCATGATGACATTTTTAAGAAAAATATATTTTCTGTCAAATAAGCTAATCTTAATTTTTAGTTTATAATATTAAGTGGATAGGAATAAAAAGTCTTTTTGCCAAGAACATAAAAAGGTTTCAAATAGGGAAAATAAGGCGTTGTGAAGGAGAGGGAGTCTGTAGAGAGGGAAAAAACTTTATTATGAAAGGTTAAATCCCAAAGTTATGCCGTAGGTGAGTGGAACTAAACTAAGACAAAGGAAAGAAAAAGATAACAGGTACGCCTCAGCGGAACAAATATGCATGTGAAGACTTACTTTCTTTCTTTCTTTATTTATTTATTTCCCTCTTTATTTCTCTCTCTGTTTCCCTCTTTATTTATTTATTCCTTTTTTTTTTCCTTCCTTCCTTCCTTCTTTCTTTCTCGCTCTCTGTATCTCTTTCTTTCTCTCTTCTAATTTTCTTTTGTTTTCTTTCTTTCTTTCTTTCTCTATCTCTCTCACTATTTCACCTTCTCTCTCAATCTTCCTCAATCTCTCTTTCTTTCTCACTCTCTCACACTCACTATTTCAATCTCTCAATATTTCGCTCTCTCATTCACAATTTCAATCTCTCTCAATCTCTCTTAATATGTCTCCTCTCCCATTCTCTCTTATTCTCACTCCTCTCAATCTCTCTTAATCTCTCTCTTTTTCTCTTTCTCTCACTCTCTCAATCTCTCTCGCTCTTTCTCTTATTCTCTCCTTATCTCCCTTAATCTCTCTCCATCCCTCTCACTCTCCATCATTCTCTATATCTCTCTCAATCACTCTTATTCTCTCTCACTCTTTGTCTAGGATATATTGCCCGGAATTTCCCTTTCAAGTCTAAAGATATAATCATACCTCTATACAAAGCGCTTGTGCGTCCACACCTCGAATATGCGGTACAATTTGGGGTTGCCTACCTAAATAAAGATATAGCGCAGTTAGAAGGGTGCAACGTAGACCTACTAAATTTGTTCTTGGAATTCGAAATAAATCGTACGAAGAGAGACTCCGCTCATTAAGCCTATTATCCCTTCAAAGTAGAGGATTACGTGGTCAGTGGATCGAAGTATTCAAAATCTTGAGAGGATTTACTAATATTAATTACAGAATACTGTTAGAGATTCGATGAAAGAGGTAACACACCAAAACGGTTTTAAATTAGTAAATAAGCGTTTTAACTCGACTATAGCTCAAAATTACTTCACTTTTAAGATCGCAAAAACATGGAATAACCTACATAACCGTGTAGTAGAAAGCACGTCAGTAAATATGTTAAAAAATAGACTTAATGAGTACTTCAATAATGTAAATATAACATAGTAGGAGCTCAGATGAAAACGTCATAAATAATGAGTTAAGGAATAAAATGAAATGATCAATAAAAACATGCCAGCGACGTCTCCCTGAATGACATGGAATGAATGTGAGTTCCCCTCTTCCTTTTTCGTCTGTCCTATGCGTTTATTATTCTGGTCACTAGCAGGCGAAGTCTGCGGGAGAAGAGAGTACTGTCACATCACCCTCCTCTTCCCATTTGGAGGAGCGTGTGCGTGCATTTGAAGGAAAACTGAACCTGCATGTCAAAGGGTACACATGTAGATAAGTGTGTACCGTAGAATTGAAATAGTTAAAAAAAAGCATGTTGAAAAAAGCATTATATATAGTATATGTATAGTGGTAGTTTAACACCGTCTGGGTAAGTGGACTGGTCTTGAGCGCATCTTAGGGTATTTGCTGGTCATTGTTTCTGTAGTCTGTCAAACTCTTTTATTTTATTCTATCAATCTCTCTACATACATCTCTCTCAATCTTTCATAATCCAATTTTCCTATATATTTCTTAATCTCTTTTAATCTCTCTCACTCTCTCTTTCTATCTTTATGTCTCAGTCTCTATCTTCCCTCCTCTCTCTTCTCCCTCTTCTCTTTGCTCTCTTCTCCCCCCCTCTCTCTCTCCATATATATATATATATATATATATATATATATATATATATATATATATATATATATATATATATATATATATATATATATATATAAAGTGAAAGAGAGAAATTATTGAGTGAATCCAAAATGTTTGTCTCGTCAATTCGATTTTTGCCATCAAGTTTCTCCCTGCATTCTTGCTTTTGGAGAATTTAAAGCCGAGCGATGATTCGAAAAGCAACCAAAGGCATACAGCTCCGATTTGTTTCTTCTCTAGTCTCTTTGTTCCTGCGCATTTATGCCCCATCCGGGCGGGCCCTATTCTTGTTCTGATGCTGTATGACCTCTTGCTGGATTGACTTATATGCTTTCATTGAACGGTGGAGCCTTTTAATCTGGCTCGTGATTCAGTTTCAGCGAAAATGTAATCAAATTTATGTGGAGACTTTTTGCATCTTTCTCTTTCTTTCTCTCTTTGAAAAATAAATGTACCTGGTATTTTCTAGCTACGTTCTCAACGGCCTTCAATGGGGGGAAGAGAGAGGGTTTTTTATTCTTTTGCTCTTCTATAGATCATAAAATATGTACATAAGTGTCTAAACACGGTAAAATTCATTTTTTCCTATTGTGCTTTCTTTTTTCTTTTTTTTTATATCTGACCGTCCATCTGGCAAAATTTTTGTATGGCCTTGTTTCGAGTGGACTTCTAGTTCTTCGTTTTTAATTCTATCACCATTTGTGTTGTTTTTTGACGAATGTTTTCCAGCATTTAATATCCTCGCTTTATATAATGAACATAATTACACCATGTGGTGTCCTGTGTTGTTATTTATTTGGACATTCTAAAATCAATTCCCCGTTCCCCTTTCATAATTTTATCGTTTGATGAGGTGCAAGAACGTTTTAACATTCCAAATACCATTGCCGATATCCTTTAACTACATTATTTAAATACCAGAGAGAGGAGGAAAATGTGGAGTTGAAGAATTTTTTTCTCATGGAAGTTAACAGATGTTAGAAGTTAAATGATTCCTTAGGTAGTCCGTAATTAAGAATTTAGGAAAGGGCGTGAATAAAGAGGTTTTTATGAATAAACCTTGGTCTAAGGAAGATGTCCAGCAGCTTCAATAACGCCAGACTGTAGTGACCCAAAAGACCATGCAAAGTTAAGAGACGGGCCTATTCAAAAGAACGTGCATTCGATGGATAAGCATCTGCTGTACTATTCGGATGCAAGTTTTTTTGACTTTGCATAGTAATGGACTAAGAGTAACGCTGCCAATTTAATTAGCCAATTGGATTCTTGGTGATTTTTATTCGCACTTTAAAAGAGATTTAATAATACTTTTTCATCTGGAAATTCATAACTCCTTGGAAGGCTTAAGAACCTGACTGCTCCCCTTCATCGAGCTTCGTGAGAACCTCCCTCTGATGCATGCCATTCATTAATTTCATCTTAACTATGCCGGCCACTTGGACTGACATAATTAAGGGCTTACGTGAAAACTGGTTTGAGGATTAGCCCACAGCGGAAGCGTAAGTCAGAAATTTTCTAAAAATTAGGACGAAGAGTAAATCCAAATCTCTGAGTCCTCCACCGAAGAGTGAAAGATCTGGGCAAACTAAAGCTGCCCCACAGGCCAAAAAAAAGAAGAAAATTAAGAAGAAACCTCGGTAAACACAATACAACATGCTACGGAACGCACTAAAAATCCTGGAAATTAATAACAACGGCTGGATGACTAAAATAACTCTTTACGGAAATGTATTCAGATAAATTGATGCAAATATCATCTTAATTTCAGAACATGGGATCGACACACGTAATTCGGAAATGAAGATCTGGTATTATGATGTGTTGATAACAAATTATTCGCAGGAGCGGTACGACGATGCCGCTATTTCAATAAAGAAAGGGATCAAATATAAGCAAATAAGAAATCTAGATGAATCCTATCTCGCAACTGAGGTAGAACTCGACATAGGAAAGTTGATCATTGCTGCCGGATATCAACCGCCAAGGAAAGATGTTTTACCTATAGTCTCTCTCACTGGCCTATTTGGCAGAAAAAGCCCCAATATATTAATGGGGGATCAGAACACCAGATGCCGAGAATCCGGCTACAGGTCCTTCAATGGAATTGGAAGAAGCTTGGACATCTTGTTGGATAGAAATATTGTCCAACGAATAGACCCCGACTTTCCAACCTTTGTCAGAGGAGGGAGTGCCACCAAACCAGACAAATGTCTGGCTAATCGTCAGCTACCGTTTAATTACTACATGGAACTAATCCAGGTATCATGGATCGACTATATAGGAATCCTGCTTACCAGCAACAGGAACCCTATACATGCCCCAGCTGTAGTTAGAAAGAACTACAGAAAAGCAGACTGGGCACGGTACGAGCGCCTTCTCAAGACTACCATCCGGCCAACTTGGATGAAGCAATTCTCGAGGAGATCGACGAGGCACTCGACCACCTAAACAACGTCCTTGCCAACGTTAATAGGGCTTGTATTCCTAAATCCGAGTACAAGACCATCTCAGCATACATATAGATGGATTAGAGTATATGAAGGAGAAATACCGTGAACTGAAGTTACTATATAAAATCAACATCAGAAACGCATCAATTAACTCAATACAGCGAAGTAAAGAGATTAAAGAAGACCTCAACCAGTTGATCCTCGAACAACAGTGAAGACGATGGGACGATGCGATTGATAGTCTCGATCTTGAGGCATCTCCCAAAGGCTTTTGGAATAAAATCAGACGTCTCAAAGGATCGATTGGGAAGAGGAAGATTGAAATACTAAAAGAAGGTGGAAACCTAGAAACAGGATAAGGAAAGATTGAAGAAATATTCTGAAGTTATTGGGAAAGAATCTTCAGTATAACTGAAGAGGAAAACAAAGCTTATGATATAGAGTTCTAAGGCAATATCATAGACGAGCTTAACGACCAAATATATAGGACGCACCATCACCACCAAGTGGATAGACAGCGCGACGGAGACGCCGAGATTACTAAAGAAGAACTACTCGTTGCGCCCCGCTCATTATTTCAGAAAGCTCCAGGACAATAGGGGCTTACAAAGTTAAACTTTTAGAAGGCACCAGCCAATGTCATCGAGGGGATGAGAAGGATTTTTAACGCCTATCTGAATACGGGATACTTCCCAGATGCTTAAAAAACAGCAAAAAATATTTTCTTGCCAAAACATGGAAAGGACACGAGGTTAAGAGAGAGCTACCGGCCAATCTCACTCCTGGAATTTGGTGGGAAGCTCTTCGAGAAGATCCTCAACCAAAGAATTGTCTTTGGTTGATGGACGAAAACTTTCTTTACAACCTGTAACAGTTTTGGTTTCGTAGAAGCGAAGTACGGAAATGGCGATATACAAGTATGTCATCGCGGAAAAGGTAGCCCAAGCCAAACAGGAGAGGAGTTACGTGGACATTGTTTATCGGGATGTATCAAAGGGGCTTGATAAAGTGTGGCAACGAGGAATGCAGTACAAGATCTTACCTGGGCCTAAGTGAAAACTTAGAAAGAACTATCTGTGACTATGTCATGGAGAGAGCGGCGTATGTCAGTTTAGGGTGAACGGACGGACCGAAGTTTTCGCTTACTAAGAGCCTCCCGAAAGGGGGGGGGTTGTCCCTTTCCCACTCTCTACTCGATTTCCACCGCAGGTGTCTCAGCTCGTGCGAACCCCACTTGCTTCAATATTCAATTCGCTTATGATTTCGTCAGATAATCCCTTGTCCATGGAGCAATGCGCCTATGTAAGCTCGTATGACAGCAGCAGAGATCAAGAGAATAACATCTACGATGTGCAATGGAAGATCCAAACGAACCAAGGAAAGTTCAAAGTAGTTCCTATTGGCAAGAGACTACTATGTGATGTCATGGTGGGGGATAGACGCTATCCCTACACCACGGGGTGTAATGTACTTGGAATGAAGATTATTTTATTTGGATATATGAAGCACGTGGCAGATAGAATCTCCAAGGCCACAGCAGCAGTAGCTGCAGTCAAGACTCTATATATGTTCAGAAATATCTATGAAAGCAACAAGTAAATCATCTACAATGCACTTGTAAGATCTACGTTGTTATACCTCGTTCCGCCCTCTCTTGTGCCTCGAGGACACAAAAGAGGAAACTACAAGTGGTGCAGAACAAATCTGTGTACCTAATCACAGGTACACTTAGGCGAAATAGAAGACGCCAATAAGAGCTGCACCGTGAGGTGAGGTTACGTCCCATTAACGTTGTCATCGAAGAACGGACAGGGATTATACAGGAGCTGGCTAATCAAATGATTAACCAGAACAAAAGAGCTATAAGTCGCGCCAGATTTTCGAGTTTCCCTAGCCTATTAGCTGGCGGAAATGAAGTAACGTTCTACGCATGAAAAGGATTGTATTTTACTAAAGACCGATAAAAACCGATTAAGAGAAAAATATCCCGAACAATGGAAATCACCAACTATTGACATCAAATTTACAGATGAAGACTCACCTACACCGATCAAGACTACAAGAAAGAAGAAACAATTGACACAAAAAGTGCACACACTGCAAAATAAACAAATGCAAAGAAACTAAGCACAAAATCTAAAGTAATTTAATACAACAACAGCAAATGCGCATTTCATAACTAAAAACATTAATTTTATTAAAGACAAATGGCTTGAACGTCATAATAATTAAACTCTAACAAAAACAACAAAGGAAACACACGACAAAAAAATATTGAAAGCGATGGGCCTGATCACCCAGCTCTTGCATCTCTTTGCAAATCTCCCACACTACCTTCTCTCTTCCCCACTTGTCTATTTCCGTCTATCTATCTATACACCATTTTGCCCCCTACACACATATACTTATATCAATTCGCGCAATAGTATAGTTGACAAGGTTTGTCTTTACTTCCAACAAAAATTCAGAAATTTATCTTTGCTCAGTACTTAGTGTCCCCCGTACAGCTCGATTAAATCTTTTTGGTAAAGAGATCTTCTCATTATATCTGAGGCAGAGGGATATTCAACTTTAATCAATATTCATGATTCAGAATTAGTTTGCTATTGAACTATTGATAGGATTTTTCTAAGGTGCAACAATGCTATATCTTCCTCATCATTCACTCTCATCCATTATCTTTAAACTTGGGGCAATGAATTTTCATTATCCGTGCTATGAGACCATATTTTATACATATTGATTGCCACACAGGCCACTCAGATGAAATTACTATTAGCTAAATATATCCTTCATTCCCATCACAAAAATATAACAGAAAAATATTATACAGATAGAGGAGTATTAGCAAACAAAAGACTTGTGAGAATATTGCTGGTGGTGTAAAGATTTCAACCTGAATCTTTTACTGATTGTAGAAGTTGAAATAAAGTTTGTATGGAAATTTGTTTATTTATATACATCATGATCACTAACTATAATTTAAGAAGGGGATTTTTTTTAGTATTTGAATAATAATTTCATCTTAGTTTGGTTATGACTTGTTTTTTTAACAAAGTTATTTCTAATAATTCTTTTATAATATCAAAAGACAAAATGGTGAAGTTCAGAATTTGATATAAGTATCGAAATTTTGTGAATTTCTTAAAACCCCAAAGAATTACAAATGGTGAAGTTCAGAAAATTTATAAAAATTTAACCATGGCTGCTTTTTTTTAGATTTAAAATTTTAATCTTAGTAGCGAAGCGCAAGCTTCTCCCTACGGGGGAGTGGCGAAGCCATTGCCCGGTATATATATATATATATATATATATATATATATATATATATATATATATATATATATATATATATATATATATATATATATATATATATATATATATATAAGACGGTAGGTCCAAAAGTTGTTGGCCTTATAATAATAAAATTACGCTATTTCATCAATGCTTCTCAATTCCATTTCTTTCACGCCTCGATATGATTGACTCCAAATCTTATTATTTAAAAGCAATCATCGCCTACTTTATCATCAGTAATAGAGAAGTGTATGAGCACCCCATTGAATTGGTGAATATTGAGCACACACACCAGTGATTAAATTCCTCACCAAGGAAGGTGTTACTCTAACCAAAATCGAATGCCGTTTTGATGGTGCATAACCCCAATTCTTCCCATTCTTATAGCACTGCAAAAGTGGGCAACATTGTTTCGTATAGAAAAATAAACACTTAAAAATGATGAACGTAAAGGACATGAAACGAGTGCCATAACCATGAAAATATTACGGGTGTGGAAGAAAAATTGAATAGTAACCGTTGTCTTAAGGCAATAGAAATAGCAGTAAGAGTTGATGTTTCTAAACCAAATGCCCTTCGCATTTTACACGACCATATCCATATGAATGGGGTGAGTGCACTCCGGGTCCCAAAACTATTTCCTTCAGTCCCGAAATCGCGCAGAGTGGAATGTTGAGTTTTTAAATCTTTGTCCATATAAGGAAATTGATGATATTCGTTCCATTGTAACCGAAGATGAAACCCTGGTTCTGTACTATGATCCTCTATCCAAAAGACAATTGATCGAATGGCCTAACGAAGACCTCTTGCTAGTACTTTCTTTTAATTCCTGATAAACTGTTTTAAGCAATTTGGAACTCCTTCCCTTCTTCCTTTTCTCATTTTTCACACTTTGATCTTTCTTCTTGAATATTTCCCGGACAGTGACGCTCGAGAATGCAACATTTCTTGCGATTTGAGACTGGAAAAATGCTTATTTATTATATAGTATGATGCCCTAATGCCCCTTCAATCAAGGGTATGGGCATATTGAAGTCTAAACACTTTTATTCTAGTTTCACTAATCTGAAAAGACGAAAACTACAATTAGATCGAGTGGAAAAATACAAACAGGAAATTGGCAAATTTCTCAATTTTACTTTTTTTAATTAGAGAAGATAGAGACTTGGTTAATATTGTATAGGTAGATAAACAAAATGATGCCACAAAACAAAGTTCCCACAAACAAATACTAAAAAAGTTTTTTGGGGGGCATTTTATATTATTAAACGTGAATTTGAACTTATTTATATACTTATAATGACACTTTTTGTGATGTTTCATCATCCGATTATTTTACTATTGTCATCATTTTACGCCAAAAAGTTGACCAATCTATTCACTTTTGTCATCACAGTACATAGAGGGCGAAGAGGCCGTGGGAAGCACTCTTGTGGGTATGTTCTATGTCAGCAAGTACATTATTTTAATATATTACACATAGAAAGTAGAAATTTATACCGTCCTATATGATTAAAATTAATGGTGGGAGAGCAGCGTAGCATAATTCGTGTTCATCCCAACATATAATCAAAGTTTTGAATAAATGATTCGATTCATTTTTCCTTGGGAATATTCCAAAAATATCAAATAAAAGTATTTTGTGCCTAAATCTGAAACTTTTGATGGTTTTGTTAGTTCTGTCGTAATTCTAATTTGATTTGAAATTAGAATGGCTCAAAACAACATTTTCAACCAATTTCCATCAGTATTTCCGAATCGCAGAGAGACCAAATTTCTCTTTCTCTTGAAAATCACCAAAATGGCCAACTTTACGGCTTATATGCCCCTTACCGCCCCTTGGCACCCCCCGAGATAATCACGAATTACCTCGTAATAATGGTATAATCGGCAGCCTCTCTTCTGATGGCACTTGCATCATTTTCCCTTAGGGAGACGGATTCCATGGAAACCGCCTTTTGCCTAATGAGCCGCTGCCCCACTCCCCTTCTCATTCTTTAGGGATTCTGGAGATAGGCAGTCAGTGGCTTACTATATAAGGAGTGATGTTATGCGGTTAGTATAGCAGAGTAGCCACCTTAACAGTGCATCTGGCACGCCTGGGGGACGCTCTTCATCCACGCCAAGCGTCCTCCAGGCGTGCCTATGCCGTGTGAAGATGGCCACTCATTGCTATAGTAACCGCATGTGATATCTTGCCATGCAAGCAGTTGATGGACATACTGGAACAAAATGGTGCAAAAATTAAATAAATTATATACCTAACCTGCAGCAGGAAAGATTTCACTAAGGTTATATCAGTTATCAGGTTTTTTTAACACAATTAGCGAACAAAGATTTATCAAGAGCGAGATAAACTTTTTTTTCAAGCAAAAGAGAGAAAAAAATCATGTCATGGAGAATAAAGCCACGGAAACTCGATACCGAAAGCAAAATAAATACCTTCCAAATAGCATTAACAAAAATGACCCAATATTATAAAAAAAATATTTTACTGTGCAACATTGGTAAATAACATTGATCGAGGTAATTAAACATGGAGAGGTTGGTTATGTAAACACGATGTAATTATATATAATTATATTTATACGATCAGGTAGGAATTGCTCTTGATTACTCAAGTCAAGTGGCTGCACCTCGCGTCTATTGAGAGGTTGGAGATTGACGGTGAGACTGGCACTTGGCGTGGAGTGTTCGAGTGAATTAAGCAAATGCCAAGGCGATGACAACGCTATGATTCGCATCTCTTTTCAGTACCACTAAAATGGCTCGAGTGCCGTGAAGTTGACAGGTGTCGCCATCATGGGGTTGCCAAACATAAAGATAAGTGAGCCAAATATAGGACGCTGAGACACACTCAATTCGTTTATTAAAAACAACTAGGGGTAACACATAAAATATATAATGCTAATCAGTGAAAGAACTATTGAAAAAAACATGGCACTGAAAAAAATATAAAACAACAGCCAACAATTGGCAGAACATTCGAGGATAAAAGGTGAAATGAAGTCACAAAGAGAGAAAAGATCGTTGAAAGGGTGAAGAATTCTATCATGTATATGATAATAATAGAAACGATACACCAAGTGACAAGCCTCAATAAATGAAGAGGATGTGTCACCTGTAAAGTCATAAAAATATCTCCATCCATTTAAGAGCACGAAAAATGGTAAGACGCCTGGGGAGAATGGGGTCACAGTAGACCTTATAAACAAACCAACATTAACATCTCTCCTACATATACAATCATGCAACATCGTAATTAAGTTTTCACTGCCTCAGTAATAAAATACAAATAAAGAGAATCGATAATGGGTAAACAAATCTCCGCCAACCTCATTTACTCCAGTACTAGCGGAAGTTTTCAGGAATTTTTAGTGAGAGGAAAAGGAATAATTACTAATGGGACATATTAGGTAGTTTTTTAAATGAAAGTAAATTTTAAATATACAAGAAAATAAATTTATTCAGCAAAATAATGTCCATCATTATATACCACACTCCTCTATAGCTTAACTAAGTAGTGGTTGCCTTCTTGAAGGATTCATTCGGTTTTGATAAAATATATAATTTGATTTCCTTTTCCACCTCTTTCATATCAGGGTAAACCTTACCATTTAGCTTTTGTTGTAATGAATTAAATAAATGTTAATCACATGGTGCAAAGTCCAGTGAATATAGAAGGTAAGGAAGAACTAACCAACCTAACCTACTAACACTTTCGGTTGACCAGCGAAGGCCCTAATGTTGGAGAGTTCATTTAAACCTTGTAATTATTGAGCATATAAGTCAACAGTAACTGGTTACCTATTATTTAGGAGCTAATAATAAATCCTTTTACATCCAACCAAATGGAAACCATAGCCTTCTGCTGTTGGACACCACGTGTGAATGATTGTGTTTTAGTTTGCAATTAAGCCACTGTTCTGAGCTTAATGTGGTTGTAAGCAACCAATCTTTCATCTACCATAACAATTCTGTTTAGAAATAACTCACTGTCAGAGTCAATAAAGATTAAACAATATTTGCACGTTGTAGGCGTTGTCCCCGAGTCAGTTCATAAGGCAACCAAACATTTTGGTGAACTTTACCATTATTTATAAGATGTTAACCTCTGTGCTGTCGGGAGATTACCTCTCAAGGGTCTCAATTTCAGTATGGCGTCTTCTGCACATGAATTCTTTTTAATCCAGATTCTTCTGAACAAAATTCCATTAACCAAAGCTGACATTTAGGAATATTCAACACATTTTCATTCACTCCTGTAATGTTTTTGCTGCTGTGAAACTATTTCGTTTTTTTCATTCTTAAATCTTGATGTGAAAATTTCACTTGCCACCTTCGCTAATGAGGTGTTCGAAAAAAGGACTCGCTATTGCTAGTTTAAAAAAGGCAAAGGCAAATTTGGACGAATTTAAACAAATATAAGAACAATTTTTACTGAAAAAGATATTAATTTCTTCAGGACCTAATAATTAAACCATCTTAGTTTTGCTGATAACATTGTTATTTGTTTCAAATTCGAAACAATTACAGTAATTGATTGTCGTAGAATAGGCTCTCGACGATATACCATATATAACTATTCGTTGAGGGAATTATTCTAATATTTCGAGTGTGTGGAAATATGATTGACCGAGGTTAGTCCAAAAGGGAGGGGGCTGTAGAGGCTTATTTATCTTCAATATGCTTAAGAAGTGGAACGGAGCACAAGGATAAACAATATGGCTACCATTAATAAAATGGAGTTTGATTAATTAAACTATCAACAACACACAAAAAGAAAATGTTTACATAAACGGAGAATGGAAAGGGTCGTGGGAATATCAGACTAATCCGAGGATTAAGATTTGGAGAGATTTTAAAAGGTAAACAAATAAAAATTAAAGGGGGGGAATGGTTTGCTAAACCATTTAAAGCACAGGGTTGCGTTGACAAAAGGTTAAATGATTAAAGGTAATGCTCAGCTTACGTAATTACAAAGTTTTTGTGCAGAGGAAGACGATGCGAAGGAATCTTCGGTCCACTGGCGATTTCCAGCAGAAGGGTTCTTCGGGGGGTTGTCCTTAACGAAGGGGAAGGACTGTCTTCGAAGAGTGAGAGCGAAGTGGGGCTCGGAAGCACGAGCGATCTTGTGACAGCAAATCGTAGGTGTTCTAGATGAACAATGGAGGATATTGTTGAAACCAAGCCCTCTCTTGAAGAACGTTAAAAAGGGGGGAATTAAATTATCCAGGTGTGATTTCTTGGGAACAAGAACCGTTTCTTGACGAACGGGCTTGAAGACAATGGCTGTTCTAACTTTGTTCCCTTTTTGAACAACAGGGGGGGGGGGTGAGAACCGTTTCTCGTCAACGGGAACAAAGAACAATGGCTGTTCTAACGTTGTTCTCTTTCTGAACAACAGGGGAGGGGCCTTGTCGACTTGGCGTCTCGAAGGCACGAACCTTGGCACTCAATGGATATCGTCCTCTTCTGGACAATAAGGGGGTTCTCGAGGTAAAGAGTTCCTAGGTGCACAAGGGAGACCGGATCGGCGTGATGCCTTGCGAAGATTATCGGGAAAAGCTATGATATAAATAGTCGAAGCCATCCCCTTGGCGTAGGAGACAATTGAGTGGGAGGCTTCGGGGGAATGTCCCGCTGGCGCCTGAGAAAATATCTTATCTGCCCCTAAGCCTAACTCAATCTGGCGAGATCGACGTATGGAGGCGAAACGGGGGAGTGAACCTCTTGATTAAACATTAGCTATGGTGGGCGATAACGCGTTCTGCTTCCTCTCGCAGATGCACGTGGGTAGCATGTTTTTCTAACATGAGATAGCGGCTGAATTTAAGCGGCCTCAGACCGTTCTATCACATTGATAACAAAATTACCACAAGCCAATCTCACAGTTGGACTGAAAATGGAGTTTCAAAATATGAAAATAATGATCAATAATTTGGTGAGGAGTTAGAGAAATGAAGATTGAGGTTCAAACTTTAGCCCAGTACACGGACACTTAGGGTAGTTTGTGAGTCCCAATGGAAGGATGCAAACCGAAGTAAGAGGGAAAGTCCCTTCAATCATCTGCGGCGTTTTGTGATAAGATGATAAATGGTTATTGCATTGATGGTTTCAAATCACAAAAGTGCCTTTGAATGTCTAAATGAGGCTTCTGTCACTAGATGGCCCACCCAGTGCCAAATCCGATGGCAGATTTAAAATCTCCAGTGTGAAAAACAATATCTTCCATGGTCATATGGATCATTCCCTGGCTCTAAATTGGTATAATTAAACTTTACTTCTTTCCAAAAAGCGACGCCTTGACCTTGCGCCTCGCCGGAAGTAAAAAACGACGCCTAGACCTGGCGCTTCGCCGCAGGTAATCAGGCGAAGTAAAAAAATATAGGGTGTCCCAAATTTGGGACACATAGGCAAATTGCATATTTTCACTAAGAAAATAACTACATTTTATTTAATTAAATATTAATAAATAACATCTTAAAATGCAAAGTTCGATGCGGTTTGCGAGATTCACCCGATAAATCCGATGCAGTAACTCCGGATTTCCGTCAATTTGAGCACATTCATTTATGATGCGCTGTTCTCTCAGGTAGTTTCGTATCTTTAATTTACATTAGATACACTTGGTCGTCCAGAAAGGGGTGTTTGTCCATGACACTGCCTGTTTCTTTCAACTCACTACCTTCACTACGGTGGTCGAAAGTCCACTGAAAAGTACCAATTTAATCCTTTCTTCTTTTGACAAGACTTTTAGAACACCCTATACAATGTGGAGCAATAAGAAAGCTTATTAGCTACAGAAGCGAAGTACTTACAAGGAAAGCATTTAAATCAATGCGTCTTTCAAGTCTTAATGTATGGAAGTGAAACTTCAACACTGAACATTAAAAACACTCCTAAATTTACGATAATTCAAAGTGGAGATGTGCAGAACGCTCTTCTAACAGAAAGGAAACAAGATGGACAAAAGAAATCCTAAAGTGGTGACCTTTATACATAAGACCCCCAAAGGAAGATAAAATTCCCTCAATCGTAGAAGTGACGTGTAGTACTCGAAGGCTGAAAAGGGATCAGTAAAATGTTAGGATGTAGGCTTTTGTCCAGGTCGCTGGCATCGGGAGGCGGTATATGGGGCATGAACAATGTCAATAAATTCATCCCGCGCGTATCGTCAAGGTGACTAAACCTAGATAGGGGTCACTGGCTTCGAACGTTTTTAT
Organism: Ceratothoa steindachneri; assembly: GCA_963969495.1. Classification (NCBI taxonomy): domain Eukaryota; kingdom Metazoa; phylum Arthropoda; class Malacostraca; order Isopoda; family Cymothoidae; genus Ceratothoa; species Ceratothoa steindachneri. Next base: position 173,662,381 of record OZ018322.1, on the reverse strand, counting down.
CCTATGAACGCAATGGCGGTAATGGGCAGAGCTCTCATTAAACCCTTCCAGGCATGCTAGAAAAGACGATGTGAACCAAATCTAACTTATGTGATATATATATATATATATATATATATATATATATATATATATATATATGATGAAAATTAATGCAATATCGCAAGAAAAGGTAAAGATGAGGAATTAGACCACATTCTCCGAACACAATTTAATTCAGAACAGTTTCGGTGTATCTCACACCCTTTTTCAACTGACAATGGGTAGAAAATATAAGAGAAATGCATATAAGCATAACACAAGATCCTCTCTTTTTTCCCCCAATCCCCTACTTGTGGCTAATCTGGGGGGGAAGGTTAGGCCTAAACATATTGAAGGGCTGACATTTAACTATTTTGTTTATATGCTTTCTTATTACTGGATTAAAAGAAAATTTACCCCCAGATAGATTTAAATTAGGAACTGACGATATCAAGCTCGATTCTACGATTCTTCTCTTAACATAGTTAGCCGATTTAAATACCATTTTACTTCCATTGAAATCGATCGTATGATTCTTGTCTCTAACATGGCAAAATATTCCACTGCTTTCGCTGCCCACTCTAATATCTCTTTTGTGTTCGTACAATCTCTTGTCTAGATTTCTCCCCGTTTCCCCTATATAAACTTTGTGGCAATCGTTGCATGGTATTGCATATACTCCTATGTTATGATGTTCTTTGGGTTTCCTGGCCATCATCAATTGGTTTAAGGAATTATTATATTTAAAGGCTAGATTAATACCCGCTTTTCCAAATATGTCCTTTAAACTATTTGATATATTATTAAATGGCAATGTTATACATTTGTTGAAGTCGTTAGTGCGGGAAGGCTTATTACCATAGAATGTTTTCCTAGCTGCAAAATGGGCAGACGATATGAATCAATCGTCTGCCCATGGTAATAAGCCTTCCCGCACTAACGACTTCAACAAATGTATAACATTGCCCTTTAATGATAAATTAAATAGTTTAAAGGACATATTTGGAAAAGCGGGTATTAATCTAGCCTTTAAATATAATAATTCCTTAAACCAATTGATGATGGCCAGGAAACCCAAAGAACATCATAACATAGGAGTTTATGCAATACCATGCAACGATTGCCATAAAGTTTATATAGGGAAAACGGGGAGAAATCTAGACAAGAGATTGTAAGAACACAAAAGAGATATTAGAGTGGGCAGCGAAAGTAGTGGAATATTTTGCCATGTTAGAGACAAGAATCATACGATCGATTTCAATGGAAGTAAAATGGTATTTAAATCGGCTAACTATGCTAAGAGAAGAATCGTAGAATCGAGCTTGATATCGTCAGTTCCTAATTTAAATCTATCTGAGGGTCAATTTTCTTTTAATCCTGTAATAAGATCGCAAATGAATAAAATAGTAAAATGTCAGCCCTTCAATATGTTTATGCCTAACCCCCACCCCCCCAGATTAGCCACAGGTAGGGGATTGGGGGAAAAAAGAGGGGATCCTGTGTTATGCTTTTATGCATTTCTCTTATATTTTCTGCCCAGTGTCAGTTGAAAAAGGGTGTGAGATACACCGAAACTGTTCTGAATTAAATTGTCTTCGGAGAATGTGGTTTAATTCCTCATATATTATATATATATATATATATATATATATATATATATATATATATATATATATATTGGGGGCATATTCTTTCACTTATGCAGTTTATGGTTGAAATCTATTGTATCTGTGGCATCAATAATTCTTTTGCAAAAATCTTTATATTTTCTCAGTTTTTTCTTGTTTTCTGTTGTTAATTTATGGTGAAAGATATACATATATATTCTTAAAGATTATCTTAAGAGTGATGCTCGCAAGCTTATTCAAGAAATAAGATGGCTCCTTCAATAAGACAAAGACCCCAAACTCACGTCGAAATTGGTTTCTTCCTGATCGAAGAAAATTAAAATAAAGCTTTTGCAAGAATCTTCATACTTCCTCAGTTTTTTCTTGTTTTTTCTTATAATTTCTAATGAAAGATATATATATATATATATATATATATATATATATATATATATATATATATATATATTCTCTTAAAGATTATGTGAAGAGTGTTGATCGCAACCTTAGCCGAGAAGGAAGATGAAAGAAAGACGACGCTCATGCGAGACACCGAATCATCGATGAATTGGAGAAGTTTTGACAAGACAATTCAGACAAAATTGTTCCCAAATTTGTTTGAATCAAGTCAAAATTATAATAATAGTTTAAAGAGTCGTATCAAGTAAAAGGTTTTTGTGTTTTACGATTGACTATTGATTATCAAATTGTATAGAATTTGAATACTTTTTATTGCATTTCGTTAAATGAGTTATTATTATTTTTCAATCAACTTGTTGAAATTTTCTCAATTTTTGCAGTGAACGGTTCTTGAAATTTGTCGAAAAATGTTTTGTTTTGTTTTTTTTGTTTTTTTTCATAACATGGAGCAAATACACTTAATTTTAGAGCAGGTTTTAATTCTTTCCGTCTGTATATACTTAATAGATTTATGTACATATAAGAGCACAAAAAGAGAGTGCTGCAAAATGTATTTCAGCTCAATGAAAGCAACCTATAGCTAAGAGTAATAATAAAGCTTTTGCAAGTAGTAAATCGAAACATGGTTGCCATTATTTTCGACTCTATATTCTGCCGCTAAATTACTCGGACATTTCTCGACGCCATTTCCATATTCTCTCTTCCCAATAAGATAATACTAAGCTTCCTACATCATATATCCATAATAAGCAACACTAAGCTTTAAACATAAATTACTATAAATGGTGTTGCCATTTTGTTTTACTCTTCAAATGTTCTGGAAGAGAAGGAATTGCAAGCTCTCTTAATAATACACTGTATGTAAGAATTTCAGACTAAAGAATAATTTCAAGCTACTACAGCTCACTGTCGACTTTCTCTCACTTAAGGTAGATGTCCACAAGAGACTTTAAATTTATACTTTTGAATAACCAGACATATTTGTATGAAAATATTTATTGGAGGACGTCTTTGAAATGTCCAATATTTAGTGATAACAAGTTTTGCTTGTGCAATCTTGATAATCCTTAACCTTTTCCATTGTTTATTCTTTTTATCTACCATTTACTTTCTTCTGTCTCGACACCCCTGTTTCACTACTGATTGCGAATGACCTGCTTAAAATGATCTTGCCCTAAGTGATGTCATCTAATAAAAACATTGAGTTTCGGCCGGGCTGGAAATAGGAAAGTGAGAATCGGAGAAAAAGATTTAGATAGCCGTACCTTCCCTCCTTCCTTATCCGCCTAGGAGGAGCTAGGGCGGGAAGGGAGTGCGGTATTCAGCATTTGAGTTGGAATAAATTTACCAGGGACTCCTGCATGTAAAGAGTGCAATATACGTTCTGTATTAAGACAAATCAACCGCGAGTGCTTGAGTAAGAGTTATCATATTTCAAACCCGTCTGTTTAAGTGCCATAAAAAAAATATAGCCAGAAAACTCCCGACTTTGCATCGCTCTTCAAGGTCAAAAATATAAAGATGAAAAGAGTGAAATGTGAAGATGGGTGGCAGTATGAAAAGAGTAATATTTGTGAGAAAGCGAAAGGGTCGCCATGCAACCGTAAGAGCCGAACTTAGCAAACGTCCATGCGTGAAAGTTTTACCTGTGTTACAAAATTTTGTGTAGACATTTAAAACCTTCACAACGAAAAATAGCTCGTAGATTATCGTGATGAAAAAAAATCGAGTAGAGTCGACAATGCGACAAAAGAAAACAAGCAGGAAAGCATCGATGTCGTTGAACCTAAAGCTCATGTATTCATTGGCGCGCACACACAGTATTGCTCCCCCCAGTTGCTCATCATGCAGTTTCCTCCCCTCTCAGCCCCTCCCCCCCAAAGTAAATTCCGCAACGATAAAGACACTGCCCCCTCAATAATTGGGCTTATGGGGCAAAGGCGTCCCCGGTCGGCGAAGGCAAGCATAGAAGAATCTTTGGTCAATTTTCCTTCGATCCGTGATTTTAGGTCTGTGCTTTTCGCCTCTCCTCCCGACCCACACCCGTGTCTTCTGCCTTGAGATTTCAGAAGTTTGCCTTCCCAATTCAACATGTTTTGGGAATTCCTTTTTAAAGATGAGCCAGTTTTCATGTTTTCGTATTTCTTGAAATCATAACGAATGGAAGAGTAGAAAGAGTGACAAAGTTAAAAAGCGAGAACTATCATAGTAAATGGCTAGGCTATTGATGGCGGAAAATGAAAGGTATAGATTAGGTATTGATGAAATATACCAACTATGAGATAAAAGAGCTATGCATTAATTTGACTTAGAAAAAAATGGAAATCAAGAATTATCAAAGGGAAAACAAAGTGAGTAAAGGAAACAAATAAACAAGGAATATGTAACAAAACAATGAATGATAGAAAAGAGGACTGCGCTCCTTTATGAGTATAAAGGGTAGTCTAACAGCGTGAAAAATTCATTTATTAATTAAAATTAACGATCATTTTACCACCAATAAGGATCATTTCTAAATATTCAGTTGGTTAATTTTTAGGCCACTCAGAGAACTCAGGCTTTAATTAGTGGTTGTCACCAGACTTCTCCGGACTAGTTTTAGTTTATTTTACTTTTAAATAAGAGGACCAAGAAGAAGGTTTTCGATACGAGTCTCCTCTCTGAGCTCAACTTCATTTCAAAGGTTACGGTAGTAACGATGCCCACGATAGCCGATAAGGCCTTTAAAGTGCCTTATCAACCAGGAGGAGTGATCTTGCATGCCATTGTATTTTTTGTTATTATTTTTCTAACACAAATGTCTAAGCACTGCAAGTACGTGCTTTAATTAGCCACTTCTCAAAAAAAAGCTTCTTGTCTTAATCTTTTTTACACTTTAAACCAATTTGTTTGTGACTAATATTTAGATTTGATCAGAATACTCTATTTGTAGCCTTTTTTATCTTGGACATTCTCCATATTTCAATTTTTTTATATTTAATTACTTTTTCACTTACCTCTTTTTCACAGTCTTTCTTTAGTGAGTAAAAATGCCTCATCGATATCTTCTCTTCTCCGAATTAAAATATATATTGATCCATATTTCGATTGAGTCACGTAGTAATACGTCGATTATTATTCACCTACAATATAAAGTAATAGTAAATATTAACCTAAAGTTACCTAACATTATATACTAGATATTATTATATATATAATATATATATATATATATATATATATATATATATATATATATATATATATATATATATATATATATATATATATATATATATATATATATATAATTTACGATGGTAAGTCACTTATCTTCTACAGAAGGTACATTAACTTGCATTTCAGTTTCCCATTTAAAATTCCTCCTTGCCCAGGAAATTTAAGCCTTTCTCACTATTAAACCATTGCGGCATATGTTTGACATACCTTTCAAACCACTTCATACCACTTCAGCACATCAATGTGTCGCTTTTTTAAATCTCTTTGCCGAATTCCTCAAAAGTACCCAGATAAACAAAAGAGTTTATTTCTCAAAGGGATATAAAAGATGCAGTCACCAATGAAAACAGCTCTTGTGTAAAATAAATTACGAATACAAAGTAAAGAAATAACATAAAGTTGCTGGTAGAAGAATGACAATAAGAAAGAATATTACAGAATATTCCTGCCGAACAATATTACCGAAATCGTGCAAGCTTAGAATGTGTTTGGTGTTTTTTGCTGGCTGTAACCTTTTTATAATCTATGAGTAGTAAGGTTAAAAAATAGCCTGCATATATAGTGCAATTTCCTACAAATGTCACCCCGCGAAAGAAGTTAATTTCCTTCTGGATAAGGACTTCCTCAATTCTACGCCGAGTAGAGATCTCCCTAAGTTGTCGAAGCAAAATCTCGGGAAAAATCAATTTCTATCTAAAACAGAAATAATAGATTTTATCATTTCTCTTAAATGTCTTAATGGGAAAGATTTGTGTGGGATTAAGAAAATTTATTTTAGAAAGAAATTAAGGTTTTCGCAAGGTAGCAATTGTAAGGTTTTACACTATATGGCAAGGCCTTATGGCCTTGAACCCCCAAATAATAGAATCCTGCTTTATTGTGTTGAAACACTAAAATCCAATAATTCAATCTTGCATTTCATACCTTAAGTATGATAGAAGGTAAAGAGTGGAGCTATCTAACAATCGAATAATTCTCATAGTGTTTATGGAATCATTAATCCTTATAGACTGAATTTACTTGATTACAAATTCATTCATCTGATAATTCGTCTACGGATGCTGCTGCAATAATTACTTCCACGCACGATTATATAAGACTACAATGACCATGAAACCTTTTGATGGAAATGACAAGAGATATAATTATCGTATATTTTTTTTAAATTTATAATAGTAACTTTCTTTTTTTAAGGATAAAAAAATATATTTTCTAATGATCAGCCATTTAAGGTTTTAGAAAACCCAATATTTGGTTACTGAGTTTAGTTAGCTCTCTATATTGATGGTTCCTGTTATTTTTTTCACCAAAAGTTCTTGTAAACTAATCAACAGCCGATATCCCACATCTCTTTTCATTTTTCCTCTGTATATTCACCAACTCCTCCCATTTACGTGGTACCAAGGGTCTTCTCTTCTTTTTGCCCTCCTCCAAACGACGAAAGCAAGCAACGAAGAGGCTTCGGGGCCAAAAGTTGCAAACTATACCCCTAAAATTAAAGAGGGAGTCCTCATTTCCCCCCATCCACCTAACCGAGAGAATATGTACAACTGAGATTGAAGTGTGCGGTGTGTCTGAGAGAAAAAGAGAGAGTCTGAGTGAAATATAAGGGCTGAAGACGATAAGAGATATCTTCGTCCTATTACAATGTAATAACTGTCTCCGAGTTCTCAAATTCTTTGCAGAGGTGTGGAGAGAGAGATAGAGAGAAAGCTCGTCGCCATTGCGGAGTTAAGCAAGGGAGAGGCAGAGAGAGAGGAGGAGCAAAAAAGAGTGGGGTGTATGGTTTAAAAGCGAGTGAAACGAGTGGAAAGCGAGAGCGTAAAGAAGAGAAAAGAATATGCGATGGAGAATTTTACCAGCTGGAATTTCGAAGAGAGCGAGGCAAGAGGAAAGAGAAGCGCTGAGAAGTGTAATGCAAAACTATATTAATCCATTTGTTATTTATTCATCAAGATTTCATCCTTTAATCTTATATATATATATATATATATATATATATATATATATATATATATATATATATATATATATATATATATATATATATATATATATATATATACAGTTATACCACGTAGGGAAAAGGAAAGATTGATTGGAGATAGTACTTTCGTTTTCTTAACATTTTCAAACTCACAATGGCTTATAAAATAGAGACACCGTATTTATACAAAGCAATGTTTTCCCTATGAGGTCAGATTTTTTGACTTCTGATAAGTTTGATTTGAGGAAGAAAGATACGACTGGATCTAAGGAAGACAAACTGGTGCTAATATCTACATTTAGAATTAAGCAACATCAAAATGTAGTATCTAAGGGATATTCAAATAGTGCTTTGGCCGTGCACAGGCTTAAAATGGGTAACCAGATTAACTGGTCAAAAGCAGATACCATAATGCATATAAATGATTTTATTAGCAGAAATATCTTTAAATTCTTCCTAATCTCCAGCACAAAGAAGAGAAATGCAAATATAAGCCCCCATTTGTTAACAATTTAACAGCTGAAGGATGAGATAATAAGGCATATTGGTGAGATCGAGGAGCAACTATGTAGAGACGCCATAAAAAATTTTAAACATCGAGTGGAGGTGTGCCGCCGAACCCTTGGCGGACATTTAGGCGATAATAGTTTTCACACATAATTGCCATGGCTCAAATAACAGGATCCAATAGTGAAATCAATAAATTTTTACCAATAACACTGTTTTATTTACTGCTAACTTCAATCCGTTTAATGGAACACCCGTTATTTGTCACTTTAGAGAGGACGATAGATACTTCATCCCTCCCTACCAGTAGGGCAGCGAGGTTCCTTTTAAGTGTACCATTAGTTTGATCTATCACTCTTTCTAAAAGCTTGTGTAATATAGTACTTTTGAAGATTAAAAATCCGTCTGTTCCCATTTAAATGTTTCTCATCGTGTAACGTAAGTTAATATATAGAAGCTCCTCTGACTATTCCAGCATCAGCTAGCAGATCGAAATAAATCACAGCTACTTGCACCTGCACACATGTACAGCTGTCGCCCCTCGGTGATGCAGCGACGTGTTTGGAATGCTGGCGGAATAACACTCATAATATGGAATGTGGAAAAAACAGTCGCAAAGGAGTCTTCTCTTGTAATTGTGTCTGCGATGATGGTCCCACCTTCCTCGTGAATGGGAAGAAGTTACTGGATAAACTAATCCTGAATCATTTGGACTCAATTTCATTTCTCTGAATGAGGAGTCTTCTCCATGAATGAATACACGAGCATGCCATCCTTGAAGAGCAGCGAGCGTGACTTGCGTGGCGAGCAGTGGCTGATCCATAGTCCACGAAAAGGTCACACGTGGAAAGTGAAGAACTGTGGCCTACTCGGAGTCTACAAAAATGTCACGCGGGAAGAGGGGGGCCCGTAGATAGGTTTTTGATGAACGTGAGAGCTTCCGCACTCGTGTCCCAGAAAGGTATCAAGAACAGAGGTGACTGTTTTCAATTTGTGGGAGTAGAACGTACCTGGTCACGCAGACCACAACAGTACTTTCTACTTAGCCTCTAGTCTAGAAGTTTCCTAGCATAGAATACACATTTTACAAAGTTTAAGTTCACATGTATCACTCAATTTTGCACTATATATATGAATGACCACATGGGCAAAATATTCCCCTCTAAAAAACAAAACCACCTCTTTACCATTCAAGAAACGGAGCTAAACCCTAATGATGACGAAATGTGTCCATCGAACAACCTTCGTTCCGTCAGTTAGACGGATAACTTTCAAACGTTTGAAACCGACGGGCTTAGATACGCCTGGTAGCCACTCGTTGATGAGCTTTCATATCTTCCAGGGTCCTCTATCTATCTTTGTTTTGTTTTACGGTTTGGGTGATCTCGTTTTTCACGCCTTTATCCTTCCCTCTCGACGGGACCTCCTGGTTGGATTAACGATCATTGGCCTGCTCCTTCTCTGAAATGGCGAAAAACTATCCCGTATCAGAATATCTACTTACTCAAAGAATGAGATTCCTTATCATTTATTCTTTCATTATTGGCTGACTTATTTCTCTTGAGAGGAACTTACAAACTGAACCACGCTAATAGCTTGGTAGGGAAAGTTAGGATTTGTCGGTTTTCTGTGAATCAATTTTGGTGAAACATTTCCAGGAACGTTTGCAAAATATGGCGACACGAATGTTATTTTTGCATTATGCTGTGTTTACGTCCTTCAAATTTTATTTCAGATTGGTCGTCCATGAGGTGAACTACGCTAATAGCTTTTAAATGAAAGTAGTCCATCGAGACATATTTTGAAGAAAACATAGGATAATTACATATACACATTAAGCATACCTTGTGTATATATCTAACAGAAAATCATAATTATAATACAGGAATTAATTGACATACTGAATTATTTGCCCACATGAGCGCCATTTTGATAGGTGAATTCCAAAACCTATCATGAATGGAATCTGCCAATTTCTTAATAGTAGCAGTTTCGACTGCCTCTGCTGCAGCTTTGATAGTCGCCCATAAAAATTCTTTTGAAGAAAATCAACTTGCATCGGCAAAATATCTTGTTCCATAATGGATCACAAATTTTAGATTTGGCTGAGACCTGGAGAGGCTGGCTTCCCCACCATCAACTTGTCACCTTGTATTTCGTAAGAGCCTAGAAACGCTTGGGTGGAGCTGGCAGAATAGAATGGAGCATTATCATGAATTAAATCTAGTGTCCTTAGAATTAATAACGGTAAGTCATTTAGCCAAAGATCCAAGACCTCCTATAAAAGATTGCAGAAGGCGGCAATTGTCACTTTAAAGTTTAAACACATCAGACACCCTGAGTAGGCCAAATGTTCTGTGTCCAATTATACCTGCGTTCAACGTGACTCCTTATCCCTTCTATTGAAGTCGCAAACGTTGTTGACGCTCATGTCAGAAATAGACCCAACCATTTTCCCAACTGTCAGGTTCGTTAATGGTCTCCCTGGCATCGTCATTGAAGAGAAGGCAACTCATGTCCAACGCCATATAATTCCGGGCCCATTGAAGCCTCAAATTATTTTAACGGGTCTTTAAAGAAGACAGTTTTAGGGGATCTTCCATTTAAGAAATGGTTCCTTGTATAAGGTTCCTGGTGATTTCGGTAGATCGGGGACGACCAGTGGTGGTAAAAATAACTGCTTGTTTGTCCTGGTTTCCCAATATTCCTCAAATCCTTAGCTATTACAGTCATGGAAATCTCAAAATCGGATCGATTCTTCCTTCGCAAAGGGTCACCAGAAATTATCTAACCATGTCCACATGGAGAACTTACTTCCATGCAATAACCTGAACAGAGGTGCTTTAAGCACGTTTCTTGATGATGGAAGATTTTTCTTCATCGTTGAGGCCTCTGCGACGTGCAATTTTTCTTTCAAAGGATAGATGCTATTAGCGTAGCTCACTACCAAAACGACCTATCTGAAATAAAGACTGAAGGACGTAACACAGCATAATGAAACCTAACATTAGTGTTGCTATATTGTGCAGACCAGCTGGGAAAAGTTTCATAAAATTGATTCATGCAGAACCCCCCAAATCCTAACTTTTTCTACCAAGCTATTAGTGTGGTTCAGTGTGTTGATGGAATAGAATCAGATTTGGAGGTCGATCCATCCAAAGCACGCCCCCCTTCCCTGCCGTGGTTGACTCTGTCATATTTAGCAAGCAAGCTATGGCCCCATTTTTAAGGTTTCATCACACTTCGAGGTGGGGAGAGCCTCTTTTGGGAATCCCCTCTCGAGGTGATAGAGATCCCACCTAGAACTTGCAGGAAAAGAGGGTTCTGGAGCAAATAAGTTTTGGATGGTGAGCCATAATGGATATATGTGAGGATCAGAGGCGGTATTGCTCCAGCATCGATGGGGAAAGCCCCAGGTACCAATACACCAGCCCCCATGAAATTCACTAGTCTAGAATACAGTAATGGGGAAAGGGAATATAAGGGTCTGCCACCGTGTCCCTTTAAAGAAATCTCTTCTGACTTCCACTTTTCTTTGAGAAAGGGAGGCCCTCTTTCTATCATTTATGGTGTGTCCTATTAGAAAGCTTATTGAGGTACCACCTCTGCCTTGAGAGCGCGCTAAATGCGTGTGGCTGAGAGAGAGAGAGAGAGAGGTGAACAGGAATCTTCTTCACCGACAATAGTTTTTTATGTTCTTTTGGCACTGACAACCATAATTGAGTTTAGGACGAAAACGCTAAGCGCCTACCCCATTTGCTCGATCTGAATTGGTCACATATGGTGCTGATTGGCCTGGCTGGGCAATATTTCGGACCACATTTTCAGCCCTGTGGTCAAACGTTCTGCGGCATGACACACAACGGGAACTTGTGCGTAAAAGGAGAGCAGTTTACAAGAAGAATGAGGTAATTAAAGGAGTAGGGTTGGGAAGAATTTTTGCACAATAACCATCTCCTCAACCGGAGCCAAGGGAGAAGTGGTGCAAACTTCTTCCCAGCTCCGACGAGGGGTGTATGAAAGAAAGCTGGTCGGCAACTACTATGCAAAATTAATCTTTGCCACCAAGATAGGGTAGAAAGAGCTTGTATAGAAAGTGTCAAAAAGGGTAAAGTAGAAAATTTTAAAGAAATAGAAGCCAAGTCGTGTAAATCTAATTCGAAAATTCCGGAGACACTGAGGCCAGAAGGGCGTGCCACTTCCAGGTGCCAGGCTCTTTTTTCATCAAAGAAAAATAAAGGTATTAATTTTCAATTAAGTATTAAGAGATTTGGCTTGCATCTATGATCCTCGGGATGTGTAGTCTCGGTAACCATTCGAACTCAACTTTATCAGGTGTCGAAGAAAGTTCATTCATATAAACCAACTTGGATAAATAAAAACGGAACAAACAGGAGAATTTATTCTACAAAGAGGTTTCCTTTCGCTACAGAGGTCCATTCCCAACAAAATAAAAAGGATCATGTCAAGAATCGAGAAAGAAATACATTTGGGTTCCATTTTCTTGACATTTCTAATTGGTGTGTGCATTATTTTTAAGATGGTAAAATTGTATGCCAAGGCGTTGCACACTGTCCTTATTATTCCTATGCTTGCGTGTGCCCCACTTCTACTTGTGCTTAAAAAATTATTAGGTCAAATCAAAACCTCATAGATTCCAGTTACCGGGTTTTGAAAATTTTCTGTTACACTCAGTTTATTTATCTTTCTAGAGGTTTAAGTGTGCGAGAGAAAAGGTTCCGTCAAACAAACTTGAAGTTCTACTTTTCCAGCACCTGTCATTAAAACGTCATTTCCATTATGTGCGGGTACGGCTAGAAGTAAGTGAAAAGAATCGAGATCTCTGCTCTTCCGCGCGCGGGACACAAGTCCGGCATCTACAAACGGCTCAACGCCATCCGGATGGCCGTCCATACAGTCGTGAAGAGGCTCATGAACGGGGAGGGGGGCACTCAAAGATCAACCACACTCAGGCAGACATCAAGTTGTTAAGTTTGGTTGATAGCAAGGTCTTCAAAAGTTATCCAAAATGACTGTGCTTGCGAAGAAAAAGAACATCTTAGTGGCCACGGTGTCCAGATCCTTCAATGAGGTGGGCAGCAAGAGCTTGAGGGGCGTGGTGAGGCCTCTTCTCACTGACTGTATTCGAGATCAATTTCGTGTGTGCTGTCGTCGCCTTCTCAACGACTTGAAGAACCAAGGCACACAAATTCTCATTTTTTTCTGATGAAAAACCTTCACGGTCGACTCAGTCATCAACAAGCATGATAAGCTTTGGTCAATGGTCCTCTGAGGTCCGAGATATCTTTACGACCAAGCCCCTGACCTCCGTGAAGATGCTAGGCATCGTGGCTTCGAATGGTGAAAAGATGCCGCCGGTGTGTTTCGCGGCCGGCTACAGCCTCACCGCGGCCGATTACAGGGACATCTTGGCCACAAAAGTCCTGCCCTGGTGAGAGAGATCATGATGAAGACGGACTACGTCTTTCAGCAGGACGCTGCCCCTTCCCACACCGCCAAAACCGTGCAAGACTAGTTGAAGTAGAAGATAAACTACTGATCAAAGGACTTTTGGCACAGCAGTCGCCAACCCTTATTCCGATCGATTATGTGTGAGCTCATGTTGAGGGCAAAGATTACAAGATCCGCTGCAGCATAGGTCAACGAGCTAAAGTTCTCCATCAACCGTATGTGCGCCCGCATGGGGAAGGACTTCTTCCGATACGTGCCTGCGGCCTTCAGCTCTTGCCTGGAGCGCGTGTTCGGCGCCGAGGACCGTCACATTGATTAATATTACAATTTAAATACATTTATATGTTCAAACAATAAAACGTGTCTAACTGCATCAAAACTATCCTTGTGTAGTTTGTTGAGATCATCTTAACGAGTGTAACTGGACTTTTGCAATGCTCTGTAGCTCAGTCCTTACTACAAACCCACACAGTCCTTGATGTCTTTCATTACGAACCAAGTGATTGATTTTTTTAAAATTTTAAGAGCCAATCTGGTGACTGCCTACTAAGGCAAAAGTCGCCGTAATTCACGCAAAGCCTAATACTAGACTAGATTAAAAAAGGAGTCAATAACAAATAAAAAGATTAAAAAAAGGAACAAAGACAAGACAAAAGTTAAAAAAGAAAACAAACAAAATTTAAAAAAAAAAAAACAGAAACAACAAAAAGGCAACAAGAAGGAAGCGCGCTCCGGCGTCAGAGTAGGCCTTCCCCCTACCCACGCAAAAAACATGCGACCTACAACAAAGAGTCAAATAAAATGAACGAGGCCAACCTCTTCCTAAAAGTCATGTAATCCGCAAGTCTGTGCTCACAAACCCGTCCCGTGTACAAGGGACAAGCTGTAGCTACTTAGCTCGTCCCGGTACCGGGACAGGTAACATGCGCGGAGATCGCCCAGACTGGGACATTCAACAAGAATGTGCCGAACAGTCTGGGGAACAACGCAGTCTTCGCTATATTGTGCAGGCGAGCGCTCCATCAAATAACGGTGCGTCCCACGAGTGTACCCAATTTGAAGACGAACGAACCAGGATAGTAGTGAAACTAATATGTATATATGAACACTATGGTTACAGAGACACCCTGATAATATTTGAGGTTGTCGAAAATATGAGGATCAAAATTAGACATCACTTAAGACTTATTTTATATTTACCTTCAATATTTTGGTCTCCATCTTTTACGCGCTTTCATCTCACTTGACCACCTCCTTTCCGTTATAAATCTGTTTTTCTAAAAACTTTCAGCTGAGCTGCTCACTTTGGTTCCGTTTTATTCATTGATCAAGAATTCTTTATGCGCATCATCGAAGAATTGAGAAGAGCATTCATAGACGTGAAGGTCAGGAATGCGGATGACATGTCCTAGGAATATTAAGGGTAAAATCGTCTGTTTGGAAAATCGAAGGGATTTCAATACCAACTTTAATTGGCATTATATATTTATATAATAAAATTCGGCAATAACCGCAACACATGCTATTAAAAGTTCAGCTTTATCATTAGGCGTTTAATAAGTTGTCTTCTGAGCCTTTTTATATATGAAAATATCCAGCTCGGAATTTTTCTCTACTATAATATTTCATGAAGTTTACTTCAATATCTGACAATAATTGTGATTCTCTTTTCTTTCGACTCAATAATCCTCAACATCTCTTCAATCACTATTATAATCAGTTAGTGGAGATGGGATCTCCTTGGTTCATGCTCTTTATTATTTGTAATTTATGTATAACCAAAAGTAAGTCAAATAACGATGTTGAGTGACTGTGTATAAAGGGGAGTATGTAAAAGTCTGCTTTGCTTGATCATTATTGTGTGGTATTCGTTTTAATCTTATTGTAATGAGTTTTATAATTAATTCATATGTTTCTTAGAGATAATACCTAATGCATTTTAATTATTCCCTGTTGTCATTTTTATAAGGAAGCATAGCTAAGGCCTTTAGGATCTTCTTTGCCCATAATTATAATAAATTTGCAATGAAAATTACCTGATTCACCATTGATGTCTTTTAGTCGTGTTTCGTTTAACGGCTGAGGTATCTGCACTTGTCAGGAACCACTCCTCATTTCTTAATTTTTGATATCTAATATCTAGTCAATAGTATAATAGCCTGTTTTTACTGACACTCTTCCAACCGTTATTGTAGGTTTTGACAAGTTTCAAACTAACATAGAGGGGATTTTTCCTCACTCTTCTTTGGAAAACTACTCACACTAATAGATGTTTTTACCGTGTCTTGCATGTATGTAGATCTTCAACTAATGCCATAACCTTTATATCATGTTTAGATCTAGCGAATAAGATGGTATTCCAAAAAGTATATTTTACCTTCCTTGATCAAGAAAGAAAATAATTTTAATGTAAACATTGGGTCGTTGTTGTGTTCAATGAACATTCTTTTTCCTAGGCCAAGCTAGCGAGCATCAATCTCGGAAATCTATAGAATCATTTCGCAATATAATGACTTTGCTTACTCTTTTTTAAATGACCTCATATTTTTGCAGCATGTGTGAAAAAACGAAAAAAAAATATTTCTAATGTATTTTGTTTTCATCTCTCATGGTATAGAAATACGATTCACTGCAAAAAAAACGTTTTTTGTGTGTAAAAGTATGCTCGAAAACAAATTTTTTCCAACTGCAATGAAGATTTTGACATGGCACAAAACTTTTAATGAGGAGAGCTGTCTGTTTATGGAAAAGGGATCAAGATGACAATGAGCTTCTGAAGAGACGGTCGCGCTGATTCGCGAAAAACTCATGGGAAACCTTAAGAAGTACATAAGAACAGTATGAACCCGGAAATCCAGATTACCCCAACGAAAATTTAACATGGCCCCAGAAAACACTTTCGAATGAAACCCTATAAAGTCAACATGCACAGTGTTCGCATTTGAGGCAAATAAAATCTCCATAGTAGAGTTGAGCACGAAATTGACTGACCAAAATAGAATGTATTCTGGAATACCAACTTGACGTTTACCGTGTCTCAGGCGTCGTGCATATTGAAAATTCGTAAAATCATTCATGGAATCTAGATACCTTTGAATTTATCATTCCAAATTTGAGAAATAAATCTTGAACTACTCAATATTGAGCATCTTAAATTGTCTTTGCCTAGACTATGCAGGCAAATATATATATATATATATATTTTTTAGAAACTCCCTGTATTTTGCCAACTCCCTCTACAGATTACAGGTGTTGCAATCGAAAATATTATTCCGAATTTGTCGTTTATATTTTTAAATTTGATTTCAGTAATGACACAATAATGTTTTAAGTTGTCTTTGTTCTTGTAATGGACTTGTGATCACACAATTCAGTAAACATCTTTGATTGGGGCATTTTTATTTGGTCATAGGCTAATTGAAAACATTGTAGATTAATCCGTAGATTGTAAATTCAAGAGCCATTCGCGCTCTATTTAACTTTGTTTCGGTAAATTTGACTAAAATTAGACAACTTAAATCATTCCGTCTTTTTCATTCCCTTTTTGACAAAAATAAACGAAAATTTTGAAACGTCAAAATTTAAATCCTAAACTGAGCCTTGCGAGACGAATGAGAAACTAGACGTCCATAAAATGTGTAGATATTCATCAATGGCCATCCATTTGTCTTTGTTTCCAATGTGATCTAATGCTTTTTTTTTCCTTTTAATGGGATCTCTCCGGGATCTTGGAAGCATAAATGAAAATCAAAGAGGAAAAGCTAAATACGAAAGAAATAAAAATAAATTCCCATAAAATTTAGAAGTACTGCTTTTACGTCTGAGAGCAAATTCAAATCCAGAGAACAGATACACAAAAACATACAGTATAACCCCTTTGCTGAATAAATATGTCGACAGGTTCAAGACTAATCGGTCATAATTGTATAAATAGGATACTTCCAAAACTTTCAACTAAAAGTCAAATTAGATATATAATTATTGTAACTGAGAAAACGAGCAGAGTAACGAAGGAGTAGATGATCCTTTAATAGACAAATTAAGACCAGAAAAGTAAAATGAACCAAGGAGATGAAATGATGGAATTAAATTAATTCCTTTGTCTTTTGTGAGTGTCTACGTTATAAAACATCAATGCAAAGCTCGTAATGATCAAGATATGGGTTGCTTCTAACTGATGCAATTTCCGAAGCTCAGAAATGAATGGCATTCTTGACCCGCTATCATCCCAGAAAACACTTAATCTCATAAATGCAAAATATTTCTATAGTTTTTTTTATTCTTCATTTATAGGTTACATTACTGATCCCAAAAGTCCAAATTTAGCTTGTGATTTTTTCAAGCATAGGCCTCCTAAATAAGAGATTTCCCTGAAACAGTAAGAAATAAAATTATTTGGGTTCAAATCAAGAGAAGTTCAATTTTCAATCGTCTTCTCTTGTCAATTATAAACGTATTTTATTCCAAAGTCCTTCTTTCATCGTTACCATTATGCTTTATCATCTTGTAATTGAGAAATGTAATGCCACGTGAGAAATCAAATTTGTATTTCTGTGTGGAGTCTTTGAAATCCCTTTATCATTCTCACCACTTATACTTAAAAAATGAGATAACAAACACTTTGATCTTTGAATCTTTAAATAATACCATTTTTGTCCTCCCTTGTCTCTGCTCTCTTTATACTTGCTAATTAATCACTCGATAATTTTCCAAATGTTTTCCCCATTTCTGATTTCAATCTTTCTAAAAATTAGTTAACATTCGAGAGTTTCTTGAGGTCACCGTTTAGTTGTTATCAGCAGCAAAGACTATAATAAAATTGCCATATATTATAGCCAATAAAGAAAGTTCTTGTTACTAATCGTTCGTTTCTCCTTTCTCTCACTCTAGACAACCTAACTCTACATCCCAAGAGTGGAATTTTTTAAACGGGTCCCGTCTTCTTTTCTCCCCTAACGATTAAGTTGGGGAGGGGGGCGTACCCAATTATGGCATTTTGGTTCTTGGAGGAACCTCCATTTGTTATGGCTGTCTTGAAATTTATTGTTAATTTGCAACATACAAATTGTTTCGGAATATTAAAAATCCAGGGCATTAAAAGTTCAGCGACCTTGGTATTTCGGGTGCCTACTTAGGACGCACATTCTCGCTTACATTCCTCGGGGATATACATGATTCGTAGAGAACTCCCACCTGTTTCCCGAAACAATCCTTTGGTGATAATAATTTGATTTCTTTTTGTTTTTCTTTTTCTTCTTTCGTAGTATCCTTTTGAAATTAACCTTGTTTTGATTTAGTTTCTACGAGACGTAGCTTTTCATCTCAACTCCTCATTAAGTGATATTATTTACGTATTTTTATTAGACCTTACCCAGAATAAAAATAATCGACTTATATTTTTGTTCCATAACTCAATTTTCCCTATGAAAATCCTACTTGAACTTATTCTACTAAGATTTCGATTCTTTAGGCCTTTGGTCTCATGAGAAACAAACTCAAATGGTTTGGTTTGTTTATATGATATTATCAAAATCCGCAAGATGACTCAATATGTCTTGTAATATATCATACAATATAGATACGGTCTCATGTTTTTATTTTCTCTTAGAGGCACTTTTACGTTTAGGAGGACGGAGAGGAGGTAACTTGTAATTAGATGTAAAGGGATTTTCTCGCCTGTCGATGCTTTTCCATATGAAGTGGCTTGGTTAGCTTATTGTTTGGGTATTCTTCATCATTCCTGCATTCTGATTTAGATTTTTGTGTCTCTTGCATCCTAAGAAAGTTATGTTATTAAAAAAATAGTAAATGTTCAAATAATAACCTAGAAAGAAAATTTAGATTTTGA
Organism: Ceratothoa steindachneri; assembly: GCA_963969495.1. Classification (NCBI taxonomy): domain Eukaryota; kingdom Metazoa; phylum Arthropoda; class Malacostraca; order Isopoda; family Cymothoidae; genus Ceratothoa; species Ceratothoa steindachneri. The sequence goes on along the minus strand of OZ018322.1, from coordinate 173,643,300 downwards.
AATTAAATAACTGCGAAAAATATGTATCTAGATTTGATAATAGGGAATCCTATTTCAATGAACCTGTGGTAAGATATTTCAAGAAATTTTTGCAGGTAGGATTAAATGAAGAAAATACTATTTATATATATATATATATATATATATATATATATATATATATATATATATATGTATATAGTGTTGTGTAGGAAAAGGGGACAAAAGATAAAAAGAAACGAAAGTTGCGTAAGCTAGTTGCGAACAGCTTTCTCCATCGCTGAATCACTGTTTGCTAGCGGCGAACCCACTATGCCATCTTGAGTTTCAAAACGACTCATTCAAATGCCACACTTGCACTTCGCAGTGCGCTACTCAGCCCCCTCTTGAAGTAGGGGGTATTTTGAATAAAGTAATACGACGAACTCCACTTGGAAACACTATCCAAGGTGTAAAACTCCCCCTACAGTGTCAAGAAACTATTATAGATATCAGGAGGTAGAAAAAGAGAGCGAATAAAAATAAAGAACGAAAATGGCGTAGACGAGTTAAGAACAATTTCCTGCATTGGCACACCACTTTTGGTGACCGTCGAATCCACTGCGCCATCCTGAGTCTTAAAAAAGCCTTATTCAAGCGAAGCTTTTAAACTACTCTCTTGCCCTTCTCGAAACGCTACATATGTTACAAGAAGGGAATTTATTAGACAATGACAATGGTAGATATAAAGTACGGTAGTATAACTAATTTTATTAGTCCATTAATAACCCACAGCTTGAGATAGCTTTATTGAATGGTGATAGAGGTGCAGAGACTATACTCATAGTTTTGTGTAGTATTTAGGAAAATCCTCTCATGTTTGCATGCAATAAATATATTTCCATAGCGCACTAAATTAAACCCTATGAACAGTGAATATTTAGCAATTAAAATAATATTAAGAGATTTAAAATATATTTTAGAATAATTTGTTCCTCCAAATACTTCATTAATCAAATACGTTATCTATTTTAGCATGCGATAATGCTCAGTACAACACCGAATACAACACTCACTTGAATATTTCATAATATCCCAAAATTCGCTTATACTAGTGTAGCTCAAAGAATAGAATATCGTGAAAAAGTCCATTTATTTACGTAATTTAATTAAAAAAAGTAAAATTTCATATATTTTATTTTTATTATATGTATATTATTCGATTCAATTCGAATATTTGTGGATGGATGATTCATATTTCTCAGTATTTTTTTAAGTTAACGAATCTCCTTAATTCGGTTTGATATGATAGTGATGAATCATACTCAGCAAGGGTCAAAATTAGTTCGATGATTTAAACTTGTTTTCCAATCATATGGGAGTGAGGATTTATAAACTCGAATGAAATACCGAATAACCCAGTTATGCCTAATGAAAACCAAAACAGAACCTAAGAAACAAAATAAAAGAATTAATTTCTTAAGTAAACGAAAAGAAAAAGGCGCGTTAGTTCTTTCTTATAAAGTGTCTTTCAACAAGGACGCTCGAGCTTTGTCAAGCGGTAGTGGCCATGTTATTAAAGCGACATCTGGCAACCTCACTGTGCACTATTCAGTATTACCTGGCAAGTCAAGATGGAAGGTTATAGCGTTTAAAAGCGTGTGCAAATTATCAAATGTTATTATCAAAATCAGTGCTCCGTTCGACAAACGTTCCGCGCATTATATGATTTCTATCCTCGCCACAATCGTCCTGCCTAGTCCACTGTTTGATGCTTGGTGGTCATATTCGAGGCACAAGGGTCGATCAACAATTAGCCAACACCCGTACGTCACCAAAAACGCAAGGTCTGCTGAAAACATCGCTGCCGTAAGTGAGAGTGTACGGGAAAATCCGAGGCAGTCAATTTCTCGTCGTTCACAAGAACTTGGCCTTTCTGCGACTTTAGTTTGGCGAATTATAGGTAGAGACTTGGGTCTGCACCCGTACAAAATCCAACTTACCCAGGAAATTAAGGTAAATGACCATATACAACGCCGTGTGTTCGCTTATTGGGCTCTAGATCAGTTGGAAGTTGCCCCAAATTTCCCCCAAAAAACATCTTCAGCGACGAGGCCCATTTTTGGATGAATGGATTTGTGAACAAACAAAATTGTTGGATTTGAGACGAAAACAATCCACATGAGATACATCAGCACCAATTGCATCCCAACAAAGTCACTGTTTGGTGCGGATTTTCGTCTAATGGAATCATTGGGCCGTATTTTTTGAGAACAAAGATTGGGCTACCTTAAATCGCAGGTCTATGCGAATAATCCGCAAACAGTTGATGTCCTCAAAGTCAACATAACGAACACCATCCAGCAAACTCAGCTAGATTTATGCGACAAAGTCATCGAAAATTGGGCCTCCCGAATACGTTCCACCAAGCGAAGCCGCGACGGACATTTGAACGACGTCATATTCCACACTTAATGCCATAAAATGTACTTTCAAATTTAAAATAAATTGAGTGCATATATCACACACAACTTGTCTTATTTACATTTAAAAATCGAGCGACCTTATTGAAAGACCCTTTATAAACCTTTCTAAGATCAAAATCGTGAAGTGATGATCTTACTTTTATCCTCCATCAAAATAATTGCCACGTTAATCTTCTCCTATAAGGCTCCACTATACATACTTAGCTACTTCAACTAGAATGGCTCACAAGCTGATAGAAACACCTATAAACAAGGAAAACTTGATAATTATAATTTCCGAACAAAATAATGGCGCATTTCATTTCAAGAGGGATTAATTAATTCCATAAAAAATGTTATTTTTCCTCCCCTATCAATGAACTTTGCTTAAGAGTTTTCCGGTTCTTCTAAGTCAAAATTGGACAAAAGTATGAGGAATAAATCCAAGCGAATCCAAGTGAATTGATGATGAAAGCGGAAATAAAGGCTTTGCTTCCTTTTCTATCGCCTGCACTGAGAAGACACGAAGAGTAGGCTTCTCTGAGGGCAAATAGGTTTTCTAAGTAAGAACTCAGGAAGTGTGAGAGAGGCTTATGGTGTCTCATTGTCGTGGATTAAGCTGAAACCTATTGAATGTCACTTGCCCTGTGAAGAAGGTCGTCATCTCAAACAAATGTGCCGTGCTTGCGGCGGAATAATGGGTGGCGAATCCGCAGAAACTGCAGCGGGAGCAGCAGAAGGAGCAGCAGGAGCAGCTGCCGATCCGGATAGACGAGAACGCTTCTCTCTCGCCTCTCGATCCAAGTCGCGGAAGGATAAGCGAGCACGTGGTGGTCCTCTTTAGTGGTGTGCTCGCGCTGCCACTCACACGTGTGTGCGCTCTCTCCTCTCTTTCGACGGTGCACAGGATGAGTGGCGAGGCGACGGGCGGCCATTTGAACGCGAGCACTCGTCGTTGTCACTTCGAAGTTCGTTCCGTTGCAATACGCCCGTGGCAGCGCTGGGCGGCCGCCCACGCTTCGAGCCGCCCATCTGCCGTGTGAAAAGTGTGTGTGGATTCTTTTACAGAGGGAGTGAGCGGCATCCACCACGGTTTCGTCTCTGCTTTCTGCCTCCTCCGGCCCCCCGACGATGGGCGTCCCTCGCCCGCTCCCATCGAGGTCGCCCACGGACTTTGCTGAGTGCGCTCCGAGGGCGGGGCGAACGGTGGGCGCGTGGTGGGGGTAGTGAAAGCACTCCTGGAGAGGGTCGTGACGGCGCGCCGCAATGTCCTTCTTCTCGTTCCCCGTGTCGCGTCTCCTGTTCAGGCGCACCCACGGCCAGGACCACCAGGAACCTTCCAAGGGTGGCAACAGGACTACGGCCACCCACGGATTCGAAGAAGACAACTTAGGATCGGAGAGGCACCCCACCGGGTAAGGAAGGAATATGGCACTCTCTTTCCCCTATCTCACACATAAAAACACACCATCCACTGACGCTTGCACACATACCTGGTTGAAGGTATAAAGAGGATGGTATCCGTAATTATGGCGCCACTTAAACATTTTTCACCTCAGTAGAGGGAGGAACAAAAAGAAAGAATAGGAAGAATAAGTAACTCGATACGGAAAGAATGTGTAAGAGTCGACGTAGTTTTAGTTGAAGCGAATTTATGGCGTCTGTGATCCATAAGTGAAGACCAAGTCAAGCGCCATCTCGCGGCTTTTCTCCACAGCAATAAGCAAAGTTGCGGCAAAAGACGAATTGTTCGTTTATTGAAATTCTGCCTACCCTGGTTTTCTTTGGGTCTTTTCGGGGGCTGAAATATGGATACCAATATTATCAATATTAAAATTAAGATCATAAAAAACTTAAATGGAAGGGATTAATATCCCAGAAATCTCCAAATAACAGTATTATTAAAAGGGAATTTAAGGATATACAAGTTACATGACCGTTACTAATATGGGATCGAACGAAAATTCCTGGGGTTCAAATTAAAATTAGGAAAAGTCTTAATACATATACATATAGATAGATAAAGAATGATATATGTAAATGTTTCGAAGAAAAAAGCTAAAAGAAATTTTGACTCGAAAGCGCAGCATCAATTTCTTGGACGTGTTTTGGAAACCAAATCACCTTAAATTGCGCCATTCAGTTGGTCTCAAAATGTGAAAAGTGATTCGTTCAGAATTAAAAAAAAAACAAACGTGAAGAAATGTTGCATTTATCAACAGGCAAAATATTGCTCTTGGATACGTGTTTCAGTAAAATTGAATCGCTTTTATAGGATTGATAGTTAATAGTTTTATATACTGTTTTTCATGGTTGAAGAAATATTGTTAACTAAACAAATAGTTATACGATTCCATATTTTTAAAAAGATTAAAAGTTATGAAATTCACAAAAATGAAAAATTTATATCAATTATGCAGTCAGTTTTTTAATATGCTATTTAATGTGTAATGTGAATGTATATTTAAAATGCTTTCATATATATATATATATATATATATATATATATATATATATATATATATATATATATATATATATATATATATATATATATAATATATATAGTTAGCTACATTCAAAGATATTTTGTTCATGACTAAAATTTTCTTCCTCTAGTTAATAATCAGAACTTTAAGAATAAGAGCTTGTGTGACGCAAATTAATAAAATTTATTTTAGCATATATTTTGCATTTATTAATTGCGTAACACGAATGCGCAGGTCGGCCAGTCGGTAACTAATAATCCAGTACGAATCATTAAACAGCTGGAGCAAAATTACACAAAGTACCATTAACTTTTGAGAGTAGAATGATGACCTTAGAATCGTAAAATAGTCACTGTGGTATCCAAATTGCTTGCTTTAGTTCACTCTTTAGTTCATGGAGTTTACTACTAAATCTAACAATTGTAACGAGGGTAGTGTGAAAATAAAGTTTTTATTTCGAGAACACCACCAGTTTCAAGGATCATCGCCTTATCTTTCGACAAAAGTACTTAAATAGGGAACATTGTTTACATAATGTAGTACATATGTGTCGGAAGTATAGATGGACGTAGTTTAAATAAGTATATAACAGATAGTTATGACAGAGGTTCTTTGGCAAAGGTAAATTTTGTAGATCCTATGCTTTATTTCTTAAGATATTTCAATTACTTCATTCACATATTCCTTTGATATCACATAAGACAACATAAACTTACATCTATAAGTTTCGTACGTGTTATGGCCCCTCACTCAAAAGATTTAATGACTTCTGAACTTTATTTTGGCTGAATATCAAATTAAGGAGTAAATACTGAATGACATCTTCTTTAGCTTAATAGCATTAGAAGATTATTATCATTTAGGGGTTTTTCCTTCACAAACAGGCTTTTTAGAGATCACCCAAAAGATTCTCCACTGTAGTAACATCTAGAAAGCGTTCTGTTAATGAACCTTATTCTCTTTAGACCCGTTGAAACACATAGGTCACAACAAAAAATTCCATTAATCTATTAGTTTGAATCTTGTTTTATTTTGACAATTATTTTGCTTCCTGTGTGGAGTCTTGTAGTGTAATTTGATGTTTGAAGTTAAGTGTCCATTGCTGACACCATCATATACATGAGTTCATGTGTGGTACATGTGTGAAAATATAAAACGTCTTTTTGAAACCTTAAAAGAATTGAAATTTACGAAATACCTAAATTAAGGATTTTCGACAATTTGACTTAAATGAGCTCGTTCGTTTTATCAAAATAGTTGATAGATTATGAAACCAAATGCCAATGCAAACACTCCACTCTTCTCCATATAGTAAAGTATAAAATATGAAATAGATTTTTTAAGTTCCCATACTCATCGATTTTATCCTAATAAAAGACAAGTTCTCTTTCTAATTAAGTAAAGATTTATGTGCCCACACCTAAATTTAAAATCGAAACAGTGGTAGCAAACTTCTCCGTCCTTTAGAATCAAAGCAAACATGGAATTGAAACCAATATCTTTCTCATCACTTCTTAAGTGTGACTTGATTATCAATTTCTCTTCAAGGCCGAGGTCAAAGGGAAGTGCAAATGCTTGTAAAATATTTAGAATTTCCATGGGTGGTTATTACTTCTATTTTATTTAAAGAGTAGTTGTATAAAGTGTAAATAGTTGATATGCCTTTATCACAAAAAGAGCAAAGATGTTCTGGAGGTCACAGTAATTCTTTTGATGGGCATTAAGTGAAATATTCCTTCATATAATGGAAAATTTGTGGCCACCATTTTGATTGAAATATTTGGACTTTGAGATGAGTGTAACGTTTCAGAAAAAGAAATTAACAAGAGTTTTTGGTTTTATTATTAATTTATGCTTATGTATTACCTACTCCTACTTTCTTATTATTGAATGCAATTTATCAGCTCCCATATTCAGCACGGGTTTTTTTGTTGCCCCTACAATTGGACCACTCTGCCAACCTATGCATTTATTTTCCATGTTTTTGTATTTCTCACCTTTTCTCTTTCCTTTGCGAGAGTTATGCCTCAGGGGACCCTTTAGCCTCGCTATTTCACTACTTATTCTACTTGAATCGTTCAAATTTTGCACTTACCTCGGCTTCTACCCTCATTTAATTTATTTGATGATGCTCTTGTGGGTAACTCATGCATTAGAACCTACTTTAGCTCTGTCAAGGAGGGAAATTAAGTTTAGGAGATTTGCGTAGCCTGTGGATTTGATTTCCTAGGATCAAAATAAAGGTGACAAAGGTTTCCCACAAGCCGCCCCTTTCCTAGATGAAAGTTCAAGCTTCGTTTATTCACCCATTAAGGGTAGTCAACTTATTTTAAGTATCTACTAGAATTTTAGATTGAGGATTTGTGCTAATCACCTTCATATTTAACCTGTTTGATTTATGTAACTTTTTCTTTCATCTGTCTTCTTCTAACATACCTTTTTTAATTAAGTAAAGAAGAGGTGGAACTCTCATCTCTGCTTTATGAAATTAAAACGAAAATGTGTTTTGACATTTCTTTTCCATACGCAATCTTACATTCATTCCAAATTTGAGCAAAATCTTGTAGATTCCATGCCATGTTATATAAAGCAATTGTAAATGTTCTCTTTTTGAAAACCTCACGCCTTTGCGAATGAATAAGTGGCATCTTACTACGAAGCAGGAAATGATGTGAGAATATAAAATTAAACAAGAATAATTTTCTTTGTGTAGTTATACATACGAGATCTAGTTTTATTAATTTTTTTTTATTCTTGAAGTTCCTAAAAGTAAGTTTCACTTCATGGGCACTATTGCTACAGTGCTAATTAATCATTGTAGTATCAAGGGTTAGTTTTATCAAATGGTTTCCTGCGTCCTATGGCTCTTAATTATTCTGTTCCCCACGTTCTATGGCTCTTAGATACTCTGTTTCCCACGTTCTATGGCTCTTAGTTACTCTGTTTTCCACGTTCTATGGCTCTTAGTTACTCTTTTTTCCACGTTTTATGGCTCTTAGTTACTCTGTTTCCCACGTTCTATGGATCTTAGTTACCCTGTTTCCAACGTTCTCTGGCTCTTAGTTACCCTGTTTCCAACGTTCTCTGGCTCTTAGTTACTCTGTTTCTTACGTTTTATGGCTCTTAGTTGCTCTGTTTTCCACGTTATATGGCTCTTAGTTACCCTGTTTCACACGTTCTATGGCTCTTAGTTACTCTGTTTTCCACGTTCTATGGCTCTTAATTATTCTGTTTCCCACGTTCTATGGCTCTTAGATACTCTGTTTCCCACGTTCTATGGCTCTTAGTTACTCTGTTTTCCACGTTCTATGGCTCTTAGTTACTCTTTTTTCCACGTTTTATGGCTCTTAGTTACTCTGTTTCCCACGTTCTATGGATCTTAGTTACCCTGTTTCCAACGTTCTCTGGCTCTTAGTTACTCTGTTTCTTACGTTTTATGGCTCTTAGTTGCTCTGTTTCCCACGTTATATGGCTCTTAGTTACCCTGTTTTACACGTTCTATGGCTCTTAGTTACTCTGTTTTCCACGTTCTATGGCTCTTAATTGTTCTGTTTCCCACGTTCCATGGCTCTTAATTACTCTGTTTCCCGCGTCCTATGGCTCTTAGTTACTCTGTGTTCCACGTTCTATGGCTCTTAATTATTCTGTTTCTCACGTTCTATGGCTCTTAGATGCTCTGTTTCCCACGTTATATGGCTCTTAGTTACCCTGTTTCACTCGTTCTATGGCTCTTAGTCACTCTGTTTTCCACATTATATGGCTCTTAATTGTTCTGTTTCCCACGTTCTATGGCTCTTAGTTACTCTGTTTCCCCATGTTCCTTAGAGAGTGTTTTGCCTTCAACAAAAGCTGACGACAAAATTTGCGGTTCTACAAAGGTTGGATTAATACGTTTTCCGAGACAGGAATTTTTAACCCCTCAAGTTCAAATGGGATTGAACTATTTAGGGTGGAGATGGAGGGGTTGAATCGGTGGAGACTTATATATATATATATATATATATATATATATATATATATATATATATATATATATATATATATGTATATATATATATATATAGAATAGGAATTTGTCATTAATAGAGAAATAATACATGTGTTTGAATAATAAATGCTAGTTTCTTACACATAGTTCAACGTTCGTGCTTTTATTTTGCCTCCTGCCCCCTGACCCCACATAACAAAAACACTTCAGCCCTTTCATCTTATTCTATTCTTATTATTTTTTCTTTCTCTTTCTTGTCATCTTTATTTTAAGATGAAATATGAAATATAGCATAGGAATTTTACATCTACTTCGTAGATTTATATTATTTGCTAGGAATATATTACTGTATTTTTAATGCATCGTGCCATTGCTATTTATTGATGCCTGTGCAGGTGAGCCCTGCAATACAACCTACTGTAATTATGTCACGGACGGAAAGTAGATTCAGGAGATTTGCGCACCCTATCGATTCCGTGAGCTTCTTGGAGCTTTATGGGAACTTGTACTTTCCACTTATTTTCGTTTTCCCCTAACGTCACCACTTTCTCAATGAACTCTTCTTCCAAAACTTTCTGGCAAATGTGCTTACCTTGATTATGGTCCCGAAGTCAAGACCATAAGCAAATATTTCAATTACTTGTACCCATTATCTTGACTAGGAGGATGGGCTTTACGACCAGGAATCCCCAACCTGCAACCCTCGCAGCCACAAATAATTATAAGAAAATAATTACATTTTATTAAATTTACGTCATTGAGTCGTCTAGTCATTGACGGTACTCAGTGAGACTACTAGGAACGAATTCCGACCAGAGAGCCAAGCGCCTGAGAAAGGAAGCAAAGCCAAGGACAAGTGAGAGGAAGAAACAGGAAAATCTTGTCGAAGTAGAAGAAAGATATGCGTCTGCAAGAATTGCTTCGAGGTTCCTCTTGTTTCCAGTGGGTGGGTTTGAGAACCTAAAGGGGGTCTATCCTTAATTTTTGCCTAAACTTCTACACTTTTCGCGCTCTATAAGTAATATAGCTACCACACAGCGCTCAGAACCGCACTAAAGTAGAGCATAGTGCACCCCAGAAGGTAGCTCCCTTACGGGGCGCGAAGAAGTGTAGGCGGCCTTAAGACCACGAGCTCAAAATTTGGTGGAAGCACTTAATAGCAGTAGGTCTATTTAGGTAGGGTAGTCGAGGAGGGGAGGAGTACTTCTATAATATAGAGGTATATAGGGACCCATAGGTGGTGCGAAAGAAAGAAAAGAACTGTCCTGACACAATCTCTTTCCAGATTGAAAGGAAGGACGTACAACAAATATTGATTTGAGAAGAGCTTCAGAAAACGCTGAGCGACTTGGGCGGTTGGTACTGGTAATAAAATGGAGGGAACGCCTTCCCCTCAGGAGAAAGGGGGCAGACTCGAATGCTTCTGTGTATCCTTAAAGACACTCAAGAAAAGGAGCAAACCTGAAAGAGGTAAGCATCGAAACGCTATGCGGAAATCTACAAGTTGCTCCGATCCAAATCCGGGATGTATTGCATGGATACATCGCAATCTCTCACGCAGACCTCGATGTCGAAAGACCAGTTTCAGCAGACGGAGTAAAGACACTAAAAACAATTGGAATTAAACCCCAAATAAACCTCAAATTACAGCCAACAGGAGCAACATATGTAGAAAAATAGACATGATTAATAACAATCAAAAATTGAGATCCACAAAGTTTTAAACTTTTAAGCTAAAACAAAGGAATAGACTAAAACAAACACACACTCACTTCAACTAAATAAACGCCAAAACAAACAAAAATTAATCAGAGTAAAGCTCAAATACAGAAACATAATCGCATGAATGATACAAATTACACAGCCTGCAACAGTGAAAAAATGAAAACAAAAAAGAGAATATGAATAACATAAAGAAAGCATAGATAATATTCGGATCTCCCGATAGCTAAAAATCAGAGTAAACTAAGGACTGAGTGTGAACAGGGAAGAATGGATGATAGAAAATGCAGTATGGTCGTTCGTAATCCACATTAATCAGCAGCTTCCCCATGTCCTTTAAGCATGGACATTCCATTTTTACTTCAGAATACCGAGGTTGTTCATTTTGCCTCCACTAAACTTTATCTCTTATTTTTTCATTTTTCCATCTTCTACTATAAACCCACTTACAAAACCTTGCTCCGGACTTCCTACCAAGACTTCCTCCTCGGTTCACTCGAGCTGAAGTTCAGAAGTGTGGAAGTTTATCCAGGAGTAAGTCTGCCGCAGGCCTCTTCCTCTTCTGTCCTCACTCGATAGCTACTGAGGGACAGAGGGGAGGTGAAACTGCGAGCCACATTTCACCCGCTTAAAAAAAAGTCTAGTCATTTTTCAGATTTATATAATTGTCTTATGGGCGTTGTTTAATAACAATCCTTATAAAATGCGGTTCACGTTTAAATTTCGGTTTTCTAATGGGCCTTTTGATACTCAAAGGTTGGCGACCATTGGTTTAAGACCATATCTATCCAATTCGGTGCGAGATATAAATCCTTCATTTATTTTCTACATCTAAACTTTAGAATACATTGGTCTTCTTGCTTATATTTTTTTCTATTCCACTGTTTATCTTACCCGTTAGAAAAGTGAGTACCGTTATTGTGTTGTAAATGAACTATGTACCTCAGGTCGAATTTAACCCAATGCTCTTTTTATTTTAGCCCCTTTGTGTTTTCTTACAACAACTCAATTTTTTTCTTTTTAGCTTCAAGGATAATATATTAGTACCATTCTTGTAGTGAGTGGTTCGTTGCCTAACTTACAACTGTGATACTCACCCTGATAAACATCAGAACATACAAATCAGTACTGAAATCCAGAAGAACGTTTCATCTTGTTCGCAAAAGCTGCGCTGGACGCAATGGCTCTGTGGTAGCTTGGTTTTCAAAAGAGGCGTTAATAGGCGTTAAAAATTACCTTCGGTTGTTTAGCGTTGCTAAAATATCCTTTAATTAATTATAAATAGATTTATGGAAGGTGATAATATGTTGAAACAATGTGATAGAATGATTACAATGGGTCTTTTTACACACAAGACTTTTTTTATCTTGATTTTTAACTGAATGGATTTCATACCTATCTTTACCCTGAATCGGATATGTTCAATCATAGAAAAGTGAGCACAGGAGGATACAGAAAATGAAAAGGAAAAGGAACCAAGAGATTTGAATAGAGTTAGAACTCTATTCAACCCTAAACAGAAAGTAGTGCTGGTGGAAATATGCATTAAAACCGAGCAACAAATGCTAATAAATAGCACAGCTTCTTAAAAATACAAATTTCCGCTGATATTGACGATTTTATTCTGTAATTTTTAAGACAAAAGTCAGATTTAACATTCAAATTAATATTACAAATTGAACCCCAACTGGAAAAGTCAGAAGACAAGGCTCCAGCAGGGAATACAAATTGCTAAGGAAAAGGAAATGTGTGACGACTTAGGTAGAAATGCATTAAAATATAAATTATTGTATGTAAACTAGGATAAGAAGCTTATTCCAAAGCCTTGTTTTGGCAGAGATAAAAAACCTAAAGTATATCTTATTCTTGAGAAATTGGTACTATTAGCAGCCACAATGAACTAGTGTTATGTACAGCATGAGACAATTCAAGCAAAGATGCATTTAATAGGTGAAAAAAAATCATACACCTTATACAGCATACACAGACAGTTAATTTTCCGACGTTCTCATAAATCTCTTTAAATTAAGAATAATAAAATAGGAAACAAATGTAAATAAGGTTATTAACAGTAATTTGACACCTTATTGTACCCACCAAGCAAACTAATTACTGTTCTAAAGAAATGAGTAGCAGCTTTACAGGGTTGGAAATTAAAGAGTCAAATCCTTAATATAAAATTAATATATGTATAGAACTTACACCCGGAGGATATTTAATATAATTAGACCTTCTAACAATTGCCGAACTGGCAATCAATATTAATGTCAAAGGAAAAAAACAAGGGAACAATTCCAATAAAAAGCACAAAGTCTTTACAATGAGAGCGATATCGCAGTAAACCACAGGGGTTGAATTCAACCGAACAATAAGAATCTAGGGAGACTTTTCCCCGACATAATCTACATAACTAAACAAATTTGATTGCCCAACCGTACAAATGAAAAGACGAAGAGAAATACAATCCGCAATTAACAAGGTGGTAAGATAAACCACAAATTAAGAGTAAGCCTTATTACTAAATGACTTGAGTTTATATTTTAGTTTTTATGTCAGAAGTTTTATTTTCCGACAAGTCTCTATCTTGGAGTTTCGGATATATTGAGCCCCTTACTGGTTTCACACTACTCTCCATGAACACCAAAGAATAGAAGAATTATAGCAGTTTAACATAATAGCTCCATTACCAAACAGCATTTTATTGCAATTAGGACATTTTACATCCAGTTCCATCAGTGGGCATTTTTTTTTAATCTTACCTAATCCTTCTTCAATTGGAGGCTTTTATGTTGGCAAGCTTCAAGTTATGTGGGAAGAAACTTCGTGTTATTGATATTGTCCGCAATATAATATGGACTTTAAAGGCCTGATCAACTTAAGCTTCAATTAAGTAAAATGAATAACTAATATTACGGTGCGGTTTAATCCTTCTTCACACATATATTTTAGTTGTATTGCCCCCTCACTGCCTTTTGTCAAAGTGTAAAGATACTGTCCTTATGACAGATTCATTAATTAAATGTTTCCTGATGCCAAGAATGCTGAGGGTTCACTGTTATTAAGTAATAATGGAGGAGGAAGAATTTTTTAGTGGTTAAAGGAAAATCGATTTTGCCATCTTTTCATGTATATCTCGAATCGAGCAGTTACAAATGTATCATTAAATTTAATTTCATAATAATGGTGATGTATGGCACAAAAATGTACCTTACGAAAAGCTTTTAAATTTATGAAGTCCTGATGATGAATGCCATCCTAAATTTACATAAAATAAAATAAAAAAAACTTGCTTACATTTAATAATATCATATCGCAATCAGTTATTTAAAATTTTGTTTACACCTTTTCGTGGTCGAATGAAATGAAGGAGGTTTTGGTAGTTAGGTTTCACTTCTGTCCCTAGACCTATCTCGTCAGCTATGGAATGGTTCGAACTCAGATAGAGAGCTATTAGAATAACTATTAATAAATCAAAATAGTATTCGTTTTGTGCCCTCAGAGCATCAGGAAAATGAGGTATTGGCCAATAGTGTTGCCTCGTTTAGACTGATTTGCGAGCGAAGCGAATAATTTTCTCAGTTTAATTCGATATAAAACGATTCTAAAATAGTTGATAGACATTTTCCACGTCCTCTTAATTGGAGTCTATTCCCGCTGAGGCAAGATATAGCCGTCGACGATTTTAAGAGCTCCTTTTTTTCTTTTCTGTTTTTCCTTTTTTTTTACTTGTCTCTGTGTGACGCCCAAGCTCCTTCTATAAAAGGATAAAATTAATGTAGATCAGCCTCGAGAATAAAACAACGAATCGGGAGGATCTCGTAGCAGCAGGAGGCCCCATAGGTGTTAGACCTTGGCCCACCAACGTGTGGACACGCACTGGTCCCTTGCAAACTCCTAACTTACTGTCTTGTGGATCTCCTTGACTGGACAAAGACTACGGCGGGAGTCAACCCCTGATAGCGACCCGCACTAGACGAGCGTTATTAGACCGACCACTCAGCCGTCTCCTGCAACACTCTACAATGGCTAGTTGTCTTGGAGCACCTTGCCACCAACCCACCTGAGGAATGAACACCCCATTCACACTCTAAACATCTTTTGTGCAAGTTTCTCTCTATGCCCAACTTATTTTTTTTAAGGGCATGAAGGACGTCATCGCCGAAATCGAAGGACAACTAACTATTCTATATATATATATATATATATATATATATATCAACATTTAAGGCATTTATCTTCAACTATTGAAAGAGCCCCTTTCTCATCTTTCTGATTTTTTTTCGATGTTGTGCAATTTTCTTTTGAAGATCATCTCTCTATCTTGTTGTTGGTGTTCTTTTTGGTCCCCTTTTATCAAATGTAGTCTAATCGGTAATTTTTATGGTCCATTTATCGTCTTGGAATCTTGCCACATAGCCTGCCAAGCTCCATTTCTGGTTTCATACGTGGATACAATATCTTCTGTGAATCTCAGGTGATTTAATTAATCCCCATCCATCTTAATGCTTCTATATTGCCAGTTAAGCCTCCTGAAGATTTCTTCTAGACAAGACGTGAATAATTTGGAAAGAGATAGTATTTTTTTCTTACATCTTTCTGTAATTGAAAGATGTTTTCAAAATGTTTATGATATGCAATGTATAATCGTATAATTTGGTATGTGTTATCATCACCTTCTGGTAATCTACAAAAAAACAATTATAGATGGATCTTCTACTCTGAAGTTTTCTCAGAGATGGTTGAGGGTAGGTAAGTGGTCAATCGTTGAGACCTTTTTTATTCCAGCTTATTCTCTCGATTTTTGGTCGTTTAGCTTGATTTTAAGTCTGTAGGTAAAGACTCGTGTTGAGAGCTTATTTACATACGAGAGAAGCCTGATCGTTCTGTAGTTTGCAAGGTCCATTTTATTCCTTTTTTTTGTGTAGAAGGATTATTAGACGAGTCTTTAGCTGACGTGGATGGTCTGCCATTGCGGGCATCACCTTTAATCTCGTTTCTTCCACTTCTGAAACGACTTATCCACTTGTAGGTTGTTGATTTCTTGGGGGCAAAGTCACCATCAACTTGTTCCAAAGAGTCAATGATTTGGCTTTTCTTCCACCCGAGCTTCACCATGAATTTGATGTTTGTCCTGGCCTCGATTTTGGAGGCCATGTTGCTTGAACAGGCGCTAACTTCCAACTGGCGGCGCCGAGTTGTCAGTTGTCACATGCATTTAAGGGTTAATGTTAGAACACGTTATAACACGTTGGTACAAGAACGTTCAGGTGCATTGACATCAAAATCCTTTCATTTGATTTTTAGTTATGTACTTTTTCCACGAACTTTTTGAAGCCCGTGGTACATGTCAGTTAGATTCTTTTATACTCTATAATTAAAACCACAATATAAAAAGCTATCTTTTTTTACTTTTTTTCAATCACCGGTGAGGCTTACCATTTTCTGATTTATAGTGTGACATGAGGGAAAAGTGGCTGGGAAACACTGCTTTAGATATTTAGTGAAGAGGCAAGCTAGTTTGTCCACCATGATATATATCTCCAGAATCTTTCAGCAAGTCCTAAGTGATGTTGTCCTGACCTGGTGGGTTTTGGTTCTTCATTTGTTTTATTTTAATTTCTGATTTGAGAACGGCTGGGACATTATTGGGTGTTGTTGGTTGGTTGTGGTTCTGGATTGTGTTATTGCTTGAGTGCAACTATTCATTCTCTATCTTTGATGAGAGTAACTTTTTGCTCTTTTATAGCTACTAGGTGAGACTTTTGCTTTTTGAAGTTTCTTTTTAACCATTTTATACCACTTTCGTTCTTTGATGGTGTCTTAAACGATATTTGTATTATATTTTCTCATGTCAACTCTCTTTCTTTTAAATGAGCTTGTTTAGTTCTATTAATTTAATTTGTTAGTTGGTGCTGTTGTTTTAAGGAGCTTGTTGTTTTTATTTTGTGTGTTCTTTATATTTTCAGTAGTGTCTAATGTATTTCATCAAGTTATTGTTCATCGCTTGTATATTGCTGATATTGCTCTGGTCAAGGGGATTTTAATCGTATGCTCTCTGAAGATGGCGCTAAAATTCTACAACGAGATTTTTCTGCATCTTAACCCGCTTATTTTGGGAATTGAATAGCCTTCTCCTCTCTTTCTGAATATTAATTTTTAGCATATGGTGACTGATTTTGAGTTTATTGATGACTTAGAATTTATTGACAGTGATATTTGGTCGACCATCATGTAATCAATTTCATTAAATATCTCATAGCTTGGATTTTTCTGCGTCCATATTTGCTGTTACTTCTGTTTTGACGACCATAGTATTGACAAATTTGAGATTTGGGGGCACTGTAAAATCAACCCAGTTCTTGTCTCCTTACATTTCTTTTCCCCATTGAGAACTTTCCTATGCATGATTCATTACGATGCTTGACTTTTGTATTAAAGTCTCCCATAACTATGTTAAAATGGTCATTGTTTTGGTTTAAGCTTTCCTGATGTGATCATACAATCTATTTAATTCTTCCTCCGTACTAACAGAAGTCTCTTTACAATTTTAAAAAAATATTACAAAGGCAATTGATAAAATATCTTAATCAGACTTGTTCTATTGTACTCAGTGGTTTGCATAGTGAAATAAATGAGGTAAAAAAACTTGGATATCCATTGAGTATATTAGAACAAGTCTGATTAAGATATCTTATCAACTTCCTTTGTAATATTTTTTTTAAATTCTGAAGAGACTTTATAGACACCCTGTATATCATTTAATATCAGTGACATAGGAGAAGAGTTATCTGAGATAAACCTCCTAAAATAGGTTTTTGCAGTTTTAGGTTGGAATGTTCAAGTCTATTTAAGTGTTTGATGTCACATTGGGATCGAATTTGTAGGCAGTCGCTTTTAAAACTATGCTTAAAATAAAAAATAATCGGGTATAAATGTTGCAGAATAAAGCAATCTATTGAATTGTTTGCATAATATTTACAAAACTTTTATAGCTATTGGTAACAGGTTGGTTTGTTGTCTTCTAATAGGTTGAGTGGTTGAATTTCATGATTAATAGGAGTAATAAAGATTAAAAATAAAGTATCGAGGTGAGTTTCAGCTTTTATAAAGATTCCAAAATATCGGATTCGTGTCTTTTGAGTTTTAAATCTAAAATAGTTGTGAATTTCCTCACATAATCGCAATCAAGTCTGTAAAACAACCCAATACAAGGACACATAAATAGTATATCATGAGAAAATATCTCTATATGTTTTTATATGTCTTATTTTTTTCTTTGAGCATTCAGATAACATTTAAATAGTTTGCTCTATACTGCGATTATCTTGCAATTTAAGTGCAGCTTAAAATGCTCATTTTGATGTTTTTTACATTCTTGATGAAAATGCTGACGACGATGTATGTACATATTTGATGTAGGAAACCTCCTTTTAATTGTTCGAATTCGTTGCGTTTGCTTCATTCTTTATACTCCGCTTGCAGTTCATGGAGAATTAGCTCAACAGCATGATTATGCCTATCTATCTATGCTGATTGGTTAATTCTTGCAGGTCCGAATTATTGTGACTTTACTTCGTCGAAGAAATTGAGGTCCTGAGGAATATGGTCTCCTTTCATCTTTTATTTCTGGTAATCCGATTTTTAACAGATGGGTATGTTAATTAACTACAAACATAGACATTTGATTTATGTTTTGCATAGAAAACTTTGTTAATTTCCTAGATGGCTAAGTTGTTAAGTTTTTCGAACCTACTGAAACTAATCTCTCCCAACAGAAATGGAAGGGATTACCCTTACTTAATTCAGACTATGTCTCTAAATTACCGCTCATTGATCATAATCCAACAACATTTCGTTTAAGGTTCTCCCTTCAAATCCCTTAT
The DNA here is from genome assembly GCA_963969495.1 of Ceratothoa steindachneri. NCBI lineage: Eukaryota > Metazoa > Arthropoda > Malacostraca > Isopoda > Cymothoidae > Ceratothoa > Ceratothoa steindachneri. The sequence continues at coordinate 173,624,795 of OZ018322.1, read as the reverse complement.
TTCTGAAAATCGAGTGGTAAAGATTTAGTCAAGTTCTTATTAACCCTCAATTTTTACATCAAGAATCATTACTAAGTGCCCAAAAGTTTTCCTTATACGTTAGTCATTTTCTCGACTTACTTCAGCTCTGATCACTTTACTTTCCATCACTCATCCGAAGTTCCTACAATAGACTGAATATCCTTTTACCTCGATTCTGAATGTTGAAATTTAACTTTGTCCTACAGCAAAATCGGGTTATCTATCATTATTATACCTTTTTACCCAACTTCCAAAGAAGGATATTTTCCCCACATGTTCGCTTTTCTTGTTGATCTGCCCCCTGTTTTCCATTTTTCTCTCTTAAACAAATTATCTAGGGCTCCAGTAAAGGCGCATTTTTTTGACTACCGTAAATAAATCTTGACTTGATCTAAAAATTAGCTTTTGAGTAATCGATTGAAGCCCTACCATTGTTTCAGCTCTGTCCAGAATTCGTGGCGTTCATAAACAGGCGACGGAAATTCGGGGGCTGTTTTTTATCGGTCGTCAGTTTACCTGATGTAATCTTATCTTTTTCTAACCCCTTAAATGCTCGTTTGTCCTTTCTACTTCCTTTTTTATAGCTGCTGGGTGTTGGTTTGGGTAGATTTGAACGAAATTTCTCCTTGTATTTTGGTATCAAATTAAGTTTGTAGAGGTTCGCTGAAGCAATCGTAGACATACGGATATTTTTATATTTTATTTAATATATCTTCGCTTTGCTTTCTAATTTTTGTAGCTCTATTGAGCATATATTCCTCCTTTGAGTGATATATGTTCCCGAAAACCAATGCTACTCAATATTCGATGCGAGTTTACTTCTTATAGTGTTCGGAATCAATTTCAGTCTCCCCATTCTCCTCATTTGTTTTTTTTGGAAAATTGACTTCGAGGTGCTATTTCTATTGGAGTGGTTCCCAAACTTTTCTGATCTTTAGACACTTTTCATATATGATCCTTACCCATTGCCCCCTCTTCCCCCGCAATGCACATCTCATGACTACAGTGACTGTCTGTAGTCGAATACTTATTTAGGTCCATTATGTAAAAACTCTGGCAATACCTGTAATTTTATACATTACACCTCATATTTTTCTTTTTTCAAATACTGAGTTATGGAAACTTTTAATTTACTTTTTCTAAATCTCAAATAAACATTAAAATGGTACTAAGGAAGTAATTTGATGCATAGAAAATAGTTTCCATAATTTGAGAGTAGGCCTACCTATAATTAAAACATAATTTCCAAAAACTTTTCTCTAATATAAAAAAAATTCACTAAATCTAAAGTGTAATCAAAATCAATCTTCATTTTTTCTACTTACAAATTTAATAATTCTGAACGAAAACCTATAATTAGGGGAAATTAAAAATACCAAAACCAAGACCTTCAGTGGAAACACCACCTTCTCTTCTCCCAGAAAGAACATTCGTGTGAAATTTCGCTTCCTTCAAGTGTGGTGGGCCTCGAGGATTGTATGTGCATATGGCTGCAGCTTATGTGCCCCCCCTCCCATCGGGCCATGAATCACAGTTTGAGAACCACTGTTCTATTGAATCCCTTGACTCCCGCATTAGTGATGCAGAAGTTATCCTTTATTTCATTTTAATTGCATTTTATTTATTGTTGCCGATTCCCCTTAACAATTTTATATGCTACCAAACAAAGGAGTATAAACACCACTTCAGAAGTTGACCGAACTAATATCCTATTATGTTTAGTTCTTAAGTGAGAGTTCCCATCTGAGCCGATTTGGTCGTAGCTGCTATATTTTGTAGTGACCCGTTTTGGGTGAATAAACATTAAAATATCTTACATGGTAACTCTCCAAGAGTAAGTTGTTTTGACTATTGGTAGGAAGAGCGACATCTTGTCGCTTCCATGTTTTGAGTCTTGCCAGGGAGAGCGACATCCTGTCGTTTCCATTTTGGCAGTCCTGTAGTGTCAGCGTTATCAATATTTTTACAATAATAATCAATGTCCGTCATAAGACTGCATCTATTTGTATATTGCACTGCTGTATATGACACAATCTGCTGTCAAACAAACTGCTCACCTCTATAGGCTAAACTTATTATTATCATTATTATTTTAGTAGTAGTAGTCTAAAAACTGCAGCTCCACAGTGAAATAAGCATCAGACGCTGTTTCGTCTATATTATAATCACCAAGTTATGAAGCATCCTCTTAATTCCTATCAATATGTGTTGTCGAGAGATGATTAGCGTTTTTCCTTCAAACACACCAGACTAGTCATTTTGCCCCTCCCACCACGAGAGAAACTTGAACGGTGATTTAGTGAATTCATATGAGAGTATTAAGTAGGCCAGCCAAAATGCATTTATAACTATTATTTAAGAATACATTTTATTAGAATTTATTAAATACTCGTAAAAGTTTGATTTAGCTCATTTTAGAGTCAGTGAACTACCAAAGGGGTGTTTCATCAAAGGAAACTCAAGAAATGCATTTTCATAGGCAAATATAAATTCCAAAGATTATTTTTTTCATCCATCATAAGATGAAGCGGTAAAAGGCAAAATAGACTTTTCGGATGTTAGTTTATATTATATTTATATTTTCGCCTTCGAGCTTTCGATAACCTAGTAGATAAGGCGTGAATTTCTACCTTTGTTTACCACGTTCAATCCCAGCGAGAGCATGACACCTAAAATATCGCTTTGGGAGAAAGATAGTCTCTTATGTCCCCTCTCTTCATGCATACAACGCATCACTCCTGATCCGGAAAATGCCGGAGGGGATCTGTCTCTCTATTTATGCCCTAGAAACTGAATAGCTGGCCCTCATTGGGCCACATTTTTTTCCTTGTTCTATGGTTGGTGGCAAACGCGGTGCTGTCACTTTTCCTACCCCTCCTCTCCTAGATAGACTCTGCCTTTGGTGCCCTGCGGCTTACCCCTGAGTGTTATTCTGATCTTTATGTGAATTTTATTATCCGGTCGGGCCCTCGCCCACCATGGAAGTAGGACGGGGAATGCAATTAACTAACGATTTCTTCGTTTAAGCAGAAACAAGAATGAATTATTTATTCGTCTGCCCACCAATGTGAAATTTAGAGTTCTGATAACATTTTTCATAAGATTTTTAGCAGATTCTGGTTACTTCATAAATCCCCTTAGGGAATAAAGTATCATTAGACGATGAACTTCAGGGTGAGAACCATAACAGAGAGTCAGGTCTGGGAAAGAAGGCAAAAAATGAAGCAGAAAGGCAATTTAAAGGGGAGGGAAAAGACCATGAAAAAGATCCCGGTTACTATCACGCTTGAGCGTAGAAAGAGAGGGAGTGAGCCAAATGTATTCAGGCAGGCGATTATCCATGTAAGGAACCAAAACAGACAATTTACGATCGAATAAGCGACCATAGCAGGGGGCTGGTGACGGAAGGGTAGAAGTTCTATCTTAGTACCTTTAACGTTAATGTCAGCTTGAAATCTCTGCTGATACGAACATGCTACCAGTCGAGATGGCGTAACGAGGGAAAAGGAAGCGGGGTCGTATACTTCTGAGCATCCTGAAAAGGACGAAGAGTAGAAGCGAGCAGACGAGAACGGAAGTTAATTATTAGGTCATCCTGAATGTTCTTTTTGTTTGGAAATATTAAAAAATATATATTTTTAAGTTAATTTAATCAATTCTATAGTTACCATTTTTCACTAAGACCTTTTTCTATTTTATTACTTCAAAAACAACGAAACAAAATTCTTTGAAAAATTACGAATTATTACGCAAAATATTTTGAGCTAAGAACGCACCTCTCCTTAACTAATGAGTGATAAATTAGCATTAGGTTATCCTAGTTAAGGAATTACTACTCTAGTTAACAAGTTCTGACCTGTTCTTTCCAGTGAAAATTTGCCTATTTACTTCCGATAATATGCTTGCCTAGTCCTGGTTAATACCCTAACTAGACTATCCTAGTCCTGGTTAATACCCTAATTAGGCTATCCTAGTTCTCATGTGTTGCTCATTAGGGAAAGATGTGCTGTTAACTAACCTTTTCCTTCCTCATTTGTCGCTCATTTGGGAGAAGTGCGAAATTAGCTCAAAATATTTTGCATAACAATTCTTATTTTTTCAAAGAATGTTACGTTCTGTTTTTAAACTAATATAATCGAAAAAGGTCCTAGTACAAAAAGTAACTCTATAATTGAAAAAGGTCTTAGTACAAAAGGTAACTCTATAATTGATAAATTTACTTCCTTTTTTAAATTTTTCTAAAGCGTCAAGAACTTCCTGAATGACTTAACATATTAGTCTGTATGAGAGGAAACAATTTTATGGCTGGCATCGTCAAGGCATTATCAACCGAATTAGGAATAAATTGGCCAAAGGGTTCCTAAACTTACACAAAGATGACTTGGGGACATCTCTGTTCGGAAACCTGTAAGCTCTCGGTAGAAGGAAATACTAAAATACCGTACCGTCAGTAGTTTTGGGGTGGAAGGAAAGAATCACTATGATTCAGAAAGAACTCCTACCCCTATCAAGAATGATGCGAGCTCTGTTGACAATAATCACTCTCTCGTCTTTGTTAATCAACAATTGTTTCGCTGAATCGAGTCCTGTAATAGACCATTGTCACAATACCGGTTTTCTCCTTGGGGCTCAGAAGAAACTCAAGCTTCTGATATGAATAGATTTCGATTGCACATTCGAGAGATTTCTTGGCAAACCTCAAATCTTTAGTGGCCATCATCCTTTGTGAGTTACTGGAAGCATTGATGTTTGTATGGCTTAAACTTTAGTTTAAATTTTTGGGATTTTCTTACTGTTCTCTTTACATACCGGTCGTTAAATGTTAGCTTATAAGAACTTGGTAAAATGTTGAATGATGTTTGGTACAAATCTCATTAAACGGGATTTGTTGGTTGGTTAACATTTAATTAAACCACAATGTATGAGACTGGCGCACGATTAATGTACTTACGAAGAAAATTACATCATGTTTGATCCTAGATTAAGTTAATCAAAGGTTAAGACAGACTACCTTATGAACTTTTCTAAAATTTAAGAATTTATTCTTTCATAATCTTTTCATTTGATCTTTCTAACCCAAAGAATTAATGATATATAAAGATTAAAAATTAAACATATTTTTAATGGTCGCCTTGTAGTTTCCCAATGGAAGAAAAGCGATATGATGACGCAAAAAGGCCACAAAAATTCATGATTAACTAAAGTAAATAGATGGAAATTTTGCAATAAAATAATAGTCTCATCAAAATACAATAGAAATTTATAGCCATCTTCATTAATCTGACGTTCATTCGAATACAAAGTTGGGATCTCTTTGGATATTCTCTAACCTCATACAAATAAGTGGAGCGATAGAATCTTGTTTGCGTCAATATCTTTGACTTTGAAAGTGCACCTCCCATGCGCTTTTAATTGTTCTTTGTCCTATTTCCATAATCAAAGATCTTTGGCTGATTAGTGCCTTTTGTGTGGTTTAACCTGAGGCTTGGTAATTACATAATAGCACTGCTGCCTTTCAAGCTTTCTGTTTCTAACTCGGAGATCAGTTGATTGGTTTCACTCTTGAACTCATTACAATAATGAAAATTGTCTCTCAACTCAAGTTATTAAATACCCTATTCATCTTTGATGAAACAGAAAGTTTGATTTTGGCACCTTGCTGAAATTTATGCTAGTCGTAGGGTTATGTCGGGTCGTCGACAAAACCGCAGTGCTGTTGAAATTATTTGCTGATTTATCATGTCGAAAATCCACATTTATTTAATTTCATAACTTATTATTTAAGTTTCAGGTTCTATTTACGATTTGATTCTTAGCTGACTCTGTCTAAACATGCAAGTTCTTTACAAGGGGTGGATTCACGTTTTCGACCATGATAGCACACCGGTGAGGGAGGATCCTTCATTCACTTGGCTTGATGATGTCGCTTCCTGCACCTTTATTGGAGTTTCAATCTGCATTTTCGACCTCATGCACTCCTTTGTTTTTTACATTTGTCACAATTAGTCTTGTCGCACCTTTCGCCGAAGATATGGAGCCTTTGGGGTATATTTAGTTATAAATAAACTAGATAGAACGTTAACCAATAAATAAATCAAACTCACAGATTTCTTTACGTTATTTAGGTACTTCAAACATCACTGCTGAAACGTTTTGAAACGTGTTTTGTTTCAAATCAAAAGTGCCAAATTTCCCCCAATATTTCCATTTCCTATCTTAATTAACTTTATGCATTCATTTTTAATCATTTTGAAACTACTATATTTTTGCATATAAGAAAATTAATAAAACTAATCAAACGTTTCATTTTGCTTAAGTATGTTTGTATCCTAATATGAAAGTGAAACATTCAAAAATTTAGATCCCAAACCCACTTTATTAATATATACAGTTAATTGATGAGCGCAGTCAATATTTACAGGGATGCCCTTTGTAAATCAAGGATTTTTCAATTCATTTTGGCATGCTAGTGACCAAATTTGTGATGATATTTCGGCTAATATTATTCCATTTTTTTGTTGAAAAGGCACCCACAACTGCTCATAATTAAGATGGTTTCTTTTTATCAACCGCGACTATGATTATTGCCCACAAATTCTCTACTGTGTTCAAATCAGGCGAATTCCAGAACCAAGGTTCCAAAATTCGATCTTATTTTCAGACAAGAACTTTAGTATTTCCTTTATTTTGTCGCAAGTTGCGCCATCATGCTGAAAAATACATTTATGATCCCCAATTTGGTCTTGAACTGTTGGGAAAAGATGTTGATGAAGCACGTTTTTGTACCAGTTTGCGTTCATGGCAATGTTCTTGGGCAAATATTTTAATGCTGCAGCTTCCCTAGATAAGAGGCAGCTCCAGACATGGAAAGTGTTCGGATGCTTTACCGTGAGCATGACACAGGACTCGTGAAATCGCTCTCCTCTTCAACTCCTAACGAGTGATTATCCAGAAGCTCCACCCAAGCTAAATGAAACTTCATCAAAGAATATCACTTTCCACCAGTCTTCAATAGTCCATTCTTTATATTTCTTGCAAAAACGGGGCCTATCCTTAATGTTCTTCTTAAAGATATGAGGCTTCTTCGCAGCCCTTTAGACTTGAAACCTTTGTCGAAAAGTCTCACCCTCACTGTGCGCGTATAAACGCTCACATTTGCTTATTTCCAATCGTGAACTAGCTTCGCACTGCAGGCAACCCTATTCTTGAACTGCGACCTTAGCAGGAGGCGATCTTGACGTCCAGAAAACTTCTTCACGGGAGTGTAACCAGTCTGTTTAATGTTAATAATGATCCGAAAGATGCTGCTCCTTGATGCAATATCTTTAGCGACTACCCTCTTGCATTCAGACCACTCTGATACAGAGTAAAAATGGTTGAATGCTTTTCTTTGGAAAGAACCAGTTCTGGTTGGTATTCTAATTCCATACACCTTTTCTCTTTTCCTTTTCCCTCCATTATAGCTGCAATTTTAAGTTGTCAACTGTGTGTATTCTTTCTATTTTCTCTCATAATTTAGCCACAATAACCTATCCGAAGCTTTATAATAAGTTTTTAAGCCGAGCTCATAAACAACAAAAAACGTCTATCGAAAGTTTTCTTAGGTCAGCTAAGTAGTGATTCATTTAGCGTTTATTTTTTCTACAAATTTACCTATTCCTTTTTTAACACTCAAAAATAATGACAACAAAAGTTCCCATCTCAAGAATAGCCCCATATTCTAAATTGGCATGGGTAAAAATTAAACAGAAGTGATCCTTAATTTAATGGAAATGAACGGTGATGTTAATTTATTCCAAAGGAAATTGATTGGCAATTGTCTTACATAAATGAATTAACCTGTTTACCTTATTTCTCTCCATCCACACGAAGAAAGACATTCTATGAATCGTACCTAGTTGTTTGTGCCGGTCTAGTATGTGGCCTACCTGTTAAAAGTAGCCTACCACACGAGTTCACTGGTTTAGTATGTGGCGTACCTTTTAAAAGTAGCCTACCACACGAGTTCACTGGTTTAGTATGTGCCCTACCCGCTCGCTTCACTGGACACACAAAATATAACAGAAACCGTAGGTTAAATGGAGACCATGCAGCTGCAGAAGAAGATGAAAATGTTGTTGAAAATAATCGCAATCATCGGCGAAGAATCGACGGGCTATGTTTGGTTTGATTCGAGGAAGAAATGTGCGCTACTTCTATGTGGAAAAGTGCAATGCTGAGACTCTTATTCCTATCATTCAAAGGGGAGGTAGAAGCAGGTTCAAGCATTTATTCAGACGAGTGGGCCTCTTATCGCCAACTCCAACGACTGGGATTTCACCATGAAGCTGTAAATCATCAACAGCTCTACGTCAATCAGTTATTTGAGCGATCTTGGCTGGAGAGCAAAATCACCATTCTAAAGAAGAACCGTGAAGTTCCCAGTCATCACCTCCAAGGGCATCTCGATGAATACTGCTGGCATGTGTCAAAGGGAGATCATGCTGATTATTTTTATGTATGCTTCAAGATATTCGAGTGATTTTTACTAATTATTTATTTTTAATTGACTATAAATGGTAAAAATAAATGATACTATATTTCTCTATATCTTATTTTACCCTTTGGATATCGGTATTTTGCTTTCTGATAACGTAGTAGGCCGCATACTAAACCAGAATCACATGGGTAGTCCACCTACTAAACCGGCACCCTTGTTTTTAAGATAGTTGTGAACCAGTTACCAACCTGCCTTTCTCTTTGAAAATTAAGAATTTAGGGGAACAATTTTGTTCGTGGCAACTTTTACAATTAAAATATTGTAAATAGTCTTAATAAGTGCCAAAACATTTGAAGTATATACATTTTATATATAATTATAATACCTATTTATTTCTTACTTTTCTCTCTATGTGAAAGCGCTTTCTCATATTTTAAGGACCCTTCCTTCTCTTTATTAATTACCTCGAGGGATAATTAAAAATGTGACCATAAAGGCATATGCATTTAAAGCATTAAAAAGTGGAAAAGGGAAACCTTAGTTTGCCTTGGGTTAACAGACGGTTTGTTAAAATAGTTCGAAAATATGTTTATTCTTGTCTCTCAGTTCACTACGTGCGCCCTTAACAAAAGAATCAATCCCCTAGTTTGCCATTATAACGTAAAGTGTGTAACTTACGATTGACTGAATTAAAATTACGTTTGTAATCAAATTAAATCGCTTTTATCGTTCAAATATGGTCTTGTTTTAGAAAGGGTTCGAATTTAGTCGTTACTCAAAAAAATATTTTTATAGACAATGAAAGTGAATAAAAAATTATATGGAGAGAGAGAATAAGAGAGACCAGGAGTAATACGAAGTTCTTTACTCCTGACGTTTCGTTCTTCAGGAGCTTCCTCAAAGTGACAAGAAACAGTCAATGGTTTATTAAGAGATGAATTAAAAAGAAAGATGACATAAATGTAAATATATAGCAAACAGTGTGGAAAATAGAATTTTTAGAGAAGAAGAAATAGTTATAAGGTTAAGTAGCAAGATAAAGGTTCCCGGAGACGTGGAAATCAAATTTTTAGCTCTATACAATACAAATTTCACATTTACTCATAAGAGTTAATAGTTTATAGATATAAAAAATTTTCCACAATAATTTACATATATATTTACGCATTATTATATATTTAACGTTAACTACACATTATTTTAATTACTTCACATTATTTCTACGAATTTTTTGTAAAACCTTTTAGTATTCTATTTCAGTCCAGCTGATGATTTTTTTCTAAGTTTAAGTCACTTATTTAATTAATTCACAATAGATAATTTAATACTAGATATATTTGTAAATTAATTCACACACTTTCTATGTACACTTTTCCAAATCACTGATATTATCAATTATTTTATTATTATTTATTTAATTCACTTTTGGGCTTATCGTTATATTTTATACACTTGAATTTTGCACTTTCACTTTAGTTCGGACGTTTTTTGTCCACTTTTTATGGCTTTGAATGTTGACATGTTCACGGCGTGGACGTCCGATGGTGGCATGAACATCCTGCCCTTCAACATCAATGCTGCAATTTCGTACAGTGAAAAAGGTCCCTAGAAGGTCCACTTGAATTCTTCCTTGGCAATGCCAAGTAGGAGAAATTCTGGGTCGTCTCTTGGGGGTGGGCACAGGGGAGAGCCACCTTGAGACCCACATCCTTGCCGTCGAAGAAGTGACCGTTCTCGAGGACTTCCTACTTGTCGGTTAGGGGGACCTCCGTATATTCCTCTTCGTGCGCTTCTTCTTCGTCCGACGAATTTTGTTCATTTGTCTTTTCCTCTGTTTTTTTCTTCTTCTTCCCGAGCAAATAGTCTTCTATTTCCTTTGCCTCCTTTACCGTGAAATATATGCATAGGAACAACTTCGTGGCGCTGGACTGCCCCCCCACACGGTCCCAGACTCATCATAAAAATGACCAGTCAGCGACGAGCTCAAACAATGGTCACAGCATTGTTCAGTCATATGCAGCCGGTCTCACTCATTTCTTGTGAGACGACTGCACTTCACTTGAATAGAGATATTCTACGCTCATCAAGAGAACTTACGAAGACCTACCTTAAGACCGCTCACAGCTGACGGCACCAGCCTCGCTTGAAGAGTCGCGGGCGTGCGGGCACGCGCGAGGATCCTCCGTCGAAAGGCAGCCGCTCCACCTTGGAATCTCCTCTTTCCTTACGTTAGCAGCACACCTTGTGTTCTTATAACTTCTCTACCAGTTGAGGCTTGTAGAGACCACTGGTTTCTGATGTGCCGAACCCCTGAAGGAAGCCCTATAGGGGGCGCGGAGAAACCGGTCCCAGTAGGGGGCGGAGTGGTCAGGACCGGCAAGCGGGCCCTGTTGAGACGCTTATCCTAGGTAGGGCAGGGAAGGTGGACCGAGAAAAGAGTAATAGGGACACGAATCAGATAGGAGCTTGGTAGGCTTCAAGGGAAGAGAGCTCCACTAGCGGGCCATCATGGACGACCCTAGGTTAAAGAGCACTCTCCCAAGCCACCGAGGGAGAATGTTTTCGAGGTAATGTTTTCAACGATAGGAGTTGCCTTATGCCCATTGGTGGAACAGTCTTATGGCTATTTAGCAATTTGCGACCGCATCCAGGATGTTGACAAGCTTCTCAGCGTGAAATCTCTCACGAAGCTCGATGAGATTCACGACACCGAAGGTTCCACCGTACGTCTCAGCCCAAAAATCGATTATATGCCGTCGTTTGGGTCCCTGGGTCGGATCACATAGTGCAGATGAAAAGAAGAAGGAGATCAAAGCAAAGCTGGGCAAAAGTTGACGAAATTTACAAATTTAAGAACCGTAACGGGGGGGGGGGAACCTTCGTATCTGTACAGGTTTTCTTCTCGTGCTACTCCTTAGAACAGCACGTGGCAAAGGATTGCAAATTCCAGGGCAAAGTGTGCTCAGAATGCGCTGGCACCGGACACACCTGTAAAGAGTGCACCAATGGGGGAAACAAGAAATGCCTTAATTGTGATGGTCCCCCTCTCAATGTCTTGCCCATAAAGAGAAATTTGGTAAACGAGAAGAAAATAAAAATACAGGAGGAAAAATCTTGAAGGGCAAATACCAGTTACGCACAGGCGACAAAATGTCAGGAGAAAGAAAAAACGATACTCCAAATGGACGCGTCGATGAACCTGGATTTAGTCATGTGCGTAGTTCAAGCTCACTTTGTAAATATAGCCAAACCGAGAAGCTACGCTACTAAATTGAATAGAATGTTGACACAAAACGGGATGAAACCTATGTGGTTTCCTGATGATCCCCCATCAGGTGACATATACCAAACTCAGACAGGGAGCAAACCTAACCTGACATTAAGAAATAGTTCAAGATATACGGATCACCGTTTTAACAAACACAATACGCCCGAAACGATGTAAACTGACTAGCTAGCCCGGAGAGAAAATATATTTTAAAAAGCGAGCTAACAATGCGCACGCGCCAAAGAAACCAAGCAAACTACTCCTATGCATAAATACACAGACCTAAACATATGGATATATGCCTCGCCATCGGCTTCACTTCCGAGATTGTCAAAAGTTAAGGATATAATTGAAGGAGTGGACAGAGGGAAAGTTAAGTGGGATTGCGATTGTGACGCCAGCGAAGAAAACGTGCTCTCGGCAATAAAGGATGGCAACATCGAAATATGCCCTGAATCATTTTTTTCATCTTTCCCATGAACAGTTCAAGTATAAAGATCTGGGAGTGCGAGGTCGCCTGCACGATAAGAACCAGTGAAAGTTCAAATCATCCAGGAAGATTAATATGGCGTACAATACGAGATTTATCAATAGAATAAAGATCTTTTCGCTCAATGTAAATGGCTAGGAAGGTTAAAAGGTTTGTCTACAATAACATCATTTGCGAAGTAGACCCACCATAGTCCTAATCTCTGAGCACGGGCTTAATGCAGATAACAATTCTCTTAAGATATATAACTACAACGCCATTACGACCAGCCATACTGATGAAATGTACGACGGTGTTGCAATAGCCGTGCATAAAGGAATCAAGTAAAGATAGATCGTAAACCTGGAGGAATCATACTTAGCAATAAAGATCAGCATGACTCTCGACGACCTCGTTATAGCTGTGGGTTAACAGCCCCCAAGACGGTGGTCATATCTTCCTATTCCCAATTTTCTCCGCTTGTTCAGGAGGAATAGCTCTACCATTCATATCGGCGACATTAATGCCCGCTGTACGAAAGCAGGTTATACCACGGCATTTAATTGATTAGGAGCCTCCCTGAGCCTTCTTATGGAACGAAATGTGGTGCAAAGAGTTGGCTTAGAGTTCCCCGCGTACCTAACGAGAAGATCCTCCACAACACCTGACATTATCCTCACCAATTCTTATTTTGTTGTGAACCATACGACGATTCCAGGCCCATATACTCCTTCAGACCATATTTATATGGTCACTACTATTTTAACGTCCCCTATAGAAGTTAGAATCGCAATTCGTAGGTGCTTACCCAAGGCAAACTAGGACGACTATAAAACAATCCTACAAGATTAGCAAGTGGAACAGTGGGATCTACGTTTGAAGACCTCAACAGACATTTGAAAAACATCATGGCCAAACTAAAGGAGACTAACAAAGTGGCCATCCCTAGGGTAGAGTATAAGACTCTCCCGGCGCCATGATTGGACGACGATATTATTTAGAGGAAAATAGATTAGATGAACTAGTTTTGGAAATAAATGTATAGCGAAACTCAGCAGATCGTTATCGGCAACCTCGGAACCATCGTTTGAATCTTAAATTTCTAATCAGCGAGAAATCAAAGATGATCTGAAACGGAATCATTGATAGGATAGACATGGAAGGTGACTCCAGGAAGGTTTGGTCCTAGATCAAATGGTTAAAGATTAATTATTTTGAAGGACAGACTTCCCCCATAAAATCCACGGTACCTCAAGGGGGCTGTCTGAACACAACGCTATACACGTTATACACGTATGAACTTCCTCCTCCTTACCCAGGATTACGCCTTTTATGTTCAGTTGGCTGACGACATATCACAAGTGATAACCAGCGCTAATCCTAAATCAGCCGACATTGCAAACAGGACAGCAGGCAAAATAAACAACCTTAATATCTACGAAAATTGGAACAAGATACATCCTAATGTGAAGAAGTTCAAAGTCCTTCCCATTGGACTTAATAAAACAGCCGATATACTAGTACGGGATGAATTCTACCCATATACCCATAAGGCTCGGGCTCTATGACTTAAAATTACAACGAGAGGGTATGGCGAGCATCTTAACGTGAAGGTTGCGCAGGCCAAGAGAAAATTATACATGAGCTTGGTGAGACCGATTTTGCTGTAACCCGCCATTCCCATGCACTTGGCAAGCAAAACCAGTTAAAAAAGGCTCAAGCGGTGCAGAATCAGGCACTGTGGCTGATCTTTAATGCCACTTGACTGGACCACATCTCTTCAAGCAGACTGCATAATCTCACTGAGATCGAACACCTAAACGTGACCCTACACAACAAGTCAAAAGCTATATGGAGGAAGATATATACATACATACATACCAGAAATAGTACTTCAAGGCATAAGACCACCCGAACTTGATCACCGAAATATACACTACAAAAGAAGATTTGGCAGCAGCCAACTGCGTACGCAAGAGGATGTTGTACCACTGTATCGTCAAACATACCCCGGAAAAACGCTAACCAAGTAAAATTACAAAAACGTAGGACAATCAAATGAACTATTCCATACATGATGTCATGTGTGTCTTTAAAAAAAAATAAAGAAATAAATAAAAAGATCCTTAGTGGACAGATTAAAGATAAAAGAGGCAGAATAAATGATAACAAGTAAATAAATAAAAGATCCAAAGTGGACATTTAAAAGGTAAATATGATGCAAAACGTAATGTAAAAAGAAACAGAGATAGCATGTGAAACAAACATGTATGAAGACGCAAAAACTGAGTAAGCTCTATAAACACAATTTGAGCAAACCCGGAAACTAAGGCTTGAATCTTTTTATTCTGTTCAATAGATACATGAAGGACAAGAAGTAGTCCAAGTGAAGATATTGCCACACGTACTGGCACACAAACTCTTCTACTAAAACAACACTTTCTTAACTATACCCTCTCCTACTATCCCACACATTTTCCTATCTTTTAAGCTCATTTTCGTTTTTTCTTGTCAGGCGACTGCTCTAGGCGATTGATATTCTTTGCTTTTACTCGTTGAAGCGGTACAGTTGATTTTAAAAAATTTGTACTAGTTTTTATTTCAAATGATGTTCATTGTTTTGTTACACCGCTCTGTTGTGCGTGGCCTTATTTTCTGCGTTCGGAAGTGGCTATTTTCTCCTTGACTAGCCTTGTTGAAGGCTAGTTGAGTGAAAGGAAGAAGGATCGCTCTACGCTGCCCTAAAGGTAAAGTGGCCATTTATTCATTGGACATCTTTTTTCCCACCTTCTTTACATACCATTCTTCCTTATTTTTCACAACAAATCCCTAAACTAAATAACGCACAGTTACACACACCTACAGACTCGGTTTCCCCCAGATTCCCTCCCAAATTACGCCCTTGGGTGCAATGACGGAGATATGAGGGAGACGCGGCGTATTGCCCTGAGGACCCTGCCAGGCCAGCAAAAAACTGGACAGGAGCAAGGTCTTCGAAAGAATTTACATCGAGCATAATATTGCCCTCGTACGGCCAATTGACTTAAAAATTGCTACGCAGCTATCTGTGCAAGGGACACGGACATCGAAGCCTTCTCCTCTCTGCGTGCCACAGACTCCCTTTAAAAAAATAGATATCGTAACACAGACACCGCCACAAATACGCACACAGAGAAGTGTTATCTGCCGACGCCTCGACCCCTGGGTGGCAGGACACTCGATTGAACAAATCACGGACGAGATTCATCGGAATCATAAGTAGGCAAAAGTAGCCGACGTAATAAAATTAAATGACTAGACCCACGTTTTTAAAGTTGTATTTACCGAGACCACAATGGCGATTAAGGCAAAATAAAATGGCCTTCTCCTCTTTAATGTCCTCATCTGCCCCGAGCAGAGGGAACGTGAGGAGTTCGTTGACCAGCAAATATTCTTCAAGTGCTACAGGTACAACGAACACACCACCGCCACTTGCACCAACGCTACACTCACAGTATGCTCTGTGTGCGCCGCCCAAGACCATTACTGGTGCAAATATAAAAGTTCGACCCACAAATGCCTTAATTTTGGTGGCCCACACAGAACAAGGGCAATGACATCTCTAATAAAGGAGGAACAAATACAAAAAACAAAGGACAAAAGCAGAAAAGAGGAGGAAAAGAAGGCTAGCGCCACCTACGCGAAGATTGCCAAGGTATCGTAAAAAGTATTGCCATTGCACTTACGTACCTGCAAATAGAAAATAGAAAATCGACAAAAATATTGTGTTGCATTTATTATGCACACATTGCTAACTTTACCAAGCCTGGCACCTTCGCGAAGGAATAAACACCATGCTCGTGAATAACGGCATGGAAAAAAATGTGGTTCCCGGAAAACCCTCCATCAAACGAAGTACTTCGAGTGAATCTACAACTTCAGAGCGAGAAGAGCGACCAAAAAGCTCCCCACGGGATCACGAACAGAATCACAAGTCGCATGCGAGTCTAGCTGTGGGTGACTCTACATCTCACTATGTCGGTCGGTCGGTCCCCGTTTTGCTTTTTGTTTTTTTTGTAATAACATTGTAACTAATCGCCGATTCTAACGAAACTTGAAACCCTTATGTTGTTTTACATTCTCTTTCGAATGATATAACTGCCATGGTCTTCCTAAAGGTAGTCTGAATTATTGAAAGTTTTGGATGTCGTAAGGTCATAAATCAGAATAAGTGAGAGCAAGCGACTTTTTGGTCAGCAGACCTTGTTAATAAATATTTATCCTATGCAGTACAAATAAAAATATATATTTTAGTTCTCTTGTATATATGGAAATGTTCTCCTACTCTGGTTTAAGAATTTCAATATCTGCCAGGTTATATTATAGGAGTAATGGCCATTGTCATACAGTTAGCAACGGTTTTTCGCCTAATTCTGCTAAATAATTTTCAAGACTCGCTACCCTTGATTCTTTTTGATAATTCCTTTCGTTTCTATTCGTTTCGAGAGGTCTTTTTGGTCTGTCCCCTCCTTTTCCTTAATAAATGAATATCTTCCACTGAACCAGCACGATTATCTTTCTCAATAATTAGTCATATTCTCTCATTCATTTCTTCACTATACATGTTCCTAAATTATGTATTTCTTTCCCCCCCCCGCCGCCATTACTTTTGTTAAAGTGCAGTGTTGTTTCCCCCCATTTAATCAAAGCTAATCAATTGCCAAGCAGGTTTTGTTGTTTCTCCCTAGCCAATCAAAGCATGTCAATGGCCAAGCAAGTTTTGTCCATAAAATACAGATATGAAATGATCGACCAAGACCAGCAAGTGAATTCTAATTCAATTTCATACCTAATAAAGGCCAGGATATAGAAGATATCGGTACAGAATAGAGTCAGTTCCCCAAAGCAGATTTTAATTAATGTCTTTTGGAATACCCTTCTTAATCATTCGCCCGCGCCCTTCCCTTATTAGAGGTGGGTAAAAGACTATTGGGGAAAGCCCTGGTACCAATGAAATTTGTACTCACTCTTCTAGTTAAGAGAAGGAAGGAAGATGAATGGAAAACAGACAGGACCGGGATTTGGACGAAAAGTAAACGAGTTAGAGATTAAAGGTGTGCAATGGAACTTGGCTGTTCTTCTCCACTTGCGAATTTAGACAAAGTATTTATATTAGTTTTACGTTAAGAAGAGCTAGTCAATGAATTAGTTTTTGTGTATATAAAATAAATTAATATATATATATATATATATATATATATATATATATATATATATATATATATATATATATATATATGCGTGTGTGTGTGTGTCTTGACCTGTATTATGTGATGTATTTCCCTGTTCTATGTGAATTTGGTTCCTGTAACCTTTGTCCTTGTAAGGTTATAATGCACCTTCTCGTTCAGGTATGTAAGATGGATGAGGTTTACTATTACTACCCTTGCGACACTTTCTCCCACCACTTTTCTCCATTCTCACTATCTTTCTTTTCGGCAGAAATTATATATATTTTTTAGACTAAGATAACTTTCTTTTAAAAATGAGCTAAAAAGCAAAGAAAAAATATTAATATCAATTAACGGAATTCTTTTTTGTTCAACATCAGAAAAGGAATTTCTTGTAATATTACCAGTGCTCTACATTTTATTAGTACTCATTGCACCTTCAGAATTTCAAGTAAGTTTCTCTCGTTGGCTCATGTTCCCCCGTTGGTAGTAACCTCTTTAAGAAGTAGTTAATATACAAGTTTAGCTGACTCATTTCACTATAGAAAGAGTCAGCATTTTTTTCTCGATTGTTAATCAAGATTCTCTATTGGTCATTCTCTTTATTAATTTGACCAAGTCTTATCCCATTTGTGCGCGAACGACACTGAAGCGAAGACCCCGGGAAGGTAGCAAGATAGAAGAGAGACTGTGGAGTGTTTCAGCTAAGGACATCAGAAAAAAAATTTAAAGGGAGAAAAGATAAGTAATCAAAAGCAACTAAACACTCATTAACATGAAAGATCAAATTAAAATGTAACGAAAGTGAAGAACCGGTGAAGGAAATGTTTTGTCCAAGGCTAAATCTGTTCATGAGGCGCATTTTTAAGTTTTAAAGGGAGTTCCGACAAAAACATATTAGGCTCCAAGTATTCCAACCATATATTCCACTTTTTGAACTACATCAAGATCGTTCATTCAAATGAAAAATATTGTAATATTTTTTCAAGTTTCTTATTTATTTCTGCTTTC
Organism: Ceratothoa steindachneri; assembly: GCA_963969495.1. NCBI lineage: Eukaryota > Metazoa > Arthropoda > Malacostraca > Isopoda > Cymothoidae > Ceratothoa > Ceratothoa steindachneri. The sequence continues at coordinate 173,606,337 of OZ018322.1, read as the reverse complement.
TCGCTCCTATCTCTTCTCGATCGGGCCCTTTACTACCCAACCTATACATATGAGTTCAAACCGGCAGAGTTCAAGAGTAAAAGGAATGTTAGTTTTTACTTTCACTTCGAGTTCTCTTTATTATGTTTTCCACGATAGTCTAATTGCCCTTGGGGCTCCCATACCTTTTAGAAACATACGAAACTTCATTTAAATCCAAAATTCATTGTAGTTGTTTATGAACAATAACATTCATGTGAATGCTGTTAGGTAATGGCTATTGTAAGACTTTTAAATAACTCCAGGAGACTTTTAAATAACTCCAGGAGACTTTTCTAGCGGATTAAGGAATTTTTACTATTGCCCTTACCTAACCACATAACTAAGGAATTTTTTTTACAATCAAAAATAATCAGGATTAGATTTACTGTATATTATTTAAAGCCTAGACAGAATGCAGTTGGTTTCGGCTGCTTCTATTGCATAATTTAAAATCATATAATTATCTTTAGTTATTTGGTATTCGCCTTCTCTCGTCGCTTCACTTATGGTTTTTACTCTCGTTGCTATCAAACGTTTGTTTTTTGGTTTTTTTGTTGACAACGAATCGAAACTCATGAATAGGTCACAAACAAACGACTTCTCCTGTTGCTTCCAGCTTTCAAAGGTCAAAGGAAAATAAGCATGAGATCTTTTGGGACTAAAGCCATTTTAGTGCATGCAAGAATATCATAGAGCCATCGATGTAACAAGGTTGCCATCGTAACGAGATGGATAACTGGAAACTAGAGTTTCCGATCTTAATTTCCATTAATACTGAAAGTGCATTTCGCCCATTAACTCATTCAGCAACCTTCGCTCGTTTGTTTTTATTGAAGTTATTTGTGGAAATAAATGTTTTGAGGCTGATTCGTTTACAAGTACTTGTTTTTGCATGCAAAATATAGTCAGAAATATGAGGCTCTCCGGAAAGTTAATAAATGAACCGAACATGGAACAATTCTTCTTCTATTTTTTAGTATAATTTTCTCCTTGACTTTTCTATCGCCCCATTTTTCACGAAAGAGTGACATCACTTTGTTTGACCGCTAGTAGTCTCCGTACCAACATGGTAAATTGACCACTTTTAAAATTAATATCAAATCGAACGATCACTTTTCGCCAGATATACATAAAATCAAACTTCATCTACTGAGAGAGAAGGATGCATTGCAAGCATACTCGTATAAATGTTCTCACAACAGAGAAAGAAGGGATTAAAACAAAAAAGATAAAGGCAAATAAAAAGAAAAAACGAAAATAAACAAAATCATGATTGAATATACGGACTGATTTAAAAAAAAAAATTAAAGGAAAAAATACTGTCGCATGGATAAACCTCCTTCAGGAGTAAAAATTGGACCTAGAGTACGGACATTTAAACGTTTGAATTAGGACCCTCTTTTGAACCTCACTCTACCCGAGGAGAGTGCATGCAATATATATTAAAATATGGAGAAGATGAAAATTATTGCAGGAAAAACCTATCGTGACATGAGGAATATTCAAGCATGCTTTTGACTGAGGTTGTAAGTTATTTGCTGTTCAGACAGATACAGAAACAGCTTTAACTGAGGTTGCAAGTTTGTCACTGTTCAGGCAGACACGGAAACAGCTTTGAGTGAGGCTGAACTTGTTTATTGCGCAAGCAGACACAGACACAGTTTTGACTGAGGCTCAAGTTCGCTGCTCAGGCTGAACAGAAAGACTAAAAGGAATTTGTAAAATTAAACAAAATTTATTGAGCTTTTGCCTTTACGTGAATTTATCAGGGCGACGCACTAACCTCTTAATCATATTCCCCCTTATTGCTACTTTTATTATGGGTGCTAAATAGGCGATTGAAGATTCAACCTCTGCCGAAAATTCGTGCGGAGATGAGGGGTTCTGCGCCCCCCGTAGTAAAAGAATTAATCGACCATATCTTATTTCATTGCCATCTTTTGTGTTTAACAAACATAAAGTATATATAAAGATAATCAACATTAAGCAATTTTTGTAAACACGTTTTTCAACTACCGACGGCAACTTATCGGCCTAGGTTTCAAGAACTAGCCTCTGCTCGCAAAAGACAGGTATTTGGCAAATGCTTCATCGATTCTGACCTTTTTCCAAGAACCATAGAAAATTCAGCGAATTCTCTCCCTCGCAGCAGAGGGAGCAAATGATAAAAGGGAAATTGCTCTCTATCTCCAAGTCCCTTTTGCAATTAAATTAAGACGAATGATGGTGTCCTTCCCAGAAGAAATGTGTCCCCCACGATTAGTATTCTTTTAATGAATTTCTAAGGTTTCCCTCGCGAAAAGTTTTGAATATTTTTGTTCCGTGCACCTGTGTGACAGACATGTGTATGTGTGTGTACTAGAATGTTTCTAAATTCATCTCACGACCCACATCAATATATATGTAGCTTTGGCAAGGTTTGCTATAAATATATTTTGCTATACTTCCTGTTTTAGGGTTAGGCTGATTAATTTTTCACGTCTAAAGGTATTTAAGTTTGTCGTTTATAATGTGGTTCTTGGTGGACTTTTGTGTAGTGAGGGTTAATAAGTAGCCTCCATAACGAGGATTAAGGTTGAAGGTGGTTTCTATCTAGAATTTAAAAGGTAATATCAACGAGACGGCACTACGCAGATTTTGTAAGGAGAGATCTATAAAAAAGTGAAGATATAGGAAGTGAAAGGGCATGGAAGATATATAGCCACAGATCCTCTTGTATCCTTTGTGGCTGGGAGGGCAAACTGCATGTGTTGGGGGCTGTAGGACATACAAGCCTACATATGTCACCTGACATCGCCTTGTTGGTAGGCAAAGGATTGGTAAGGAAAATGAAGATCGAGGCAAAAGAAGGCGAAAATGGTGGGAAGAATGCAAAGATGTTAAAACCTTCTTCTCCCAGCCGGAGCCTGGATGAAACCCGGTCTCCGACCAGCCTGAGAAATTAGCCACCCGACAAGAAAATAGGTGATAAGAGGCTCGTAAATAAAGGGATGAAAAAAGGCCGTAATAAAAATGTCTCAAGGAATAAAGTCCGGAGGGAGACTACCAAAGGGTGTCCGATTGTATTGGGAAAACTGGCTCGAAATTCTCCTGGCTAGAGATCGAAGATTTAAGAAAACATCCCGCATTAAATCCTCTTTACTGATATCATGTAATGAAGTAAATTTAGGGAATAATGGGGAAAGAATAGGGGGATAATTTGCTTAACTTAAGGGTATAATGGAGAAGCAAACATAAAAATCTAGTCTGCAAGGAGGTAGTCTTATATTAGGGTAATAAGAGCCGAAATTGAGGTAGAATAAGGAGGGTGGGTTGCGGCCTTCTGGTGTAGTGCTTTGCGAGGTAGGGCTTTAGTGAGTAGAGAACTTATTGGAATCAGTGTCGCTTGCTACACGAAGCCAGAGGGTAGGTGCGTCCTTCACTTTCTGAACGAGGAAGTTGAGCTATTGTACCTCTCAAACCAGAGGGGGTAGGAGAATACTAAATCTGGCACAGGAAGCGGGATATCTGTCATGGTAGCAAAAGCGCTCCCAAGGAAATAATTCAATAATAGTCTGAGAATGTAGTCGCGAGGTCGGAGAAGTCCGACGATCTAATTCAGACTCAATGGAGAAGAAAACAATGTAACTTTAGGTTAAAGCGGTACAAAAGGAATTTAAAGTAACCCTGATATTATGATATTAACACGAAGAATCACCGACGGGGGTGGGGGGAGAAGAGACTCATCAGGAACAGCGCGATGTTGAATCGAAAATGAGATTCGCTGATCCACGCACGAGCGAGCTCAGCTTCGAGACTAGCCGGGTGGCTTTACCTGGCGGTCATGACCCCCCAAAAAGAAAATTGGAATAAAGGAGCCCAGGGCGTCTTTTATTGACAGTCTCAAACTAGTCTCACGATTCATATAGTATTTTCTTCTGCTCACATTTTACTTCATTGTTTGGGACTCGATGACTTACACTAGCTTCTTTTTTAACCCAGATAAATTTAGATTGAGTATTTTCTAATATTCCACTTTTTTCGGTGTTTTGTGTATAGAGAGCAAAGTATTAGAAAAATAAAATATACAATACCTTACAGTCATTCATGCAAATATCACTTGATCATTTTATAAACAGCAATAAAGCATTCTTGGGCCCTGGAAGTGTATGTATTTTAAAAGCACTGGTCCAAACTAGTAATTTCAACACAGAACTTTTTCCCTACCTTGCCCGCCCATTTCGATATGATGAGCCTGTGAAGCAAGCAACTCACCACGTTGAAACATATAATCCATCTGTTTATTATCGCGCCCGAAGGCTCCTTTCTCATAAATTTTCAGAAGCAAATAAGTAGTTTGAAGAAATTATGCGCGCCGGTATTATTCGGCGGCCTTTCAAGAGCTTTCTCTCGTCATATGGTTCCAAAATCTTCAGGTGAATAAAGAGCTTGCGGCAATTTTAGGAGCCTCATTGCCCAGAAATTGAGTTACCACTATCCCGTGTCATATATGATGGAATTTCTACGAATTTTCAAATAAAATCCATATTCTCGAAGGTCTAGCTGGTCAAGGCATACTGGCAAATACCCGTTGATCAAGATACAATCCACAAAACTACCACTATATCGCAATCTGAGCTATTAAAGTGATTCAAAATGACGGCAAGATTTAAAAACTTATCTGTCTTCGTATTTCTGGACTACATTTTGGTGGCAAATTCGAGTCCTGAACAGCACATCTCTCGTTTACTAACAGTCTTCAAGTGTCGGTTGGTGGTTTGACCTCGAATTAACTACGTAAATATACTTTTGGAGCCTACGGGATTATTTCTATGGTCATCATCTCAAGAAAATGGTATATCTCCCACAAACAAGAAAATTGACGCAATATCGAAGTTAGCACAGCTGAGTACGTTCACACAATCGTGCGATTTTCTTAGAAATGTCAACTTTTATCCGTAGTTTCATTCCACACTGTGTGGAAACTCGGAAAAAGAAATCCTCACTTACGTGGACGCATGAGAAAGTCAAAGATTTCACGGAGATCAAAGACATTTTTGGCCATCCACAAGCGTTAATCTATGTGAACTCTAGGGAAGCTTTCCTTCACAATGAACGCTTCGGAGGACGGCGTAGCATGTATATTGAAGCATAAGAAAGAAGAAGCATGGAGTCCCATAACATTATTTTCCAAGATGTTAAAGCCTGCTGAAAGACGTTACAACACCTTTGGCCGTGGGTTCCTCGTTGTACTTCTCGTGCTGAATCATTTTCTTTATCAGGTGAAGGACCAACTTTCATAAAAGTATTTACCATCAAGTTCTCATATTCGCGATTTAGACAGCTTCAGATCGCTATTCTTCACACAAATATCGCCAAACGGATTATACCTTGCAATTCACAACTGACATTCGCCACGTTAAAAGGAAAGACAACTTCGTGGCAGATAATCTGTCTAGCCTAACCATCGCCGAAATCATCCTGACTTCGCCGGTCTACTTAAAATTTTAAAAGGTCAACTTCGACATTGAGAATTGCCGTATCTACCACAGCGTTTGCCCAAGGAAACCACAGCTTCATGTATCTCAAGCTTCGGCAGGACGTTTTCACTGCCCAGCGCATATTTCACATGTAGGATTTAAAGACCCCAAAAGACGCTTGCATCGGGTTTCATTTGGCCAAGGATGTCGCTGAGCTCATACATTCCTAAAATTCCATCGCTCAAAGGTAAAATGACAAAACGTCACCCCTGCTCACATCGAAACAACAGCTCCCCCACTTGGAGGAGAATTGCGGTCTAGGGAAAAAATGCTTTGGGAGGAAAACGAAAGCGATAGCAAGATTCTTATCTGATACAACGCAGAGGAAGATCGCTCCTCTCTTTCTGGCTCCCAGAGGCAGGCAAGAGTTGGGCTAGAGGTTTTCCTGGACCTACGGGCATGCCTCTGTCGTTGTGTACCAGTCGTGTGGGCAAAGCTGGAGGAAGATTTCCCCCACGAGTACATCTCCTACTCCATAACTAAAATTCCCGAATAGTCGAAAAGAATGGAATTTAAGTGCTAAAAGAGACCTTTATTATTTTCGGTTGAATGATGACCACCCTGCCGTTATGCCTTCGGGTTCACTGACCGGGGATGCCGCTCTTTCGATCTGAGCAGGGATGACGTTGTGTCAGTGTACCTTTGACCGATGGCATTTTAGGCAGGTATGAGTTCACCGACGGTCACTTTTTTCCTCATCGAAGAGCGGCTCCATCGAAGTCATCGCCTTTCATTGCCCAGCAAATTTCACGCTCATTTCTCATATAAATCCATCGGCCTCGAAGACAATTTAATTCACTGCGTGCGCATCAATAACTTTAACATACGGTCTAAAGCATAATCGTAAATTCTTATATAATTAGTATTCAAAGTGCCGAAAGCGAAGGAATATATTCTGTACAATAAATACAAATTAATTATAATTATCAATTCTCATTGAATTGTGGATGTTTCCTTAATTTGTTAATATTATTTCACATATTCATTTAATATCGTTTAAATTAATTATTTACTGTGTGTAAGGGAAAGGGACACCAGTAAGAATACCCGCTTCATTTGTTTCATGAATTCCTTCCCTCTCTATGTCTCATAAGTATAACTCCACGTGGAGTAATCTCTGAATCCAAAGAGAAAAATAACAGAAGAAAGAATTTGAATATCTGTCAGCCGCTGAACAGGTGCAGTTAATTAAGTAGGGCGTTAAAAGCTTTTACCTCGCCTAGGAAGCGCTAATCTCCATAGTCGGGAAATTGATAGCCGAAAGTTTCCCGCCTACATCGTAAAGGCCATTAAGACTTGAATCAGGCGACAGACGCTAATCCATCTGGCCGCCGGAAGTGGTTAACCAGTCGTCTGAGTCTGACAACGAGGAGAAATAAAAAAAAATGGCCGTCATATAAATACCCTGGCTTTTCGAATATCGGCAGATTGAGTTTTAGAACCCATCACATTCGATTCAGATCGTGAGTCTGTTTCCCCAGGTCCCTGGTATTCGCTTATACCATCGAGGTTAGATCTCACCAGGCAGATCCATCTCTTTTGTGAAGGCTTACTCTGTTCAGAGCAAGCCTCGAATCGTTTCATCCCCGGAGGATTGGCCGGGATTCCTCTCGTCTCATCTGGCACCCCACCCGCCCTTTCCCTCAAGGATCTCCAGTTTCCCGTGTGAGATTTCGTGACGAACCGCGTCAGAGTCTCGATTTTTGAAGGTTGCACTTCTCTGAGCAGATGTGCCATCGTTCGTCTTCAAGGAGGACTGTGAACTCGTCTTCTGCCTCCCCCCTCCCCTCTTCACCCTCGTCACCATCAGGATATTTAGCCGAGAATCACGTCCAATTTCCGTCTCCATTTCCCCGCGCCGACTCGCTAAAGGATTCCCCTTCCTCGAGGTGACCCCATTAAGGTGAAACGACCCTTGCTTGTATCTCCTGTTAATCAACCCACTTTCCGACATATAAATATTCCCTCTGTATAACTGATTTATAGTATCCCATTTAAAAGCTGATTAACAAGTAATTAACGCTACCCGCTTGCTAATTAATCTATATCTAGTCAGAATTGTCCTTATTTACATTACCTATATTTCCCGTATGTATATATATGTTAACTAGTAACTTATTAAAATTATATTTTTTGTTTTCACTCTTTAAATATATCCTTGAACTGCAACTTGGTAAACTCATTAAACGCTATCGGCCCCTGTAGTAAATCTCACTCATATACTTCGTAATCAACGTATTATTCTTACGAAGTGAGCGTACTTGTACGTAACCAAGGACGCGTACGTACATTATAGGATATATGTATATATAACTGTATATATATATATATATATATATATATATATATATATATATACATATTCTCGTGGTTTTTATCTCTTTCCTCCCAACCAATAGATACATATATGTATATATAGACGTATTTTCTGGGGAAGTGACCTATTTTGCGACACTAAGCATGTTGTTAAAGCGCAAAATCCAATCTTCTTGCAATCCTCCAGAGTAAAGAGTACATATTCAACGCCATCCAAATTCCCTTCGTGCAGCCAATGCCTTCGTTGTTTTTGGAGGTGAATCTAAGCAAAAGTAAATAGGTCTTATTGGAATATAAATAAATGAGAGTATTGTCATGGTGCTAGTAATGGCCATAACACTTCCATCATTTGCCCACACTGTCCCTCCTGTTATCCTATATATGTGCATATGTAGATCAGTTTTCCTGAAAAAACTGATTCTGCATCTCCTGCATTTAGATCAGTGGTGTTTCTATGATATTAGTCCTTTTCTAAAGAATAATATATTATTTGAATTAAACTGGCTAAAAATTCATATTTTGCCATATATTGATTAAAATCGCATCCATCTCAAAGTGTCTTTCTGTATTGGGATTTCGAAAGCAATACAGCTTGAATCGAGCTCTCTGGTTTGTTGATAAATCTGTGTTTGGTCCCGCATTAAGTTTCTCTGCATGAAGAGTTACAAAACTAAGAGCAAAAAGAGCTTTTTTGGTCATTTGCTCATATGCGGTTAGTGTAGTAATGAGTAGCCACATTAACTGCATCAGTTACAACTGGAGAACGCTCCTCTTCCACACAATCGAGTGACTAAATTCAAAAGCCAATCTAACAGCCCTAAAAAGAACTGTATCAATTAGTTATTTTAACCTTCACTTTTGCCGTTGCAATGCGCGAGATCTTTTTCATGTACCCTTGGGGGCACGCTTGACCATTAGTAGCCACCTTCAGACTGCATCGGGCACGCGTGTGGGATGCTCTTCATCCACGCCAAGCAAGTGACTGTATCCAAAACACCAATGACGTGGCGTGGATGAAGTGTGTCTTCGAGGCGTATCCAACCATGACTGCTTACATTGAAGTTTTCAATTGATCTTAATAAGAACCTTTCGGCACCTACCAAATGAGTTTTTGTTGAATATAACGTAATTATTTCAATCCATTCTCACAGTGAGGAAAGAAAATGTGCAAAAGTTCTTGCTATTAGAATTGAAAACCAAATTCTAGAGCATACAAGAGAATACGCTTACACGATGGCAGCATGGAAGAGTAAAACAGTAGAAAAACCAAATTTGATGGTGGGGCGGTAAGAAAGCTTAACTGTGCAGTAATGAACATCTTCATAAGTGATGTGACGCTCGCTTAAAATGCAAAGTATTTAACAAATTCACTTTACCAATTATAAAATACAGAACTAAAACTTGGACAGTGAAAGCAAAAAAGACATGTAAATGGCGAAATGACAAATAGAAAACTAGAGGTTAAGACTAACACGCAGGAACCAGGAGAGAAGTAGGTGAATAAGAACATAAAATAGAATTGAAAGAAAATACATGGCGCGTCAGTTATTTGAGAAAACAAATTTAGAGAGCCATACATAACCCAAACATTTACCCTTTTTTTTCAAAAGTATTTGAAAACACTTTAGCGAGTCATAAGTGACCCGTGCTTTACCATATCTCTCTTTCAGTCAAAACATGGCCGTTCTAATCTGAGACAGAAAATGATTGGCAGGGCATCTTCGTCTCCTTAACCGCCAGAAAAAGTGATGTGGAGATTAAAACGTTCTTGAACGATGTCAGCTTTTTCGTATTCAAGATGAGAAAAGTGCTACTGGCTTCTGAAATGGTTGTGTCATCAGTAGCGCAGGAAAAAAAATCATTCTCAGTGGTCATATGTCGTCAAGACGACCGAGTTCGTCAAGTAGGCCAAGGGTATCATTAACAAGTAACCAACCCCAGCAAGTCGATGAGGGCCCTGAGAATCCGGAAAATGTTCAAGTATGACTCGAGTCCCTCCCACACAACCTATGACTGGCTGGTGGGGAATGTTCACAATCATGGGGCCCCCTAACATTTGACCTAATATCTCTCCACATTTGAACCCACAAACTAACATGTCTAGGACGACATTGATGGATGACCATCCAGCAGCTAAACAATGCGATCGGAGACGGGCATATAGTCGATTTCGCGTCTACCATAAAGCCTAAAGATAGCTTTACTTGAACAAACTTTTATCATAAAATGTCAAAACATTATATAATTTTCTTTGTAAATAAATTGTTTTGTGTTGTTCAATTTTTTATATATGTTTTTCCTTAAATTATTATTTTTTCAAATACTTGACGCACCCGGTTAAATTTAAACTAAAGATGGGCAATATACCTTGCCAGAAGAAACGTCGCAAGATGGACGAAATTAAGCTACACTGAAAATTCTTATATACGAGGAACCTCAAACAAGAAAACGCCTCGTAGAAGGGGAAAGATGAAGTTCACTCGCTGACAGGAGTAATCAAAGCAAATTCAAGGGTTAGACTGCGATCGGTGGATACAACTGGGATAAGAATATATATATATATATATATATATATATATATATATATATATATATATATATATATATATATATATATTATATATATATATATATATATATATATATATATATATATATATATATATATATATATATATATATATAAATATATCTACGGATATATGCAAGAAATAAATAGAAACTCACTTCATTCCTGAAATAGCTTTATTTGTAAATGGACAAAATATTAATATAGTTTGAACAATGAAAGTAAATCCGTAACACTTTGTATACCTCTTTAGCGAATTTTACACCTGAAATTCGATTATGCATAGATTTAATCAATTTCGAGATTACCTCTTGTGGTGTTTCCGACTGCCAATTCGGAACATATTCCCGTTATTTTTCCTTTTTTCTTTGTCTTGTCTATGTAGTATTTCCCCCCCCCCCCCCCACGTCCTATTGAGTTCATGTCTCAGGACTGACTGACCGAATGAAGTCGTTTGATATTGCTTTAGTCCTCCCATTCTTTTATCCCTTTTACAATGACAGGATGCCTCATCTTCCATGAAGAAACAGCTTTCTTTTCCAAGGTATCCACTTGAAAACACTGGTAAAAGTCCCTATTTAAGAATGCAAATGTATTTTTTCGAGTTAATCTTGCCAACACACGCAACCAACTCTGACCTACCATCATTTCAAATTGCCTCCTACGGTATAACGAGAAAAAACATTGTTTTACCATTGGTTTAACCTCTTTATATGAAACCCCCGAGGGGAATAATTTTCAAACCACATGCCCGTCGGAGTCACAACCTGTTCGTCCGTTTTGCAAAAATTTGTCGTTCGGTCTCAATAGTTTTCAAACCAAGCTCTATTATAGGCTATCAATAAACTCGGAAAAACAAATCTAATTCACTGGCCCAAATTCCTACCCAATAGCTAAATCGTGGTTCAATGTAACCTTATTTATTAGCAGCCGTCAACAAGTGTATGCTTAGAGAAATCGAGTCGAAGCTAGAGAGCTGTTTCCATGACAACAGAGTTGGCTGAAGAGAGCGACAGCGCGCAATAAAGTGCAACCGCTTTAAAAGTATGGATTGAAACATCGCGCACATAACTCGAGCTGATAACTGTTCTCCATCCGTCATTTTCGAAAGTTTAATAAAGCTAAATTACAAAATTACTCATTACACATTTAAATGAGCATAAGTTGATTGGCAAGATAAGGTTGAAAAACACGTATACTGTTAGTTACGGTATCGTCGATCAACAGCTACATCATTTCAAAACTCAGGAAAGATTGACTCCTTAGTCAACCTCCGCACATTTCTTTGTTCCTACGCCTCATTCTGGGAATTTAAGAGGGTTTACGAAATTATTGACGCAAGTTTACTGGTGTATTTTGACAAAATTACGTGAGGCGAAGGTTCGACATTTTCAGTTAGTCTGTTTTATACAATAAATGGATTGCTGAAACAAAAAACCTAGTGGTCATCTATCCTAGCCTGGGTCAATTTCAGTGATTTGCTCTTCTATAACTTTAAAGATGTGCAAAGTGTTCTTTGCTTTGCTCTCATCTCTTTGCTGGAGTCCGTTTCCTCTATCTTCCCCCTCTCCCAACTATTGATTTTCAAATTTTAACTTTAAAGTCCTGAATAATTCCAACATCTAAGATAGACAATTGGAATTTTCAAGTCTCAAGATCCATTGGCCTTCGGCGAATAATTTAGGTTATATTTATTTGTATTGTATATATCATTTCAGAATCCACGGATAGGGTTTGGAGCATTATTTTGCGCGATTGTTAAAGGGAAAACAAACGTATAAATTTAGACGTTTTAGCGAAGGCGGTCTCAATATTGACAACATCCTATTCCTTAAAGATATTGAGGGAGTCGTGATTACGCCAGCCGGAAAATCCTTCCAATGATTGTAAATCTAGAGGAACGAATGTGCCATTAAAATAAATTTAGATTTAGTCTCTCTCTCTCTCTCTCTCTCTCTCTCTCTCTCTCTCTCTCTCTCTCTCTCTCTCTCTCTCTCTCTTCCTGAAAGATCGGCCAGGCAGAGAGGGTGGCGGTGTGATGTTGGATGTCAAGGATACTCTCAACTCGACGGATTGCAACATCATATCCGACCATGAACTACTAAGTGTTGACCTAGAGAGAGGTCCTGCCAGATACAGGACCCTAGTGCTATACAGACCCCCTGCCCAACTCTTAGAACAGGACAGGAGTCTGTACTAGCTGTTGGGTGAACTTGTAAAAGACAGAGTGTGTATCGTGATGGGGGATTTCAACACACAAGTTGACTGGGAAACGAGAGAACCCTGTGGCGAAAACGAACTACTCCTGGAGTTCGTGAACAACGAATTCCTGACTCAATGAGTGAGAGAACCAACGAGAGGAGAGAATATCCACGACTTGGTTTTCACTTCTGAGGATGACATCGTTGAGGACCTCTCTGTTGGCGAAGAGCTCGGTGGCAGTGTCTACCGACTAATTAGATTTGTAGTCAAAGTCCCGAAGGCAGAGCCTGCAACTAGTAAATCGAGGAAACTTGATTTGAGAAGAGCAGACTTTGCTGGTCTTCGTGCTGTACTGACTGACGCAAGGCTAGAAGTGTGCGAGACTGTTGAAGACTCGTGGAACAGTTTCAAAACCACATTCATGAGTCTTCAATCGCGTTTCATCCCTCTGAAATGCCCCCGTCGGTCTTCTGTTCAAGCAAAGTTGTTTAATCGAGAAATCGGCCAACTGTTTAGGGAGAAGAGAATTGTGTACCAGCAATCGAAGATCTCGGGTGACTATGAGGAATACCGGAGGCTAGCCAGGAGAGGATTGAAGTCTACAATAAGGGCAGATAAGCGGTCTAATGAACTCCGAGTGGCGAGACTCTGTAAAGAGAATCCCAAGGAGTTCTTTGGATATGTAAACAGCCGTAAACCAATCCGTCGAATGATTGGCCCTTTGAGGAATGAGGAAAAGGCATTAAAGCACTCAGATGCAGAAAATGCTAACCATCTCAACGACTACTTCTCTTCAGTCTTTAGTATTTACTGAAGAGTGTGGTCCCATCACGCAGCCAACGGATCCCTACTCGGGGGAATAGCTAGAGGATGTGGACTTCACCGAAGGAGAAATAAAAAAGAAGATCACTGACCTAATGACGAATAAGTCACCTGGCCCGGATGGGTTTCTACTTAAAGTGTTAAAAGAAGTGCGCGATCAAGTGTCACGACACCTGAGCGCAATCTTCAACATGTCAATCCGGACCGAATGCGTTCCTAGCGACTGGCATGAAGCGGAGGTGACTCCTATCTTCAAGAAAGGATCCTCCAGCCATCCGTCAAACTACCGACCTATCAGTCTGACTTCGATAGTCGATAAACTCATGGAAAGCATGATGGTGGAGAAAATAACGTCGTATTTAGAGTCAAACCTGCTACTGAGGAGTTTCCAGCACGGCTTCCGAAGGCAACGGTCATGCCTGACGAACCTTGTAGAATTCTTCCACTTCGTCTTCAATGAGCACGATCGGGACAAGGCGTTGGATGTGGTCTACTTAGACTTTCAGAAAGCCTTTGATAAGATATTACACCGCCGCCTTCTCCGGGAAGTGCGAGCGATGGGCATAGACGGAAAAGTAGCCGGCTGGATAGAGAACTAGCTAAGTGGCAGACGTCAACGGGTGGTGATGAATGGACAGGCTTCTGAGCGGGTGCCTCAAGGTTCTGTCCTGGGACCACTACTATTCATCATCTACGTCAACGACATAGACGGTGACATGGTTGCCAAGATTTCTAAATTTGCCGACGATACCAAGCTTGGTATGAACGTTGCAAAGGATGGAAATACTGCCTGCCTGCAGGAAAATCTTGAGAAGATTGGGGAGTGGTCGGACACGTGGCAAATGACTTTTAACGTGAACAAATGCAAAATGATGCATATCGGCCACCGAAATCCCCAATTTTAGTATATCCTTAAGGGCACTGCTGTTGAATCTACCGACACTGAGAAGGAATTGGGTGTAACAATCACTAGTGACCTCAAGTTCTCGAAACAGTGCATTGAGGCGGAGAAAAAGGCCCAAAGGATGCTAGGCTACATAAAGCGCCAGTTTGGATATCGGAACAAGGAGATTGTACTGTATTTGTATAACTCACCTAAAGTAACTACACCTGAAGTATGCAATACAATTTTGGAGTCCTTCATTTCGAAAGGACATCACGAGATTGTAACGCGTGCAAGCCAGGGCAACCAAATTGATTTCCTTTATCAGACATAAAAGTTATGAAGATAGATCAAGGGAATTAGATCTGTTCTCTTTGGAAATACGTAGACTGCGTGGTCAGCTCATCCAAGTTTTCAAAATACTTCGAGGTTTCGACAATGCTGACTACAGGGATATTTTCACACTTGTCGAGAGCAGAACATGAAACCACGGCTTTAAACTTGAACTGAAGCGTTACAACCGCGATCTGTGTGGAAAGGTTTTCACGTACACTATCTGCAGTAGTTGGGACGCACTTCCAGTGGAAGTTGTCAGCAGTAAATCTGTTGACCAGTTCAATTCAAGACTAGACAGGGCCTTGAAAAGTGGCCGTTTAAGGACGTAAAGCATTTGAGCAGATATCTACCCGCTCGACTGCTAGTCTAAAGGTATCCTCATTGAATGGACCGTAAGGTCTTCTAGGGTACTTTCTTTCCTTGTTACTCCTTGTTACTCTCTCTCTCTCTCTCTCTTCGTTCATTTTTCTGACTCTACTTTTTACATTATTTTATTTCACTCAAATTTTCGCTATAAAATCACCCTTACTCCACCCTTTGCACTTTTTATCCTTAACTTTACTACTTCCTCCGTTTTTGCGGCACTCAATTCTTACCTTTATACCTTAAAACTCCATTGTTCATCTCTTATTTCGTCACTACTCAACCCAACTTTTTTTCGTATTTTTCATAGACTATTCTATTTACTCATTTATCCTTTCTTCCATGTTGGTAAAACACAAAGTGCCAAAAGCACAAAAGCTAAAACCACCCTATCATTGGTGCGGCGGAACTTCCTGCTGCATAGACCTCAAAGAAGGAAACTTCAAGTGCATTACTTGCGACAACATTTGCAAGTTATGAGAACTTAAGATGAGAATCGAGAAGCAGCTAAGGGAAGAAAAGGAATGCCACCACTATGAAATGACCGTAGTTAGAAGCCACGTTGACCAGTTAGAAGAGAACTGTCTCCAAGAGTTGACTGAGGTGAGAAAACAAATCAGTCATTCCTGGGAGGAAGCTGGAAATACTCAAAGGCCTTTCATCTCCATTTCAGAAACGGCAACTGCTGCTGCAATAGAATGGGAGGGAGGGATAATTTTCATGGAATATCGGGCTAGGATGGGCACTGAGTTAGACAGGGATAGATGGATTAAACCTACTGGTTCTGAGCCAGAAGGGGTTGGTGAAAAAAGGCCTAAGGAGAAAAGGAGAGGTGGTAAAGCTTCTGTAGGCAGGGGCTTGGGAAGAAGAGTAGAAGAAGAAATGGGCCAAGATGCGAGTCATTCGGAAGACGAGGTAAGATATTCCAGTCCGGCAACCGTTCCTCCTAAATATCTCCTAAGAGCTTCGAGAAGGGGGTGGGGGCAGAGGAAAGCACTGCGGTGCCAAGCGTAGCTATGTTGATGTTGTGAGGTGATTACCTGATTCTGAAATTCTGAAGTTGACCCCGCGCCGTCGAGCGTAGCCCTAATTTGGTTTCACCCTGCCGAAGTCTTCCATGCAGTTGTGAATTTTCCGGCGAGCCTCCCGAAGCTAATTAGATAAAGAGGAAGAGTAACAAAACGAGAAAAGGAGGTAAAGAGATGATAGCAGCTGTAGCAGCAACTAATGAGGTGGATGGATCGATCGAGATGAACGCACTAATGGTAGATACAAAGAGAAATAACGGTGGCAGACTAGATAAGGAATTCGGGTGGGAGAAGAAGAAAAAGAAGGCTTTCGGAGCCATCAAGGAACCAGGGACGATCCTAAATGGTTTTGCCCTCCTCTATTTTTTACATTATCCAGGCCTGATGCCTGGGTAACCACCTCAGCAACAATCAGGGCTACTAATGGGTGGTCCGATGCTTTAGGGGCCAGGGCAATAGAGGACTTGGGAAGTAGGTTGAGAAGGGAGAATTTCCTCCAGGCATTCTGTCCTAGTCTCGATGGTGAGTGGAAACGATCTTTTCCCCTGAAAAGGAAGATTCGGGCACACTGAAAGCATCCTGATGAGGGCGATGACAACTGCGGATGATCTTCACGCAAAGACCGATGAGGGCTTGCTGGTAAGAATATTACCCCTGAACTTCACTAGTGTTCATGCAATAGCAAAATTCGGAGTATTAATGAGCAGTTAGGACACTTATGTGCCTTGATAGAAGTGAAGTTTCTGGATCTGGTTGACCGGTTCTTTGGACGCAACGAGCTCTACGCTGAGGATGGGGTCCACATCAATGGTCTAGGTAAGAAAGCTCTGGCGAACTTAATCGAACAAAACTCCTTCTGGTTGCTAAGAGCGGCACGGGGCTTATCGGACACTCGGGTGATACACTAAAGCCCGACTCTAGTAAAACAGGGGAAGAAAACGAGACAATGCCGCTAAGGGAGGGAATTGCAACACGTAGCATTGCGACGTTTATGGGTGACAGGCGGACGAGCTATAAACTCCCGCCGCCCAGATGATTCCTGTTTATGCCGAGTGGAGAATTATGTGTGGGGACTTCCGTAGCCGGATAACACACAGTATGAATTTCGAGAAGTACGGAGCCTTCTGCCACCGAAAAGAATCCTGAAACCCATGGGAAGGAACTCTGTACCTCTGGTGACGCTCGAGGTGATGTTCTCTATTCAGGGTACAACTGCCTCGCCGAGTGCGGATTAGCCTGCGTTCACTTAAAGTCATATTCTTCAACATTTAGTCAATAAGGAGCAAATGAAACGAACTTGTGGCCGTGTTAGCGGGTGATACTCGCATATATATTGTGGCAAACGTGAAGGCTTAGCTTCATACAAACAATCTAGACTTCGAGAGTGAGCTTGTGATCCGTCTATGCGATGTTCCACCGCGATCGACAATATCGAGAAAGCGGTGAAGTAATGCTATAATCCGAAATTGCCCTAACGCGGTCGATTAGAAGGTTAGAAGAGACCAAGCGATTCTTGATGTAGATATGAAGCTAGGTAAGTCCTCATATCGGTTGATAGTCGTGCACAGGCCACAAACTCAGTCTTAGGAGTCAGATTCGAACCTGTATACTAAGCTGGACGAGAAGGTGAACAGTCGCCAGAGTTTGATCATGGAAGACTTTAACTGCCGAGAAATTGACATGGGAAGATAGATCAAGATACTGGGAAGGGAGGTGTATAACTATTTGACACAGTGGGTCTAGGAACCTAAGAGAAGTGAGAACCCGAACGACTTTATGTTCACCAGCGAGGAAAACATGGTCTCCGGCTGAGCGTGGGCTACTGTTTGAGGAGAACCATCACCGTACAATCACATTTTTCTTTCCCGCTTCCTGCAACATGTGCGGTTGCATCGCTACCTAGAAATTCGATTACCTACGAGTAAACTTCGATGGCCTTCGGAACGCGATAGGTCGGCTGAAACCAGGAGTTGGCCATGGAGTCAAGGCAGACTGATTGGAGTTCAAGGGACGCTTCAAGGCACAGCAGGTAAGCAAAAATCCGACCCAACAGGAGTGGTTCAATCCCGACATCTCCTCTATACTCCGCAGTAGAAAACTCTCTTACAGCAACTGGAAAGGCAGCGATAGCAGCGAATACATTGCCCAGCACAGAGAGAATTTAGGAAAGTCAAAAAGCTGGTTCTCCGAGCTAAACACGATGAGGAATTTGGGTCTTATCCCTCTGCAAAGAGAACCCGAAAGAATTCTTCGTGCATACCAACAACTACAACCCCGTTCACCATCGTATAGGTCCCTTGAGAGACGAGGTTAGAGTATTGCTAGAATCGCACCTGGATATCAGCAATGTGTTGAATGACTAATTTGCCTCTATTTTTACAAGGAAAGTAGAAGGTCCCGCTCCGAGACAAGGGTTTACTTCGAAGAAGGGAACAACCAATACGAAATAGTTGTAGATAACGATGAAGTGGTATTGAGGTTAACGAATTTGAACACGTATAAGCCTCCTAGTCCAGAGGGCTTTCTTCCCAGAATCCTTCGTGAGGTCAGCGATTAGGTTGCGACACACATTACCTCGATCTTCAATGATTCGCATGAAACGGAACA